>JALXJV020000008.1:34454830-35654830 GCA_024633595.2 Lepomis macrochirus
TAGAGAGATAGATAGAGAGATAGAGAGATAGAGAGATAGATAGAGAGATAGAGAGATAGATAGAGAGATAGAGAGATAGATTCTAAATCACCACATTTTGAGATAAATGGTTTGCACTGGAAAGGAAAAGTGTGAAAAGTAACTAGTAACATATTCAAATGTAAACTTCTTTTGATATTGTTGCAAACTGCTTTGACGAAATTGTTTAAATGAAACATTCATACCAATAAAGCCCACTGAACTGAACTAAAGCTGTCAGACAAAAGTAGTGGAGTAAAAAGTATATATAATATAATATATAATATTTGAGAGTCCGTGGAGCAGTAGTTTAAAGTGGAGCAGTAGTTTAAAGTAGCAAAAAAATGGACCTCGAGTTTGTGCTTAAGTACAGTGCTTGAGTAAATGCACTTAGTTACATCCCACCACTGCTCACGCTAACTGTGATAGGCTGTTTTAAAGTGACATGTGTCCAGTGGGAACTTTTATCTTGTGTTTTCACAACGTCTTTCTGACTGCCAGCTCACCGATGCCGAGGATGATCTTGTAGATGTGAACGGTGGAGAAGTGCAGGAGGAGGAAGGAGAAGTTGATGATGAAAAGGAAGAGGCACAGAATCACACACATCCACTCCTGGAGTCGCTTTCCTGGAGCAGAACGAGGGCACAAAGGACAAGAGCAACACATTTTATCAGGATCAGAATCTGAAGGAGCTTTATCGCCAAGTTTTACACATACGAGGAATTTGCTGCAGTGCTAAGGTGCTACACGTAGACAAACATACAGCTGACATAAATAAATGTAGAAATATATAAATATGGAATGGAAGAACAACATTGCAGATATACATTATTTATCTCAGCGTTATAAAAATACAGATAAGAGGAGAGGAGGCTGAAGACGAGAGTGGAAACGATAAGAAGCTGAGGGCGTTTTAGCTCCGATCTGTTGTATTAATGTGTGTATTAATGAACTGGGGGAGGCCCCTGCAACCACTGGGCGAACAACTCACCCCTTACCTCGGGTCAAAGGACCATTCAACCGCAATGACTGTGTGTGTGCGTGTTCCCAGGGTGTTAATATGTAATCAGTCAGATGAAGACAAGTGTACTCCAGGCTGCAGGGTCACGACCTCGTATATGTGAAACACCAACGCTGACGCAGCACCAGGACCGCACGGACACGCACGCATGGGCTGTTTCAGGTGGGAGGTACGCCTCTGTGGAGCCAAGGCCAAACTCACAGGTCAGCAGTGTTAAGTAAAGGACAGAGGGACAGGGACTAACTGAAACTACTCATACTCTAAACTCACAGATCAGCAATATTATGAGAGAGAGAGAGAGAGAGAGATAAGAGGGTCAAACTCAAAGCCCTTCAGCCACACAACCCTGTAGATTAGACTTACTTAATTCCTGAAGACACACATTGTTAATCTATAGCTCATCTAATACGGCAGCAGGGTTTTCTATTACTTTCCTCATGTCTTCCATAAACTTACGTTCCCTTTGTTTGCTTCTTTTCTTTTATTCTGACGTGTCTGACCTGTCAGCCCAAGCATTGAAATTTTTTATAACAGAACATCTCAGCCACTTACAGAAATAAACTATAAGAAGTACAAATATAAAACTACGACTGTTCTGCTTTAAAGTCACTTTCTTTTGTTCTGTGTCTCTCACCGCCCCTTCTCTGTCGTCCTTCTCCTAATCCTTCTGTCTTTGCCAGTCAAATGTGCTTTTAAAACTTTAATGTGTTCAGATCCTGATGTATCACACAGCATTAGCAGCCTATAAGATATTCATGACAGTTTTTTTTTTTTTTTTTAATAAAGCACACAGGCCTGTGAGTGTGCGCGCCTATAGGCCAGCGTGACTATGAATATGCTATCAGCCTCTCATAAGGTATGGACTGTAGTGGTCACGGGAGATTTAAAATATGTGATTATGGATATTTTACGAATGATCAAATGTGACCCTTCACCTTCTAAAAATAGACGCTATCAAAGTTGTGGAGAGACAGATGGCTAATGCAAGTGTAGACAGAAGTTCAGCTTCTAAATGAGTTTGACTTTAGCGACTCAAAGACGCTTTGAAAAACTCTTCCGCTGCTGATTGTAGTAAGACAAGGCATATTATGAAAGACTTTTGTTTAAGACTTATTTTGGGTGCCGTGATGCCTACACCAGTTAGCTGGTGGGGAAACAGCTATCCACTTGACAGCAACTTTTAAAGATCACTAATTAACAGTGACACTGGAACAACACCTTACATTTTGCATGGATTAAACAAATGAGATATAACGTGTTAGTTATAAGAACCAGGCTAGCCTTTCCCCCCTGTTTCTTTAAATGCTAAGCTAAGCTAACCAGCGTCTGGCAGTAGCTTCATTTGTTGGCATCAATCTTCTCTTCTAACGCTCGACAAAAAAGCAAATAAGCACATTTCCCCAAACTATAGCTGTGTATAACAACTATAACTGCTTTTGCTTATCATCCCATCAACTTTCTTTTAGTGATTCAAACTCCAACAAGACAGAATTATTACAGACAACACAGGGACTGTCATATGTTGAGGTCTCCAATTTGTAATCAGCAGCATCTCTGCTGCATAGAAATAGTAACAAGGTGAGAACATCAGTTTATGATGCAGAGAGTGAGTTTTGCATGTTTAAACAGATCAAGCTTCAGATTAAACAAAATGCAATGTCACTTAAAAGTCAGCATCAACATCCAGATTTGCAGCAAATGACGACATTGATCCAAACAAACCAAACTGAGACAAAAAATAAATAAATTGTCAGCTGCTTTGAAAGGGCTCAGAAAGAAACCTCTGATACCCAAAAGGTCCTGCAGGATTCACTTCTGGGCACACTATCAACCATGTTTGGTCACAGGGCCTGGACTCTCCCTGTTAGCGCAATAGAACCTGGTTTATCTTCCATGTAACTGCTATGAAACTGCAACCTAATGCATCAGTCACACATTAATTCATTGTCAATAATGTTAAGGCCTCATTTCCTAACATTAAGCAACAAGGATAACATTAAACACAGGCCTGAAATCTACAATCAGTGTTACTCAGTGTTCAGTGACGCAGTGTTACTGCATCATTTTACAGCCATATAAGCAGAATGGACAAGAATGAAGTCTGTTGAATGCATTCCAGTATAGGTGATGTTTAATAATTTTATTTGTACAGTGGTATATTTTAAGGGTGAATTCAAAAGTCATCTACAAGACGTGTGAATAAGGCAAGTAGACATTTGCAGGGTTAAAATGAAGTCGGTGTGATCTGAAAACAGAATGTTTCTCTGCTGGGCCACGCTGACGTAGTGGGCTGCTAAATATACAACAGCACCAGAAAAGTTAGTGGGCAGGTTGACTTTAAAATGAAATTGGAGAATTTCACTTCCAAAGAAACCTGCGGTTACACACGTTAGACAATGGACACTAGGTTAGGGTTTCATTCAGAGAAATGCAAGCCGCACCGAAAACACAGGGAGCGTTGCCACAAGAGGGAGAGACGAGTAACGACTGACGGCAATGAAGCACAAGTGGCTTTACTTGGATTTCCTTTTGTGGTTTGACAGGTGATCCTGGAGAACCATTTGCTATTTTTGTCACTTCATGCTCCATCACAAAAAAAAAGGTTCTCCTTTTTCACTCTGTGGCAACGCTCCATGTCATAATCTTCCACTGAAAGGTGGAAGTTTCTCCTGAGCAGCAAGCCTCTGTGCGAACGGCTTGTAACTGCAGTCGGCACTGGCCTAAAGGTAGCAGTCAACAGTAAGGCGCACAAACGGCTGCATAAAGCACAGTCCTGTTGAATTATGACATGTCTAAGTGAATTGACAATGTTGCGTTCTGTTCATGTAGCGCAGTTCCAATAAAACAACTTTACGTGTTTGCGTCACACAGCCCAGGTGGTGTGTTCTCAGCCCATACGGAGGTTAAGTACAGCGCAGTTAGCTCTGTTGTCTCCAAGCTTCATGTGACACCATTTTCCCCACTCTGCCCCAAGGTACACACACATACACTCACACTCACACACACCTCAAGGGATCAGTACACCAAAATTCACTCTCCAACTCCGAACACAAACACACATCGACATACATGTGAGCGCTCACACGCATGGAATCACGCTCCGACTGATGGATTTCCTAACACATTCTCACATCTCTCTCTATTACACACACGTATTCTCTGACACATACAAATTCAGACACTCCATCTCCATCACGTACACACACACACACACACACACACACGCATGGTGCAGGGCCGTGGAGCAGTGGGGCGGCTGTCAGGTGATGTGCGTCAGTCCTTGGATCCTCTGGCTCCCTGGTGAGGGGAAGGAAACTAGGACAGGCCTCCGCAGAGCACACACACACACACACACACACTCTCTCTCACTTACACACACACACACACACACACACACATAAGCCCTTGTCCCTTAGGCCATGGCATTGCTGGCTATCACACACAACTACAGACAGACACACAAAAACAGCCTCTACAAGCATGTATGTATGGACGGACATTTGCCAGCATGTTTGAACACACACTCTTACTAAACACAAACTCATCGTACAACACACACACACACACACACACACATTCACACACTGGACCTACCTTCACTTGGCATACAAACACCATAATTAAAGACGCACACTCAGAAACACGTAAACACAAACACACTGGCACACACATCTACACACACTCTTAGGGCCTGAGCAGCGCACTCATTAATATCGCTCTGACAACAACTGGCTCCCTGGCAACCTCTCTGCCATCGCTCACCCAGCATCAACCCCCGCCTATGAGCGCGCACGCGGGTGTGCGCGGGGATTTAACCTGGGCGGAGCCGGGGGAGGGGAACGAGGGGTGCTAATAGGCTGAAATTAATCAACGCCGGCTGATTCGCTGTCTAGGGAATGAGTGGCGGGCAGCAAGCAGGCAGGCAACACATCCTGAATACTAATGAACTAATAGAGAGGGGGGACAGAAGGTAGACCCCTTTACCTCTCTCTGCTGTTTGTTAGGGAACAAGGAAATAGGGTGAGAGGCTGAACACGGGGGGGATGAAAAGCCCGTTACACTAACAAACAAACAAAAGATTAAAATCCAGATTGTTGCGACAGGATGCAAGCAAATATACAAAAAATAGCAAAAATGTCATAAGACAAAAATTGTGGGTCACACATTTGCTACATATGAGCACTGTGGTCTGGCCTGAAAAAAACATCAAAGCCAGCCAATATTTTTTATTACACATAAATCAACCTCTGTGAGATGACGACACCTGATGTGACATTTCACAAGCACCACTTCTCAACAGTGTTTGCCGCTTCCCATAAAGAAAATCTTTGGGCAAAATCTGCATTGCTAGTATAAGACAGTGGGGAGAGTTTGACTGTAGAAAAATAAATAAATAAAAAATAGAATAGCAGGGTCAGGCCTTCTCCACACTAAGCCGGCTAAATTTGAAACCACATCTGTTCCTTCCTCTGTTTTGGCCTCTCATCCACAACAAACTGGAGACAGAAGAGAGTTAACTGTTGACTTGCGTTCTGGATGCAGAGCTTTTTAAAAATGTCAACAAAGAGCAGGTGCGTCATTTATCCGTGCATACGCTCATTTCTACTCAGAAAATCTAATTTATCAATTTGTTGTTTTTTTCTAGTGCTTGAAAATTCTTATTCTAATTATTCCAACAAACATTATGTATATCTGGAGAAAAATGCCAAATTAGACTTAAAAGTCCATTGTCCCAGTGCATTGTAGGAAACTTTCCCACAAACCTGCTCCCAGGACGCAACAGGATTTCTTTCAGTGACATAGTATCTCTTAACTTTGTTGTCTGTTGTCTGTTTTTCTTGTTTGTGACTTTTGTCCACACCTCTACGTAAGGGCTTTTAGGACTTTCCATGTGATGTGGTCAACCATGTTTGGCCTTCTGGTGGCGTTGCTGTAAATGGGCCTGTACGTGCATGAGCATTAGAGAACAGGTGAGATTTATCATTGTTCAAGTTGTCAATGAGCTACTAATTTTGTTGTTCGGACAGTAGGGGTGGGCGACACGACCTAAAGTTTAAATCAGTGTATGTTTTTCTTAAGGTTACTGTATTATATCACAGTATATAAAGGGATACTCCACTCAAAACATGTAAATGTAACGTGATTCATTAGACAAGGGGTGGGATTAAGCATCTCTCAGCATTTAATTGGCTGAAAACCTGAAGTATTTATGTACAATAGCCAATACAATACATATAGCCGCACTCAGATTCGCGGACATATTACTGCCAATTTTAAAGCTGCAGCAAATGTGATTGTATAAGTGAGCACTGTGTCACTGACACCTACAAAACAGAAATGTAGTCTGCTGTTAGGTTAAAACAACGCGGGCACACATACTGGAACTAGCTAGTTCGAAAACTAGGGGGTGACGATGGTGCAATGGATAAGACTATGCCCTTGGTGTGTGTCCCCCACTGTGACTCATCCAAAATGTGTCCCTGAGCAAGACACTTAACCCCTCGTTGCTCCAGAGGCGTGCGACCTCTAACATGTACAGCAATTGTAAGTCGCTTTGGATAAAAGCGTCAGCTAAATTAATAAATGTAAATGTAAAACCAGTTGGGACGTAACACCGGCAAGATCAAAGCCACCTGAGCTAGCTCTGCAGTATGAATTTCCACAAAAAGCAACAACAAAAAAAAAAAACGGTCCCTCATTATGACAACATTAGTCAAACATCCTTAAGCTTCAGTTATTAATCAAATCTCGCTTTGTACTGGCCCTCGCTGAGAAAGCAATCCGAAGTAAAATGGTTAACTTAGCACACACACGAGTTTTCTGGTTCCTAGTTTTCTGGTGGTAAATTTAACTTAATCCACTGGGTCGTCACTTCCTTCAATAGTGGGAGTAGATGAAGACATTTGTGTTGGTATGTGCACCTGACAACAGAGAAATTTACACGCTTTGCTCGCAACGTAACCTTCCACATCTTTATGTTACCACTGACGGCATTAGCAAGGAAAATAGTGGTTACTGGATGTAACTTCAGTTCTATGAGTAAGTGCGCAGCCCTCTACCTGCATGTTATGGCGGCCACAGTGATAGTTTTTATATGCTTAAATATTTATCACAGCAATGATGGTATTGCAAAATCCATGTTGTGGCAGAATGTGACACCAGAGTCGGTGACGAAACCGTGTGTGTGAAACCCTATGATGTATTCAGACACAGCCACACACACTTTACACTCACTTTACACACCGACACAGTGCATCTAGGGCTTAAGGCGAGCCTTCTAGGCAGGATTTTGTTATTGACCTTGACCAACGCAAGAGAGGAGCTGGGAATGCTGTGCATTTTCAGAGATGAGCTCTGTGTGGGTGTGTGTATGTGTCTGTGTGTGTGTGTAATTATCCTTATGAGGGCCGCAGATGAATATGGTGGTAGCAGAAAGCCCAGGAGATGAGGGGATGGCATACAGCACACACACTCACACACAAAAGAACACACATGATGGGATCTGTCCATCCTTTTTTTGTGTCTCCACAGGGGAGAGAGGCTGGAGCAGGGCCTACTTACACTGGCTCTCATGTGGGTTAAAATGTGTGTCTGCATGTGTGTGTTATTGTGCCTGGATATATGCATCTGTCTGTGTGTGTGTGCGTGTGTGTGTGTGTGTGTGAGAGCCATTGTGTCGGTATGCAGTTATTGAATCTCATTTGCCACATTCCTCTCTTTGTTGCTGTTGAATCTACAGGGTAATGGATTTATTAAGTTTGTCTGGCAGGGTTGTGTGTGTGTGCACATCCACATAAAGACATACATATTGTGTTTGTGCTTGTGTGTGTGTGTGTGTGTGTGTATAGTTTCTTCATCTGTGGTATGTGTACTTTGCATTGATGTTGGTTTTGTGTGTGTGTATGTGTTGTGCCAGTGAGTGTGTGGGTGAGTGTGTGTTTGCTTGCGTCCCTGTGTTGTGCACTATTATCTTGTGTGTGTGTGTGTGTGTGTGTGTGTGTGTGTGTGTGTGTGTGTGTGTGTGTGTGTGTGTCCCAGGTTCTGTGGTCCGCTGAGATCAGATGAAAGGAAAGAGGCCTGTGACTGATCCACTCCCTCTGAACAAGGGAATTCGACCTCCCCTCTTCCCCCCTCTCTCTCCCTCACTCTCTTTGTGTCTCTCTAACTCTCTCTCTCACCCCATCTTTTCCCTGTTCCTGTCATTCTCTCTGTGTCTCTCTCCCTCATCTCTCTCCGAGCATGTGACCCACTTTTACCACCCACATCTCTCCCATTCTCTCCCTCTCCCCAAGTCCCATCTGAAGACTGTCTACTGAGAGCAAACCAGGGGACACAGAAAGAGAGACAGAGAATAAAAAGAGAAGCAGAGCTGTCTGCATTCTGCTCGTGCATAAAGTATCACCCTCTGTGATTTAGTGCCTAATGTGCGAGCATCCTGTACATCAGTATGAATAAGTGTCTGTAAATGCAGTTTATTTCAGAGACACACTGTAGGTGATGGAATAAAGAAAAGGCACAAAAAGGCATGGTTGAGGCATGTGACTGGTCTTTGAGCCACCGTCAGGCTTGCTGTTCAGAGTGTGCGAGTTTCTTTTTGTCAGAGGCTCTGTAGGTGGTTTTTCAGCGTGCGAGTGCATCTGGCTCACTTGTTGTTTGGTGTTTTTGTGTTCTCGCCTTTGGTTCTGTCCCTTGCTGTGTGTATGGGTTCACTTGATTGGTCATAATAGAATAAGAAATATTTTGTTCCCCCACTTGAATGTGGGAATGTGTGCTAGGTGATGGAGACATATTGACAGTTTACAGTTTTATACCGTGACAGCAAAGGGACGACAGGTCATGTACTACGTATTCTGTGGTTTGTGTGCATTATCAATTTGCATTCAGCAATATAGCAGCACTGAATCTAATTACAGACCTAAAAGAAGATCAACCCACCTAAAGTCAGTTCACCAGTTTTAAAGTCCTGGGGCCTCATTTATTAAAGATCCAATGGATTGGGAATGTCCCCACAGGAACTGGATAACTTTGGATACGTGCGCACTAAGTTAACCATTTTACATTGGACTGCATTCTCAACAAGGCAATAAAAGCAGGACTTGCTTCGAAACTGAAGCTCAAGGATGTATTGATACAGACTTCAAACTTGGAAACTTGGAATTAGCATTATTAGGGATAATTTGGCTAGCATCTTTTGTACTCCCACAGGGTGGCACAATGTTGGACTAATGTCATAATATTGAGAAACAGTTGAGAGAAAAATTGTGTTAAGCCTCATCTGAAGTCAGTTCAGTAACTAGAGTAGCAGGTTGGATGTGGGAAACAGTTTTCTAACGTTGCTTTTTGTGGAACTTCATACTGCAATGCTAGCTCAGCTGGTTCTGTTCTTACACGAAAGCCCCTTCTGCTGTTGCGGGTGTTACGTCCCAACTGGTTCCAATATGCGTGCACGAGTTGTGTTCACCTAACAGTGGATTTAGTTTCTTTTCTTATAGGTAGTATACTAAAATAGTAGTAGTAGTGCTCACTTAGACAATCATACAGTCCCCTCCAAAAGTATTGGAACAGTAAGGCAAATTCCTTTGTTTTTGTTGTTTACTGAAGACATTTGGGTTTATGAGTTCAGAATTTCAGCTTTTATTTCCTAGTGTTCACATCTAGATGTGTTAAACAACTCAGGACATACCACCGTTTGTATTAGAACACAGCATTCTTAGGTGAGCAAACGTAATGGAACAAATAATCTTATAGTAAATAACATTTAATATTTGGTGGTATAACCCTTGCTTGCAATAACTGCCTCAAGCCTGCGACCCATCGACATCACCAAACTGTTGCATTTGCAGCTATGCACGTCCAAGCCATGACATTACCTCCACCATGCTTCACAGATGAGCTTGTATGCTTCGGATCAGAAGCAGTTCCTTTCTTTTTCCACATTTTGGCCTTTCCATCACTTTGGTGGAGATTAATCTTGGTCTCATCAGTCCATCAGATTGTGTTCCAGAACTTTTGCGGCTCATCTCTGTACTTCTTTGCAAATTTCAATCTCTGCCTTCCGATTCTTCCTGCTGATGAGTGGTTTGCATCTTGTGCTGTGGCCTCTATATTTCTGCTCTCTCAGTCTTCTTCCAGCAGTGGATTGTGATACCTTCACCCTGCACTGTGGAGGTCGTTGGTGATGTTTTCTTCACAGCTCTCACCATATTGTCACCATACTGTCAACTACTGTTGTTTTCCTTGGCCGACCTGTGGGACGTCTGTTGCTCAGTACACCAGTAGTTTCTTTCATTTTCTGGACATTCCAAATTGTTGTGCTTGCTATGCCCAATGTTTGTCCAATGGCTCTGGTCGATTTTCCTTCTTTTCTCAGCTTGACACTGGCTTGCTTTTCTCCCATAGACAGCTCTCTGCTCTTCATGTTGGTTTATCCTCTTTAACAGGAAATGCAGTCTTTATATGTTTGAACCAAGGATGAAAACTTAGACTAGTCATGCAGAGCTATTTAATGTTTGGACAATCAACCTAAAAGGCAACACCTGGGAAACAAGAAACACCTGTCAGTCACATGTTCCAATAGTTTTGCTCACTTGAAAAATGGGTGGGTTCAAACAAAGGGTGGTATGTCCTGAGTTGTTTAACACATCTAGATGTGAATACCAGGAAATAAAAGCAGAAATTCTGAACTCTTGTCTCATACTCATCTTTTGATCTTAAACCCAAATGTCTTAAGTGAACAACGAAGAAAAAGGAATTTGCCTTACTGTTCCAATACTTTGGGAGGGGACTGTATTTGCTGCATGAGATGGGACTTGACAATAAGTAATATGTTTGTGAATCTGGTGACACAGTATGGCTGTATGTGTGTTGGTTGCTGCCATATGTAAATATGCATGACACGTAGTACACTGGCTATTGTACAAATATACTTTGGGTTTTCTGCCAAATACATTCTGAGAGATGCCTAATCCTACCACTCGTCTTAACTTTGAGAATGAATCACATTACATTTACTAATTAGTTTGCTAAACACATGTAGGCCTTTACTCTATTTTCATTCCTATTTGGAGCAGAGTCTGTTTTTTAAAATATTTTTTTATTACTCTCTTATGTTGCCAATACAGTGAAAAAAGGGTATAATCTTGTTTTAAGTAGAGTATACCTTTTATTTTTCTAATACCGTGATATAATACCATCACTGTAAAAAACAAAAAGGTATTTTAGGTCATATCACCCACCCTTAGAACAGAATGAATATGTGTTATCTTGGACAACACATGTTCATCTATTAGGTAAAATACCTCCAATTAAAGCAACACATGCCTTCCGACTTGTTCCGATCAAATGTTTCTACACAGTTAGTTTAACTAGGGCTGTCGCGGTGAAGTAATTTCCCCCGATCGGATTTCTTGTGGCTCATCCATATGAGCAAGGCAGCTCCTGGGTGCGAGTCAAAGTTACAAAACTTTGCTGAGCAAAATTATTCTTATAGTTTGACCGTGTCTTTTTCGGACGTAGCGGGAGCTAACGCACAGGTGTCGACAAGTATCAGGTAAGAGAGTGTGAGGGAAACAGAGACGATGATGGGGAGTGTAAATGTCTGTGTGTGTGTATGAGAGTGTGTGTGTGTGTGTGTATCTTCATCGAAAAGGCAGTTTTAACAATAATGTGTTGCAGGATGCAAAGATATTTTCTATTCTTACAGGGTATGTTCAAGATTTGAGAGCAATCTGTAAAATTCTCGAATTAAAATGAATTCATTTATTATTGAGGTGAAAAGGGGCCACATGCACATTTAAAGAGATTACTTCCCCAAACAAAGACACAAAGAGGAGGGAAGACTAAATCAAGACTCTGCAGGAATGTTCTTACATGAGAAAAACTTGATCTACAGGGGAAACAGATCTGAAAGCAACACAGAATGCCTTAGAGCTGCACTGCATTATATTCTCTTATAGTTTGGCTATAGATTTTGAATTGTCACATGCCACCTGAATTTTGTGGTCCTCTTTACATAAATTTAAAAAAACACCATAAACTGGTGCAGAACAATTTATCAGAAAGAAGGAAATAAAGTGTTCAAGTTTCATACAATTTAGCATTAAAGATTTCTTAAAATGACGTTAAAGTCTCGTCCCGATCTTGTGAACCCAATCTCGAATTTCATCTCGTCTCATGATTAAGTGTCTCGTCACACCCCTACACAAAACATTATACCCTGGAAATATTGTTCATAGAAAGTATTACGTCAGTAAAACACACTACACACACACACACACACACTCACACAGTACTGTATACAGTAACTCAATGGTTTAATCCTCTGATTCTGCTGACTCGGTTGTAGTAATCTCTGGTCGTACACACGCTGAGGTCACAAGAACACTCAGAGGCCGATCCCAAGTACAGTCTATGTGACTCTGAGGGCCCAACACACATGCTCAAATAGTTCCTGACCTCTGACCTTCATGACCCTGGGGTCAACAGTTCAGGGAGTGTGTGTGTGTGTGTGTATGTGTCAACTGTCACATGTGAGAAGTGAGTTTCATCACAGCAGCACGTCTTCAACAGACAAATTCAGGTCAGCCAGATTTCAGGGTTGAGACGTGTCACTCCTCTGCAGCACGGAGATTTCTCTTTGAGGGAAAAAAATCCTATCTGCAGATCAAGTCATGTACTGCAGGACATAGGAATAGCATGTTGAATAGCATATAGGAACCCTGTTTTAAGACATGAAACAATGGTACTTCGTAGGAAACCATCACATATTAACCTGACGAATCTGTTGGTTTAAATGCGTTAAGTGACAAGGCTTTAACTTTTAGAAATGATAGGTGTTATATTTCTGTGTGATGCTTTGCTGTCCACATTTTAAGACTCAACCTACCTCAATGACCTTGCCCTGCTTCTGTTGTTACAGTAACAGGGCCATGGCCAATGGGAAAATCTCAACTCTTCTAGAACAAATGATTACAATCAATGACCCCACTGACTGACTAGATGGATGGACGGCTGTATGAATTATGTCATCATACACAAAACTACAACAAATGACTAAGGCAACATACTATTAGTGCTTCACACAAAAATATTTAAACATAACCCTGTATATCAAAGGCACACTTTTCAAACTGATTATTGCACAATGCTCTGATAAACCGAGCTTACATCGACCTGTCACCTACGCTGGCGTGAAAAACTCACAAGTATGTAGCAATTTTCCAATTAATGGAGTTCAGGTTATATACAGGAATGCTGAAGTCAAATTCAAAACCTTTTTTTTTAACATATTTTAAGACTGCCGTGCCACTTTGAGCTGTAACCTATTAAATCAGCCACACACCTTTAAAAGGGACATTTTTGGGATTTTTAAAAGGAATTTAAATATATTTATAACATATTTATTGCCTTTATGTCATCAGGTTGTAACACCACATAAAAATTGAGGCATTCACCAACTTTCTCAGTTGCCTATAACAGCCTGTATGGGCCAACAGTTTTCTATGTGAAGAAGTGGACAGATTTCCTGCTGTCTTACGTAAGCTATGCCTTTTATGTACGCAACATTACAACAAATCATGTGAAACACAGTGTCATTTTGTGTTTTAGCTGGTTTAAACTAGGTAATGTGAACTGTGGGATAACTTTCGACCACTTGGGGAACTGGTCTAAATGACTGTATTAGTATAATATTAGAGCATTAAATTAAAAGTATATTGTTAATTTAATAGTAAACTGTAAGTTTGATATTAATATATTCATTATGTTACTATATTGAATATAATTTCATATAATAGTATTTAACTTACCACTAGTATAATATTAATTCAAATTACAGCTGTTTCACTTTGGGGTTGTTTTTTATTCATTAACTTTGTGCCAGAAAAATGCTCCAGGCTACATGAGAGTCTCCAACCTTGATTTTGGGCCGCTAACTCGTCAATAATCCTACCCATTTATGCAGAACAATGAGTTCAACATTTATAAAGTTTGTTGCAGCATGTCAAGCTTTTTTTGAAATCCCGCTCCATACAGGCTGTGATTGGTCTGTTCACAAAAAGTGACATTGACGAAAGCATTGGCTTTTGAAAAGTTCAATGTGTTTCAATAAAAGGCACCGATGTAGCTAAATAGCCAGGTAACGTTAGCCAAACCCACACACTAGTTGAATTTTCCCTGTTCTCTCTGTCTTACCGATTCAGCTGTTGGCGGCGCATCTCGTTGTCGGAGAATTACTTAGCTTGTCTATTGAACACGAGAGGTGACACTTGGTTTTATTTTCGTTGGCCAACTTTTGAACTGAACCTCAAACTGAGTATTTTTTGTTTGCTTACTGGGATACAGAATGATGAATGCTTAGGAGATTTGAACTGAAATAAGGACTGAACGGTGGGTTTTGTATTGAGCGCTTCCTGTATAACACACTGTGGTGAGTTTTTCTTGTGGTCTGTAGGTAGGCCAACCTGATGATATAATATCATATTATTTAATGCCATGACTTGACTCAAATTATCTTTCTCATATTATAATTTGATATATCTTCTCCACCATTGTTCATAACACAAGAAAGAACAGTGAAGTTCTATCTAATACTGTGTACACTGATTTACTGCTTGTCCATTTTGAATAATACAGCAGGTAAAAAGCTTAAAAATTAATTGCATGTTAAATTGCAATCGCAATATTGGTAAAAAAAATAGCAATTAGATTATTTTCAAAGATCGTTCACCCTAGTCGTTACTTACTGTCTGTCTAGTGTTTTTGGCTATGCATTATAAATAAATACATTTTCCTACACTTTTAGCAAACATGCTTTTGAACAAACAGGATTTTCACATTGAAAAAAATATCTTCAAACTTTAATACCTTGTTAAATGGCGATAATGACTTTTTAATACTTTTTAATGGCCTTAATTTTCGCAATATTGATTTATCACCTTTTAAGACTTTTTAAGACCCCGCAGACACCCTGGAGTTGGTGCATTCCACTGTCTTGTTCCACTGTCTTGCTCAGTGCATTATCTAAATAAGAAAACAAAAAACAATTAAATGACAATTATTTTGGTATTAATTGGTGAACATCACCTGTGAGTTTCTGTGTGTGTGACTTTTCTAAAAGTGGGATCAGTGCAATAAATGTTTAAAATGTATTTTCACAGCTGCAAAACTAACAACACATACCAGTCCATAATTATATTTTCGTTATATATCAGCTCACTTTAGAAGGAGTGTCTGCATTTATAATTTTAGTGGATGCATGAGCTAAAGGGATGTTACAGTTTTGTTGAGAGAATCTGTGTTTGTAAGTGTCTATCCTCACAATCTTCCTGAAACATACACTTCATTTTCATACAAGTCACATACAGGTGCTGGTCATATAATTAGAATATCATCAAAAAGTTGATTTATTTCAGTAATTCCATTCAAAAAGTGAAACTTGTATAATGTATACATTCATTCCACACAGACTGATATATTTCAAGTGTTCATTCCTTTTCATTTTGATGATTATAACTGACAACTAATGAAAACCCAAAATCAGTATCTCAGAAAATTAGAATATTGTGAAAAGGTTCAATATTGAAGACACCTGGTGCCACACTCTAATCAACTAATTCACTCAAAACACCTGCAAAGGCCTTTAAATGGTCTCTCAGTCTAGTTCTGTAGGCTACACAATCATGGGGAAGACTGCTGACTTGACAGCTGTCCAAAAGACGACCATTGACAACCTTGCACAAGGAGGGCACAAAAGGTCATTGCTAAAGAGGCTGGCTGTTCACAGAGCTCTGTGTCCAAGCACATTAATAGAGAGGCGAAGGAAGGAAAAGATGTGGTAGAAAAAAGTGTAGAAGCAATAGGGAAAACCGCACCCTGGAGAGGATTGTGAAACAAAACCCATTGAAAAATGTGGGGGAGATTCACAAAGAGTGGACTGGAGCTGGAGTCAGTGCTTCAACAACCACCACCCACAGACGTATGCAAGACCTGGGTTTCAGCTGTCGCATTGCTTGTGTCAAGCCACTCTTCAACAAGACACAGCGTCAGAAGCGTCTCGCCTGGGCTAAAGACAAAACGGACTGGACTGCTGCTCAGTGGTCCAAAGTTATGTTCTCTGATGAAAGAAAATTTTGCATTTCCTTTGGAAATCAAGGTCCCAGAGTCTGGAGGAAGAGAGGAGAGGCACAGAATCCACGTTGCTTGAAGTCCAGTGTAAAGTTTCCACAGTCAGTGATGGTTTGGGGTCATCTGCAGGTGTTGGTCCACTGTGTTTTCTGAGGTCCAAGGTCAACGCAGACGTCTACCAGGAAGTTTTAGAGCACTTCATGCTTCCTGCTGCTGACCAACTTTATGGAGAAGCAGATTTCATTTTCCAACAGGACTTAGCACCTGCACACAGTGCCAAAGCTACCAGTACCTGGTTTAAGGACCGTGGTATCCCTGTACTTAATTGGTCAGCAAACTGGCCTGACCTTAACCCTATAGAATATCTATGGGGTGTTGTGCACTGCTGCAGTAATTCAGGCAAAAGGAGCCTAACTAAGTACTGAGTGCTGTACAACATTTCTAAAAACCCTTTTTTTGTATTGGTCCTAAGTAATATTCTAATTTTCAGAGATACTGAATTTGGGATTTTCATTAGTTGTCAGTTTCAATCATCACAATTAAATGAAATAAACATTTGAAATATCAATCTGTGTGATGAATGAATATAATATCCAAGTTTCACTTTTTGAATGGAATTACTGAAATACTAATTACATGACCAGCACCTGTAATACTTTTGTTTGTCAATAACCAAGTTGGTATAGAGAGGGAAAAATGTAGTCTTGAACAAAAGCTGGTAATTTAATTAATAACTGATAAACTAAAATTAAGAGTTGAAACAGTTAACCAGTCAACAATGATTTAGTAGTAAGTCTTCTCAAATTAAAGGACTTTCCGCTTTTCATTGTCATAATTTTTTGCAAACTGAATCTCTTTAAGTTTCAGACTTTTGTTTGAACAAAACAAGACATTTGAAGATGTCAACCTTGGCTCTGGGATGTTGTAAGGGGAATTACTTTTACGATTTCCTGACCATTTTTTGGCATTTCATAGACTATACCGTACTTTACTGAACCAGCAGATTGTGTTCATGTTGTTCATGTTACATTTCTATCCACACAAGCACATCACATCAGTCTCACACCATTACCGTAACTAATGTTATCAAATGACTCTTTAGTGTTTGTGAATTTGTCATGTACTCATTTGCTGATTTCTATCTCCTTCAAACCACTGTGTCAAATGTATATCTCAAAAATTAACCAACCTGTGTGATAGCTAAGCCATACTGATTTCTTTTTTTTTTTTTTTTACAATGTATATTGAATAAAACAGTACAGTAACTGAATTATTATCTTAGATAACTTAAATCTTAGGTTGTATTGCTGTGAAAATATGGCCTTTGGTTGTACGTTTAACCACTTCCCGTAAACACACTGAGGTTAAAGCATTACTAACCTTGCTGCAAAAGTCTTTATAGCAGGACGCAACTACGGTAAGAGAGAGCCCTCAGAGGCGCTCCTGGAGGTCAATTCATGTGTGTTTAATGGGAGCCGGGTGACACACGAGCAGTCAGAGCGAGATGAGCTGAACGAGGCTGGGGATCAGTATCGCTCTTTAGATCGCTTACAGGCACTGACGACAGATCCTGCAAATGTAACTCGAGATCTTACACACACACACACACACACACACACACACACACACCCTAGTGTCTTCACGCACACAATTCAAGACAGACAAACATAAAAGCTGCTGATGTGACTAGACATAGACGTCTTGCAAAATACAGAAAGCAGAAGAGAAATAATGTGAAATAGCATTTGAGGAGAGGGGAGGAGAGGCAGTCAGCGGACCGTGACACTTCAGACATATGGGAGGACCAAAGAGAGACGAGGGGATGAATAGAGAGTTGGTGAGAGATGCAGAAACAGAGGGAGAGGGAGATGTATCCAGCTGTTTGTCCATCCCAGCTTTGCTGTAATGAGCCCATGTTTGGCTCTATGGAGCATTGCCAACGCCTCATCTAACTTCTCCAAACTCTAACAAGCTAAACTGCTATTTAGATTTACCTCCTACCCGTGTTGAACCGGACCCAAACAACTAAGCACATAACAGCATGGCGCTCCCTTAAATGGACACTTTGACGTTTTGAATTTTTGGGCTGTTTATTTTTCTTTAACAGACACTTGTCAGCATGGGGGGACCATTTGTGCTTTTAAGTTTTCATGAAATGGCTCAGCAGCATTGTTAGCGTCACGGAGCATATCTTCCACGTGCAGCCTGCTGTGCCCTTTTGCTGGAATGAGGGACAGCTTATAAGTCATTTGGAGATTTACCTGGAGAAAACACAAAAATTCTTCTCCAAGATTACATCCAGAAAACTACTGACCACTATTCTCAACTAAAAAGCAGTCGTCGTCCCCCCCCCATGTTTTTTTTTGTGCAATGAATAACATTGACATTTGACTGTATTCTGGTCAACAACAACAGAACTTGTTTTGTGACACTTGGATGAAACCAACAGATAGAAAATAAGGTTTAATTTACTATTCACTGGTACCACCGCGTCTGCAAGTACGGACCCTATTTGGAATTTTTGGATAACTGGACTATAATAAAATATTTCAAGAAAGTTATGAGAAGCACATTTCATTTTATGTTGTTATTGGAAATATATTTTTTAATCAGCTAAATTCATCAATTTTGTGCAAAAAAATGTGCCATGCTGCTAAAACTCTGTATTTGTCCCTGATGTTAACCCCCATCTAAGCCTACAAATGATTAATTTCCTACATAATATTTCTTAATGTTTCAAAGAGACAGTTAGTGTCGTCCATATTTGTAAATCTACCTGACAAGCCTGGTTGTGTTTTATTTTAATACATTCAGTATTCAGTGTTCAGTCAAAATCCCGATTTGCTGAAAAAAATCTTACTGCAGGACTTCAGGAAATCAATAAATCATAATACTTCACCCATATTTTCAATACAATTAAATCATAATGACAGAAAAGGACTCAAATGACACATAAAACATTTATAAATAAGGTGTATGTTTAAAATGAATTTTTTTGGGGCATTTGTTAGTGAGTAACTGCAGTATAGATCACTGGGCAGATGAAACAGTGTCAGTACAGGACCTAATTGGTCCTAAGTAATATTCTAATTTTCTGAGATACTGATTTTGGGTTTTCATTAGTTGTCAGTTATAATCATCAAAATGAAAAGGAATGAACACTTGAAATATATCAGTCTGTGTGGAATGAATGTATACATTATACAAGTTTCACTTTTTGAATGGAATTACTGAAATAAATCAACTTTTTGATGATATTCTAATTATATGACCAGCACCTGTATATCTATGTCACTGTTCTTTACTAACCTAAACTAAGTTTAAGGGTTCCTTTATTAAAAATGTTTTCTAACGTTTGCCTATAAAAAAAAAAAAATTAATTGATAAATAGATGGTAAATAGACCACCTTTCTGTAGCACCTTCATCCAAATAACAAAAAATGTTCTTCCATAGGCAGAAAATGTGTTCATGTACAGCAGGTCAGCAATGCTCTGAATAGTTGTGTATGTTTTCAGGGCATTTAAGGTTAATTACTACAAAGTAAAGGCTGTAACATTTACAAAATTAAAAGCACTTTCCAATGTCTCTCATTCATCGGTAGCGTTCAGTGTCTCAACATGTGAACAGGAGGAGCTGTGGAACCAAATCACTGGACAACACACTCCGCCTCCACAGCCACACCCGTTTGTGTCCCAAATGTGAGACAAATGTTACAGGATCATGACTCACTAAACACTTGTTACACCCTCAACAGCTCTCTAAGAGTACCAAACTCAATACAACAAAGTTCCCTTTTACAGTTGCCTAAGCCAAAACCTTTTGTTTAGTTCAAGTCCTAATAAGTGATGTGGACTGAAACATCTGCAGAGATAAAAGTGTACAAGTGCTTAAAAAACCTGTTTGGTGTTTAGCAGCAGAATCTGTGCTGCATCAGAACGCTGCTCATCTCAGCCTTGTCTGGGCTATTTTTACACAGAATCAGTTGTCTATCTCCGCCAAGTGAGAGGGGATAAAGTGTCGGGACCCAAAATGCATGTGTGATCCTCTTAACCATCAATCAGTGCTACACTCAACAACAGGCTGGCAAAACCAACGCGACCCCGGTTCTCATCAGCATCCTTCTCATCTAGTATGTTTACCATGCGCTTTGTCGCTTATAAACTACTGTACAACATACCACCAGACTCTCAAACCAGTGTAATGTTAACTAAATAAAACTGTAACGTTACATGATCAACAATAAACCTCTAGCCAACGGTAATAACTAACGTGAAGGCAGACAGCAGGACGTAAATGATTACGTTAAATCGACTACCACAAGTTTGGCAAGTAAACAAACGCTCATTCATCTTTTCATAACAAACGACAGTCAGAGTAAATCTCTCGTAGGTCGAGAGGTCCGAGTCGAGTCTGAAGTCTTTTGAGGACGAGTCTCAAGGCGAGTGTCAAGTCACTGTGTGTGCGGCTTAAGTCGCACTCGAGTCCCCATCTCTGGCGTGAGGCAAGCAGAAATCGCTTTGGATAAAAGCGTCAGCTAAATGAATAAATGCGAATGCAACTGCGACACTTCACCTCACTCTAACAAGGACACTTGCTACTCAACATTGGCTGCTTATGCTGCTCCCTGATAAAAGAAAAATGTTTCTGCCTTAAAATTTCCATATGCCAATATTCATAGCGCCACCTGCTGGCAACAGGAAATGAATTTTACGGTAATTTTGGGGGTAATTTACACACTCTGTACTTTAACAGTCCGACCAACCTCAAATTTCTGCTGTGCCTTCCAAAGGCATTGACGATGAAAAGTTGTGCTATCTGTGAGTTTTAGTCAATGGGCGTGTCTGTAGCATGGCATCCAAAATCGATGATTCGTTGTGAAATAGGAAGTTGTTATAACTTCAGTGTGCATGCTCAGATCTGCACCAAACTATACATGTAGGATGAGAGTCCTGCCCTGAACACATACATGCCAACAAATACACAATGTCACAGCGCCTCCTGCTGGAAACAGGAAGTGGCAAGTTTTACGCTGTTATGTACTACACCCAACATATTTTCCTCACCTGCTTCAAAACAGTCTCAGAAGAGCCTTAGGCCATTGATGATGCTATGTTGTGAGTTTTCGGATAACGGTGTGTCCTTGGCGTGGCGTCAAAGTTCGATTAAAGTAGAGTGGATATTGGACTTACATTCTTGTTTTGTCCACAAATGCAATTCCAAATGAAGCTAATATTTCCCCATGTGAGCTGATTTTGTAAATGGGCAATTGTTTGCTAACATGTTCATCATGACAATCTTATAAGGAGGTACCAGTGCCATCAAGTGGCCAATTAATAAATCAACAATGCTGTTTTACAGCTTTTATCCATTGATTTAAATCATTGTCAAAAAATTCTTCAAATTCTTACTGTAATTTGACTAGTGGAAAATTAGAATAATTATGTAGGGTTAAGTTTAGAAAAAAACTTTAGACAATTTTAAAATGTCAAGTTAAGTTTTATTCAATTTTAGTGGTACAGTACAGACATTGCTGCCTGAGGAACAATGGAAAGAAGCAAGAAACCTCCCTAAGTTATTCCTGGTATAAAGCTTAGATTTTACTAAAATCTAAACTACAAGTTTAGTCAAAACAAATCCAGCAGACTGAAATGATGTTTATCATCTCAACATTGTATTCAAATGCTTCAAAATCAAGCAAAAGCACAGTAGTATATCACTTTGGTAGCAGACTAATTGATTAATAGTCAGGCTTTAGCAGCAACTCTGTCATCTTTGACAACACCAGCAAAGTCACTTATCTTTAATTTCGGCTAATTGTAAATTGTTTCCAAATCAATGAGCCAGTACCTAGACCAAAAGTTGTTCAAATGTTTACATCTCTGGCACTGTTATTAATAATTCTGATTTGGTTGCTGCTGTGTGCTGGTTCTCCCTCTCGCCCCGTGCCATCGGCTAATACTGATTTCAGTTAAGCTAGCGTGTGCATGTGTGTGCCCCTGCACGTACACAAGCTTGGCTTGTCTCTGTTTACATTAATGTGTAATGTTTGCGTTGCCTGGCAGCGGAAAGGGCTGAATGCCAAAATAGAGATGGTTATCTCACTAATTTAATGGCACTGAATAATAGTGCAGATCCAATCCCATCCATGACCCAGGTGACTCACTTACTCACAGTTCTGTGACGGCCTGCACTCAGACAGAGGTTAAATGACAATAAAGTTTCATAAAGTCTTATGTCACCAGTCGGGTCAGAAGTTCCTTTTCAGCTCAGTGAGTATAGAGACACACTGCCAGGGTTAGTGGTCGGTTAACATGAACACACTCATAGTGTAAGGGCTTTGGACTCACGTGCCAACCTAGTGACACATGCTGTGCCCTTATGAACTTCACAATAATACAGTTGCAGTGGTGCAAACCTTTCTTTTCTCTGATCCATTTTCTTTCCCTAGAAAGTGTTAACAAGTGGCCAATATGGTAAGACTAGAGGCAATTAAAATACTCAGTGAAGTGAGAAGCAGGGCAGATGGTCAGGCGAAATGTGGAACAGTCCAGCTTGATGCACAACTGGTAAGACAGGTTTTCTTTGCTAGGGACTGAGGCACAGTGTGCCTTCCATCACAACGCTAAAATATATTTATCTACAGTGATAAAATGGCTCAATTTATCTTGTTGGTTAAATTTTGCTTTCCATCTCGCTATTCTGAGCCCTCATTTGATCAAAACTCACTGACAGCCAATGCCAGTGTTGGACAGTGATCAGTCAAACGGCAGCAAAGAGTGACACATCTATCTGGGAATACACGTACGAGACATTTAAAACCCAGAGAAATGTTGAGCAAGTTAACATAGGAAAGAATGGTTAAGAATGTGTAATTAGTCAGCTTTTATCCTTTTTTGTGAGAAGGTGAAGGAGCCTGAAAAATTTTAAAGCTCAATGCATTAATCTGGTGCACATAGGCTAGATCTATGAAGAACTTTGCACACTTTTTTAAACAAATTTGTGCTCTAGTAAACTATTTGATAAAACAGCAAGAAAGTCATATTTATTTAAAAAAGTCATATTTATCTAATGCTTTTACTGCAACCCAACATTTCATTGTCTTTTTAACTTTTAATGGACACATTTAACAAGTTTTATACTTCCTGTGAATACTATTCACTGCATCATCATTGCTGCACCAGACAGAGGCCAGCAACTGAAAGTTTATTTTATAGTTTTTGTATGGAATTTCATCACTAAATTCACTTCTGAGAAGTTATGAGGTGAGAAATCAGCTGTGTAGATTTCGAATATTGACAGTTTTACGAGAAGTGATGGCGGAACAAAAATATGATGAATATTTTCGGAGTTGAGGAGCTCCGCAAGTGGCGGCGGGGGAAGCCTGCGCCAACTCGTGGGAGGAGTGTGTGAGGCCGGCCAGCCGCCCGCTCACAGAGCCCTCTGCTCCCGCCGTGTCACACAGACCGCTGCAGCAACAACGGCAGAGGAAAACACAGCTGGAAGGTTTTCATACCGCTTATCTGTCTTTACATTCTGAGGAATATTCAAACGTTTTAACCGTAGACTATATATTTTAAGAGCTGTGTGGATCGCTGGTGTGTGTGTCGCATTGAACATTACGTCGCGGAGCATAGTACCACCCCTTTAAAAGTACAGCGCCTGTAAACAGGGAAAACGTTTGTAAATAAATCAACATGGCCGACTTCCTGTTGGATTTAGGGTATGGCTCCAAGAGACTTTTTTTTTCACTTCGAACTTTGAATGTTAAGTTTCTAAAAAGAGCCTAAAAGTGTCTTATATGCAATAAAAATGTGTTCATTGTGATTTAATTAACAATTATATGGACTTATTTATGTTTTTAGTTCTGCCAGTCTAGGCACAAACATTCCATCCCATACACCAGTGTTTCTCAACGGGGGTGGTACCGCCCCCCAAGGGGCGTTCCGAGGACAATGGGGGGCGCTGGAAGCAATATTTTAGAAAGGGGGGCACTGAGCTGCTTTTGGGGGGCGTTTGTTGGTTGGAAATTCTAAGGTGAGTTTACAGTTAAGATTCACAACAAGAGTTTAAACTTTGAACTACTTGCAAAAAACTGAGGTCTGCAACATTAAAACCTGCCAGTTTAGTCCACTGCGACTGGATGAGACTGTGCATTTTTTCTCCGTCAGCTAAGTTTACCCACATTGCGTTTACTGTGTAAAATCTAGAAAACCGACGCTCTCTTTCAAGGTGGAAAAGTGTTTATTTCTCTGAGGAAAACACTGTGAACATCTTGTTATCGCAGTGGTTACACATTTACAAGAGGGATATTCTGCGGTCGGACTTGCCCTGAAAGCAACTTCGCTGCGACACCAGCGATTGACATTGACCCTCCTCGCGCTGTGAGTTACAGACAGTTTGTGCCAAAGCGGACATATAGGTAGTTTCAGTCGGCTATAAAAATGTAGCGTTAAAAACTGAAGCCCTGTCTTGCACTTTATCAGAGGTGCTGAAGTTAACCTGTGTGGAATTATTTGTGAGCTTTCACAGGTGTTGTCGGTTAGTTTCGTTCTCAATCAGTTTTGTCTGTCAGACGGCGAGGGGGTACTTCGAGCGAATCAGTAACATAACGCAGTACGGGGCATGTAGTAAAATATTATGAATTCTCTTTAAATAGGCTAATGACGTTAGTCTGCTATAACCTTTTTTTCCTTTACATGTCAGAGAACACAGATTCTGAATGTGCAGAAAGTTTTGAACATGAGCAGATAAGTTACAGTATTTCCCATACGTTCATTTATTTGTGGCGGCCGCCACAATATCAACGCTGACCGCAACATATTGATTTTTTTTTAACCAGGCCTATTTAAAATCGTATTTGACTGCAGAGATGCAGGCAGCGCGAATTTGCGGAGCACAGCCTCTCGCTCATCCCCCTTTCTCTCTCTCTCTCTCTCAACCGTCCCTCGATCTATCCCTCTCTCTCCCTCGTGAACGCAGGTGCACAACACAGTCAATGTCGGAGACACAGCTAATAGAAGTTATTAGCAAGCATGTAAGGGGCCTAGCTAATAAGGAGAGCTAAGTTAATGTTAAAATACAGCTGGGTTTTCGAGGCTAGCATGTACAGCTGCAGCACAGTTACACTGTCATTCTGTTGAAAACACTGACAGGAGCTAAAGTCCGGTCAATTACTGAATTCAAACGGATTCATTTATCACTGAGATGAAAAGCGGCCATAAACACATTTAAATAAGTTACTTCCCCACAAAAGAGGAGGTAAGACTGAATCATGTGTGGTGACTCAGCAGAGATGATATTAAATAAGTTGATCTACAGAAGAAAAATATTTAAAAGCAATAAGAATGCCTGAGAGGCTCACTACATTGTATTCTATTATAATTATATATTTTGAATTGTCACCTGAATTTTCAGACATTTCCACCCTAAATTGGTGCAGAAAAGGCAGAAATTAGGGGAGAAATCTTCACCAGAATGCAGGAAATTAAGTGTTTAATGCTCAAAAAACCCCCCACTTATTAAGTGTCCCATCCAAGAAAACAGTTTTTTGGTTTATACACAGTTTCTGGGAGGAACATTCACTTATTAGTTAAATATAATTACTTTTCACAGGGCTTTTTGTTACCTTTTCCATGTTTTTACTAACAACAGTAAAAATAAAAAAATAAAAATATATTCAGGGCAAATAGTCAGCATCTTTTTTGATGGGGGGCTGTAAGGGATCTGGATAGTGGATAGGGGGGCGCTGGCCCAAAAAAGGTTGAGAACCACTGCCATACACATTCAACATAAAGTTAGAAAAGCACTCAAAAATGCATGAAAGTTGATTTTCAATTGTTTAAAAAGTATGAAGAATGTGAAAAAGTTGAATTAATGTGAGGAAGGTTAAAATGTTTTCTTTTAAATATTTTTGTTTACTTTTAATTTTGAATGTCATGACAGCATCAAAGGTCCAGTTCCTTTGATAATGTTATGACAACATCAAAGGCCAATTCATTTGGTGATGTCATGACAACATCAAAGGTCCAATTCTTTTGATGATGTCATATCCTAAAAAATAATTCCCTTCCATCTTGATGAAAACCTGTTTATTCTCCTTCCCTCTGGTAGACGATACAGCTGCATCACAGGTTGGACAAACATACTTAAGCACATTTTCTTTCCCTGGGCAATCAGAACTCCAAATTTCACAAACTTTAAAGAACACTTAAAAGATTCTGCTGAGCCTTTTAATATTAGAAGAGAACAGAATAGACACTTTATTGTCCCAGACAGGAATTTATCTTGGGCACAGTGATACTTAGCAAAGCACATCCTATTTCTTTTAATTTTTAAAAATATTTTTATTTATTGCATTCAAGTGCAAATTCAGTGTTTTTACAAGAAATTTTCTTCCAAAGTGCAATAGTCTTTCTTAGAGCAATTTTATTTAGTGCCTTGTTTGTTTGTTTTGACTCTTTATAGTTTTTTTGTGGTTTGCACTAATAAGGATTAGCACTCCTAATTTAGTTGTATATTTTGTACATTCACAAAGGCTTTATAATTCTAGAGACAAGCCGATACTATGATTAAAATGACATGAGATCATGCATAAGCCCATAAAAGAGCTGCTTCGTCCAATCATCCAGTTGCACCTGGTCAAGCTGGCGTTGGATAACTGTACTGTGGTGCCATTCGAGTACATTATTAAGGCCACAAAAAATATCCTACGAGACATGTGTATGGAGATTATGAACACTGTATCTATACTTATATTTTTATAAGGATTTCAAAAAAAGTGTGGCACAGGAGTGTGACTTGCATTTGACTCAAAGACATTCCAAATCAAGCAGAAGTGTGGCTAGTTCTGATGCAGTAGGCCGCAAAATCCAATAATATGAAGCTGCAGTACCGGAGGCTGCAGTTTGAGGACCCCCGCAATCCTGGGACCGCAGTTCTAGGACCCTAGTTATTTTTGTGACAGCGCCATCTAGTGGAGTGGGGGTGGTAATACACACCAACACAAAGGAGGTTAATCCTGTCCGCTAGCACGTCGGCCGTAGCTGTAGGGTTAACCAGTCGACATGCATATAATCAATAACTTAGATTTAGGCACACACTCGGTGGTAGTTGTGGTAAGGATAATTGGCTTCGGGGGCATGTAAAGAGTAACATGGCTTGCTAGCGCACCTAGCTGGCTGTATCAAAGTAAACAAGGGTCCTGGAATTGCAGTTCCAGTCCTAGGATTGCGGTCCTGAAACCGCAGCCTCCTGTACTGCAGCTACATGCTACTCGTAAAATCTTCATATCCCAAAATCTGGGTAAGATCATTCCAAGGATTCTTATGGATGCCATGGGTGTTAAAGATCCCAATATTGTATTGAACAACCTTTTCACAAAAAAATCTAACATTGATCGCGATAAATGATGTACAATGCAGGATAAACGCTTAGCTTAAAATCTGTGGAAAAGGCAGTGGCAGTATTGAGGAGAGTGAACTGCTGGGCCCAGTGTCCATCATGCAGGACCACACATTAGAGTTACTAGTTAAAGATGTCTTCAATGTTTTTCAAATGTGTACAAAAAAATGAAGACAGAGCATGACCAGGAGCTGTCTAATGAGGGGGTATTGTATGAAACCTTTACTTATCTAAAGGAGGATGAACCGGAAAAAGTGTCTTCTGGGGAAACCCTTGTGGTAAGACCCACCAATGGTGTAACAAGCATTGAGGAGAAGATGGCGGATGAGAAACGCAGTCTGAATAAGCTCAACCCCTCCAAGGATGCAGTCAAGGCAGCTAAAGCTGATGAAACTGCTTGTCACAACACATCAACCACCAACGCAAAACTCACTAAGACTGTGCAGTACATTCTCGGGAACAGCCGGTTACAATTGTTAGGAATGTAACATAGTGTAGCTTTTAGGAGGGGTTTGTTAAAGGGGTGGTATTATGCTTTTTCCCTCTCCTTCATTGAGTTGTATATCTTTTTTGTGCATGTAAAAGGTTTGCAAAGTGAAAAAGCCCGAAAGTCCAGCCCAAAGGGAGTTCCCATCTCCCACAGAAAGCTGCGCTCAGGACCGCTTGAAAACAGCTTGTTTGTACTCCAGCCCTTCACTTCCTTGACTTGTGACATCACAATGCAAACGCTTGCCAAGCGGCTGGCAGGGTCAGGCACGCCCTCAAACCAAGCTAGTCTGAGCGGAGGCCCTTTGGCTCGACTCGCCTTTGTTTGGGTTTCCATTGTAGAAATGTTGTACCTGTACCTCCTTCCAGGTACTTTTTTTCGTATCACCTCACCTCCATCGAGGTTTCAAGCAAGCTGAGGGATACTAAAATGTAAGGTGAAAACACGACAGACTGCTGATTAGTGAGAGAGAATAATCCAATTAACATGTCACATGTGTCGTCACATGTGTACCCTCGCGCTTAATTCATCATGTGCAACGCAATTTGATCAGTTATATTGTATATGGTTTTCGTACCACATACAAGGAAGACTTCATACTGTCTCTTCAGGTAAGACTCTCATACTCCAACACTTGTCTTTGCAAAGGGAAAAAATGAAAGAATAAAGTTGCTAACCCTGTCTGTCAGCTGCTCCGGTTCACTGCAATTACCATAAAGGCTTGAATACGTGTGCAGTCCAAATTTAGTTGCGGCTAGCTGACTGGAAACAGCAGAAAAGCTGTAAAAAACCTTAACACTAGAGTAGTGATCTCAAAAGAAAAGTGGTTGTCTCGAGTCGGATGACAAGTTGTATGAGTGCGAGCTTACAGAGGCAGGGAACAACACAGCAAAAGACAACGTTAGGAGTCTTGCTGTTATTCTAAAAAGTGTAAAAATATTTTTGCTTCATTTCAAACTATGGTTGAACTAATTAGACTGTGGCGGGCCGCCATAGTCTAATTAATTAAAGGGAAACACTGGGTCTAACATTCATAATAAACTGTAAACTGGATCCGATATTTGATAGTGATATTTCTTCCCCAGGACCAATTGTAAATTCAACAGTACTTTGTACTTTTTCTCGATGAGGTTATACATTTTATCTATTTAATTTCTAAATCCATTAACAAAAGGGAAAACAAAAACTGTCAACATATGAGCCTCCTTTAATATCTTTATATACTATCAACAACCCCTAGCAGAGTTTTTATTTGAGTCTTCTTATATATTTGTATACTGTTCCGCATCTTTATATCCCATGGACAATTTTTTACTCTTTTTGCAATAAAAATTTTAGAAAGGGGCCGTGCGATGGACTGGCGACCTGTCCAGGGTGTACCCCGCCTTTCGCCCGATGTCATCTGTGATTGGCTCCAGCCCCCCGTAACCCTGTACGCAGGATAAGCGGTTGGCGATGGATGGGTGAATGGATTTAGGGAGTGGGAAAAGATTGAATATTCCGACACCACATGAATGCACCATCACTCACCGCTCACCCTAAGTGCGTAGGCGAAGCTACAGTGGCCGACACGCTCTGTCAGCTCTTGTGCTAAATAGTACGGGTGGGCCTCCATTAGCCAAATTTTACTCCTCTTTTACTTCTAATAAACCAGACAACGATCCTGATCCTTTTTGAAAAGTGGAAGGCCCCTTGTAGATGTTACGCTGTTGAGTTAGCTAATCACACACTTTTAAATAAAGACAAAGGTGTCCATGTGTGGGGTTAGATTTATAATCCTCCCCCATCCCAGTTGGGAAGCTTAAAGTAGAGTTTATTGTGTATGGGATGATTTTTACATCAGCAGCACTGATCATTTAGCAGCAGCAGCGCTGTTGAATGCATATGGAGGAAACACTACTACATGAGGCCTCAATGTCATGATGCAGTAGCAACACTTTGTTGTGATGGAGGCAGGCAATTCTGCCAACAATAACAACCACTGTCATTTTATTAAAGCATTTGTAGCCTGTGCACCAGTGGTACTGAATTTTGTCTCCCGAGTCCAGGCTGCTGCTTACTTTTAATTCTGCCAGGCAGTTTTCATTCTAGACACCTAATCAGAGACTTATTTGGACTGGGACGCCAGGTGAATTTAAACTAGCAGGGAAAAAAGAAAACCAGCAACACTCTGCACCCCAAGGACTGGATGAGGATAACTGCTGTAGACTGTGTCACATACATTGATTTTGTCCTAGGACTAAACGCCTCTCCGAGCTGAAGGAAACAACTTCACTAGCATCTAAAAAAACTTGCCCATCAATCCTGTGGGAATAAGGGCCTTTACCTGATGTATATGACTTTAAATGCTAGGGGCATTCCAAACACACTGTGCACCTGACTGGGCTTGGCAATCTGTTATCCAAATGGCAAAGAGGTATTGCACCAATTTATTATAGTGCTTCCATATTATTGTACTTTCATAGAGTTGGGGGAGTGGCAAGAGCCGTATTTATTCCTTGAATGTGTCCAGTTCCAAAATACCCAACCGTACAGTCCTACAAAGTCTGAAGCCACACCTGTTTTCTGTATTTTGTCTCCAAGCCCAGACCAAGTGCAACAGCTTTCACAGGCTGAGTGGTACACTGATCTTGGAGTGCCCGCTTTATTAGAGAGAGCTGAGAGGAAATAAGGTGAGAGAGAAGCGGAACGACATGCAACCAAGTTCCCCAACCAGGAACCAAATGTTGCGGTTCATTGTCAGCGCCAAAGGATGTGAGGGTGCCCCAAGATTGGGGTTTGTAATACATGCCCGAACACAGTGTTAAGGCAGACACTGATTCTGAGCATTCAGTTCTACTAACGTTACTTGCAGAAGTGTTTCTATGTAGGTCAATGCATGCAGACCCCATGACCTACTCTAACTTTACAGAGGCCTCCTACGATATCCTGTGGAAGTTCACTTTGAGTTAAAAGTTAATCCCCATTTATAACTGAGTGATAATGGTGTTTAGAACATTGTATTTTGCTTACTGTTGGTAACAGGCTATTCAATAAGCTGCACACTGAAAATGTGGTCCTTTTAACTGCAGAGAGTAAATTAGGCCTTCAAACGGTTTAATGCAATAATTCTTAGCAGATTACATGACACAGTATTGCAGACTACTGTGTGTGCAGCCACACGTGCGATGTGGTGATTAGTCATTGATTAAACAGATCAAACAGTTTGTTACCAGGAATGTCTCTATCGTCACCATCAGCAGCAGCACCATCACCACTGATGTCGCACTGTGGCTTTTGGCCTCTGCTGCAGAGCAGCACGTCTCCTTCTTAGCGCCGTTACCGACAAAGCAAGTGACAACAGCAATGACACTAAACAACGACAACAAACACGCCCTCACCGGGAGAGTAGAGCCTTGCTAGCTGTCGGGCCCCGGCGTGCTGCGGTCCCCAGCGAGGCTCCGCGCTGCGTGCAGCCGCCCCGTGCTCATTCCCGTTCGGATCCTCCTCCGCCATGGACCGGTGCCTGATGTCGGTCTCGGAGAGAAGCGAAGCCGCCATAACTCCTGCCCGCTGCCCCCCGCTCTGGCTTTCAGCTGTTAGACATCAATTAGAAATCTGTCTCGGTCAGTAACTGTGTCCCGGCCTCCCGCTAGCTGTTGTTGTGGCTGGATGGAGGAGGGAGGCTGAACCAAGTGATGATGTTAACTGGGATGGAGCAGCCTCATGCCACCCGGAAATACACCGACGCTGATACACAGACCTACTTGGTTTTAAGACTCCCTGTCAAGACCCCGCTGTTAGTTTGTGACAAAGACTATATGCAGACGTGTTCACATCACAGACTGTGAGGCTTTTTCGTATCCTTGGCTCTTACCGTTCAACAAACTTTATTTCTGCGTTCAGTTCAACTGTCACGTCAGCTGAAGGGACCGTCTGCATTTTCCACTTCTGATAAAAAGTGGAAGTGGTACCTGAAAATCACTCTTGTTGTGTGTGTGTGAGAGTAACTCTGGTCCGCCTCTACAATATAATTTCTAGAACATATTTAACTTTATTATTTGAACCTAAAGACCATGTGACCATGTTTTTCAGTATTCTCTGCAGAAAACCTCGGAACCAACGGTTAATGCACAAGACATACCATATGTGAGCCTCCTGAGGAAAGGTTGCACAGTACTGCAAGTGTAGCCTACTAGCAACAGCCTTCTGGCAGGGAAGCTCTCAGCTGCTGCAAATGCTCAGCTGCCCAGACACACAGCTACTGCAGAAACAGAAGGTTGCGCACTGCAAAAAATGTACATCTCAGTATAGTGGAGTGAGTCATTAAAAATCACAGCCAGTGGAGTCACATTACCAAGAGTTTATCTTAGTTTTAGTCTTTTCTCTGATCAATTATCAGTCAGCATATAACCATGATGACAATCCTTCACGATCTTTCCTTTTCCTATTACCCTATTTGCTACTTAGAGTACAATGAAAAAGTCTACAAACCCCTGTTAAAATGCCAGGTTCTTATGATGTAAAATAATGAGACAAAGCTAAATCATGTCAGAACTTTTTTCACCTTTAAAGGGATGGTATTATGCTCATTTTCAGGTTCAAAATTTTAATTAGGGGTTGGACCAGAACAGGTTTACATGGTTTAATTTTCAAAAAACACCATATTTTTCTCATACTGCACATTGCTGCAGCTCCTCTTTTCAGCCTGTCTGTTGTAGCTCCGCTCTTGAGCTACAGAGTGTTGCATCTTACTTGTACCATATCTTTGTTGGGAGTTGCACATGCACAGTTCCTAGGTAAGGACTACTAGCCAATCAGAAGCAGAGAAGGGCGGGACATAAGAAACAAGGTAGTGTGATCCAAATCAAAGCCGAGACCATAACCTAGCAGATGGTATAAGTTGCCTTGCCGAAAAATGCTTCCATAGCACAAATCGTTAGACTCGATTCTACTCGGCCCTGCTCCGTTTTCCATTGCAGATAGTACCCAGAGATAGTACGTAGCTTGTCGACACCACACACAATGGCCTGCGACGTAATGTTCAATGCAACACACACACCAGCGATCCACACAGCTCTTAAAAAATATACAGTCTACGGTTAAAACGTTTGAATATTCCTCAGAATGTAAAGACAGATAATCGGTATGAAAACCTTCCAGCTGTGTTTTCCTCTGCCGTTGCTGCGGCGGTCTGTGTGACGGCGGGAGCAGATCACTCCGCCATCACTTCTCGTAAAACTGTCAATATTCGAAATCTACACAGCTGATTTCTCACCTCAGAACTTCTGAGAAGTGGATTTAGTATGAAATTCCATACGAAAACTTCAAAATAAACTTCCTGTTGCTGGCCTCTGTCTGGTGCAATGATGATGCAGTGAATAGTGAATATTCTCTGACTAATCAGCAGTCTGTCGTGTTTTCACGTTACATTTTAGTTCCCCTCAGCTCGCTTGGAACCTCGACGGAGGTGAGGTGATACTAAAAAAAGTACCTGGAAGGAGGTACAGGTCCAACATTTCTACAATGGAAACCCAAACAAAGGCGAGTCGAGCCAAAGGGCCTCGGCTCAGACTAGCTTGGTTTGAGGGCGTGCCTGACCCACCAGCTCGCTTGGCGAGCTTTATGACGCGTTTGCATTGTGACGTCACAAGTCAAGGAAGTGAAGGGCTGGAGTACAAACAAGCTGTTTTCAAGCAGTTCAGAGCAGAGTTTTCTGTGGGAGATGGGAACTCCCTTTGGGCTGGACTTTGGCCTTTTCACTATGCAAAACTCATACATGCACAAAAAAGATATCCAACTCAATAAAGGAGAGCGGAAAAAAGGCAAAAAGCATAATACCACCTATTTAATGTGACCTATAATGAAATGAAATCTTCAAGGGAAAAAGTTCTGACATGATTTGTCTTTGTCTCCTTATTTTATATCATAAGAACCTGGCATTTTAACAGGGGCATGTAGACTTTTTCCAATCCAATTGAGCACATCTGGGACATCATGTCTCGCTCCATCCACCAACGCCACGTTGCACCACAGACTGTCCTGGAGTTAGCGGATGCTTTAGTCCATGTCTGGAAGGAGATCCCTCAGGAGACCATCCGCCACCTCATCAGGAACATGTCCAGGCGTTGTAGGGAGGCCACACACACTACTGAGCCTTAAATTACATCAAAGTTGGATCAGCCTGGTTTTCCACTTTGATTTTGAGTGTGACTCCAAATCCAGACCTCCATGGGTTGATCAATTTGATTTCCATTGATAATTTTTGTGTGATTTTGTTGTCAGCACATTCAGCTATGTAAAGAAAAGAGTGTTTAATGAGATTATTTCATTCATTCAGATCTAGGACGTGTTATTTTAGTGTTCCCTTTATTTTTTTGAGCAGTGTATTTCAACATGTACGGCATGAATTGGCACATAATGTACAATAAATAATGACACCCTGAGGATGAATTCTAATTGGTGACCTCCCTTTTTTCTGGCACCTCCAGCATGTCAGACTTTTGACTTATCCTGAGATTTACACAATATTTGGACGTTCATGGTTTGTACTGATTTTGGTGATCCTATGACTTTTCCTTTAGCACCACCATGAGAACAACATATGTGGCTTTAAGGTGAATAGTCTCATGGACTGCCATAAAACCTGGGACACATTGATGTCCCCATCAGGATGGATTGGTTATCCTCTATTTTTATTTACCACCACTATGAGATCAAAATTCCAATTTGTCCAATAGTTTGGTTTCTGAATAAAAAAGAACAATCCCATCAGCCTCAGCTGTAGTCTGTGTAATGTAATTAGCAAATGTTAGAATGCTTACAGACTAATCTAAGAACAAAAGAACATGGGAAACACTACACCTGCTAAACATCTACATGCTAGCATTATTGTGAGAATGTTAGCATTTAGCTCAAAGTCTCATTGCTCATTCATCCCAGATGTGAACATCTGTTTGACCCACTAAATCTTACATTCATGAGGTGGCCACAGCCATGTTCAATGGGACGTTTCCAATGCTGTGTGTCTGCTGGATGTGTAAGTATGCAGTTGCTGGTTAATGCGTTAGCTGTAACAATGTGCAGAGATGATGGTACATCAAGGCTGTGTTTCAGAGAATTCTGGAAATCTTATAATTTTCATTTATTTTATAAATTATATAGTGTTATCTATTTCATCCTTATATTAATTGATTTAATTTTTAAAACATTAAAATATTGGATCAGTTTTTTATATTCTTCAGTTTGCCTAATGGTACACTGACTGCTTTTGTGTTGAATTTTTCCTGTAATCTCAGTACTGTTCATTCTTGATTATCCACTTCATATTCTATGTATTTTTTAAAATTATATTTAGTCTGAATTATATGTTTTATGTGTTGCCGTTATCTTGGCCAGGCCTGAGAAAGACATTTTTAAGCTAAGCAAGACACTTTTACTTTGTTTATAACTTATTGTTATATAGACTATTATAGAAATCTGTTATTGACATTATTTTCCATTTATTTTCAGTTATTTACAGCATTGATTGTTGGCTTGTGCGAAATTAAACTGATTGAAACTGAGAACACACTACAAATCACGAACAAACATGTACGCATCTTTTTCAGCAGATACATTCTGAGGTGAATGTAGCAAAGTGTGATCAACCTTTACCTTGTGAATGGAGTCCCTGGGTATAATGACCGGCTGGCAGCACAGTCCCAGGGCTCATGACACAGTCTGTTGAGATGAGAGAATTTTGCTTAACATTTGTTGAAATCAGGACTGTGCAATGCCACCTGTATTCTTCCCACAGCAGTGTGAGAATTGGTCAACATTAAATCGGGTGACAATGTTTCATTTTCTGTCACCTCCACAGTAATTGTGCATTGAAGCTTACAATTGCATGGGTTCATCTTTGTACAGGAAGGCATGGGACATCTTAAATTGACCCGATACTGTGATCTAAAGAGGGATGTCTCTCAGTTTTCCTGACTCCAGTGCTCTCTCTTTGGTGAGTTACCTCATGTTACCGGTGCGTGTTGATCCTATTTGCTGGGGTAGTATTGCTTACCGGTATTTAATAATGTAGATGTACATAAGGCTTTACACTGCAGTGACAACACTGTACAGAGTGGTCATGAACATTTGTGCAGTGTGGCATTCTTACTCACATAGGCTCAACATCAGAGAAGGGAGATGTGAGCTTCAGAATACACCTGCACATTTAAACAATGCTCGCTACAGAGGTAATTTAAGGTGGGTTTTTTCTTTGCAGATTTTTTTTTTCATTTGAATGTTGCTTTAGAGGTCTGAAGACAGATTTTACAAGAAAGTAAGCAGAAGTCAGGAAAAAAAAAATTAATGTAGCAGAAATATAGCTTGTCTTTTGTCCTATTAGTCCTCTTGTTACACCATAGAGGGGTCTTAACGCCCATGTTAGGAACCACATAGCTATAGAATTTCCTCTGATTTTTTAAATAAATTATGCAAAACACCTTGGACTGCCTTTGTGCATAAAATGTGCAATACAGAAAGCCTTGCCCTTCCTTGATTGTGCCCATCACTTCACCGTCTTTAGAATTTCCTTCTGACTTGGCAAGTATTAAATATTCGAGATATAGCTGACTGATGCCACTTCAGTGGCTATGCATGCAAGCTCACAGACTCATTTCTTATGAATAAATGCACACCACACAGAAATTCTTTATTTGTCATTTATTTATTTGTTTTATCTTTTTTTCTGTACTAGATTATTGCAATCTGGTTAATTCACATTTAAAAAGCAGTCATTGACCAGACGCACTAAAATCGATGATATTCATTTTTACAATAACCATTATAGGCCCCATAGAGACTGGAAAACCCAATCCAAAAAAAGAAACATCTGTATGGTTTTCTGCACTTTTGTTTGATGTCTTTTTTTCATAGTAATTACAAAAAGGAAAAAAAATATATAACAATGATCATAAAAAGGAGAGTTGGGGGGAAAAACTCAGGAATATTACAACTGGCAAACAAACAATCACAACACAGCACAAGTACCTACTTACGGCGAGAAATGAAAGGTACAAAAATGAAAACAAAGAAAATAAGCGCATATGGCAGAAAGAAAAAAATTAAAGAAATTGGCACCTATGAAGTTAAATACAATAAGCAACTGAGGGGACGTGAAAGTGAAGCTTTTTTTCTACAATCTATTAATAAAACCCCAAAACAAAAGGTTGTTTTCTTGCTTTTTGTCCTTTTCTATTTGTTAAAAAAAATAAAATGCCTGACCTGGGGAGTGATGGGTGGGAGGAGAGGAAAACAGAAGGGGATGGGGAAGTAGCTGGTGTGGGGGTTTGCAGGGACAATAAAAAATACTGCACATACAATACCTTTTTTCACTCCTCTCTTTCTTTCATCTAGCTCTTACCGTTTCTCTCACCCACTTTTTCCTTTCTTTATTTAATAGCATATCCCATTAATATTCCTTTCCCCCGCTGATCCTAATAGCCGAGCCCAGTGGCGCGATCGTTAGAGTTTTACATGTGAGTAGCAAATGACACTTTGATTGGCTGTGATGTGGAGATGGGAGTCCCCTGCCGGCTCCGGGTCGGGGGCCCCGGCTGAGCCGAGAGATCCTGCCGGGCCCCGGTCTCACTGCGCGTGCTGACTCAGTGTGTGGTTCTGGAGGGAGATAGGGAGAGGGAGAGATAGAGAGAAAAAGTGAGAACCCATGATGAGAGAAATAATGGGCTACGTGAGCATAGTGCTTTCCACTTGCACCCCCACCCAATAAAAGAACAGAAGAGAACAGAAACACAACTGCCTCCCACAGCACAGACAGCAAGGCCTCCTCGCTTTATACATAGTCTGATGAAGGAAGAGAAAGAGGAGGAATAGAAGAAAAGAAGCAGACAAAACAAGACCAGCAGACAAGACAGCTCTACAACAAAAATTTGTAGGTACAGTATGGCTGTATGGTTACTCAAACAAAACATTCTGAGAAACAGGAAAACATATTTCACATGCAACATTGTCAACATGTGTTTCTGTAAGAACAAACAGATGCTGACAGACTCATGTACTTATTTTTTGCCCCTTCTGACAAACCCCAAAAAACCCCAGTCAACCAATGAAAACAGAACCAGGATTTGGTCAGAACCAAATAATTACAGATCATACAGTATTTGTTCTGTTTTATTTTTTTGTCTGTGGGAGCCCAGCGCCATGATTTGTTTATTCAGATCTGTGAAACCCTCATGCCTTTTGATATTGCGATTAATATTTTACAGAAACCGTCTCCATACCTCAGAGACGCCTACACACACATCCCTCCAAAGGCATCAGCACGCTACACATCAATACATAATCACAATGCAAAAAACACCTTTTTCAGAATTAAAATTCACAACAGCATTGAGAGCACAAAGGCAGGCCGATGCTAGAGTGGAGGAACTGAGATTCAGACACGGAGGCAGGCACGTCTGCAGTATACTGCACACGCACATGCAACTAATCATGTTAAACTTTCTAACTGAAAAATAAATACACACATAAATAGAAGTTAACAGGCCTGTGCAGGCTTCTCCTTGGGGAGTGTTGGGAATGTTACACACAAAAATGTAACACATGATGTTGGCCTCAGCACTCATGATCTCTCACACACACACGCAGACTCAACACATAGACACAACAACACACTTCCACAATCAGTCCTCTGTGGCTTTTCCATATCAGCTGCAATGGGGAACTGAACTCATGATAATCTGGATTTGTTGGTTTGGAACTTAGCTAGCATCGCATCTGAAGCTGGGGAGATACTGTGTGTGTGTGTGTGTGTGAGTGTGTAGAAGATGGGGAGATGGTTGGGAAGATTTCTCTGGGAATTTGAGTGTGTATCAGAGACATTTTCACTAGGATGTTTTCTTCCTCCTCTCTCTTCATTTTCCCCAGACTGTACAGCTTCCTCCCTGTGAAACGTTCCCCCTCTCTCTCTCACACACACACACACACACACACACACACTCCCTCTGAAATCTTTCCTTCTCATCCCTGCTTCTTCACACATACACACTCACAGATACACACAAGTCCCAGTGAGATCTTCCCAATCAACGCCCCCCCCTCGCCACCCTTCACCACCACTAAAAGCAGCTTTCTCAGATTAATCTCTCTCTCTCTCTCTCTCTCTCAGATAGGCCCCACTACGGACAGAAAAAAAAGGACAAAAAAGAAAAGTGGATGGGAGAATGAAAAAAGAGGAGGGGATAGGGGGATGAACAGAACAGAGAGGCGAGGAGGGGTGGATGGGGACAGAAATGTGACGGATTATACGTGGTTTGGGGTTGATAAATACTTATTTGTCATTCTATGGCCCTTATCTTGCTGTGCATGTTTCGTTGAGCCCTTTGCTGTGTGTGTTGTGTGTGTGTGTGTGTGTGTGTGTGTGTGTGCGTGCGTGTGAGACATCAAGTGTATGCTGAATGACTGTGTATGAGAGTGTCTGTCACTCTGCTTTAGAGGCCAAGCTTGCCTTTCCAGGGGAAAGCAAAGGGTATTAATGTCCTACACACACACACACACACACACACACACACACACACACACACACACACACACACACACACACACACACACACACACACACACACACACACACACACACACACACACACACACACACACACACACACACACACACACACAGTAGAAGGATTTCTGAGAGACAGCTGAGCAAATGAGCAAAATAATGAACGGGACAGTGAAAAATAAATGTCTGTTTCTGTGTGTGTGTCAGTGTGCGTGTGTGTGTTGGTGTGGAGGTCTCTCTAGTGAGGAAGCAGATCTCATTGGGAGCCACTGACCCCGTTATGATAGAAAACCATCCCTCTCTCTCTCTCTCGCTCTATCGCTTGCTCTCATCCTCAGCCTTCCTGCTCCATCGGCAAGCTAACTGGCTGCATTTGCTCTCACCGCCAGAAGAGGTCAGGCTCATTCCTCTTTACGTGTTTTGACCACCTTAAAACACGAGAGGAGAGGAGAGGAGAGGAGAGGAGAGGAGAGGAGAGGAGAGGAGAGGAGAGGAGAGGAGAGGAGAGGAGAGGATGTCCAGTGCATCAGACCTGCATCAATGTTTGGCTTTTGTCATTACAAACTTGCCTCTTATATGACCTCTAACCACTGAGGTCATATATGAGGCATTAGAAGTGTTAATGGCGAGAAAAAGTGAAAAAAGTAAAAAGGACCCAGTATTTGAAGGACTGCAAGAAGGAAAAAGGGAAACAGGGAGGAAGGAACTAGACAGGAGAGAGAGAGAGTGTGTGTTTTCCCTCAGGTTCTTTGGGTCCTGCTGCTGCCGTATTGATTTGTAGACGGAGCGAGGGATGGGGAGGAAGGACAGAGGAAGAGGAGGGAGGGATGGAAGGAGGGAGGCTGCGGCCACTCCCCGGAGGAGCTCGCGGCGCTGCAGTGGACTGCTGGAAATAGCCCAGAGGACAGGAAAGGGGAGAGAGGAAGAAATGGATAGAGATGAGAGAGAAGGATGAGAAAGTAATGGACGGATGGATGACAGCCCGCCACGCTACACACTTCATATGGCGCACACACACACACACACACACACACCCTCTGACACCTCCCAGTTACTTCTCTTCATTTACGTTGTTGTTGGGGAGCTCGGCATTGATTATGCAGCAGTGCAATCGATCAGAAGTGTGTGTGAGTTTGTGTGTGTCACAGTGTGACATCTGCTCTACAGCAGAGTAATTGATATATTCTACAGGAATAAAATGGCGTGACAGAGGGAGGAGAAGAGAGGGAAGGGGCGGAATAAGAGGAGACTATTTAGTGTTGTTGAAGCCCTGTAATTAGTGCGGTCAAATTCTCCAACCAAGCTGCCTCTAATGAAACACCACACCTGCAGATGTTTCACAATAAAAGCCTTCCCGCAAAGCCAAGGGATTATGTGTCTTCTGGAGGTGTTTTAATGTGAAAAAGATGATGCAAGTGTGTAAGAATTTGCATTAAGAGTAAACAACAACAGAAAGGCGTTTTAGTAAAAGATAATACAAATGTGGTTCCATGAAAAGCTTCAACCGCTATGTGAGGATTTATGGGATGAACACAACAATCAGGATAGCTTCAGTATAAGGTTGCAGCCATTTTTGGTTTGTGTTTTATTGTACTGCCTTCTGCTGTATTCGTTTGTGTACTTATTCAAATGGGAAGTGTATTTAATTCTGTTAAACAAACAGCCTTTTCCAACTTGGGACAGTCGATATGGATTGTGTTGTGTTCTCAAACTCACTTCCTGTATGGCCTAAATTATATGAACATGAACCGTAGTGTGAACTTCATTTCACCATGTTTCTACTGTTCTTTTCATAGCAGAAGGGATGTGTGTGTGTGTGTGCTGTAATGAGAACAGCCCCATCTTTGCAGGCCAAACCAGGCCAGGCCAGGCCAGACCAGTCAATACGGAGGCCTGTCATTGTTTTTCCTAAACTGCTTAGAGAGAGCGAGGCTAAAGCCTGCAGAGCCCTGGGCCCAGGGGAAATATGGCCCTGTCGCATTACCCGAGCACAGAACTGCCAGACGCGCACACACACACACACACACACACACACACACACACACACACACACACACACACACACACACAGGAATGCATTCACAGACTTGGACTCACAGCTAAGAGGACATGCATGCACAGACACACGATGCCAAGACAAAATGCAAAGACTAGAATACATAATAGTACACACACACACACACACACACACACACACACTCTCATGGGGAAAGGGAGGAGGGTATGACAGAGGAAACCAAGAGATAAAGATAAGAGAAAATCTAATCTGCCTTGTCCTGCTCTTCTCTGCTATCTACTACATTACCCACTAAATGCGTGCGTGTGCATTTGTGTTGTGGTGATGATGCTGATGGTCGTGTTTTAGAGGGGTGGAGGAGCACCACTGTCACATTTAATACATGTGTGAGGGTATGGGCAAGCACAGGATCAGTGTTATGCCTGGTCAGCTTCATCTGTGCAGCAGAAACACGTAGGTGTCTGTTTGCATGCGCCATCTGGACAAAAAAAAATACAAAAAAAACAATACCCCACAAAAACCCTCATCTTGAAAGATTAGAGTAAAATAAGAATGAGAACAACCAGACTTTGCCACTGACACACATGGCGATGACCTTGTTTGTGGGCCAAGTCGGCAGGACGGCAGATAACTTTGCCTCAGTTACTTGAACACACAAACATGAAAACATAACAACTACACCTTGAAATGTAGGTGCCAGGTCTCTGACAGAAACAGGAAGAGGAACCACTGCTGTTGGAACAATGCCGTGTGTGTGTGTGTGTGTGTGTGTGTGTGTGTGTGTGTGTGTGTGTGTGTGTGTGTGTGTGTGTGTGCTACTTTCATGTATCAGCGAGCGTCTGTCAGTACGTGAATACTTGTCAAATGTGTGTGTATGTGGGGGTAATTGGAGGTGGTCCAAATGATGTGTGCGTCTTGAGAGTTTGTGTGTGTGTGTGTGTGAGACAGAGAGGGAATGTGTGCCCCATCTCCACTGCTGTTTTTAACACCAAATGAAAAATCACCTTTGTCGCCTTGTGGTCTTCTTTGGGTTCAGTGTATTTATAGCTCAGAGTTGACACTCTTCCAACAGTGACGTGTCTATGTCTGTGTGTGTGTGTGTGTGTGTGTGTGTGTGTGTGTGTGTGTGTCTGGGACGAGCAGATGGGCTGTCTTAGCCCTCTTCCTCTGCTCCCTGGCTTGTCTTTAGCCCCACCCATCCAGGACAGGATGCTGCCTCGGGAGCAGATCGAAAATAAACGCACCCCCTGCCCTTAACATCCCGCCGACACGTATTCCCTGCTCCCCTCCCACTCCTCCATTTCTCTCTGTCTTTGTCCCTGTCTCTCCCCGTCATCTCTCTTTCTCCTATCACAAATGGAACTCTATGTATGATCAAATCATTGATCTAAAACATCCATTGGCCCCTTCTCTTTCCAGCCAAGTCACAATGCCCCCTACTTTTCTCCTTCGCCACCCCACCCAGGGTGACCTCTCTGACCATGTCCTGTTTAGAGTGCTCCCTCCCTTTCTTTCTCCCAGGGGACTTCCCCTCTCCTGTTGCTACTGGCCCAAACAGCCAGGTTTGGGGCGGTAAACACAACCCAAAATACTCTCACAGCATGAAGGGCGACACACACACACACACACACACACACACACAAGCACAACGTCAAAGGCAAACACGCATGGATCTACACCAGATTCACAGCGTAGGCGAGGGCTCCCTGCTGGAAGCCGTTACACAAAATAGGAAGTGATCTCACCTCCAGCACAAATAACCGATCATTCCTGAGCGCCACATGACACATTTGAGTCACACCATTATAGAGAAAAATGTGGGTATGGTCAAAAAATGAATGACCCCTCCACACATACACACAGAGAGTACTCTCAGGACCGAGCAATGTGGTGCTTGTAGACTGTGAAGCCGAGTGCCGGATGAGGACTGGAGCCTGCAGACATGGGTGACGAGACAGACAAACATATACACAAGCATCCAAAAACACACTCATACAAATACAGGCAGGACACTGAATGTATAAAATGTGTGCAAGCAACACATACACACACACACACACACACACACACACACACACACACACACACAGTAATGCAAATGACAGGCAGACATAAATAAAAAATGCATATAAAGGTTACAGATGTACAAATAAATGCACAGACATGACCCACCCAACACACACACAAGCTCACAATTCAGCAGAGCGTGCTGGCTTTCCGTGTCACTGTCATATTACTGCACACGCCCAATCCCCATGAGTCCCTAGGGTGCCAGCTTTTTTTTTTTTTTTTTTTGATTACCGTGCACTCTCAACTGGCAGAAAGGCAGACAGAAAAACAGAGAGCATTAACATAAAGATGGATGAGTGAAAGAGGAGAGAAGTATGAGTTGGGCTGATTGATACACCAAGTGAGGGAGGAATAGAAAGAGCAGTGACACAGTAGTGTCTGTGTGTGCACGCGTCTGCCTGAAGAATGTGCCAGCCAAACCATGAGGATATGTATTTTTAGTTGTGTCATTCCCTTTTATCATTAAATTTTTCAATAGAGAGAGCAATGATTAAGAGATCAAGAAAAAATGGTTCACAGAATTTGATTCTGAGAAGGTCTTCTAACCTTTGCCCCAAAAGACCTCTAACAATTACTGAAGTCACTTTAAGTGTTTGTCTGACTTGGTTGAAATCCATAGACATGTATGTAGAGCTGAAAAAATTCATTGCTTCATTGTTAGAGAAGGACTTGCAGTCATTTTGATTTCTGCAGAATTGTTTAGATCATTTTCTTAAGCAAGAACGCCAAAAAAACTCTTTTGGTTCCAGCTTCTCGATTTTAAACATTTGCAGATTTGAATACATCCACTTGGGCTCTTAAAACCTTTTGTTGAAAATCTTTATATTTTAAAATTGTAGAGGACAAACAATTAGTCGAGAATATATTCAGCAGATTATTTCATAATGAAAATAATAGACATTTGCACCCTTTGAAGATGGGTTGGCAAGAACCCCATTGCACTGTGAGAGAGCCTTCTTTTGAATCTGAACATAACCACTGATTTACCCAACTGATTATTATTCATCAGTCTATAAAGATGTTGTGACCTGGTCGGACAACAGGAGAGGAGTCATCTGGGATGGAGGATACGTGGAGGGGCGGTGGAGGTGTTTGTGCGTGGCATCCACTGTGCGTCTATGTGGAGGTCACGATGTGAATGGTTTTAAATGGTCACGAGACAAAAAGGACTGAACCACTGAGTTAATAAGCGCAATGCCAGTAAATGTATGCTTTTATGATGAGTGTCAGCAGCGTCAAAATTCAGAGGAAACATTGACACAGATACTTTTGAGAATTATTACACAGAGCCAAATAAATGAATGACTTGTGTTTTTCAGCTGCTGGTGAGATGTAGTGTATGACTGTACTTTGGCAGGGCTGATGGAACACTACACCATGCAGAGTCTGTCCTGTTCTGTGACACATTGCCTCTGTTCACCTGTCACACAAACACACACACACACACACATACAAACCAAATGACAGGAACACGGTCCAAGCTGTTAGAAACCCTCCAGGTGTTGGCTCATACAGTGCCATTCCTTTGCATCTGCCCCTGATTCCGCTTATCTCTGTCTCCATCTTTGTTTCGCTCAGTCTGTCTTTGTCTCTCTGCATCCCGCCCGTTTGTTCCTCCACTTTACAACAAAGCAAAAAGTTACTTCTTTTGACTTCTTTTTTCCCCTCCGTCTTCTCCCTCACTGAGACCCACTGTGTATGTCTTTTTTTTCCCTGTGTTCTGGTGGTAAGTTCCTCAAAGCATAAATGCAAACACGCAAGTGTACACACGCATATAAACATAATATTTCTGGATGATTAAATGGTCCCACTTTGAGATTTTCTTTCTGCTATCCAAAGCCAACGTGAACAGAATGTGTTTTGCATTCACAGTGTTGAACAATGAATACTGCAAAAATCATAACAGTGTTAACAGCCACGGACACAATGTGTATGCAATTTTTCCTTAGGTGGTCAGAGGGGGGAAAATCGGCCAAGACTAAAGACAGTTAGACGCAATGGCAGAATTACATTTTAGAGTTTTAATGATTAGTTTGTATTGCTTTGCCTTTTGTACAATTGCATCCATAATCCAGCTTGTTTTAATATAATGCCCTGTAAAATAAGCAGTACTTCTAGTAACACTAGAAGTGGCAGTAGCTGTGGTACTGTGGTAATAGTAGCTGTTGTATCAGGTAAGGCTGGCTTGCAGTCTCTCTCAGTCTGTCTCGCCACCTCTCTTTTGTTTTGATTCTCTTTTTGTTTCTGTCTCTCTTTCCCCTGCTGCAAATACCTTCAAGTCCAGGGATTCAGGGAGGTAAGAGTGTGTGAATGTGTGTGTGTGTGTGTATCCCAGGTCCCCATTCTAATAACAGAGAATCTCCCAGTGAGCGGTAGGGCAGCTGAGTGCGCTCCCCTGGAACGCCACAGGGATCGACGGATCAAATTCATATACGCGCGCGCACATACACACACACACACACACACACACACACAGCCAAGGGATATATGGATCAGAGACTACACACTATAACTTGACACAACACTCACAACTGACTGCAACACCCAGACAATAGCAAACACACACACACACACACAACCCTATTGCCAGTTCAGCCACATAGGCTACACACCTTTCCATAATTCAGTTAGAGGAAGACAGTGAGGCTCTTCGATTCAGACAAAGACAAAGACAACGTTATTCACAGACAGACTACTAAACACAGCTCTCTTTTTTCCACCCACACCTAACACCCCCCCCAGACACACACACACACACACACACACACACACACACACACACACACACAGAGCCCTGATCCCAACCACAATCTGCTCTGCATTAACTACCAAAATAAAGATTTTATTCATTACTTTAGCTCTGAGGGAAAAGCCTTAAATATTTTTTTAAATTTGTTTTAAACATACAGTAACGGCTGAGGAGATTACTACATACTGGCTGAATACAAATTACAAATGTCACTGAGTAGCTAGTAGCTCTGATGTTGGGAAGTGGTCCAACTGTGTTAAAATGTACTGTAAGTGTCTGCCTTTATGTCTGGCTGTTGATTTCTCCATCCCTCTCTGTATGCTTGTTTCTTCATTTCCCAGTTTTCCATCCCTCCGTCTATCCCTTCATCCATCGTGTGCGTACACTATTGTACATGTTCTTTTAATTGCGTCTATGAGGGAACGGATCCCTGCTCGTCTTTGTGGTTGTGTGCGCGCGCAACTCTCAAATATTCAACACCGCCGGGACACAGGGGAAGGAGGAGGATTCGGTGGAGGGAATAAACACACAAACAAACAAACGTACCCCCCCCCCTCCTCCACGTCCATCCATTTATTCATCTGACCAGCAATCCACCCATCTAGCAGTGTTTAAATATTTACCAGTGCTAAAGGAAATTGTGTAGCACAACAGACGCAAAGGCAGAAAAAAAGGGATGACTAGGGAGGAGTGCAAGAGTGATGGATGGAGCGAGGGATTGGAGGAAGCATTGAGGGCAGAAGCGGCAGTATAGCACCCCCTGGAGGCTTAAAACGAATGTGAAAATCAAGAAGTCTGTCAGGGAACGTAACATGGGATGTCAGGGCTGACAGAGAGCTGGATGACTGAGTCAAACTAGGTATACTTCTACAAGAGGGAGACTTTGTCTCCAAAGACCATAAAACGGTACATGCTGTAGATATTTGGATACTGCTTACATAATGGCAGTCATGCACTCTTAAACAGGCCTGTATCTGACACGGTTTCTGCTGTCATGCTAATTGCTAACGAGAGAAAGAAAGAAACTAAAACAGAGGGAATGAGCAAAGCTGTGTGTGAAGTCTGGGAGTAAAGGCAGAGAGAGATCCAGAAGGACCTCACTGATCAGGGCCACAGCATTTCTTATTTACACACCCACGCACACACACACACACACACACACACACACACACACACACACACACACACACACACACACCAAAACATCTCTTATTTACCAGCTTACGTCTGCACTATTTATGGGGCACTGGGGAGAGGCACAGAAGAGAGGAAGAGAGGAGAGGGGCTAAAATATGCATAGGGGCTGGTTCTTCAGGGACAGACGGAGGGAGTCAGAGAGAGGAAGACAGAACGAGAAGGAGGGAGAAAGACAGGAAGAGAAAAAGCGAAAATTGTGTAAGTGTATCTGTAAGAGATGGATAGAGAGGTGAAGGCAAATGATTGAGAGCGTGGCAGAGAGAAAGAGATGGTCTTTGTATGCAGAGGGAGAGACGGTGATGGAAAGAGTGCAGTCAGGAGGGAGAGGGGATGATGCAGTGATGTGTCTGTGCAGCAGAGACCCTTGGGGGTGTGTGTGTGATGGAGAGAGAGAGAAAGAGAGAGTGAGCTGGACATCGTATGGCCCCTCTGAGGGGTTGAAAGAGGCCAAAGCCTTCTCTAGCTGGCCAACAAGCCTTCTTCATCCATCCGCATCTCATTAAAACACACAAATTACCCCATTCCATTCTCTGGCAGATGCATTCACACACACACACACACACACACACGCGCACAAACACACTTGCGATAACAGCTAGCAGTAACATTAACCTCCATGTTTGTAGCTCTCCATCTCCCCCAGTCAGCCTTTCTGTCTAGCCCACTTAGAGAGCCCTCCCATGGGGCAAAGGAGCTGTGGCAGGTCAGGCTCGGGCTGCAAGTTTTCTCACACACTCTCACACACACACACACACACACACACACACACTTGGGCCAGGACCAAAGTGTAACAAGATGGATATAGCCACAGTGTAGCAGCCAAAGAGGAGGAAGTGTAAGGAGCTGAGGGAGGAAATAAGTTGAACTGAGCTCAACTTAGTTGGAATGAAAACAATTACACTCTTCTGACCTGATCAAACTCCGCTACAAAATGTGTATTCCGCTCTAAGTAGGTTGATATGAGGCAGAATGAGGCGTAGTCAATTCATAGTTTTCAGTCACGTGACATGCGCGGTGACCTGGAGCGCAAAACAACGACTAACAAATTTTATTTGGATCACCTCTCAACTTAAGAAAAAGAAAGACATGAACACAAACTGCAAGTGTCGGCCATATCCGATCCATATAAGGCTACAGCATCCTCTGCCGCATTTCTACCGTTAAAAAAATCCAGGTCCCTCCCACCGCTCGACTGTGGTAATATTTATTTTTACCTTCTGGGGAATCCCTCACCTCCTAACACAGCCCAGGCTTGTCTCGTCGATTAGTAAATCTGAAAACACAACAACCAACCAGCATTTTGCCGGTGCAAAAAGTAACAAACTCAAATTAGCAGTGTATCACTTGCATATTGGTTGGCAGGCAACGGAAATTAACGTCTTTTTGCCCTCCGAGCGTTTTCTTTGGAGTGTGATGTCACGTGAGAGATATCAATAGAGGGTATGTGTTGATGTCACTTCCTCTTCCGGAACACGCTGGACTGAGTGGCAAAACATCTGTTACCATGGCTGCGTTTAGCAAACCAGGAGTAAAACAAGTAATTATATGCTCAAATTAAAGGCAGTTGGACTCGACAGTGATCCTTACTGCTAACCCAAGCACCAGCGGTCCAGCTCTTTCCCATTTTAGATGTTTTGTTTGTGTTTTAGCTGATTCGAGTAAACACTGCTGCTCGTCTTTCTGCCACTCAGTGAGTGTAACTGTGTTCTGTGACATCATGCGCCCTACCCTCTATAGTATTAAAAATGTTGTTTTGACAACAGGTGAATGCTTTTTTTCAAATTTCTTTAAATTTAACATGCTGATTAAATTGGCATTGTTACTTTTTACAATGGATGTTACAGCACACTGTGTAGTTTGTCTTCCTGTGACTCCACTCTGAGCTAATAACACTGATAGTTGAAGTTTACTGTACAATGAAATAATGTAAATGAAAAAGTAAAAGCAGACCAACACTTAACTGGGCCTGCACTGTGAGAGAGCCTTCTTTTGAATCAAAACATAACACTGATGTATCCAACTGATTTATTCATCAGTCTATAAAGATGTTGTGACCTGGTCGGACAACAGGAGAGGAGTCATCTGGGATGGAGGATACGTAGAGGGGCGGTGGAGGTGTTTGTGCGTGGCATCCACTGTGCGTTTATGTGGAGGTGAGTGTGAGCGTGTGAGGTGTGAGTGGTGCTTGTGTGTGGACATTAACCGACAGGGTCCAGCAGTCACCCTGCTGTTAAATGGACTGGCCAGCCATATGCCCACCTCCTCCGGCCCTACATCACTGCCACTTTGTGTGTGTGTGTGTGTGTGTGCGTGTGTGTGTGTGTGTGGTGGTTGGGGCAGGTTTACATAAATTCAAATAATCCCTGGTAGAATTTCTTATGTAGGATTTCTATCTTTCTCTGACTATTGTTGTCTAAATTTCTGTTGACAACAGCCTGCACACCAGTCACTCCTCCTATTTTGTACCAGTGGAATGAAGGCCTTATTATGGAGTGAAGCCTTGTGCCATTATCAACCAAACTATTGAAAAGGCGTCAATGCTACTGTATATCTCTTCCTGAAGTAGACTTTGTACAGTTTTAGACAGCAAGGTTATGGCCAAAGAAGGTTTATTGGACAAAATAGAGACAAAATATAGATAGTACGATTCCACATTTATTTTCAGTTGAGTTAATGACCTGTTGTCAACAGTTCTTGCACTAGCAATGAGCTTCCAAAGAGTTTTCAAAAGCAACTTTTTCACCAACATGTGAAATACATCTCAGGAACATTCCAGCATGCTGACCTGGGTCCATCTGGTGTAGAAAAAAATCCCATAAAACTGAATAAGGGATATCTTATGAGCTGCAATTTTCAACAAGAGTGGACATACCTGTATTCGCAGATTGTGATCAACATGGTACATGCAGGTTCAACACTAAAACACAAGACTAAGCAGAGTTTGCTCTGAGTCTCAAACACGATGATGGCCGTGGTGCTTTTACAAACACCACAGGGTTGAGTTTTCAGTTTGTTTTGTTTTTTTAGTAATTAATTATATATTTTGTCAACTGTATCGTAGAATAACCCAGAAAATGCATCGTAGTTGGAGATACTCTTAGTATTCTGCTACTGATGAGACTTACTGATCAGTTTGTCATCTATATGGCCTGTAGCGTTGAGCCTGTCCTGGTTGACAGTCTCAAATTCCTCTCAAAAGAGAGCTGCATACTGGGATTACTCAAACGTTTGTAATTGTAAGCATACTTAATAATGAGCCCAGAAGTATCAATCCTCCCTCTGGCTAAAGTTTCCAATTTTAGTTGTGGATTCAAATAAACTGGAGGCTTTCACACAGTCTTCTACACCAACTATGCCGTCTTCAATATCCACCTCTGGTCAGTCCAGCAGGCAACAGCATGAAAGAAAGTGAAAGAATTTCACCTTTAACAGGGCTGATGTTTGACCTGTACATTGTGCAGGTCACTAGTCTGGTGCCAAAAGGGCACTAGAGACAAAGAGGAGAAGAAATGGAGGAAGGCAAGGAGGTTTACATCATCACAGACCTGGCCACAGCTGGCCCAGGACCTACTCTTGGGTGACTTATATCCTTTTTTTCCCTCTTTTATACGCATGCACGCACACACACACCAACACACACAAACACACAATAATATGTCTGGACCCTAATGACATGAAGCTTGCCAGAACCCTGCTCAGACCTCATGAGGAGAGATGGAAGGAGAAGGACACAGGAATGGAAAAAGGGTTGGAAGAAGAAATACAGAGATGAACAGTAAATAGAGCTATGCTGTAAAATGATACAGGACAGTAGAGGGGAAGGTCGGAAGGAGGTACTGGGAAAGGTTACTGTATATTGAGGGATGGGTGGACACTTAGAAAGAAGGGAGGGAGGGTGTATTGACTGAGATGAATAAAGGAAGAGAGTGAGAAACAAGTTGATCTAATCAGGTAGGTACAGGAAAAATTTTGATCTTTTCTGGGTTTAGAATATTAGTCAACGACACACGAGTCTCCGCAGGCACGCGTCTACTTACTACATGAAGCATGTCAGGACCTGCACACACCATCATTTCCTAATTAATGCCAGACAAGAACTATACACAGACAAGGCGACGTACCTGTAGTTCTGTCTGAAAGAAGAACTTCTGTGGACACTGGGAACAGTCGTAGATCTTATCTTCCTGGCCGTGGACGGCAAAAATGTGCTGTTGGAGCTTGTTGGCCTGCACAAACACTGGGAAAGGAACAAATGCAGCACACGTTACGCAGTGTTCATTAGAGGAAGTCAATTAACCAATGTTTACCATGACTGATGGCTTTTAAGATACTCCCACAGACCAGAGAATTCAAGGAAATTAGCTCAAGGGGCCGGATTCGGTTGAGATTTGCCTATACCAGATACCAGATACCAGGATACCAGATGAATCTGAATCGTTGTGGGCGTGTTTGTTGCTGGGACCAGTTAGTGTGGTGCCAAATCCAAGACAACATAATGTTCAGCAGTTTCAGATTGGATTGTATCATATTGTTTGCTAGATGACTTGCAATGCTATTGCCATGTTTGAATGGTTAAATCTGAGATTTGGAGAAAACTGATCCTGTGTCAGTGGTAGACAACTGAAGTTTTTGGGAAATGATTGATGTATCTTTGTATTACTGAAGCGTAGACTCAGAATTAACTGCAGCCTTGTCACAGCTCAGGCATGTCTCATATCTGATCTACTGAGGTACTTTTTACAAGTAGACAGCTACAAACAGCAAGATTAGTACTGGACTACCGTAGTGGTAGAGAATGAACCAAACGACAGCTGAGTTTTCTGTATAACAACCCTGCAAACACGCACGTAAACACACAAAGCAAATGACTGGCTGGCTGGAAAGGAGGAAGTATATTGGATTGAATGAAAAGACAGAAGGAAGCAAGAGAAAGAAGTAGAGAAAACAGGAAGAGCTATCCTCAGCAGACCTTGTGATATTTATCAATAAATTATCTCTTCTTTTTTTTTTTTAACTTCCGCTCCAGTGTTATCGCATACACTTTTCTCTTTCTTGCTCCCCCCTTTGTTTCAGTAAACTTTTAGTTTTCACTCTGAGTGTGTATGTGTTGAATTATTAAGCCTCCCCTTAGGAGTGGTGCCCATCTTACTAATTCATAAGCCACCAAGGAATAGAGTTAAAGTTTAAAGTGTTGCTGTGTACCTGGGGGGGGGGGCAAACTCAACAATTGAGGCAGGGAAAGAGAGTGATGAAATGACATGGAGAGATAGAGAGCGAGCAGAGAGAGAGCGTACGGGGATAGAGAGTCAAGAGATGGGAGGTAGGGAGACAGCAAAGGTGCAGACTTAGTTTCTGAAAAAATACAATGTTGAATGAAACTCTGAACACCACAGGCCTAATTTGGTCATCCAGCATGTTATGTGGGTCCTCCAGTGGATTTTAAAGACATACGGTAATTCACATTTGGCCTATTTGGAGATATTATTGCATACACTTTTGCACACGCAGACTTTGGTCAGTAGTACTTTAAACAGCAGCACCCTGCTGGAATATTACTCCCACAGTTAGAAATGTTAAAACAATGAATTTTCCTAATGTGATCTTATCGTAAACTTTACAGCCGTTGCAGCACATTTACTCTATGTATCATGATGCAGGTAACCCAGAGAGAGCAATTTCTGAGCCACAACATGTAGTGGAGCTGACGACCAGGGAAGATTTAAGTGCAAACCGGCTTCAATATAAACCTCGTCTTGCATTTTTACCAAAACAAGTGATAAGATATGAGTATTTTGGTGCTTAGAGAAAATGTAGTGGACACACTGACTGGCATGGTAATAGTTCATATTCATCTATAAATAGAACAGTTTGCAGAACACAAAGCAAAACAGTTCTACAATAATTATTTAGCATTAGGTTAAGACGGTCTAGTAGTAATCTAGTAATCTATATTTTATTGGTCATTTACAGTGCTGTAAAACTGTTTTCCTTACTGTTAATGGTTTCTTATGGTATACTAGAGTGTCATTATTCAGGCCAAGACTGGCCGAGCCTGTGGTCCTGCTGTGTAGTGTATGTATGTGTGCTAGTTTTTGTGTACAGTACGCATCTCCATGTTTCTGAGCCCATTTTAAATGCAAAGCAAACAGGACACAAGTGCGTTTTCTGTGCTACTGCCCTTGAAGGTGAAGGTGTGTTTGTGTGCGTGTCCGTCTCTCACCTGTGAAGCAGACGGGACACTTGAAGGTACCTCCCATGCCTTCAAAGCTGTGCTCTATCAGGTGGCAAAGCAGCTTGGCAGGTGAATCAAACATCTGGTTACACAGCTTGCACTCGTGATTGATGCCCTCCTCTGCAAATAGGAGACAGACACGCATGTGTAGGTTGGATTAACCAACACGAAAACAGGAACATATGACATCATTTTAGAACATTAATACAACGCTCACGACAGATGTCTTATGCACATACAGAATCTGCCAGACAGTGGCATATTATATAGACTGATAAAACAGGACACTGCTAGCACAGATAAGAAGAAATGCAATTGTAAACCAGACAGCTATGACTGGAATATTGATAGAAGAGATGTGGACTTTTCTTAGTAGAAACAGCACAGGTGGAACTAATTACATTAACAATGGCTCTCTTCCAGCAGCTATTGCAGTGCAAGGCAACAATTAGGGATGTTATTACTTACACTTGTGCATGCCAAATGACCCCCCCCCCAATGTAATATCCAGTGTACTATATAAAAGCTTAAAAAAGCTAAAAAAAAAATTAAAAAAAAATCAACTGAACTGCGAGGTGTGATCGAACACATCCCACTCCATTGGAAAACATTTGCATGTATAAAAAAAACCCAAAAAAAACCCCAACTCTGATTATAAGGCTCAGCTCCAGATCAGTCAAGTTGTTAAGACACACATTATGATGTAGGTTGCATCATACACTCCCTCCTCTCCCCTGCTGCATGCTCTCCTTTCATTTTCCCTTCTCCCTTACCCTCCCCAAACACTCACACACACCAGTCCCAGTGCCATGTCTGCCCCAACTGGTAATTGCCTGTCCTCCCCACCGGGGCTGTGGATGATCTACCCTTCCTATAGCCTCCCTTCCTTCCCTCCTTCTGTCCTCGTTAGCTGCCCTCCCCCACTGCAGTCACTCATCCATCCCTCCCAGTGCCCATTCCTCCCTCCATGTCCCCTTATCGTCCCCCTTGGTCCATCTAATTTGTGTGGGCTCCAATTCAAACCCCTAACCCCTTATTACCTCTCTTCGCATATACTACAATTTTTTTCAGTCTGTGAATGTCTCTTTGTCCAAACCTGTGCTCTTTCAGACTTTGCTGGTGTATGCAGCTAAACGATTTTACACGCCCCACTTTGTCAATGCATCATAAGTCACATACTGTACACGCATTGTTTCAATGTAAAGAAATAATGAGGACCTCTACATAAAAGAGATGAAGGAAAATGAACAATGAGAGACCAAGAGGGCGGAGATCACATTCAAATGTGTTCAGCTATATCTTCATCAGAAAACACACAAGAGACTGTCCACAACCCAGCCTCCAGCTTTCCTTGTTATTCTCACTTGGGATTATACCAATGTTTGTGTGTCTATTTAAAGAAGGTGTGAGTGACATCACAGCACCCACGGTGAAAGGCCAGATGAAAGGTGGGCGTCGTAAATACACACACGCGCACCCCTTGACGATCAGGTCTCCTGCCTGTTGTCCTTATCGCCATTGTACCAAACAGGACTAATGCCCCAGTTGCCCCCACACAGACACACACACACACACACACTGCATGGGGCCACACACACACATGCACACCATAGGACTGTACAGCCTGGAGACATCAGATGGTGTCTTCTGCGGGCCAATCTGTGACCCCTTGTGGAGTTGAACACACACAGGGACACACACTAACACATAGTGACTCAGACATACACACCATTTGTGTCTTTTTTCCCTTTTTGTCACTTATCTAATGTCCTGTAAGTGTGTATGTGCAAACACACGCGCACGCACCCACACACCTACATTCAAACAGTCTGCAGAACTTCAGCTGCAGAGCTGCAGGGGATCGCGGGGTTAATAACGTCTTCAATCATACATCCATGACACCCATACTGACTAATACGCACACACACACAAAGATTCCTATCTCTCCTTGCCTCAAAGGCCGACACAAGGGTGCCCTAATCCCGTCTCAATAGCTGTGGGGAGTGTGTGTGTGTGTGTGTGTGTGTGTGTGTGAGGTGGGTGCCACATGGGCTTATAGGGATGAGATGGTATGCTCCATGGTCCCGGTCCCCAAACATCCCCTGTCCACACACACAAACCTCAAAGGCTGCGAGGTTGTGTGGGGCGCCAGTGTGTCCGCGACATACTGAGACAGATAGAGGTTCATTATCATTTACTAGGAGATTGAAACAGCAGGAGAGAGTGACATGGAGCGAGACACAGAGAGAGAGAGAGTGTACAGCACTACCAGTTTAATCAATTGTCATGTTTCATATTTTAATTATCGTATAATGAAAGAATTAAGTATCCCTGGTCTTCACAATGAATTTTCTCAAAAGATAAAATTATTGTTTCAACTCCACAGAAGCACAAGACACAACTGAGAGAAAGTGATACAGCGATACAAAAGGCACAGATAGAGACAGAGGGTGAATAAGTAAGTAATGCCTACGCTTCAGTGATCTCAGTGTGCGTATATTTTTGTGTGTGTGTGTGTGTGTGTGTTGGGGGTCTCCGTAGAAGGCACCGTAAAAGCTCTTGCCCTCAGTAGGGGTAATGCTCTCTTCAGAAGTTGGCTCGCACCCTCCCACGCAGGATCAGAGAAAGTGGTCAAACATCAGCTACCTTCACATGTACACAATGATGTGCCTATTAGACCCTGACATGCTCACTGGCCTGATACGTGCTGTATGTGACAAAGTTACTGCAGGTATTCAAGTTGCAATTACGAAAACAAAAATCACCGACTGCACACTTGAAATGTGATCATGACTGGCTCCTATTAAAGCAAACGAAACTGAGGCGCTCCACATAACACAGCTTAATTGGCATATTGTTATGCCTCTCTCATTTTCTACAAAAGCAAAAGTCTGCTCCTCCATTGCTGCCAATCATAACACCATATTTGGGGGAATTTACCAAAAAGCTGAACTAGGGCTGCTGTTAATGACTTTTCTAACTCAAATATTTAATTAATCATTTAGCCTATTAAATGTCAGTAAACTCAGGCAACAATCTTAAAATTCACAAGCAGCAAATGTCTCCCTAAAACTTTACTTGAATGATCTATCCATTATCAAAATTGTTGTTGAATCATTTTCTGTTCATTGTTTCGGTCCTAATCTCCACATTTCATCAGTGCAAGCAATTTTTTATTTTTTTTATACTGTGTGTGGGAGAATGTGCAAGCATGAGTCTGGTGCACCACACACAGACGAACCATACAACTGAAACTTTAGAAGCTAATTAACGGTCAATCAATTATTGTGTGAGCGAAAAAAAGTGGCTACAGATGAAAAAAGACAAAACTGCAGTGAGAGAGGGAAAGAGAAAGACAGAGACAGAGAGAGAATTGAAGGGAAAAACAGTGAGGTGCAGAGAGATAATTGGGCTGTCCGGAACAAGGGCATGGAGAGAGGCCTCCTACCCCTCTGTGTGTGTGTGTGTGTGTGTGTGTCCCATGAAAGAGTTCTCTTTTCTGACAAATACATTGTTTTGATCAGTGTGTGTGTGGGGACCGCAGTCTCTGTATGTTGTCCCCCTCTGAGACCCAGACCGTGTGTGAGCGTGTGTGTGTGTGTGTGCGTGTGTATGTGACCCATAGTGAGATGACAGAGTCGTAGAGCATCCTGCCGTTACGCTTTGTCTCACAGAGTGCATTTGATCCACCAGCACACACACACACGCACACACAACACTGGGAGGCCTATGCTGGGACAGAGAACACGGGGGAGAGAGTGATGAGAGGAGAGAGAGGGTGAGGGAGGCAGGGTGAAGGTTAGGGCTCCGAGTTTGTTACCACACAACAGAAAATTAACTTTTTCTGCTTTTTAATGCACAGCACTGCAAGTTTGGGGATTATCTTATGCCTTTATGGAAGACTTTTAAATCATAAACCTCCTTCATGGGGTATCCTGGGCACTAATTTGCATAAGGAGCATGCATAGTAATCTAAAACTTGCGTCAAGTCCTGCTCTTCCAAAAAAAAAATACACATATACATACATACAAACATACATACTTACATGTAATACAAATATTTTCATGAGGGTTACACAATGATCATTTTAAGCTTAGCAGTGCTGCCCTCTTCTGGCACACAATGTCTCCACCTAGTGGTGGCTGCATTTTTAAAAACCCATTGGGAATTTTGAGTTTTGGTCAGTGTGGAGCCTGAACCTGGAGGCCTTTGTCTCTCGTTTGGCGGACTGGTCCAAACTAAACCATAACATTCATGGAGGGCGGAATCAGTCTGATTAGTCAAAGACATGTTCCAGCTGTGCTGACAATTCCCACAATACACAGCTGGCTGTTCTTGATCAGTTGCTATGCCAACTCTTGTGGTAACCAGGGCAGAAGTTAAAGCTGGAGTGCGGGACTTTTACATACAAATGAACGTCTGTTACATTCAAGCCCTTGCCAAGCGAGTTCACACAATGCTGATTAAGCCTAAGATGTTTAAGCAAGTGTTGCGACGGAGTAGACTATAGCATCTAGGGGTACAGCTAAATACCTAAGAAGCTTCCTATTAAGGTATCTGATTGTTTTGAAGGTCAGTGTTATGTCTCTGACTACAAAAATACGCCTGACCATTGCATCTTTATGTTTATTTACTCTTATAAAATAATAGCACTCAACAAAAGTGTTCAGCACTGTCTGGGTCCAGCCTATAGTTATTAACATGAACATTTCATGTAGTGTTATTATTTTCACAGTGGGCAGCAGACAAACAACAAGCAAGTAACACCATTCGCACAACATATCAGAGAGGGAGGCAGGCAGAGAACAAGATAGGGAGAAACAGCTTTTAAATATGACTGAGAGGGAGAGAGAGCTTGGCCCGAATCCAAAGCTATGTTCCTTCTTAACTGAGAAATGGATGGAGCCACACACACACACACACACACACACACACACACACACACACACACACACAGGTAATTGGTGGGTGGCTGCTGCACATCTGTAGAATTACTGATGAGGTTTCACCTCAGAGAGAGAAAGGGAGAACATATTGGAGGAAAAGAGGAAACAGAAACAATGTGAGGAGAGAATGTAATGTAATGTGTGTGGTGGACGGCAGGAAGAAGGGAGGACACACATACACATACTGCAGTCAGACTCATCATAACAATTCCTCTACCAATACTGTTGCACACAAACACGCATCCTCATTGCTCATGCTCTCCCTCAGCCTCATTCTCTCTCGTTACCCTCCTCTCTCTCTCTCTCTCTCTGCTAATTGACCAGAGGAGAGGGACCAGGTGGCATCATCCCCGTCACACCAATACACACAAAGCCACAACACACATTCATGCTGGCCTCATCACAGACCCCTGCAGCATGCAGCAGAACATAAATGAGCTCCTTGGTTTGTGTTGGGGGACGGATCCCTAAGGTGCTTGCACACCACACACACACACACACACACACACCTCTTAACCCTTTCTTAGTCTTGGATGGGAAACTCCTCTGGGTGTCTGGTCCCCACAAGCCCCAACCTCCCACCCTCCCATCCTCTCTCTGTATCTGTATGGGCTGCTGGGGGTCCCTCGGGTGTCTACCTCCCATTACTGCCCTTCCATGCTCCCGTCAGCCCCCTCCATCCCCAAACTATGTGAGTCTGCATGTGTGTGCATGAAAGAGCAGAAGAGTAGAAAGTGTGTGTGTGTGTGTGTGTGTGTGTGTGTGTGTGTTTGGTTCCCTGCGGAGTACAGGCCGTAAACCAAGCCAGGCGATTGATGGTGAGGACAGTTAGGCAGAGGTAGCAAGAGAATGAGTAGAGATAGAAAGAGAGAGAGAGAGAGGAAGGAGTGAGGGATGGTGGGATGGACGGAGGGAGAGCAACAGAGGCGCTGGGAGAAAGAAAGAGTGCAGCAAAGAAGAGAGCAGTGGACGGAAGGAGGAGGAGTATGCACCTCTCTGGGGGGCTTGCTCAAGGTGTGTTTCCATGGCAACCAGGGGTGGGGGGGGGCATGCGGGGGGAGTAAGCTTGACCCATTGGTAGTGTGGGGGCTGGAGAATATACACACACTCACACTCATGCACACACACAACCTGCTGCAGTGCTGGAGGGGTCCCAAGAGTGCCCCCACCTTTACTCACCCTCTCCCTCATACACACACACACACACACACACACACACACACAGAGAGAGAGAAAGAATGCTGCAGTGCTAAGGTCCCGCGAGTACCCAACACCCACACACATTCTCCCTCCCCGCTCTCATCTTCCATTTTCCCTCTCTGTTTCTATCACTCTCTCTGTGAGGTAATTGTTAATATTTTCATCACTTGTTTACTCCTTATCTGCTGTGTGGATTTTTACATTGAGTTGAATGAAGATGGGAGGTAGTGTTATAACCCTTACATACTGTAGAATCTCATATGATGCGTACTGAAACAACCTGCTTTTGACCCATTCATTCCTGTCTACAGTCAGAAGTTAATCTGTGGTCAACTACTTCTCATACATCCCACTCTGCAGCTGTAGTTCATACACACCTCTGCTTATACACAATTGTACAGCTACAAGCCAAATAAAGTTTACATTTCACTTTAGGCTCTTGGTCTCATGCATGCCCTTTTTTCATTGTGTCACTACTATGGCAGTCAGTTACATAAGTGCTGTTTAAACATCAATAACATATTCTCCTCTCTAGACAGAGATACCTGTGGCAGAGTTGTGTCCAACCCACGTTCAAGCCAGGTCAGCTGGGAGGTTGTGACAGGTCAGACAACACATTCATTTTGACTATAGATGCAGGTTCAACCAGCATCGCTGTGCGGGTCTGAAAGGGGTGTAAAGGATGGGATGACAATAAAGTTTGTGGTCAAAACTTATTTTAAATACGTAGTATGCAACCGCGCCTCAGCAGGCGTCAGGAAAGCTTCAAAATGTGGCTCATCTTACACAGGTGGATATCCAAACATATAAGATGTAGAGCAGACTAAATAGCTTAAAACAGTGCCTTCACTGAGAACACAGCCACAGCTTTTGGCTTATCAGCTGGCAGATAATGGGAATGAAACTCAAGTGGTGTAATATTATTCATCAATTACCTAAACTCATCCTTTAAGCTTTTCAAGAGCTTCAGTGAAAGCAACATCCACCAGAAGAAGGGTTTAGGGTTTTACTGGATAGGCAAAAGAGGTTTTCAGGGAAGGACCTTACTGTTAAGTCCTAATACTGTAAAACCTTACAGTAAAAGAAGACAGAGGCTAACAAACTGTCTCTTCATGTGAAACTCGTGAAAAAGGATAAAACTGAATCACTCCTCATGCTTCTCCCTACTCTTCTTCTTCTTCTATATTGGCTACATTCCTCTTTTGCACATCTGACAATATCCTGTAATAATATTTCCAGTGGAAACTCTCTTTATCTCACACACACACACACACACACACACACTATTGGCAGACAAGGGCAGCATATGGTGATAACCAGTTTGTGTTTGTGTGTATAATGAAAGGAAGCACAAATTGAGCATATTTGTGTGGTGCATAAGTGCATGTGTGTCTTGGAAGGACACTGTGTGTGTGTGTGTGTGTGTGTGTGTGTGTGTGTGTGTGTGTGTGTGTGTGTGTGTGTGTGCGTAGCAGCTTGGATTTTCCCTATCAGATTACATAACAGTAGGAAGCTGGAGCGCTCTGTCCTGTAGAAGCCAAATGCCTTCTCACTTACACTCACACGCACACACACACCATACATCATCATCATCATGTCTCGCTCTTTCTCTGTCTCTCTCTCTCTCCCTAAAGTTATTGGTTATTTAAGAGATACAATGACATTATGAATTCAATTTTTAAGTCATGAGAGCTGCGTCATCAGCCTTTGGTGTGCCGTGCTCATATGTTTACGCCAACACACACACAATAACCAATTGATTTTTGGGATTAAATTACTTCCTGTTTGCAACACATGTATGTGAATGAATGAGAAAATCAATGACAAAAATGAATCAATGAAGGCGCGAGACAAACATGAGATATATAGACTTATATGGGTGGATGTGTTACATTTTACTCATAAACATGCTGTGATTTGGACACAGAACAGTTTTGGATGCAACTTTACAGCGGAGCACTATACACATGGTACCATTTCTCTACAATTTTACCTGCTGTATCTATTGGAACTTGACAGCGCAATGAATTATTACAATACAATGAACAATTTCAAGTACATGCAGTTTTGATTTATTTTTCCAAATAAGTGGCTTAATTATCATTGTTCAACTGGGGATTTGTTGAAAACCTCTCCCATCATCTCGGAGCATGTATTGCTGTCTGATTTGACTGTTAGACACTTGGTTGTAAAGCTGCACCTAGCGGCATCTCTGAACCCTCAAATTGCAGCAGTAAAGTTTTATCACAACCGAGAGGTTGAAAACTACAAAAACAGGACTCAGGTGTAACGAAAGAAATCACAGAGTTTAACTTTAAGGGAAAGCAACTGAGAAAGCAAATAAACCACAGGTACCAAGTACAGTACATAGGGCTCTTTGCTGCTAACCTGACAGTATTACTAAGGCACTACACCTGTCATCAGAATACTGTGAGAAAATACAGAACAAGGCTCAAACAGCAGGAAGCAGGTGGATGCTGAAACATCACATGTAAGTGCATTCATACACACATACTCTTGTTCATAAACACAAAAAAACACACCAACACAGGATGTTCAGTGTCATCTGGAGAGCACTTGACCGTAACAACGAGCAGCTGACATGTAAGTCTTGTATTATAATACGTAATGAGACTTTAATTAATATTCAAACAGGAGAGGTGCACACATCATCGCTCTGGCCTTGGAATCATCACTCAGGACTTTCACAGGAAAATGGGGAATTACCGTTTCCTCCAATAAGCACACGGAAAAGCAAGTAACACACAACACACACACACACACACACACACCTCTTTTTAGCTCGTTAGCAGGGATGAGAGTAATAAATGCAGAGTATATTTGTGTTTAGAATCTTAATTGAAAGCTTGAAAGTGGCCAGGAGGGAATAAGCCTAATCACTGTGTGTGAATAAACCATCAACACACACACACACACACACACACACACACACACACACAAGGACAGACAGACAGACACACACACACAGAAGCTTGCCACTCCCTAGGATAACATTTAAAACTGAAGTACCGGTCTTTCCGTAGTCGTCCACTCCTTCTTTTCTCTTCCCGTTTTTCTTTTATTACACTCCATTCTTGCATCTGTTTACATATGTAAACTACAGCCCCCTGGATGCACATCAGCAGTGTGTGTATGTGTGTTAATCAGTGTTTGTTGTAATGCTGGTTAAAGCTATAGACATCCACAAGGAGTCATTAAAAGCGTTTATGGTGGGTCAGGGCATGCCCTAATTAATTACAGGTATTTTTACTTTTACTACAGGTGTTTTTCATTCAGTCACTGGTGTTGTTGTGAAATTATCTTTATTTTTCACAGGACAGAAACTAAAATTTTTAGCTTATTCTAGTTGCAACTTGCACTTAAAGGTTACTTTAGATAAAAAAAATTGCACGCACACACACACACACACACACACACACACAGACTAAAAGAGTTAGTCTTTTGAAAGACAGATTTAGGTGTAAGGTTGACCAAACCTGCGAGCCCCCCATGGTGCGATAGATTAGCACACACACATACACACACAAACCCGCCCATCCAGGTTAGCAGGCATGTCTGTATCCAGGGCTAATCACCACGGCAACCGTAATCAAGGCTCTGATCTAGTTGTCAAGGTGATGGAGAGAGGGTCACCGCCGACTGTCTCTCGTTTTCTCTGAATGACCAAATCACTCTGCTTAGGAAACAACTGTCATTTACATTCATTTTCTTTTCTACAGGGACAGATATGTAAGTTTGGAAGACAATGTGTTAAAAAAAGAGAGTGTTGAGTGTAAGACATGGAGAGAGAGGAAAGGGAGGGAGGGAGCAGAGTGTTGTGTTGATTAATGATTCAATAATCGTTCCTTTTTGGTGCAAAATCTAACAGATATGTGTGTATGTGAGTGTGTTTACCTATCTATCTAATCCTATCCTGCTGTTTACTACTGGTGTGTGTGTGTGTGTGTGTGTGTGTGTGTGTGTGTGTGTGTGTGTGTTTCTTTAATCTGTTCTCCCAGGAGGAGTCAAAGGGAGCTAGCAGGCTTATCCCTGCTGCATCTCCCAAATACCACTAAAAAGCCAATCTCCATTCCACAACAACATTAACACACACACACAAAAAAAAACTGGAGGGAAAGGCCTGAGAGACATGCTTAATTTTATATTCACCAAACTGTAAACTCCATCCCAAAAGCACTTCACCCTGCACACACACGTCTTCATATGAAATCACATGTAACAGAGCAACTAAAAGATGTTTCACACACACACTCACATGTGTGTGTGTGAAAAGAGGAGCGCAATGTTATTCTCAACGTTCTATGTATGTTTTTGTTATTCAGACTTTACACAATTACAAATAAGAATGATCATCTGCCAGCCACAGACTGTGCCTCCCAGGTGTAACGGTAATTAACCAATCAGGAAGGTACTTTCTAAAACATGTCACCATGCAACACACCACTAATGAATAATAATTATAAAATAAAATAATAAACTAATTGTCTAACGAACTACTAGGCAATATTATTCCAAACTACTACACTGAAAATGTGCCATTTAACAATGAATCTCTTAAACAGTAGTAAATACAACAAGCAGTCTGTAATATGTTGGGGGTTTTGTGTCCGTCCACATGTCATTGTGGGTGACTACAAAACACAACGCCCAAGACCTGACAGAGAAAGAAGAGGGAAGAAGGGAGCAGGAAAGAGGAGAGGAGCAGTGCCAATAAGAGCTCACAGCAGGATGCTAATAATGCAGCTCCAGCTGTACCAGTTAACCTGCAAACTGCCCATCTGGACCCAGAGAGAGAGACAGAGAGATATATGGAGAGACAGAAAGAGAGAGAGAGAGAGACAGAGAGATATATGGAGAGACAGAAAGAGAGAGAGAGAGAGACAGAGAGATATATGGAGAGACAGAAAGAGAGAGAGAGAGAGACAGAGATATATGGAGAGACAGAAAGAGAGAGAGAGAGAGACAGAGAGATATATGGAGAGACAGAAAGAGAGAGAGAGAGAGAGAGAGAGAGAGACAGAGAGATTTATGGAGAGATAGAAAGAGAGAGAAATAAAGAGAGAGAGACAGTGATAAGGCAGACACAGGACTAAACATTTAGTCTATAATTTTTTTTTCCAGAGCCTAAGGTCGTTTTGTCTGATCAGCAATCCAAAACCCTAAAATAGTCAGCAAATGCTAACATTAAAGAAGCTAAACAGCAAACGTTCGGTCTTTTTGCTTGATAAATGACATGTGGATTCTCACAAGGGATTAAAGATATCACTGAATTGTTTCAGGACTAATAGACAGATGATGCAGGGTTTCTGTCTCCGTTTCCTCTTCTCAGTCTTTGATTTTGACACATTACACCATAATCACTCCTCATGGTGCATCAGAACAAATATTCATGTAAAAGAAACCAAACAAATAGTTGAACTGAAAGAGAAAGAACGGTGAGAATGATAGAGAGAGAAAGCTGGCCACATCCTCAGCTGTACTGGGGTGGACAAGTGGACACGCGTGTATACACACACACACACACACACAGTAGGAGTGACCTTGGTCCAGCCTGTCTGTCCTCGCCCCCTGCCCTGGCCAGCTACATCCCCCACCGAGCCACCCTGCCTGTCTCTCTCTCTCTCTCACTCACACACCACAGTGCCATACCAGGCCGTGCCAAACTGAACCACGCTGTGGTCATAGAAACAATACAACAAACAGACCAGAATAGCAGGGCACAGGGTAGAACAGAATAGAAAAGTGAGGGGAGGCTGAAACCAGATTTTTTTTATTGATTCCAAAAACTCACAAACACCCAAAACACTCAACTTCAGCACAAAAGACAGCTAGCCAACTCTAACCCTCCCTAAAGCGCAAATGTATCGCCTACACACACACACACACACACACACACATACAAACGCACAAAGAGCGCTAGCATGCTAATGAAGACAGTAAATCATTACTAGGTCATGTGTGGAAAAGGCTGCCAGATACCTGCAACCATGGCTAGAGACCTCCCTCAGACACACTATGTGTGTGTGTGTGTGTGGGTGTGTGGGTGGGTGAGCAGGAGAGATGGAGGATGCCTGTTGGCTGTAAACATGACTGCCACAAGAAAACAGAGGAAGCACCAAAGAGGCACAAAACGGCAAAGCATGCAGTATCTATCAACAGCGAAAGAGCCTCCATTTTTTCCACAGCAGAAATTCTGTCTTCATTTTACCCAAGACAAGCTGCGGACAAACCTGGAGGACCAACTGTAGAGGAAGTCAACAAACTGGCCCTTTTTTTTTATAAACTGTGCACACACAAAAATGTGCGCTCCTCTTTTCCTTACATTTCTCACTTTGTGGCAAAATGGCAGGTTGCACTCAGTAGGTCAGTTCATTGTCCATCAGTAATTCACAACTCTGAAGGGGATTCATTCCATCATGTTACACAGACATGTTAAAACAGAGACATCTTGCATTAATGCGTGCGTTTGTGTGTGGGTGCGCACGTTTGTTCGAGCGATCCTCCACACAGCTAATCAAGGTAACGTTTTAGCGAAAAGACATCTCCAGCTGGGCGAACCAGGTATCAGTATAATCTGATTATGTTCAATTAGTCTTGAATTATTTTGTCTCCAAGGGCTACAGTATGGATAATTACATGTGCGTAAGGTGCTGTGTATTAAATGGCTTATTTCCAGTCAGAGACTTCATTTCAGGTGATTGACAGTAAGTACAGAATGGAAAAGAGATAATATGAAAACAATGAAAAACAAACTTTGGTAAAACAAAACATTCCTATTGGCTGTGATGGTTTATCTAGCTCAAGGTATTTTAAGTTTTTTTTTTTTCACAATGCAAAAAACCTGCTGAGGTTAGCCAGTGTGTTTTATCTTATTCATACAGGATGAAACATAGAGAAAGAAATATGGTGTTGAAAAATGGCCTGCACAGCTAGTTTTTGATGTATCTATAACAATGTATAAGAGCTGTACAATCTCAAGTGGCCTTTTCTCTTTCTGACATGGTTCTGATCCACTGATCTGTGTGCAGATCATCAATGACAAATGTAATATTGCTTGAAACACACAAATATGTGCTTTATGCTACAGAAACAGAAGTTACAGTCACACATTTGTGTAAAAAAAAAAAAAAGTGTAACCTGCCAAAAATAGTGTCAATTTTCAACGTACTGCATTTGAATAATAAAATATTAGCTTCTTCATGCTCTCGTGCACACAAGCACACAAAAGCACGAGCACGAACACACACTTCTCACTTCTGTCAGCCTCAAATACAAACAAATAAATAAATGAACACAAAGTTATTAATTATTCTGAGGCAGGAATCAAATATACATGTGTCTAGAGATTTGTGTGTGTGTGTGTGTGTGAGACAGAGAGTGTGTGTGTAGACTTATAAAGAGAATCCCCAAAGATGGAAGGAAAGGCAGACCAACAGAGCAACTGACAGATAAGATAGACAGACAAAAACAATGCAGGAAAAATATCTAAAAGGCAGATGCAATGTCAAATTCAGGAATGTATATTCAGTTATTTTAAACACATGTTGGACATAAATTTAATGAATGAAAAACACAAAGCAAATGAAGCCCCTATGATCAAAATTTCTGTACCAGCAATGGATGAAATTACTATCTGTAATGCAAAACTACAATTTAAACATTGTAATGATGAACCCACAGACAATTATCGCCTGCCTCTGCTGTTCTTCTCAGTTCTGTTTAAGCACTTTTTGGCTCATTGTTTTGCTTTTGTGACCAGTAAACTTTACTGTTTTGATTCTCGCCACTATCACCAGTGTTGTTTCCAGCATCAGCGGGGAGCTGTCTGAAGTCTGAAGGCATCCATTCTGCTTTTTTACAAGAGGGGTTCAGTGCTCCTGATGCCACACTAAAGAACAACCCGCCTCTTAGATAGTTTGTACCACCACAGATTGTAAATATTTGAAGCTCTCTATTACTCTTAAGGGTTTTTTTCTTAAATCAGTGAATTTTGGGGTTATTCCAAAAAGACAAAAATGACAGAAATGTAGAGAGGATTGATGAAGAAAATTAACTCAGATCTGTTTCTACATGAAAGCTACCAAAACGCAAACTGCACGGGAGCTGGAAACATTACCTGGCTTTACATTGAAGTTGTAAAATCCGTGATAATAAAAATGACAGCCCATTTAAAATGTTGGGTGAGCATGAACATCTAATCATGTTTATTCTGTATAGCTGTAATGTGCTGTAAAGTAAATGTTTATATAATAGTAAAAAAAAAACCAACATATTTGCCATGAAACCAGTGACTCATGACACCAACGGCAGAAGTCCTGCTTAGAAAAAAAAGTAATCAAAACCTGTCTCTCTCCACTGCAGCTAATAAGCATAAAAAAAACTGATGGAGGCTACATGACAGCAGCGTATGGATTAAACGTTCAGTTTGACACGCACACTAAAATGCACATCCACGCACATGTATAGAAAGTGCTCAGTTAAACAGTCCTCCAGTCTACTTAGGAGAGTTCACATGCAGAGCAGAGCCACTAGTGGGAATCGCAGTTTAGCCCTCTCCTCTCGCTCATCGGCTCTGCCTCTCAGTCTCACAAGCAGCGAGACATGCAGGAACACACCGACGTGTTTGTATTCACAGAACCCTCCGACAGTCGCACACATTTCATACACGGCCATCCTGTCTCTCTGTCAAGGCTTCAGGTTATATCATTAATTACATCTGACAGCGCTTCTTGTGTGTTTATGTGCGTGCGTGCGTGCGCGTGCGTGCGGTATGTCCCTGGGGGCTTGAGTAGGGAAAGTGAGGTTCAAAGACCCCCTGCCAGAATGCTAAATCAATATTAATACATGCTCACACACGTGCGTGCTTACACAGACACACACACACACACACTTCCAACAAAGAGATGTCAATGCGGTGGTTAGAGGGCATTGTTTCATTGCCTCTGTGGTGTTCTCCTTCCTCTCCATCACCCTCTCTCTTCTTTCTCCACAGCTACTCTTCATCTGTCTGCCTGCTCTCTCTCTCTCTCTCTCTCTCTACTGCTACACTCCTCTTTTTTTCCCCTTTTTCTTTAGATTCTCACCTCTACAGATTCAGTGGGGCCACAGACAATAGACAGCGTTTAAGGGTTGCTCAGGCAGTCACATCAGCTCTGTGTCGTTGGCAGTGACAGACAGATCACCGTGAGTGTGTCGCACTCTAAACGTGCACACTAGCCTTGAATAGGTTTGGTTTGACACAAATAATAATAATTAAGTTTTAAGTACACTGTCAAACTTTTTTCTCACGCGTGACTATGTTAAGATTAAAGGAAGAAGTTAAACATTCTTCTTACAAATAAAAAATCTCCATACACTCCTGGGGTTTTGCTGCTGCAGCTTTACTCTACCAATAGCTTATTGGGGCAAACGTTTAGATGGCCATTAGTTAAATATGCTCACTTTAAACTAATCTAAATCAAGAAGAATGTCTGTGCTTAGTATATTCTGCAACTTGTGCTTTGGGAATCCTCTAGAAAATGTGATAACAGACCTGAGTCCTAAATAAAATGTTAGAGGGGGTAAAGCTCTATTAAGCTCTAACAAGTATTAACTATTACCTGTGAATGACAAAAGCAGACTAATAACAGTAAAAAAATAAACCAAACATTCTGGTTTGGGGCTTAAGTCAGGCTACTGAGCGAGCCTGCTGTGTGTACAATTCAACAGTTTCAGAAAAGCAACCAACAATCAGGTCACTCCGCTGAGGCGATACGGCTGCAAACAGTAATGGCCAACATCTGTGTGCTTACTGCTCGGGGGGGGTGGGGGGGTGGATAACGCAACACTCATGGTTCTTTGTTCGCTCAACATTGCGTACATTAACGATTATGGGTTAATGTGAACCAGATTTTAACACTTGTTTGCATTAACTTGAGTGCACACACACACACACAGACAAACATACACAAGTGAAAATAATTGACTTAATTTGTGAGTACACAGCAGCTGGAGGTGGAGACACACCGTCCATCCCAGCCGCACGAACGTAGCTTTTACTAATTGCCTCTCCACCCAACCATGCTTGACCAAACATTGTCTCATGGCTGACTTCATAGCAGAGACTACGTGTGTGTGCGTGTGTGTGTGTGTGTGTGTGTTGTATTGTCACTTCATTGTTGCCTATTCTCTTTGTCCTTTGTCACTCTCAACATTCATCAACATCAAAATAACATCTGTCAACTTCTGTACAAATACACCTGACAGACACAGCTGACGTCTGGACATGGACACACACTAAAAAACACTCCACCCCTCTAACCAAAAGCCCATGATTGTACCACAAATTGTGTGTGTGTGTGTGTGTGTGTGTGTGTGTGTGTGTGTGTGTGTGTGTGTGTTGTGTGTTGTGTGTCTCACTAGAGCACATCTGGGTACAGAGTGCTCTCTCAGTTCCAGATGTGTGTTTTTAACGACCGCAGGCCATATCACACCTGGACACCGCAGAGACACACACACACAAAAACAAAAACAAATGATGTGTGTCACCCATAAACAACCAAAATCAGACACTTTCAGAGAACGTCGTGCTTTGATACAGGCGTATGTTTCATCTTTGCGAGTGTATAGTCTCTGTGTGTAGTGTCTTGCTCGTGCTTTGAAATGAAACAGGAAGCTAAAATGAAAACATCATTGTCTGTCATTACACAAATACACTGCTGAGGAAATGACTTGATTTCTAAATGTAAATAGCTTCCCGTTTGCTCTCTCTCTCTCTCTCTCTCCGTCTATCTTGAGCACAAAGGGAGGGAGCCACTAACATGTGTGACCCCAGGAAACGGAGCTGAGGACCATCCTAATGACTTAATTGCGCTAATTAACAATGCTAAGACGTCCAATCAGCGCACCGGCTTCCTGAGGCCTCTTGTCAGGAGCTAATTAAAGAACCAATCACAGCATGATAGGTGATAGCGCTGCGTCACAGTAACGGGGCAAAAAGATGAAACACAATGGATTAATTCAGTGCAGCACCTTCATTGAAGTTTAGCTCATAACGCATTTTTGAAGTAACACCAGAACTTTAAGCTAAAATGAGCAATATAACAATTCAAAATAAAGAAATGTTAATAGCAGTGCGGTTCCTTTTACAGCATGGCTGTCCACTGGGTGTACTGTCTGATATTAATTCTAAATGTATGACTGACGTATCTATGATTTTAAATTTTGGTACTACGTGATGTGGCTTCTTATGATGGGCAATTTTAAAGACATAAGAAATCTAATAAAGTACTAAGCTTTTAATGTACGCTTCATGAAATAAAAATGAGGGTTTTTTTTATAATCTAGAATCCTTTTGATGCCTCTCTTCCATTCTTTTATATCCAATTCCTATGACCTTGTTGTTCCTGCTCATCCATCACTAATTCATCTTTTTTTAGTACATACAGTCGATAATAGAGACTCTCCTCCTCTATGAACACCTCATTTCCACAAATCAACAAGTCTTACTAGGATGTAGTACAATTCCCTATATATTTTTCAGTGCTATTGTTATGATTTGTACACCTGCACCTGTTTAATTATTCCCAGTACTTTTGCAGCTGCTACAACTAGAACTGCTTTTTTTTAGTAACTGCTATACCAACTACTACTGGTACTTCTTTATGTTCTCCATGTTGTCTCCATCATTACCCTCATCATCACACCGCTTTACCTCTGTCCTCTCTGTACCTATGCCTCCCTCCCTCCCTCACTTCCTTCCTCTCTCCCTCCTCATCTCTGTCTTCCAGGGGTAGTGCTCATGTGGCGTGGAGTCCTCTCTCCCTCTCTCTCTCAATCTGGGCTCCATGCTGCGTCGGTTTAATTGCAACAGCACCCTCGTGTGCTACTCGGGCACTGTGTGTGTGTGTGTGTGTGTGTGTGTGTGTGTGTGTGTGTGTGTGTGTGTGTGTGTGTGTGTGTGTGTGTGTGTGTGTGTGTGTGTGTGTGTGAGAAGGAGAAAAAGAAAGAGGGAGGAAGAGAGATGGAAAGAAAGACCTCCTCAGAGTGTTCAAGGATAAGCAGCAGGGTGCCAGGCCACCTTCCTCTCTCCTATGCCACCTTGTTTTTTTTCATTTCCTCTCTTCATCCTCCTCCTCTGCTGCTCCACCTTCCCTCTCCTCTTTCACTTCCATGCCATCGCTCTTTTCCCGGCTTAGTCCTCACTGCTCCCACTTGCTTACTTTCTCCTTCCCTCTAAGCAACTGCAGGCTTCTCTCATCATTTCCTCCCCCCCGTCTCAATCTACCCCCCACCGACACTCACGCAACACTGCTGTATCTGCTCCTACTGACTGCCTCAACTGTCTCATCCCTCTCTCTTCCATCCATTGGCCCCCTGCAACCCCCACCCCTCTCCTGGTCGTACCTCCCATGATGCCCATGGAGACTTCCTGTCAGAGCTCCCTGATCCTCACTCCTCTCCTTAATCAGCTGTCAAATATCAAACACTCACTCCGCTCCATTTTCCCCCTCTATGTCCCCCCCATGGGCTCCCATGCCTTTTGCGCGATAAGAGGCATGCACACAAACACGCACACACACACTTACACAACTGTGTGCATGTGCCAATGACCACACACAGACAGACACGGTAACTGGAGCTGGATACATCAGTCTGTCTGTCTGCTTCTAACTGAATACTAATTCAGCTGAGTACACGCACTTGTCTGGGTCTTACTAGATGTTGCTGAGGAGACATTTGGACGCTGCAATTTAAAAAAACATGGGTGGCACCCGTGCACACGCACAGCCAACAAGCTACGGATATCTTTCCACAACTCACACACCGTTCATGATGATGGAGAGCTGGTGTTTCCCACTTAATGACAGCAAAACACTCGCCCACTCCGTCTATCTGTCAGCACTGCCGTGTGTGCGGTGGTCATGTCAGTGTGCATGTGGTTTATTAATTCATTCATCTCCTAATGTTGTGCAGCTGGGGAGGGAGAGAAAGAGGGATGATGGGGAGTGGAGAAGAGAGTGCTTGGATGAGAGCGGAGAGATATAATGAGAGAGAGAAAAAAAAAAGGAGACAAAGGATAAGACAGGGAGATGAACGGGCGGTCCAAAGTGGATGAAAGGTTGAGGTGTAACGTTGTTTAATCACCTCAGCTTCTGCTGCCGTTTCCAGACACACAACACACACTTGTCTAAATGATTAGTCATTAGCCAATGAACCCACTGGCAGACAGACAGGCAACAATAAATCTAACAAAGCCATCATCAGTGTCTTGTAGGAACCCTGAGAAAACAAACAACACCACTGACCAAACACTGATTTATAATTTCTATGATCTTGGACAGTCAACAGCAGGAGAATTCATCAGCAGCTGCTCCACTGTGAAGCTGGCTTTGGAAACCCCACAGTCATACAAGAACAATGTTATCTGTTGTATCGAGACAATCTCTGCAGCTTTTTGGGAGGCATCCTACTACATACTACTAGGAGGCAAGGGTTGTTAGAAACACTGGATGCGGGGATGGCAATACATCTACCATCCTGAGGAAGACACAGTCAGCTTCGCACCGCTAGTTGGCTAGAAAATACTTCTGCCTCTATTAAAATGGGCTCCGAGCTCAGAGGACTGTTACACTGTAACCTCCCCATCTGTTATGCATTATTTTAGTGCTACAACAGAACTGCATACCAAGGTTCAACCAAGCATCTCACAAGGCCACAAGATAGTATTTATCCCAAAGATTTATCCACAGTGATTTTTAAAAAATGACGTTATTGTTAACCACATGAAATAAAACTGTTTCACTCTCTCTGCCTTTATTATTACAACACTTCCTCTGTTACGTCTTCTAACACTGACTGCATCTCTCAGCAGTAGTTTGAATAACAGACTGTCAATGGTAAAGCTATTACTTAAATCAGAATCAATATTTTTGAAAAACAATCTGCTTAACATTGCTAGTCCAAAGAAAACATACAAGTGGGCTTCATTTATCATACAGTCAGCCTCCAGTAACACATCCGTGGCTCACTATGGGTCCTGAGCCCTAGTTTAACAACACTGCTTTAGGCTGTTTAGACATCTAGCTCACTCTATTGTCCTGTCTGACTAGATGGGGTTTCCAGGCCAACCAAGCAGGGGCCTGGTCCCAATGGCCCAACCCCACAGAGCCGCTGCGACGCTAACACGCGTACACTCACACACATGCTGTATAATGTATAGGAAGAACCCAGGAGCTGTGTCCTGGACTGAAACAGGGTAAATGGCAACCAGACGACTAATACACGCGCAGAGGAAGCGCCCGTGCCACCCCGTAACCTGATCTCTGTCCACAGCTGTGCCAACATGTGATGAAAAAAAAATACAGTCAGAAGAGGCAAAGTGACACATGAAGGACGCGTGTGTAAAAACAATGAGGGGGAGAGAACAAAATGTGAACGAGGACAGAGAGACAAGAGCAAAACAAGAAATTAAATGGGAAACAGAGGGAGGGAGGGAGAGAGAGAGAGAGAGAGAGAGAGAGAGGGGTTGAGGAGCAATGAAGGGGCCCCTAAGGGCCGGTGGTGTGGGCTGGTCCATTCAAAACATAGTAGGGGGTACATTCATCCATCTCTCTCTCTCTCTCTCTCTCACTCTCTCTCTCTCTCTCCCTCTGTGTCTTGCATTTGCCTCTAACTCCTCAGTCACACACATTGCACACCAGGAGATCAGGACCAATAAATTGGGGAATGTGTGAGCATGTGTGTGAGTAAGCGCCCGGAGTGTGTGTGTGTGTGTGTGTGTGTGTGTGTGTACTGAGCTGTATATGAGCAAGAGTGCACATTCATGCTGTACAGTATAGTGTGTTTGTGTGCTGTACAGATGGAGGTGGGCATTTGTCTGTCCATTTTTTGGCTACAGGTGAGCTTTGTTGCAGTGTGTGTGTGTGTGTGTGTGTGTGTGTGTGTGTGTGTGTGTGTGTGTGTGTGTGTGTGTGTGTGTGTGCATGCTTTCTTGTGTTTTCTACTGAGCTTGTGCCCTTTTGTATGTACAGTAAGGCTGTGTGGGTGTGTTTCCCAGGCAGGAGACAGAAAAGTCTGTTTAATCCACAGCAGCTCTGGACACACCAGCACAGCACGCTAACACAACCACAACACACCCACAGACACATACCAGCCCTTGTGTGTATGTGTGTGTGTGTGTGTGTGTGTGTGTGTGTAGCTCAGGGAGCTGCCTCGATACCACACAGGGGTAATCCATCCACCACCTCACAGAGAGTGGGATATAGCAAAGGAGAGAAGGTCGGAAAGATGGATAAATGTTAGGGGAGAGGCATGTATGCTTGCAAAGGAGGGGAAGACAGGAGACTGTGAATTTACTCTTCGACACACACATTCACTCGCTCTCACACACAAACACACGCTTCTAAAATTACCTACTGTTAATAACTTGCAACATTACCAATATGACTTACTACCTTTAATAAGCCATTGCTCTATATGCCAATAGCTGTAATTTCAATCTGTCTGTAATCATATAAAATAGTAAAGATGTCAGCACACCACAAAACATAAAGTACCTGAGCAGCTGGGTAGAGAAATGCATGTTTGAAAAAAAAAGAAAAAAAGAAGTAAGTGTTAAACTTAATTAAATGACAGCTGACGGTGATCAAAAAGTAGCATCAACCGATGAGATGAGTTTTTAGTCACACATTACATTGTGATAAACATAATTGCTCCCCCCATGGAGCCATAATGTCATTCTGCAGAGAGTTGACTGTCTGGAGCGCGCACACACACACACGCCTGTCCACTTATACGCTTTCCACCCACAATTAATAAAGTCAGCGGCACGTCACTGACAAACCGTTACCACGTATGTGTTTTGGAGTTAACAGACCTGCCTCTGACACATACTGTGGCGTGTGAATAAAAACTAGCGTGTTAATCTTCACATGCAGTCATGTCCCAACACTTTCACCCTCTCTGCCTCCTCCTCGGCTGTGTTCCCGTGTCACACACTGGGCATCAACAAGTGCAAAGTATTTCATTGAAATATCTTAATGACCATTACATTTGTAACATTTATGGATGTCATGATCACAGCAGCATTCATTTTGACAAATACATAATATCATATCATGGAGGTGATACTTAAGGAGACATTGCACTATTAAAATACTATATATAAGGATGGTGTAATGTAATTGATGTAATTGAATTTACATTATAAAGCGAAAGATCACATGTTTGCACCATTACATTAAATTGTTGTTGTCATTTAATTGCCTAGCCTTCAAGGACGTCTAGTGAATTTTAAGTGAAGAGCATTTGAATTCATCTCTGCATTGAAAGCACACTACAGAGTTACAGATAACAGTGTGCAAAGAGATGATACGCAGCAAGTGTCGGGGGCCAGATTCTAACTTATAATGGTGCAAGTACACAGTATGCACCTCGACTCCCAAAGGACACCCTCTGCATGACCCCTTCCCCTCCCCCCCCTCCTCCACCTCTGCTCTTTCTCTTTCATTTGAACACCCTTTCCTCAAACAGGGCCTTCATCTAGGAAAGGACATCCCTTTAACAGTGGCAGGTAAAAACGCCAGAGAGACGGCGTACGGTGAGAGGAATGAAAAGAATGAGTGAAAGAACAGAGAAAAGAAATCCTAATGACTGGCCGACCCCCCGCTCCCTCAAGACAAAAAAAAAAAGTGCAGAAATGGAAGGATGTGGGCAGAGGTACGGCACTGAGTCTGTGGAGGGAGAGGAGAGAGCAAAGGAGGACGGGTGAGGAGGTGGAGACATGAGGGTTGGTCTGTGTTTAACAATAACAGGGGAGGAGAAAGCAAAGAGAGAGGAAGAGAGGAGGAAAGGTGGGGGACAGGGCTGAAAATGAGTGAGATGGAAACGGAAAAATAAGGAGGTTGAAGCATAGGACACTGGCTGTTTAATTTCCACAGCAACAAGCTGAATGAAAGACAAGAACAAGAGAATAAAAGGGCAAGATGGTGGGAAACTAGAAGAGAGGGGACAAATAAATGGAGGATGAGAGATGTAGTTTTTGATGTCTTCTTACTACTCACTTATAGCTGATTGAATTTTTCAATTGTATGCATGTTTCACTTGCTTGTGTGACGCAGAATTTAAAGATTATTCAAGTGAAAATACTGTGAGTCATGCCAGATAAGAACATCTGCTCAAAGCAAAAAATTTAAATGTAAATGTAATGGGAGAGACGAGAGGAGTCAGTGTGAAAGAAAGGGGGGAGGGAAGGAGAGGAGCATAAAACCATAATTTAACAAGAGAATAGATGGAGGAGGGATGGAGCGAGGACTGGAGGGGGGCCTGATGAAGGGACGATGCAGGGGGCCCGAGATCTAAGCCGTACCACTCCTCCCTACACTCCTACCTAGGAAAAGAGGGATTTGCTCTCCCTGGGAGGGATGGAGAGATGGAGGGAGGCCGGGGAGGAGAGATAAGGAGAACAGGAGGACCACTGAGAGAAGGGGGGGGAGGAGGACTGGGGATAAAGGCAAAACAGATCAAGAGGGAAAAAGAGGATGATTTATCATAAAAAATCATTGAGTGAAAAAATATATATAATCCCCGCCATGCTCACCCAGTTACTGGTGCTCAGGAGGCTGTTTTAATGTGGAGACGCAGTGGATGGGGGGGATGGGTCCACACTCACAAAAATGGAGTTTATGTTTCTTAGACTAAGAATCACCTCTAGTAATATTTTCCTCTTTTCATACCTGGTGTTAACTTAAAAGATATTTAAACAGAAATTCCTGAAGAGTTTCTCAAGAATATCATAACCACTGAAAATCCAGGAAAATTCACTTATGGCATTTGTTCAAAAGGCTTCACATAAATTCAAAACCAAGCCACGGTTTGTTAGCGTTGTTTGGCACTGCGTTCAATGTCTTGTGTCATCTACTGTATCAGATGAATCATTTAAACTGTTAAACTAAAGGATGTACGTGTGTGTTCACTGCTGTATTCATATTTGTGCCTGGGTGTCACTTTAAATAATCATATTTTAACAGCACACATGCACAACTACGTGAATTTGACAACACAAATCAACGTGCTGTTTATGATGCATCGCGTCGCTTGCATCCGTGTTGTCTGATGTCTTCACTGCCATGTGTGTAAATGTGTGTGTTTGTACAGTGTGGCTTCCAAAGGATCCCGAAAACAAACACAAGCTGTACCCAACGTGCACGTGCACATGGCGTGAAATGCACACAGTTTCATCCATTCTGCAAAAGAAAAGCTTTTGCCGTTCAGTCAAATATTTAAAATGTGCATTAAGCAACAACTATTACAAACATACATTTTTATTTCATTATGTCGTTGAAAGTCCCTTTCTATCTACTGTACATCCAAAATTATCCTACTGAGAAAATCGCTGCTCTGTGGTGCTGTGAAAGACAAAACCTTGTTCCAGTAGCAGGTCTCTTTTGTTTGCTAGATTTAAAGCGACCTTTGTAGAAATCTCTGGTCAGTGCCCCAGAGGGATAATGGGAAAATATGGAGAGAGAGGCAGCTGGTAGTGACATGACTCCCCTAATGGCTCGAACCAAGACCTCCCCATCACCTCCCTGTCCAACACCCTCATTCTTTCTCACCTCCTTTAGAGACTCAACTCCCCCTTCTACTGCTCCCATAGTGCCTTAACCGAAGGTCTTCTCTGCACTGTGTCCTCCTGCTTTCTTTTCCCCTGACAACCTTCCCTTTCCTCTCTGTTTCCTTTCACCCTTTTTTTCCATTAACTCATCCGTTATCTATTTCTTATGTCATACACTCTGCTTAACACTGATGCTATGTTTTTCTCTCCATCTGCAGACTTTTGAAATAGTTTCAGTAATTTTATGTGGTTCTTCTGTTTCTAGCACGACATTATTAGTTAGAGTAGGGTAACTTAGCTAGGGGAAGCTTTCTCTTATAATTTTGCTGTGTATTAAAAATAACCATAAGATGCATTATGTAAGATGGAGGGGAGCCCAATATTTACAAGTCATGTCGGCCAATTTATGTCTGCTACTTGTGTTTCTACAGTAAAAAGAAAGGTAGAGCAGAATTTAGTTTGAGAAGTGCTTATGTTGACCGAGTGAAAATTGTAGCTGCACATTTTGAAGTGCGCAATAAAAGCCTGTTATTCTTTATTTTTCTCTTTCTCTTCCATCTCTGCTCTGACTGCTCACCCCCTCCACTTTCTTTATGGGGAACTGCAGTTGAAGTGCATTCTGGGAGATGCCAGACTTCTTTATAATCTACCAGCAGGCTTTCACAGCTGCCTGTCAGCTACCCAACAGACATGTACACACACACACACACACACACACACACACAACACACACACACAGAGGATGCCAAGTGGCACTGGAAGTATTGTGTGTCTGAGAGAAAGGCAAGAGTCATGCCACACCAACACGACTTACACAACTTCAAAAACAAAATCCACCTCTCCGCCTTGTCTCCTCTCTACTTTTCTCAAGAAACATATAAGACTTTTTCAGAAGCCCCTAGCGTATCTCTCCATCCCTATCTCCCTCTTGTTTCTCCCTCTTTTCGCTGTCGTTCCTTCCCAACTCAAAACTCAATTAGTAAATTAGTTCCAGCTCGCTAAGCGTTAAACAGCGGCTTGGGAGCGCGTAAACACACACTCCACACTCCATTAGGGCTCCACAAGCACCATACAACCTAAAAACCCCTGGTACACAGGTGTACACACACACACACAGAGTAATTAATTTATCCACTCACAAAGGAGTACATAAACACAAAACTGCATACAGACACACCAACATAGTGGTGTACCTGGTCATTTGAAGCAGACAAATCTCTACATTGACAGACATGAACACATGTTTTCTGCCTTCATGCATTTTAGACTCAAAATCTACCTTCAATAAGAAGAGCAGGAACAGACTTTTAAGTGATGGACTGTAAAAAAAAAAAAAACAAAAAACTAAAAAACTCAACATCAAGTGCCTTCAAACCCCTCCCACAGACAAGTGAAGTGTTTACAAATGTGCGCATGCACACACACACACACACACACGCAGGGCTGAGCTGGTTAAAAGCGAGCTTTCATGGTCTTTAAAAATTAAAACACACGCTCAAGCGCTCAGTGGTGTATTTTGACAGTGTGTGGTGACCGTGGGTAAAGCACTTAAGCTGCTGTAATTAGCCTGATCGCCGTGGCGACAGAAGATGCTTTCTTTCATCCCCTCACTTCAGAAACTGGCATGACATGCTAAGACACACTGAACACAAGGAAAATATACACACATGACTGATATGTCTGTTATGCCCAAGCACAGACCCAGAGGGACGGATGCATTACACATACATACAAACAAACACACACACACACAGACACACACACAGAGACACACACACACACAGCATGTGGGGGAGTCACAGCAGTGACAAGCAGACTAAAAGCAGCTTGATCTTCGTTACGAACCAACCGTTGACTGTATAAAACAGCAAAGCAATACATGCCTCTCTCGTCTGTCTTGCTTTATAATTCACCTGTCTGTTTCCCCTTTTTGTCTGTCTGTCTCTCCTTTTGGACTTTGGAGATATAGGGATGAAAGTAGGAGATGAAAGACACCTTTTAAAATTTAAAAAAACACTTTTATTTTAATGATTATTAAGGATAAGCAGTCATTGCAGTGAAATTCTGAATTGTATTTCCCAGAGAATACATGTCAATCAAACTGAGTGTTTGTCTGTGGCTTTGTGTGTGTGTAGCATTCACAGCTCATGTTCAATCTCCTCACTTCTTCTTTCAACCTGACACTGCGTGTTGACCAATAAAAGATTTCATAAGCTGGGTGTAAATGCTGAATAAGCATTACGTGACATTAATCTGGAAAATCCAGCAATTTGTATTTTAATATAATTTGCAAAATATTTTTTAAAGACCTGCAGACACCTTGAGAAGGAGATGAAAACAGTAGAAAGATTAACGAAGGAGCCCAAAAGATTGAAAAATGGTTGAAGGACATATCCAAGCACAGGTTAAGAGTGAACTTATGAGAACGAGAAAGAGCCAGCTAGAGAGAAAATGAAAGAATAACAGAGAGAGAAAGAGAGAGAGAGGCTCAGTGGAGCCGAGCCAGGGCTGAACAAAGAACTACAGTAACAGTCCACTGGCCTTACAGCTGCTCTCTGCACACACACTCCCTGGGCTCTGGCTCTGGGTATGCAGTGTGTGCATGTGTGTGTTTGTGTATGTGTATGTGTCAGTGTGCTGCTGTGAGGGTCCCCATAGGTGTCCACCCTTTCAGCAGTTGGACTGCCAACTCATAAACCCCCCAACCTCCAGCTCCTCCTGCAGAGAAGAGAAGGGGAGGGGAGGGAGTGAGAGGAGCTGCTCAGAGGAGGGAGGGGGAGATGGAAAAAAGGGAGAACATTAAGGAAAGATGGACAAACAGACAGAGTAATAACCTTTAGAGTAACAATTGTCACTTGATCAATTTGCATGAGGTGTGTGCTTCTATTATCCTGTAAAACCTCAAATTTGAGGCAGGTACTTGTAATTTGCAGCAGAGCTTGTATAACTGCTGGGGCATTCAGCTGGAATGGTTTTATCATTTGCAACACAACAGGAATCAGTTTTCTAATTAAGCCCAAATTCTTTCTCCATCTTCTGGTCTGTTGCCATATTTGTCCTGTTTACTCTCTGCCACTTTATGTTCAGGCATGTTCACACACTACCCTACTGTGTGAACCTTCCACTCATGTCATCATTTCAGCTCTGTTTATTATTCCTTCACCACTGACAAATGTTTTTCAGTACACACCTTTTTCAATTTGCTCCTCTGTCACATTCTCATATAGCTTGGTGCTAGTTTGCTAACGAGCTAAGTTGCGACTATCCACTCAAACGGCAAGGCAGGTAATAAGAGTTAACTCCACATGGAGATAATGAATATTAATGGAAATTAACTTTAATTCAGCTAGCTTATATTGCTGTGTTGAGAGTTAAGGTTCGAGGGCAGTTAGCGGTCACTTGAAATCCCACTTGAGTACCAACACAAAAGCAATCCACTCGTAACACTAGTCCGGCATCCATCACACATCATGATAGAGAAGAGATAAACCTTTGCTAATATTTATGTCAAATCGCTGCCATCACATTTACTGACATTAGAAAAACACGTTACTTATGTTTTGATTTGTTCACGGGTTAGAGATCATAACAATATTGGACAGCAGCATTTGGTCGTCTTCATAATTCAGATACAAACAGGAGTTTGCCTAATTTTACCCAGATGATTTGTAAGAGAACAATAAAATAATGAGTAGCATTAACTCAGAGCATAGACAATGATTAATAATAAAAACCATAACCATTACAAGAGGGTCCCAGCTCCGCTGGTACAGGGAACCGCAATGCCTTGCATGCGCAGGTTCCCAGGCCCACTCAGGCTTGGACCCCTAATAAGGGATGAGCACGAATAACACTGGCACTCAAGGAGAATCAGTTCCATCTGTGGGGAATTTAAACTACAAACTGGAAGGTACTGTTAAACCTAAAGGTCCTTTACTTTAGAATTACAGTACAACACCGAACTGTCAAACTAATGTGATCATCTCACCAACTTACGCATTTTATTATTCAACAACTAACATCTCAAACACACACACACACACACACTCACACATGAGGGCCCCCTGCTGTTGTAATTAAAGGTGTCCTTGACAATGAGATAGACCGCTTTCACACTCTTAGACTCTTGAACATCAGTCCTTTAAATACGCATACGCATACACACACACACACACACACACACACACACACACGCTTACTTGCACCCACCATACTTTTCCACATCACCAATTTCATGGTCCATCTGGTGAGTCCACGAACACATACACGCACACACAGCTGGGTAGAATTTGCCACCCCTGATGACTATCCACTTGCCTGTTATGTGTTTGACAGAGGGCGTTAATATCTGACCAAAATAGTTAATGACTAGGAACACAGCGCATATGCTCTGCACACAAAAACTATGTACACAAACATAAACAAATACACAGCTGAAAAGCAATTCTGTGAAATCGATGAATAATACCAAATTAAAACATCTCAGCTTTAAACTTCCTCACTGTTTCTCTCTAATTGTTTCTCCATGGTTTTGGAAGTATCTCTTTTTTCCTGTTTTTCACAGTGAAAACCCCTGGAAGCATTGTCTACCGCAGTGAGTGTGCTTGTGTTACAGGCCATGTCTGTACATTAAGCTTAGTGCTACTGCAGCGCACTGGGACTGCTGTGTGTACTCGATCTGTATGCATGGTGTGTGAGTGTGTGTGTGTGTGTGTGTCAGGCAGAAAGTGTGTATGAGAGCGACAGATGGATAAAATGAGAGGAGAGAGACAGAGGTGTTAGCTGTGTGTCTGGACTGTGTGCATCTGCATCTTGTAAGTGAGTGTGTGTGTGCGGTTGTGTATGTGTGAGGGTGTGTACATGTGTATGTTTGGTCCAGGTGCTGGGACCTGTGTATGTCCCTGGGCAGGGAATGCAGGGGTCCCTGGACTCTCCTCTGCTTCCTGCTAACGAGACAACCACACACTCCACACACCACACACACACACACTGCATCGATCAGGGTGAGGATGAGGGTTGCTCTGCGCCCCGTTAGCCAGCCGCTAAGGACTGAGCGTCCCAGGGCACAGTGCCCCCCCGCCTACATACACACCCACACACTCAAATACATATATGAAAACACGCAGATATGTCATCTGAATTCAGCCGCAGAGAAAGGTTGATGCTGCCACACATACTAAAGAGGCAGGAATTGCTACGGGATCATAGCCACAGATGATGAACAGTGTACCATAGCAACAACTGATGAACGACACTGCAACAACTTAAAATGAACAGTGTGCAGCTGCAACATAATAATGGAAGAACGGTATAACATGATTTAATGCTAATGCTGTCAGCTCTCACCAATTTTGCATGAGCAAGAAGAAATATAAGTAGTTACAGTGTGCCCTCTTTGTTATCCATGCACACTTACATACTGTATCTTAAATGAAATATTTTGAAACACAATAGACCCTCCCTTCTTCACACACACACACACACACACACATACACACACACAGGGATAGGGATCTGATTAATTACAATAGGAGCACTCTTAACATCTGTCTGAAATCAACCCTGGGTCAAGACGGGAGCCATGCACAAAATATATGCTGTGCGTACGTATGTGTGTGTCATGTGGCCACAGAGGTGTCCTTTATGATCCGTCATGCACACACACTCGTTATAACTACAACAGCACATTAGCAAGTACAAGCGACGTTCGGAAAGGCAATGTGATGGAAGGATTTTGTATGTTCAGAATAGTGATTCATTTCAACTAGAAAACAATTGAAATGCGACCCCTAATGATTAAACCCATCCGTCTGTCTCGGTGTTTTTGTCAACAGGTGCGGTGAAAGGTGTGGGCTGAAGCTGAGTTACACCAGTTTTTATGTATTGTGTAATTAACAATGATCCCATATTTATTTACTGCTGCAGAGCAGACGTGATTGGACTACAGGGACCGCACATACACACACACACACACACACACACACAGAAGTGGTGTCATTAAAAACCATTAGCAGACATTAAATGGCTAACAGCTACAACAACTTCAGGATCATTATTATAGGAGACAACGACTGCTGCCTCCTCTATAACGGTCCAAGACAGCAGACAAGGTATAGAGCAGGACACTTCTGTTTGATTACAGCAAAAGAATATCAGATGACAGACTGCGGAGGGGGAAGAGATGGATGGCCAAGTGAAAATTGAGTAAGTGTTTTTCTATAATGCGTTGTGTCATTCTGTGTATGTTTTGATGCATTAACAACTGTGTATTCTTGAGTGGCATCAGACGGGCCAATAAGCAGGTTTCTGTCCTACTTAAGACTTAAGTCATTAAAGATAACAGAATCTCTTTTTTTAAAAATAATGATGTGGTCTTAGTGGTATTATTAGAATCTAAAATAAAAGACCCAGCACACGGGTATGAGGATGTGCTGAGCGAGGCAAGTATCCATGAGTAAGCATCTGGGTGAACGAGAGGTTAAAAAAAGGGAGAGAGAGGGAGAATCGGGGAGGCGTGGTGGTTGCTTGGTTTACTCTTCTATTGCCCTGGGCCATAGTGAACCAGAGAACGAGAGAAGGGTAGAAATGAAAGAGAGAGAGAGAGGAAGGAAGGAAGGAAGGGAGGAAGGAAGGAAGGAAGGATTGGAGGTAGAGAGAGAAAACAAAAGGCCAGCCTCTTCTCTGATGCAGTGTGTGTGTGTGTGTGTGTGTGTGTGTGTGTGTGTGTGTGTGTGTGTGTGTGTGTGTGTGTGTGTGTGTGTGTGTGTGTGTGTGTGTGTGGCTGCATTTCTGTGCCTGTTTGTGTGTATGAATAATTCAGGTCCATGGAGAGGGCAGCCTGCTGCGGTAATGAGGAGGACATGCATTGATAGCAAATATTGCTGGTGGGAAGCTATTGATCCGACAGCCATTTGTCCAAACTTTAGTCAGGAAGCCAGCGCTGTCTGCAGGCTTTACAGTGACTGATGCACAGACAGTCACAAAAGCACTTGGGCTGACTAAAGGGAAAGTGATTATGATGGCACAAGACGTGAAAATGAAAGTTCAAAATGACAGTGACACAGTTTCAGGGTGTTGATTATTGTGTTCACTATGTTCCTATTTTAGTTTAAAGTTTTTCTCCTCTTGTGTCGGTGCGGTTTTGATGGTGAACGTTTCTCCACCTGTGTCTAGATAGCTTCACCCCTCGTATGCACAAGTCTTGTTGGATCAAGTCATTTTGTTGTTATTCATGTATCTGTTCATTTTGATTACTATTTTTTTTTGTTTTTGTCTCTTTTCCCCATGTATCGTTATGTCAATGTTGTCTTTTGTCTCGCAATAAAATAAATAAAATAAATAAAATAAATAAAATAACAGAAGGAACTGGCCATAAAAAGTTTGACAGCCCTAGTCGTGGCCTGCTAAGAGGTAGTCATACTGTCGCCAGCTTGTTAACCTCCTGTTAGTGCCCACTACTGAGTATGTCCTTATTTCCTGCTCTTCAGACTCGCCCCCCAGAGAGTCCACAGACCGTTAGCTGGTCCTGTACCACCCATTTCTGTCGGATCTTGCCACAGAGCCACCTTCACCAAAGCCTTCCACAGCCCAGCCCCACTCAGTCATCTGTATCTAGCTCCTCATCCTCTCTGCTGCCCAGCTTCTTGTCCTCACCGCTGCCCAACTCTTCATCCTTGTCGCTGTCCAGTGCTGCAGAGGTCTCGCTGCCCAGTGTTCCAGAGATGCAGCTGCCTGGTGTCCCAGAGACTCTGTTCCCCAGTTCCTTAGAAACTAAATTTGCCTTCTTCACAGATATGGCCGACTACCGCTCCCGGTGTCGAGTTGGCAGGTCATCCTACTTCTGTTCCTGCTGTTGGGCTGCAGCTACTTCCTGTACCCGCTGAGCTGCAGAGAACCAGTGACCCTGCCGAGTTACAGCTAAATCCTGTCCCTGCTGAGCTGCTGCTACCCACTGACTTTGTTGAGCTAAAGCAACTCCCTTTCACTGCTGAACTGCACAATTCCCTGCTCCCAAGACTTTGGCTCCTGTGCTGCAGCAATCCCAAGAGCCAGAACTGCAGCTACCCCCTGACTTTGCTAAATTACAGCATACATCAGATCCTGTGCTTCAGATGTTTCTGGTTTCCCTTGCTCCACCATCTCGTATGCCTGACTTCTGGTTGTCAGTGGCTCCCAGTCTTGACGCTGGTCCTTGTCTCCAGTCTTGTCACCCCCCCCGCTGCTCAGCCTCCAGAGTGGTTTTGTCTCTGCCTCCAGCCTCCTGGGGGGCTCTACTTTTGCAGTCGGCCACCTGGTCATGGTCTAGACCTGTTCAGCCTTTTGGTCAAGCCTACAGGTCCCCATCTGGGTCTGCCCAGCCCTCCAGTCCTGCCTCCAGGCTCTCCGCCTGAGGTCACCAGCTCCACTTTAGTCCTGTCACCAGGCCATCAACCTAAGGACTCCTTACCCCAGCACTTAGGTGAAACCCGAGGTCTTCTGCACCATCCTTGTGCCACAGTTCTCACTTGTCCCTAAATCTCTAAGCACATAAAGTCATGGTAACTGACTGACCTTTTCTGTGGAAAGTCAGGACCACCATAGTGAGACATAATTTTGAGGTTCAAAAACTGTTCGTGCTTGGGATTCAATTTCCCTCTTGGAGAACTAGAATGTACTAAAGATTTAAAAGCCTACAGACTTTTACTTACTTTCCAAGTCCCAGTCTTTTATCCATGACTGAAAATTTCATTAGACCCAGTTTCAAATCTAGTCAAAAGGCAACAGAAACACAAGAGACTGAACCATACCACCATACCAATGCATTTCTTTGTTTTGTTTTTCCAAATACTGAGCGTTCTGACTTTTTCTCAGTTTTAAATTATCATCACAGCAAGTTCACACAACGGTCAACACGTTCAAACAGGCATGTCTCCACATACTGCAGGTGCACTGGAATAGCAGGTAGGCAAAAGCTAGTCCTGTTTGACCTTATTATAAACTCTGTTATTTTTGATTTACCCCGCAGCCGTGGCAACCATGTTCAATCAAATTGTGAAAACCAGGCATCTCCTGTTGGAGCTTACAAAATTTTAAAAAATAGCAGACAGGACACTTTTTTGTAAACCTCTCCTCCGCTCCCCCTCTCCCCTCTTGCAAAACTGTTCCCATCCACACATGGGGACACACACACACACACACACACACACACACACACACACACACACACACACAGAGACTCCCTTTATTTTCTGGTGTCATAGTGTCAGATATTCCAGGTTAGGGAGAACACTGGGGAAATTACACTTCTACCTAGGCCTCTAGCACTGTGTGTGTGTGTGTGTGTGTATGTGTGTATATGTGAGTCCAGTGAATCTCATGGGTAAATCTGTTACCGTAGGGGAAGAGGACAGACAATGAAGAGAGGACGCCACTGGTGTGGGGTTGGTTGGGGGTTGAGGGAGGGATAGGATGATGGAGTGCAGGAGAGAGCGTCAGGGATTACAGGAGGAGAGGACAGAGGAACTGAAGCCAACTAGACCAGGCCATTCAACCAGTCCCTTAGCTTCTCATTATGTGAGTGGGGAATTCACATCACTATGTGCAGGATATTCTCTCTTCAGATGTATTACCAATTCAAGTAGCATGTGGTATGATCAATAGAGATGGAGTAAAAATGTATTTATGTCGCCATTCATGTTGAACAAGATGGAGTAGAGGTAACCATGAGCTCCTGGACTATAACTGAAGCTATGTTAGGTTATCACGTGTGATGCACTACTGTCTTTTATTTAACGTCTTCGTGGAGTATAAAGTACTCCATAAAACAGTAATGGTTATGAGACAGGAGGTGATGGTACAAATACTATAAGTCTTTTGAATTATCTGTGTGAATTTATTGTCCTGTTAGCGACCGAGCTTTCAAGATTCTTAGTTCAGCTGTGGCTCAAGAGGTAGAGCGGGTTGCCCGTTAATCTGAAGGTCGGCCCCTGGCGGCTGCTCCACCAGTGTAACAGAAACTAACATGTGTGTGAATGTTAGTTTCTGTTTGAGCACTTAGGCTCAGTGTATGAATGTGTGTGAATGGTGAATGCAGATGTAGCGGAAAAGTGCTTTGAGTGGTCGAAAAAACTAGAAAGTCTACAAATATGGAGCGTTTACAGTGTTAGCCTAGGTGGCTAGTGCATAAGCAGTTAGCACGCAAGCTAAAGTAGTTAACCTACTAGCCTTACAACTAGTTACAAGTAGTTATCACCATGCCTTTTAGAACCACATGGGCCTATTTCATGAAGGAGACCACACCATTTCTAGAACATTCAACAGTAACTTCTTTCAGGAAGGAAACTCTAGATAACTAGAGTGACTACATATGATGGGTGTTTTAGTGGATGGGTGAACCTGTACCTAGATGACTAAGTAGATCTACACACATCACATTTAAGAATTCTTAAAAATCCTCTCCACCTCAAAAATGTGTTTTCTTATGTCAGACCTTGACTTTACTTACAAGTATGTGTATGAAGTCACTAGAGAACTGTGACTCACATACCTCTACTGTACACCTACCTAAATTATGAGATTCAAACGTACCCCAGGCAAGCTAGATTTGGTACGTAACAAATTTCAAAAGCTAATCATGTATTAGAGTATTTTTACATACTTTAAATCATAGCTGGAGGGGTGTTGTTATTTGCATTATAATGACATACACCCACAATTGTATAAAGTGATTTACAGTAATTTAAGAACAAATTAAAAAGGAGAAAGACTGCAATTAACAGGCTTGAATGGTTTAGTGTGTCAGTGACATACGGACAGAGTCAAAGCTTGTCACCTGATTGGTCTTTAGCACCCATCCATGTGACTGATGCAGGTGCTTTATTCCATGCTTCCTGTGGCACTAAAAGCATGGATTGAAAATAGACTGGTAGAAAGGCGTTTCCAGGCCCTTTTCACAAAGCTCAATTGCTTTAGACTCTGTGGTAAGTCTGACACAAAGTGGTGCTGGGAATCAAACCTACAGTACCACTCTGAGCAGCCACAGCAGGCACTCTGAGCCACACTCACAAACACACACCTGCACACTTCCACACTGAATGCCAATCATACTATAAATACACACATGCGCGCACACACACAAAATTACTGCCAATCACACTGTACTCACTTGTTCACATTCTCTCTTTCCCTGTCTTTCTCTGACACACACACACACACACACACACACCCCAGGCAGCAGCACTCCAACCTTAGCCTCTCCTTCACCTGTACAGGCCAGTAATTACAATGTCACACCAGACAGACTAAAACCACCCCTACAATTACTACTGCAGAGAGAGAAAATGTGAGTGGGGAAAGTGTCCGTTTTCTTATTTTATGAATTTATATTTTAATCAGGTACGTCTTTAATCCTTTCCATTTAAAGTCTCTTCATTTCTGGTAACTCATACTACTAAACTACTTTCATTAATTAAAGCTTGGACAGCTAATGTATTTTTTTGTTGTATTTGCTCTCTTTACACCCCAAAAGCAATCAAAATATCACATGCTCCGGGGAAAAAAGGAAAGGTCTACCTACCTGTCCACCTGCCTACTTGTGAAATCACAGCGTATAAAAATGTATTTTGGAAGAGTGGCTTTGGAGGGAGGCCTGAAGGGAGGGGGTGGGATTTTTTCCTTTGGAAACTTTCAAAATCTAGCTGTCTCTTTCTTCAACGTTAACTACCCTAGCTTCAATTCTGGTTAAGACAAAAAAATACAAACAAAGCAGAAAGATTAGACAGACATGAGTGATAAGGTGCAAGGCTGAGCATTCGTGTTCCCTTTCTGCAAAACAACAAGGTCCTAGTTTCATCCCACACTGACACAAAGTGATACTCTCTGCTGCCCACTTGCTGTCTTCTACATGATGGCTAAATTAGTCTGGACACTGATGTGAACAGTGGGAGAAGGCGAGCGAGAAACTAGATTATATGTGAGACAGGCAGGATTCAAACTCAAAACACTGAGCATACAGGAGCAGGGCAGTTGCATCTAGGACACGCCCGACTCCTCAACTATAAAGAAAAAACATCTGGATAGCATCCAAAAGCACCATGCATCAACACACACACACATAATCACACATGCACACACTCTCCACACACTCTAATGAAGCCCCGGTAGTGACGAAGAGCAGCAGGGAGCGGCGCGGATCGCCGAAGACAAGTGTGTGGGAGCTTTCGTCGCACAGTGTGTGTATGCGTATGCAAGTGTGTGTGCGTCTCCGGCGGGATAATTATGGCGCTCCTCGGCAGCTGAGCGTGCCAGATGTACTGGGAGAAGGAAAAGGAGGTGGTGGGGTGGAGGACGAAGAGGAGGAGGAGGAGGAGGAGGAGGCGCAGAGCAGAGAGGGAGCCCAGCACCAGGAGCAATGCAGCAGGGAGCATACAGAGTGTTATGTGAATACATTAGTGTGAATGTGTTGTGTATCTATGCACTGATGTGTGTCCGTGTGTGTGCCTGTACCTGGGAATGTCTGCTGTGTGTTTATGTGGCTGCAAAAATGTCTCAGTATGAGTACTTCCAGATGGATGTCCATGTTCGTAGGTATAAATACTGTGTGTGTGTGTGTGTGTGTGTGTGTGTGTGTGTGTGTGTGTGTGTGTGTGTGTTTGCACGCGTTTGCATATTTGGCACGGCCAATTTTGTTTCTTGCCATCCACCATTAGCAGGTTGGCTCTGTCACAAATGAGTGTCTCTCATCCAGGAGAGATACAAGGATGAAGAGGGACAGAGAACATGAGATGAGGAAGTGAAGGTGGGTCGGTAGGGAAAGAGGTAGAGGAGGAGAGAGCAAGGGGTCACAGAAGGAGAAAGAAATAAAATTAAGTAAAGAGAGAAAAAGTGGACAAAGTTCTGAAAATGACTTATAATCCATCTAAACTATAAACCGCGTTACATGACAATACAATATTAGCATAATGACTGTAATTATCATTATGTTGTGGGTGTGGGGCTCACGTGGTGTCTGTGGCCCCACTCCGTGTCCAATCTACAAACCTGCAGTACACCACCAGATTACAAAGCCTTTAAACAGAACATATCCCCACGCGACAGAGTGCAGCATGTGAGCTGTTTTATGCTGTGTAGGACATTGTGCGGCCAGTCTGTCAGTGAATGAAGCCCCATAGTGCTGGTGCTATTGCAATGACTGCTGGCGTTCAAAACATGTGCTTTTGGAGGTTAATTATTGCATGGCATACAAAGCCTTGGATGCTGTTTAGGTAACAATGAAAAAGCACTTATTTTGGTGATTCAAATAGGTCGAAAAATAGCCTGGTTCCAGATCTTTTTTGCTGCCTACATCTCTGCCTTTTTCAGTGATTCAAATACACCTGGTGTTGAACGAACAACTAAGTCAATCAGAGCTTTGTGTGCAGGACTAAGAAATCTTTCTGTGTTTCTGAACAGACTTTCAGAAATAAACGGACACATCCCTTCTTCTTCAAATTAACTGTTCCAAGCAACCACTACTGCTTCTGTGTCAACTTAAAATGACATCAGTGGGATGGATATTCTCTTGCTCCTAACTGGGAGGTGTGTTTGTACTGCCTTAACGAAAGAGATAAGTGCCAACATGAGCACAGTGGTGGACTACAAAATGAGGAGAATCCGAATCCGACTGCACAAAAAATGTATAAGTGCCATAAATTCTTCCCGTCACTGACAGCCAACGCATAAGCTCAGTCATAAAACACACATTACCGTGGAATAACTGTCTTTGGGAGGGAAGCTGTAAATGCAATACATAAAACAAAACAATTTTTCTATTAAGCAAACGGTGCAACAGACACTTTTGTGGAAATATTAGCTCTGTTTGACACTATTACACATTGCTGCTCAGGCCTGGATAAAACCCAACATTTCAGCTGCAGTCTGCTGATTATACTGTTATGTTGATTAAAAGAATAACACAGTGGAACACAATTAAACATAAGATACCTCACACAGCTTCCTGCAATGTATGTAAATCTATCAGCGTGCTAGAACATTGCATACTGTGTAAATGCACATTCAGTATAGAGAAAAGCAAATAAGCTGAAAGCCATTGTGGAAGGAAAAAAAAGACATAAAGCAAACAAGGGCTAAAAAAAAAAAAAGAGGACAGAAAGTAAGAGATTCTCTCCTCCGTGGCTGGCTTTGTCACCTTGCTCACCCGGGGGGGGGCAGAGCAAAGTACCTTGGGAAATTACCGAAACCAGAATGCATTGATTTGTCCAGGATGATGTGTGTGTGTGCCCGTGTGTGTGTGTGTGTGTGTGTGTGTGTGTGTGTGTGTGTGTGTGTGTGTGTGTGTGTGTGTGTGTGTTTTTGTCAGAAGGCCTTTGTACTGCAATAAAGAGAACAGCCTGGTCGACATCTGTTTGGAGACGAAAGATAAGAGCGACAGTCTATACCGTTGTTTCAACCTTTCTCTCTTCCTCGAGCTCACTCCTGCCTTCTCCTGTCTTTTGCCGTGTAATTAAGAGCCAAAGAAAACCCTTCAACCTCTCCCAGCATGGTTTTGCATCCCACCTCACGCTGTGCTGTTCCCTGTCTTTACACCATCCTCCCTTTCTCTCTGGGAAAAAACAATTTTAGAATCAACAGCTAGCGGTGGAGCTTACTGCTACTTCAGATGATAAATTAGAACTTGCTATGCTAGACTTACCTAAACTGCTAAACTAAAACACACAGGTATTTTTGTTTGTTTATTGGACAATAAACAACAATAGAAAGTCTTGCTTTTTCCCCTCTCCCACCCTTGTAAAACCTTGTTTGACAAAAATCAGTAATGAAGTACCAGATGTACAGTAGAGCTTGCGAGATGTGTATTCAAAGCCAGATTACAAAAAGGAAAATCCAGAAAATGACCATCAATTAGTTGGTCAGAGAAACATTACACACCAAGCACAATGTTGTACACCTCACCAGCACACCGCTCTGACAGAACAGTTCGATTTTAGCACTTTACAAGGTCCCGTCTCAGGAATAAAACTGGGAACACTCCGGTTAAAACTTTTCTTTAGGCTTCTTGCCAGCTGCCATTAACAGTCAAACTAATGTATGGATTGAATCCACACTGTCCACAATGTCTAATAACCCTGAAGAGCTATTGACAAATCCAACCTTGTTAATTAAGACACTAATAATCAATCATAGGTTTTCTTTTACAATCCGAAGTGAAGGAACACAAGTACTCAGATCAATAATCAATCTCCAGCTCAGCTTCTGAACATCTCACCTCCTCTCTCTCTCCAAACTTTGTTCTCAATGTTTGCTGTGGCTCAGTGTCTGCTCCTCCGTGATGAGGTCATGACCTTTGTTTAAACAGGCTCTTATTAAGAAGAAAGTCACTCATTTCACAGAGTTCGGTGTGAAATCTGTATTACTACACCTACATGAATTTGTAGGTTCGCTCAATGATCAGCAGAGTACTGGTCCTCTGGAAGCCATGGTTCATAACAGAATCTAAAACTCAAAGCTTTCATATTTTTCTAAATTATAATTATCTAAAGATTCATTTCTATTTCAAGACACAGGAAACACTGATACATCCAGATTTGGTTATACTGATTTATCGTTTCTGACGCCTTTGTTGGAATCATCTACTACACCGTTACTCCTGTCTGATTCTTGCGTCAGCTGCATTTAAGATGCGCCGCTTTAGTGGGATTTGTTTAGGCTGCATGAACAGCAGGGAATCAGGATGGAGAGGATGGCATTATTAATGAACAAACGAAGGAACGATGCTCTTCGTTACTCTGGCAAGGTTCTCTCCACTGATCACGTTCTGACACAACATACGGTATATGACTTTTATTATGTTAACTTGCTGAGCGGGCTCCCGCCCAGCGGTTTCATACGGTGACACCGTCAAAATGTCAATATGGTGCAATCTAAGGAAAAAGGTGCATTAACTCATACTGCCTACAACACACAAGCTGTGACCTTCAGTTGTAATTAAATAAAGAAAGGTTTTTTTAAAATGCATTTAGATGAGTCTGGCTGTCAGAGGTTCAGTTTCCATACACGGGCAATGACTCATACATCACTGGAGCTTTGCAGCTGCTTCGTGAATGGTGCAGCTGAGAAGCTGTTTATCTAGCAGTTACAATGTTCATCCATTGACTGAGTGAACTATCACCTGTCCATCTAGCTGCCCACCAAGCAGCTGCTCAAACTACCATTAATAACACATAAAACTCCCACAGTGGTCTGACACTTGTGCGTGAGCTCTCTCCATTTCTGTTTTTCTGTCTGTCTGGCACCATCTCCCCCTCTCTCTGCTGGTTCAAACAAGGCTAGCAAGGTGACCCTGAATCACAGGCTGTGCGAGCGTGTGCACGTGACTGTGCCCGTTAGTGTGGGTTCATGCGCCCGTGCGCGCGCACTTATCCGCATGTGTGTGCGTACAGTCCCAGTAATTAACACCAGCCACTAATGAAGTCCAGCTGCTCGGCAAGAGGACTGAGCGTGAGCCAGAACCTGCCAGAAATCGCTCTCATCCTGTCTCGCTCGCCATCGACACACTCTCCTTCCGTCCCTCGCTTTATTCATCTTGATCCGTCCTTCCACACTCCCACTCTCTCTTCATCTCACACCATTGATCAGCATTCAGTTGTCTCTTTCTCCCTCACTTGTTCCCTCCATGTCCTCTGTAGATTCTATCTCTGCATCAGTCCGTTTCCTCTCCTGCTGTTTGCCATCAGTATGAATCTACTCAGTTGATCTGTAATCTCCACTATTTCTGTCAACATCTTGTTTTCTTGATGTCTCAATTTTTCACTTACTCTTGTGTCATTCTGGTAGTGTATATTATCAGCTTTTACTTGTGTTTGTCTGTCCCTTCTTCTCTCCACTAGCTTTCCCTCGATCTTACTATATTTCTCATATTCCTGTTAATCTATATTCTCATATATTCATCCTTTATAAATTATTGTTGGTACCTGATGTTGATGTACGTGTACTTACATACAGGAATAAATAAAAAAGATAGAGAGAGATGTTTGATGTTGGAAACATGTATGTCCACCAACAAAATGTCGAGAGCACTGATGAAATTACAAATCAATTTTAGTTTTTTTCAACAGCGAAGGAAGCAAAGCAACAGGATCTTTTCTCCAATATTAAAGTATTTCCAATCAAATTTATTTTATTTTACTTTCTACTGTCTTTTAGATTTACAGAACGTATTTGGGTATAGACAGACTATTATCTTGAAATGAACGACTATTTTAAAGTAATCATCAAAAAATCTAATTTGCACACACAATTCTCAAGTACCTTTTCTTCTTCTAACTTATTAGCATTTGTTTCTGATTTAACACAATGTTCTTTCTTCTTTCTTTTCTCTTACCTTCTTGTAGAATGTGAGGCCTTCCACTACTGTATGAGCATCCACTCTGGACTCTGCCCATCTTCCTCCCATTAACTCTTTTCACTTATCATTCTCTAAGCTCAACTAGGACCACATGTCACACGTTACTTTATTTTGTTAAATTGTCTCTGTATTGCCATCTGTTTTCCACATATGCTTTACATTACACACTGAGCGCTCCATTCTTTCTCAATCTTTCTAACATCACTTCTTTGCAGAAAAAAATTCAGTTAAGGACCAGCACATCCACATGTTTGTTGTTTATGGCTGGTTAAACCCTTGCTTTAAGGTGGGTAGGGCATTCCCGATGGTTATACGACGACACTAAACTCCCTGTACTCATTACAATGACGAAGACGGAAGATTTTCTGCACTAAAAGTACAGACAAAGGTAAAAAAAGAGAGTCTACTAATCAATCAGTCTGCAGATGTCCAAAGAGCTCTGTAAAGAACTTGAATCAAAGACAATGAGTGAAAAGACTTGTGTAATTCAGTGTAGAGGCTTCAGTAATAATATACTAAAATAGGTAGGAATAGATCAAAATAAACAAGATAAAGTGTAAATACAAGAGATTCAAGGTCAAGACTTACTGCAGTCTGTCAGTGACTACATTTCTATTTCTTTGTTAGTATTCATGTATTGCTCTGTGTCTTTTTCCAACTGATGGCTAAGGGACAGTTTGGGTTATGTATGACCTATTTCAACAGCCTGAACGATTATGTACAGTATGCCCACGCTGTCCTGCTCTGCTCCAGCTATCTTCATTTCCTGCTCTCCTTTAAACTGGTATGCTGCTGGCACCACCTCCTACAGAAAACACCCTCCTAAACCAACACACAAACAAATGTGCATTCTTTGTTCACACACCCTGAAACAATGTCTCTTTCTGTTACACACACACACACACGCACACACCTGAGGCAGTTTATCGTACAGATACAGAAGTAATCAACCTCAGCGTATCCTAGTTAAATCCATGGCCTGATTGCATTGCTATACACTACACTATACATCCTCTGTCTCCTACACACACACACACACACACACACACTCCCAATCTGCTACCAGCTGTGACAGATGTGCCTGTCACAGGAGAAAATGAATTCAGAATAGTTAGTGAATTAAGCAGGGAGTTAATTGTTGCTTGGCCCCTGTTTATGAAGCGCATAAAGGCAAAGCGCCTTGTTTGTCTTGTGACAATTAGCCAGCAGAGATAGGGAGGAAGTGTGCGTGTAAGTTAGTGTGTGTGTATGCGCATGTGTGTGTGCGTGTAATTGTCCCATTCTCTTTAGCAGCTGGTACAGCCACACCTGGACGGGCTGAGAAAGAGAGAAAGGGGAATGGGGAGGCGGGTTGGGGGAAGGGGTAACAGTATGGTATATAGCCCTCTATCTTTGGCCACCCTCACAAACACACATACACACACACCTGCCTACACAGAGAGGGCTAACAAAGACATCACTCACGCAAAGCAGACAACTTCTATACATGAGTTCAGATAGCTGATGTTGCATGTACAAATATTCTCACAGGCAAACATGTAACATGACACACAAGCACAGACTCTCGCACACGCACCCACGCACACACACACACAGTTATTTTGTGTTCCAGTTCCTATCCTGGTTGGGTCTCTCCCAGTCTATTTGTCAGTGTGTCCTATTAGGTTTCCAAACAGCTTGTAATGACTGGTAATAAACAGCAGAAGAAGAAGAAGGTAAATCAAGCGAGAAGACGACAAAATGAGCTCTCCAGGGGACCACCGTGCTCCAAGCCTTCAAAACACACAAACACACACAAACAGAAATACACTGACAGTTCTGTCTATGTATTTCATGCACAGTCGATAAAGCAGACAATGGCAGGTTACGGGGACTAACAGACAGCAAACGCTTTCTTTTAACAGTGTCAGAGGAGGTTAAAGACATATATGAAACGGGAAAACAGAGGGGGAGAGAAAATGTAATGATAAATCGAGAGATGTGTAGGTTATCCACACTGACTTAAACTTGCTTTCCAGTTTTCTTTTGATGACACACAGTACAGTATTTTAATTCAAGCAACAAGCACTAATAACCAACTTTGTAACACTTTGTAATGTGACTTTGAAATGTGATCCTTAAGATAACTATATTATTACAAAAACACACTTCCAGCTGGGAGCAGCTTTGATGATAGACCATGAGACCTGTGGCCAAAAAGTGAGGAAATACAGAAGACTAAGGTTATACTGGACACGTTCCAGTTGCGATTGTATGTAAATGTGAGAGTAAAGCTGAAAAAGAGCAAATATATTCAAATTTCCTGAATGAATAAAGTAATAATTACAAAAATCTGGAAAAATCTTGTTTTACTTGGCGATTATAAGATGAATAATTCCCTTTATTACTTTTACACAAATGCAATGCTAATCTATTACCAAAAAAGATTTGGCATAGTACCTTCATTTATTTACATATGCCTCATCACATCTTCTGTCCTCCTTCCCTTCCTTCACATAGCCCTCTGTGGTCCTCTCTCTCTTTCTGTTTCCAATCCCTTGTCCCTTCATCATCCCTCCCTCCCTCCCTCTGGTGCCACGGCTCGCTGGCTCCAGGTGGCGAGGGAGGGAGGGAGGAAGGGATGTAGGGAAGGAAGGACGGAGGGAGGGAGAGAGGGAAATTTGGGGGGGGGTGCTGTCACCTGTTCCTATGTTCATAACATCACAGTGCAGACCAACATCCTGCTTGAACAGTCAAACTGTTCACAAATCAGTATTTTCATCCTCTGTCCTCCCTTCCATTAGCTAATATCATGTTGAACTAACTGATCTCAGGGTAACATTAACAAAAAAGTAACTCAAGAGAGTATTGAAATGCCTAAATGAATGAGGAAGACTAAATGCAACTTTTTCCATCAAGTGACAGTGCTGAGGTTGTAACTTTGATAGAAGAGATGAGAATAAACTGCTTTCATGACTAAGCTGGTTCTTGATTCAGCACTTGGTCTTTTAAATAAGTGTTTTCTGTACTTTTAGATTTGATTTGATTCGCTTATTAAAATTTCTACAATGGTATTAGACAGCAAGCTTACTGTATGTACTACCGATTACACTGTAAAATGACATTTTGCCTGTTTGTCATCTTAACATAAAACTTTATGTCATTTTAAAAGAAAATTACTGAAGTTGTTGTGACAACACAAAACGACCAGTCAAAAACCTATTAAATAAATATTAACTTAAAAAATCCACATCTAATTGAATTAGTAAAATACATCAACTTGATTTTTGAGGGTATTTCAGTGCGCATGACTTTAAACAGCTTGCATCATCATGTTTGTGAAAGTGCATTATGGGCAATTATCGGTGTGACGTGCTGTCTTGTCCTCGGCTCCTCAGATGACTGGCTGCTGTCGCCTCCGCTTTAATAACTAAGGATTTACAGTTGCATTTTGATATGCTGGTGACTGTTGGAACACTGGACTAACAAAGACGTAATGGCAAGTTCATTTTGTTTCCGTCAAGTTTTAAAGAAGTGTGTTTTACTTGTGACCAGGGGTGGAAATTAACTTCTTGGCTCACCTGCCAATGGGACAGGCAACTAAAACGTTTTTAAAAAAGGCTGGATCGCTACTTGAAAGTACACATTGTTGCAGAATTATGCTGCAAGGGTTTGTTCAGCATGAAATCTTTGCTTATCAAACACCAGTAACATGAAACGAATGTAAACAACAACCAACGAACCACCCTAATCCGTGTGTTACATGATTTTAGATCCCTGGGTACAGCGGGGAACAATGCTCTTAGCTACTCTCAAATAGATATTACATGTCAAAATCATGCCGAATTAATTTACAAGCCTTCCAAAGAATCAGCCGCCAAAGGTAACATCTACCTGCATTTGGTGCTTGGCGGGTGTTAATTTCCAGCCCTGCTTGTGACATTGTGGAACTTTTCATACACCTTTACAGATGATTGTGTTACCTTGATGTCAAAATAAGTGAGCACATGAATGCAGACCTGAGACTCAAGCCTAAAAACAACTTCTTGGAACACTAACCTTATTTGATCCACTGCTTTGAGCCACTGGTTGATTTTTGGAATTTTTTGAAGCTAAATATAGCTTTTTCAAGAAAGTGGTTCATGATGTCAGTAATTTCAAAAACATTCAACTGTCTGTCTCTCAGATAAGTAACTCTAAGGTAAATGTCTGGGGCTCATCATTTTACCCATAGATATTGATATATGACACAAATGTATATCATGCAGATGTTAAGTTCTTTTGTTTGTTTTTAATTTTCAGATTGACATCGCGAGACTTCATCACCTGGGCAAGCTTCTACAGCAGTCACACCAGCTACTGTCTTGTCTTTCACAATCAAGGTAACAATAGTTTTATAGCTTTCTTATAGTTTTTGTCAAATGAGTCTGGTGGCTTTAAAAAGACAGTGACTCGCCCATTAGAGACAGATTCATGACAGCAAAGCACAGTGTTAAAAATATGCCACATTTTTTACAGGAGCGCATACTGTAGGCAGTGCCCTGACACTTAAACACAAAAAAAATTTAACACTGGCTCTAGATGGGGGTTAAGGGTTTCACAGCCCTTGCACTTGGAAGGGGAGGGTGAAGTGAGTTGTAATCTGAAACTACAGTTCCAGATTCCACTAAATGTTACACACTGGAAATTGCAATAACATATATCCGTTTAAAGAATAAATTAGACTGTTTTGATGGCTTTAAACATCATTTCTATAAATCTTAATACCATGATACCATCTAAAGCTAGAGCTATAATATTTCTGCTAGCATGTGCTGATGAGCCTGTCTAAATGGTAATATTGATCACATTATGGCTGTTTCGTTTTCTTTTCCTATCAGAGCTCAACACAAGAAGAGGCAGTTATTCTGGACTTAGTAAGCAGGCATTGTATTTATTACAGTTATCAATTTGTCAATTGTTTAGGCTCTTCTGCCTATGAACACTAGTGCATTGTGATATGTGATCTACATTCTGTAGATCACTCAAGAATCTATGTTCTTCTGTACTCCTACTTAGTCAAAATGATCAGTCCTGATTCATATGATCCCAGGTTAGAGCTTAATCAGCAAGTGGAACTCACGTCATTACATAACATACATGCTTATGATAATAGATGATTATAAGCATTAGTAAAATGGTAAGCTCCTCCAGGCTGCATGTCGGTGTGTCCTTGGACAGGATACTGAACCCCGAATTGCCGCTGGCGGCTGATCCACCAGTGTATGGATGTATGTGAATGTTAGTTACTATTTGAGCTTTTAGCCTCTTTGTATGATTGTGTGTGAATGGTGAATGCAGATGTAGGGTAAAAGCACTTTGCATGGTCGAAAAGACTAGAAAAGGCACCATACAAATACAGAGCATTTACATTTACATTTAATCTCGTCATTGTTCAAATGTCCTCTGGTGTTCGATGTGACTTCTCTTCTGTCCCTCCACTAACTCCACTCGACGCCGACTGCAGACTGCTTTTCCTTGCTCTTCTCAGGGTGTTTGCATATGAGTGATGTAGTCTTCCCCTCAGCTTGCATTTGATGTTATGCTCATTCTTTAGGGATTTCGACAGTTTAAAAGTCTGATGTGCAAATAACATGTTAAAGATCAATGTCATACCATTCAGTGGTATATTTCCAGTTAAAAAAAAGTGTGGTGTATTTAGATAATTCTGAAAATGCACTTAAGAAATAATAAGGGTATTAATCAAAGGCTAGCACCATTTCTCAAATGCTGAATTCTATGAATTTATAATCATAAAAAATGTATGTGACATTTGAAGCAGTCGATAAATAGAATTAATAAAAATTTAAAAATATTTCTCTTCAGTTTCCACTCTAAATATGAGATCCAATCATAGATGTCTGACTTTCCATGTAGATTCCACCACACAAACTGATAGATCAAACATAGTAAAAAAAACTTTTTCTGCTTTCTTTGAACGGTCTTGTAGGCTACAGATGACAAGGACGCATTTACAAAGGAGATGAAGATTGGCAATGTAATGGAGAAAGACAGAAGACTTTTTTCACATGTCAGTGATCCTCGAGGAAGAAGTCATCCTCTCGGATCGGAATGACATCCTGAATGCCATTGACATGCTTTCTTTTTGCTCTCAACATAGACTATCCAAGCGAACTGAGGTACACTATTGAAATCGTCCAAAGGGTCCTCATGAACATTGGTGGAGGACAGTGTTCCTCACTTAAGCATTGTTGAAGAAATAGACTTCTGCAATATTGTGTTACAGTGTGTTACAACACGGTGTTTTCTATTCTCTGCATACTGCACATGTTGATGGCTCTGGCTGATGGATACGATATGTTTCTGTGGCCATCCACTGACTAGTTAAGGATCAGTGTGTAGGATTTTGAGGCAACTAGCGATGTAATTTCAGATCTGTTCCCACTTCCACTATAAGATACCAGAAAGCTATCTTCAGGCAATTTCACACCTAACTAAAACCTATCTATGAATATTGTATAATTTAATATTATGTAATTTAATAATAATATTTCCACCAATAGATCCTAAACACTGAACCTTTAGGTTGAGAAAGTGATAGACTTTGGCCTCTGTTGCCAGAAGTAAATGTCTTTCAGCAATAAATGTTAAGATGACTTTTGTCATGTTTCTCATTTAAAACTAACATTTTTTTAATTTAAATTATTTTTTTATTAGGGTATAGCCTAATTTTAAACTATTAGGTCAGATAGCCAGTCTGAAATAGATGGTGAAGTGTAAATAAATGAAATGTAGTGGAGAAAATGTATACATTTAAATCAATGGTAGAGTTAACTCAGCAAGCCAGATTAGTTGTGTTGAATTGGATTGGTAATTCATTAGAATATTTAATATAATTTAAACGTATAAACGTTTTTAAATGACCTGACAGATTTTTAAGTTGAGAGAACTACCATTAGCAGTTAAATCAAAGCCAAATCAAATGAACCTAAAACAAATGTTGACAAAACCTATTATTTCAATTAAGATGAAATAATCTGCCAGTTCATTAGACTAACAAATGTAGATCAACCAAACTAAGCTACAGGTTGGCACAACACAGGATATTTATTTTCCTTAATGTTTTCTCTAGTTAGAAGAACAAACCGTATAATTTTAAGGCAGCCCTTTCACACATATTTATATGTTGAAATAACGTGTTAGATTTTACAGTGTATTCTAAAAACAATACATGTATTAGTACATTTTTTACAGTTGTTTTTTTTTATAAATATTCTGCTAATAACACAATAATAAAGACCATGTCAGTATTTACATTAGTATGATCAATGATATGACATATGACATTTGTACCAACGAGTTGTTTGAGGTGGGGTGCTGGGTGAGTGAAGAGTGTGTAAACAGCTTCTACTATTTATCTTAAGAAACACCATCTGATCGGTGTGTTAAGTGGTAAGCACACTCCTCTGAGAGGACATGTCATCGCCTGTGGTGCTAAAAACTCTCTCAGACAGGACACTTGTGCCTGGGACAGGATTAGCAGTGTTCCTGCAGTACTTAACAGCCATTTTTAAGACTCTTTGACAAGATGTCCTCTTACTTCAAAATACCGTCAGTTCAGGGGAACATTGAATTTCTCCTCTTATTTCTGAAACGCTGCGCTGTAACATCAGTTTGCGGTATGACCAGTGACCCCCAGGACAAGAAACTGCAGTAAGTGAAGCGACACAGGCAAACACCAACAACACAGAAGGCAGAGTTGTCTGTAGCTTATTAGTTCAGGTGCAGCAGGGCAGAAGAGAACAGCAATGTTGCTAGCCGGTGGCAAAGCCCCCCCCCCCCAACAACACACACACACACACACACACACACACACACACACACACACACACACACACACACACACACACACACACACACACACACACACACACACACACGAGTGAACCCTCAACCACATTATCCACCTCCAATGACTCTAAAAGCTTCTTATTCGCCTCATTAAGTCTTCAGTGACACAAGGTATCCACACCAGACCCGGCCAACTCCCACATACACACAGACAGGGGGGTGTGTGTGCATGTGCAAAAGGAAAAATGGGGGAAGAAAGGGAGAGAGGGGAAACTAGGAAGTGCAGAAAGATGTGTGCACAGACACACACCGGCTCAGCCGCAGCCCTTGGGACGGCTGCTTAGACAGCAGGCCGACATTACTAGTCAAGCGCATCACAGATTTGACTGCAGGCTAACAGACAGACTGAATGCAGGTTCACTCTTCTGAACAGGCAGCTTAATACAACCGCAAGGAACTGAGTTTATTTAATGCCATACTCCACACAGACAGGTTCATAAACTGCTCAACTGTTTTTGGTGAAATTAATAAGTGAAAGTGCTTGTGATTAAAGTGAAAAGTGCCTGACTTCATTCAGGGAACTTTAAGGAAAAGTTCAGTCCCAGCAGTCTGAAAAGGGAATATTCAGAGTCAACTGATGCCAACTCTGCCCAGTTGACACACGTCAGACCAACAATGACACAGTTTAAGTATGTCCCCGAAATATTGATTTTCAAATCTGAGAGGAATGTGAATAGAGAGGGCTACCTAACACTATTAGAGTGCATTCATGTAAATAAGTAAGTAAAGCTCATGCTGGGGACACATCATTAGCCACCACACTCCATGGGGAGCACTTAGATCCAGGTGAGTGGCCACTCAATACCTCCAAGGCATCTGTGTATGCACGTGTGTGTGTCTGTGTGTGTGTGTGTGTGTGTGTGTGTGTGTGTGTGCATGAGGTGGGAAGGACAATGAAGCATGCAGCTAGCAGCAGGGATTGGGGTGAATGAGGAGTTGAGGTGAAGTGAGGGGTAATTATGCAAAGATTCATTTAAAATGTGTCAAATTCAAAATCATCCATAAAGAGTTTTTTTTTTAAATATAATTGATACTGTTTTTATTATGCACATTGATTTTTGCTACTGAGAAAACAGTGAGCAGTTTTTAGCCCGAGTTAAGCTACATTTCTGCTTCCACGTTTTTTCCACATCATGCAATGTGGCTTTTGCACATGGTTGCTAACAATGTGAGTTGCCAATATCTTGTGTTCAATAATAAAGAATCTATTACATACTGAATGCTAAAGCAACGGAATGAAATGCTGATGGGCAGGCAGTGAGACAGCAGTGCTGCCTTGCTCATAGTGCGAGCTAAGGAGACAGAAAGGGGACAAACCTTGCCGACAGGTGGGCTCTTCTACGGGCCATCCAATAGGCAGGTGGGGATGGGGGAGAGCGGAGGAGAGAATGGGCAGGGTTAGTAATACGTAGTGTGAACGTGGTGTGTTTGTGGCGAAGGCAAAAAGTTGATTTATACCTTGATACTGAACACAACATGAAGCAGGTTTAAAGACTAGCCATTGGTCCTCAGTTATATTGTAGACAAACTCCTCTCTTTGAGACCTTTGTTAGCACCTCACAAAGTGAAAGTAAGAAAATGTAAACCCATGTCTGCAATGACATGACACTATTTTTGCGGCACTTATATGGCCAACAAAGAGTAACTCTACAGCAGCTGCAGCATACCTACACTGACACCTTCACACAGACATATAACTTAAGACATATAGTCTTAAAGCTGACTTCTTTATGCTGCTGCAGCTAAAGGCTACAGTGATGGACAGAAAAGAGGTAAACAAAGGGAGATGGAAGGAGGGGAGTAGGAGAAAGAAGGAAGGAAAGCAATGGTTGGGGCAGGAAATTTTAGCAAAGGTATGAGCGTGGAGAGTACGGTGTATAGTGTTATTGGCAGATCAAAGTGAGGGTTACAGTGAGTATGCAAATTGGAGATTGGTCCCTGATTAGGACCAATGGACAGGGGAGATAACATGCTGTGTGCGGCTCTTTGTGCGTACACACAGCGCAGGATTGGTACAGGCACACATGTTAAGTAGGTTTGTGTGTGAGAGAGAGAAAAAAGCGAGAGAGAGAGAGGGTGTGCGTGTCTACATGTGTTTGAGAAGTGAGGAGTCATGCTGTGAAATCTAGACTGAGGTGATTAGTAAAGCATTAGTGGCTGCATGCAACACTCAGAACATGCTGTCAAGGACCTTATTTAGGAACGTGTGTGTGTTTCTGGTGTGTGTGTGTGTGTGTGGGGGTATACCTTTGCAAAGTGATAACAAGTAGTAAGTAGCCAGAGAGGGTGTTTAAATAATCTTGCACTAAAGGTATATTGGCAGTTTGCTTTTAGCTGCTTTTGTATTTGCTGTTACATCACATCAAGTTTTTAACCAAATCTACATTTAACATCTCACCAGGGACAGGTGGGAATTTGTGGGGTGGAAGCTGCCTTTTGACTCCCTATAGGCCAACGTGGAAAACATACTGGATTGTCACACGAGCACTTGCAAGTTTAGTGCACGCAGAATCGTGACATCACCTCACACTATCACACAGGGAGGGAAGTTCTTCACGATGTGCAGCTGCAAAGCAGAAAACAATAAAGTCTGCCAACAATTGCTGTGGTGCGGTCCAAGTAGACACACACACACAAATGAATACACATGTACATACAGTTCAATGAGAGAGAGAGGGTGTACAAAGACAAAACAAATCGAGTTATGATAAACAACTAAAGCACACCATTACAAAAAAAGGGAATTACTGAATTCCTTCATGATCTTGCTGCTATTTTTTGTGATGATGAAATAGAGTTGCATGCGATTATCTAAAAGTAAAACATATAGATTTGGATGGCACAGGTAAATTACAAAGAATATGACGTATTCGCCGGGGCAGCGGATGCACAGACATGAGCGTGGGGCATTTCTTTTTATGTGATCGGGCAGCTCTGCAAGCAGCGCTAAAAACCCTGAAGTTTATGGTCATCCTGCTTTTTCGGCGCCGCCCTCCACCACCCTCTTGTCTCTCATGCCTCCGTTAACATCCCCCGAAGCTCCCTCCTCCCATGAAGCCCCCCCCCCTCTCAGCGTGCCAAGCCAAAAACACAAATAAATACCGTCTACATTCTCTTCTCATCACCACTTCTTCAAGCCCTGCCTACCCTTCCCACCTGCTCAGCGGTGTTAGGGGCTAGAAAAAACGAACACGCACAGCACAGCTCTGTGATTACACACGGGCACACACGCACGCACAGTGAGAGATATGACCCCAACCCACATGTACAAAAACCTGGATGGACAGTGTTCTTTGTCTCATGAAAACAAATTAATACACTCACACAGACAGCAGAGACCGACTTAAATAAAAATACTGTTCTATTCTATAAAATGCTCACTCATTAAAGCTGGTTGATATGTTTGCATTTTCCCATGCAAATTGTACATATTATACAGGATATGTACCGTACTCACTCTTTGTCTCACACACAAAAATACCCAAACACCCAAAAAATTCTCAGATGGCAAGCTGGTACCCAAGGCAATGGAATTCTTCATTTCTCTCTTTAGTGTGTGGGAGATGGACTGAGGCTGTGTCTGTGTGTGTGTGTGTGTGTCTGTGTGTGTGTGTGTGTGTGTGTGTGTGTGTGTGTGTGTGTGTGTGTGTGTGTGTGTGTGTGTGTGTGTGTGTGTGTGTGTGTCACAGTGTGAAGTGTGGACACTACCAGTGTGCCAACATTATTCAGTGTCAGAACCATTTTTAATTTCAGAAATGGTTCTGTTCTATCACAAAACATAAGCATTCTACAGGGCTTGGGTGATGATGTCACATTTCAGTGCATTCTGGGCATTTCAGGGGTCAATCCCTGTAGGCTACATGTGCTATTTGTGAGTAGATTTAGGGCTGTTAGGAGGGGAAAAATGTGGACACCTGTGAAGAGTTTCTCTCAGTTTGACCTTCACGGTACATCAGTACACACATTACATCACATTAAAATGTGACATGTTTATTGGCTGAAGCTACAAGCCTGAAAAAAAAGGTAACACTGGAGATCAATCCACACAAGTTAGCATTAGCTACTCAGCTTCAGCCAAGCCACACCATCAAAAACTGACCTCCAACACAAAGCTGTACGGATAAGTGGTGTCTGGCATTGCATGACAACACCTTGTAAAGCCCTATAATAGATTCAAGGCCAGTGGATACAAAATCTGCCACAATGGTGAACAAACCAAGGGGGAAAGAAATTCAACTGTTCATTTTTTTTGCCCTCCCAAGTCTCTTCCTCTCTCCCTGTCTCTGCATCTAGAGGAGGGCATTGACCACATGCTGTTTTAATTAACTTGTATGCTGTGTTAAAGCCAAGGTTTGCAGGAACACACACAGGGTGAGACCATACCATCACAGTAAAGCAGACACTGGGACAAAATGGCAATCTGATCTGTTATGGTAACATGATTTGGTTTTTTTATTCTCTTATAAATTAATATCATTATTATTCACTTTCTCTCTACGACCATCACAACATGCTCCTTCTTCGTTGACCAATATTTGCACAAACACGACAAACGCAACGCCCACTGTCAGTTCATGTCTCTCACTTGTTTCTCTACAGCTCTCTCAAACTCAAAACTGCTCTGTTGAAAAGACACCCAGAGAGAGCGCCCTCGTCTCCTGAACAGAAACAGTCTGTTTGAGCCCTCTGAGTGAGTTTTAAGCCGTTTGGAGCTCAACTCAGTGATTTCCACCGTTCAGGCCTCTACACTGCAGAAACTGGCTGTTTGAGCCCTCACACGCTGATCTGATGGCTTCCAGTGACCTTTTCTGCAATGGGGTCTCTCAAAAAAACAAAACCAAATAGCAGTTGGCAAAATGGTGTTTAAATGTATCATAAAGCTTTCATTTTATTGAACGTACAGAGGCTTACTTTAGGGAGTAAAATGTAACATAAAGGGTTTGATAATGAATAACTGCTGCAAGTGAGTAATAATAATACTGCTTTTGAAATAAACAATAAGCAGTAAGTATTGAATATTTTTGGGTAAAAACTGTCACCTAACTGTGGGGTTAAGCTCAAATTCAGGTAGAGCTGTATTACTTCCTCCTCAGCGTTCCAGCGTCCTCTTTAGCCTTCTCACTTTGACCCTCTCTTCCTCGATCTGCTTTAATGTTGTCTCACTTTCTCTTTCTGACAGCGTAATTAACAGGACTGTGGGGGGTGCACAGTGTATTACCCATGGAACAATGTGACAACCACATCACTGGGCTCGATGAGCCAATAGGAAGCTCCTTCCTCTCTGCTGTCGACACAACGGTAACAGGTTTGTGTGACTGAAGAGCAGCAGATAAACGTCAGGGTCCACGCACATTTCTCAGTGTCAGGCTGATAGTTTCAATAATCCATGTGAGACTATCAAAAGTGACACAGGCAGTTCAGTATTAGAGTTACTGAACGTGAGGGCCGATCATATGATAAAGTGTGCATGTGTGTCCTGATGAGACTGGCAAACACTGGCAGTGGTGCTTTCCCCAAAGCTGATGCAGGGTGTTAAATACAAAGAAAATAAAGATTAAGGAGACGAAAGGAAGAACAGAAAGATAACACTTTCACACCATTATGCATTGAGCCTGCTGGCATGGGAGGACAGGTGTTTGTGTGCGTTAGCATGTCTGTCAGAAACAACTATACACATTTACCCATACTATACAGGTGCCTATAACAAACTAGTCATGCAGCTATCTACACTACAGCCATAATAAAGTAAGTAAAATTAAGGCTTCATATTTTAAGCTGACATGGTAGATAACAGGTTTTTTCATTTGTGGTAAGAATCATTTTGTTAATTTGAAGCACAATTCAAATATAAGGAGGAACGTAGTCCGTTGAGTTGAAGTGAGCCAAGGTCCAGAGGGAAGGAGCAAGCACAGAAAAGTTGAATTTCCTTCCCTCTGCAGTTTTGAGGCCTCACAGGTACAGAATTTCAAAACTTTATCCATGCTAGGTGCAGGTGAATCCACTTATCTTGTGTTTGGGAGGTTTGCTTTGCTAAGACACAACACAAAGTTGAATACATGAACACTCAGTGAAGCCAGGGATATTTTGTTTTGGCTGCAATCAGGGCTGAAAATGTGGTCTGGTCGTCAGAGCCTTTTAAGAAATCCAGGGCAACATTTATCAGCACTTTAATATCTATTTATACTATATTTCCTTATTTTCTTGTCAATGTGTTATTAACATACTTTTCACTTTTTAATTCACTCTGCAGTGCCTTTGTATCATTTCATCTTGTCGATCTCTGGGCTGTAATATGTCATTTTGATTGTAAATTGTTTTACCTGTACTGTGCTTTTGATTCTTTGCCTCAGTGTGTGGAAAGTGCCATGTCCTGCTTTGCAATCAACCCTTTTATTCATGACTGTGCACTTGCAACAGACAGAGAAATCGTTTTTTTTAAACTTCTAATTTTCTCACCGCCAAGGCTTTTATAGCAAATAAGATCTTTCTCTTTAGTATTTGAACCGTTCCTCTTGGGGTACGGGTGGGTAGGGCTGTAAGTAGTGTAATAATAGGAACTGGGCAAGCTCTTAAAAATAATCTTCCTCAATTTCATAATTAATCTGCGCTAGGTTTTCACACAATTAGTTTGTTAATTAACCCAAAACTGCCACCACTGCGTGGGGGTGCATATGTGTGTGTGTGTGTGTGTGTGTGTGTGTGTGTGTGTGTGGGTGTGCGAATAGAGAGGGTTGGGGGAAAAGGTTCGGAACACGAGGAGGAGGAGGAGGACAGAAACAGGGTTGTTTCAGTAATGAAAGAAGACGGACAGAGAGAAACAGAAAATAAGGCATGGTAGAAACTATACTTAGGGTGCGTTCTTTCATGTGTGTATGTGTGGGAGAGTTTGTCTCTATGTTTCGGGCGTCTCTGATTATGTGAGACAGAGTGTGAGACTGAGTGTGTGCCTGTGTGACTGAGTGTGTGGTCCACAGGGGACTGAAGCAAAAGTTACTCCAGCTGTACTTGTGTTTCAGCTCTCTCGTCTAACGTCTCCAGACATTACTAGACGACTCAGAGCAATGTCAGCTCTCACACACACAGACTCTCACTTTACTTCAGTTCCACACACACACACACACACACACACACACACCTCAGAGTACATCAATGACTCTGGGATAGCCTGTCAGGACTGGCGAGGGGCTGAGGGTGGGAGGATGTAGAGCATTTGTTCCCCAGAACAACTCACAGGTCCACCTCGTTAATCTCCATGACGACAGAGATGCTAAGGCAGCAAATTAGTGGCGAGCGGGGAAAAAAAGTCACAGGGGAAGCTCATAAAAGAACACAGACTCCAAACTACAGCGCTAGTTTTTAGTTAAACACACGTTTTTAGTTAAATACACACACACACACACACACTCAGAATAGGTGCACTCACAAACAGTCTTATATAACCGTTTCTCAGTATTCGTCATCATTATCTTCCCTTACTTCAACGGCTCTGTCAGTCTCTTGCTTATTTTATTTCATGCAAAGGCAGCCAGCTCGACAACTTCAAGTGACTAAAGGTACAAGTGTAGGGTGCAGTGTCACGCACAAACAAACATTGAATAAACATTGGGATGCATTTGGTTTTGATCATCTGTTACATTGTTGCAGGAGTACAACAGCATCACAGGAGGTGTGCCGGTAACCATTACACTGAAATTGTTGGCTTGGGTAATTATTTTAAAAAAGAAATAGAAGTACCTTAGCACCTGCTGAGCGTGTTTTTTCTGCTGCTTTCTCTCTCTATGGAGGCAATGCCTAAGTATTATATATGTGCGTATTCCTGTAATTACTTTGTTACTTACTAACATCGATAACATTTATGCAGGCTGAGAGCACAAGTTTAAAGACTGATTTAAACTTTGAGCTCTTATGTAAAAATGTAAATCTTATACAAAGTGCGTCTTTAGCCGTGCTCTTATAACCTCACTCTATGACCCAGTACAATCGTGATACCCACAATAAAACCCTGCTAAAAGCTTTCATGGTTTTATCTACCTGCATTATTCATGAAATGATGTACAACTTCAAATCTCGTCAGTGTTGACTCACCACACCTGCAACAGGATGAGAGCATCACATCACATGCTGTGTGGTCCAGTCCAAGCTATAAACACTCATGTTAAGTGATGAACAGCCATGTTGGAGTGATTACATGAACTCGCCACTGTGGCTCCTAAAACATTTTTCTTGTTTTACACTCAATGTATAAAGTTTCATCTGTCATCTCAACCGTTTTTGTGTTTTCCAACCCACAGAGGTGCAGCCAAGTGGCAAATGACACAACAGCTGGTGCAGACAGGCCACAAGTCAAAAGAGCTCTTCATTTCACCTGTCTGTCTCACCCGTCAGGGTGGGTGTGTTTGTTGTTGCTCTGGCAAGCTGCTGTGTCTGCTAGTGTTTCTAATAAATGTGTGTGGGAACAACACACCTGCCAATAGTTAAAACAATACGAGGAGACAAAATCATTCACAGTCACGCAAATGCAATATCAACACAGTCACGCACACACAACACACACACACACACACACACACACACACACACACAGTTGAAGGAGTAAAACACTTAACAGAGTGGAAGAGCTGTGCCTCACTCACCGATCATGTGATTAGCGACATGAATCTGGATCTCCCTTTCTGTCTCAAACGTCATTTGGCATTTAATACACTGGTAGGTCTTTTTCTGTAAGACAAAGACACAAAAACACCCAAAAAAATGAGCTTTTGTGGGACACAATAATGGCATGAAAGCTAAAAACACTCAAAAGCACCATCTCTTGTGAAAACACATTTCAAGAAAATAAACCCTCAAGCTCAAGAATGCAAAGGGTATCATTGCATTTTCTAGCGAACATTGACAAGCATAAGAAAATGTAAGAAACATATTTTTTAAATTCTTTTGCGCTCATGCCCTTTGCTCTCAACCCTCAACATGCGTGACACGTGAACTACAAAGTCTCACACTAATCAAGCAACGCTAAAAGTCCAAGTCTTTGGAGAATTGGTGAAAGAAAGAAGAGATATCTAGTTACTGACACACACACACACACACAAACACACACACACACACACAGACAAGTAAGACCTCTGCAGAGAAAGGAGAGGGAGACATTAATAGGAGGGGGAGTGAACAGGAAAAAGATTAAGGGAAGAAGCAATGAAACAGAAACAGAAGAAACGAGTAGAAGAAAAGAGGACAAGAGAAAGAGACAGAAAGAGTCGGAGAAACAGGGGTGGGAGAGACAGAAACAAAGAGAGAGAGAGAAGCAAAGACTCTGCTTATCCATTCATAGCACACAGCGATCACTCATGCACAAACACATACAAAATACACAAAGGCCCCACTTCCACTATCTCTCTGCTGCTTCAGCCTGCTAGACCGACTACACACACACACACACACACACACACATACACACAGAGAAATCCTACTTTGTCTGCTTTGTGCTGTTAGACTAAGCAGAAACAAAGGTGCAGGTAAGACAGAGGGTCCCAGGGAACTGCCTCTAACACACACAGGCACGCTGGCCACACTCACTTGAAAGTACACACTCTCACACACATAGACACGCGGCAGGTCCCGGGGAGCCTGACTGTCAATATCAAGTAGAGCGAACAGCTCCCACAATGCCTCAGCACGCCCCAGCCGCAGGACCCAGTGGGGCTCAGCTGACACACACCGACATACACACAAGCACACGTATGCAAGCTCCAGACGCAAAAAGCAGCAGCAGCACACACCAACACTTCACACACGACTCACGCAAACATACAGTTCAGCAGGATTTTTGAGTCTCCTGCACTCCTGAAAATGTCTCCATCCTTTAAATGCAGTTTTTCTTGCTAACATGAATTTCAAATCCAGTGCTGGCTATAATTATATTGTGTAAGGTTTCATCTACCTCACTGCACTCTCCCTTCTGTTCATTTTATTTGACAGTGTCGCTGAGAAGCACAACAGAGATATTAATATTTTTTAATAACATGACCAAACATTCTCCTTACCTCTGTAAAAAGCAATGCCAAAGTTTGGTTTGAAAGATTTGAGTACAAAAAATTTTCAATAAAAGCATTTACGTCTCTGCCTTATCTCCGTCTCTCCTGTCTCACCTTAGGCGCAGGTGAAGCCTCAGCCTTCTTTCCCGCCGCACTGGTTTCAGGGCTGACCTCAGGGTGATCTGTCTGGACGTGACCCTCCAAGTCCTCCAGGGTTTCAAACTTCACCCCGCACTCTGGACACCTCAGCCCGGCCATGGCCTTCTCTCCCTGCGTGTCCCCGGGCGTGGCAGCTCCTCCCTGGCTGGGGCTCTGGCCGTTCGTGCCCCTGATGTGATTGAGCATTTGATTTGTTTTAGCTGATTTTAGCTATCAAAACTGTTGCCTTACAAAAACACAAGTGTTTACAATCAATCTCTGTGTGTGTTGGTTTGAACTCTTAACTACTGTATATCTGAAACCCATTTTTCCTCAGGCACTTTAGGAATACTAGAAAATGTGTGTATACCTTTTGGCGAAAACAAGCAAAACTGCACCACATATCCAGAGACTATGAAAAGAATTGTTATCTGAAGTGGTCAAAGCGTACCATAGGCAACTTATGAGAAACACTTTATTTCCCTTTAGTTTTACAAATTCTAAAATGTACATTTACTAATTTCAATGAGTGTCTTGGTAGCAATTTTAAGAATCATTGCCCCATTACTGAGATAGTTTGGGTGAAAGATACATGTTTTATTCATATTTGCTTGATTGACCGGTGTCTCAGCCTGTCACAGCGGCCAAGATAGTTGCCATTTGCTTGCCCCATCTTAGCTCAACCCAGGTTTCCTGCCCTTTAAGGCTCCAGTAAGAAAGAAGATGCACCCAAACTCAAGCTAAAGAGCTATCTCTTGTAGTATACCAATGTGCTACTATTCTTTTAAAAACTTAAGTATGTCTATCTTAACACATACGATCATCCTCAGGGAAAATAAGAAGGCTACCTACCTGCTCATGCAGCCAGCGCAGAGGCCATAAGGCAGGCCGTTGACATCCAGCTTCACCAGCTCCCCTTTGTTCTTGAATTCCTTTAGGCAGAAGGCGCATTTATAGAGCTTATGCTGCTGCAGCTGCCCGTTAGGGGATGAAGAGGCTGAGCCGTTCCCTCCTCCTAGTCCATTCCCACCTCCTCCTCCTCCTCCAGCTCCTCCAGAAGCAGTGGAAAGCTTCTGCATGTGGAAGGTGCCGTGGATCTTCAGCTCAAGGGTGGAGGTGACGGTCTGCATGCAGACGACGCAGCGGAAACCAGTGAGGGAGTTGCGGAGGTCAGGGTGCATCTGGCAATGCTCTATAAACTCCTCCTCACTCTGCAAGGGCATCTTACAGATACGACAGGTTCCTGTGTCCAGGCTCTTACTGTGGGTCACCTGCAGAGAGGGAATACACACAGGAAGTATGAACATAACACACAAAGTAGGGAACATTAATCTTTTATCAAAGATAGAAGCATATCCACAAAAATCAACAAAATTAATCAGAATCAATGCAATTTAATTCAAATGTGATTTTGTAAATACAAAAGAATTAAAAGGTCTCAAAAACATTTTATGAAATAGCAAAATTTCAGCCCAAAGCACCACTTTTTATGAAGACACTGTTATAATAAATGTAAATGCTCTGTATTTGTATAGCAAATTTGTATAGCTTTTACATTACATCTGTATTAACCATTCACACACATTCATACACTGAGCCTAAGTGCTCAAACAGAAACTAACATTTACACACATTCATACACAGGTTGAACAGCCAACAGGGGCAATTCGGGGTTCAGTATCTTGCCCAAGGACACTTCGACATGCAGCCTGGAGGAGCGCCGACCTTCCAATTAACCCGCTCTACCTCCTGAGCCACAGCTGCCCATAATAACAGACTTTAGTTACATTACACTAAACTTTTTTAATATGCAAACATTTTTCCTGTGGTGTTTGTGCAGTTTTACAAGTCTAAATTCAAAGCATGCCAAAGTCGATTCAGGATCAAAAGACAAGTACACAGACAAAGCCGAAAACAAAAAAGTAACACAAGACAAAAGCAAAAAACCCGTGTTCAAACAGATGGCTGTGTTTCTATACTGGTGAGGGCATCCACTGAATGGATTTGTTCACTGCATATGAACCTCAAAATGCTAAAACATAGATATCAATGGCTGGAAAGTAGCAAATATTACCTTGTGCTCAGTGAGGGTTAGCAGAGAGGGGAAACGCTCGCCCGCATATTGGACACATGTAATGTTTGGCGGGGCCGCGATGCGTCTGGGCGTGCTCACGGAGCCCGTTCTCAGAGAAAAATGTTCTGGAGCACACGTTGCACTTGTGGTTCCCTTTGATGAAGTCTGCTTTCTTCTTTCGAGAACCTGGCATATAAAACAACTTTCGTTATCACAGATATCTTATTCTGGACTATAATTATACCTGTAGTTATAAGACTACATTTCAACTATGGTTAGCCACAAATATGAAAACAAATACTACTAATAAGACTTTAGTTTAATATAACACAATGAACTGTTATAAGTAAAAATGTTTTAAATCCTTCAAAACGAGCAGTTGATCTTACCAGCGTCATCTTCTCCCGGTCTGATGTTGTGGTCACGCAGCCGGTGGTTCTGCAGAAGCGACTCCATAGTGTAGGCCGCGCCGCAGATATCGCACGCATACATGGGCTCTGAATTGTCCAGCTCCTCCTCACCTCCGCTTGCCTCATGGCTGTTGGCTGTATCTCCCCCCTGGCCGGCTCCTCCTCCCACTACTGCGTTCTTCAGCAACATGTTCTGCAGGTCGGCTTGTTCTGCAGCCGCCACTGTCGCTCTTTCAACGCCCCCTGCACCTCCGTTGCCGCCACTTCCTCCTCCTCCCCGCTTGGAGGACTGCGCCAGCCCGTTCGGCGTCCCGTTCTGACTCCCGCTACTCCCTGTCCCACCTCCGTTGCCAGTGGCGTGGCCGCCATCGAAGATGCAGTGCTTCTCCCTCAGGTGTCTCTCTAGCAGTGACATGGCATGGAAAGCTTTGCCGCAGAAGCGACATGTGAACTTCTTGCTGTGTGTGGTGATGTGGCATTGCAGCTCCACCTCGGTTCCAAACGTCTCTCCACAGAAGATGCACTTCCGGGGCTTGAGTCCTGTGAGACAGAAGTCAGGTTGTGATTTGATTATAACACTTTTGCTTGTCGGAACTACTTTTCTAATGACCCTCAGCTCATAATGCCAGTAAAAGGTGTGCTGTACCTGCTCCGAGTCCCCCTGGGAGGCCTGACCTCTGTCCCAGGTGGTTATGCTTAACATGGAGCTGAAGATCGGTCTCCTTCCTGAAGTCCCAAGCACAGGCTGTGCAGCGAAACAGCTTCTTCTCATTGCTATGCTTCACTGCCAAATGCACCTAAATGGCAGGGAGTGGAAGGAAGAAGAGATCCAAGATGGTTCATTTCTATAGGGGTCTCACTAATGTATTCATTTTACAAACTATAGAGCACACACACTTTCTTGTCCGTGCTCTGTGAGTATACCTAATAAAAAATGTAAAAAAAGGAGAATAAGTAACACCCCAAACGGAGGAGGCTGTCTCATTCACCTGTATGGAGACCTTGGAGTCAAAGACCTCCTGGCAGAGAGTGCAGTGGTACAGGACAAATGTATGCATGTCCAGCAGGTGTTTCTGCAGGTCATCTACAGAGGAGAACTGCTTATCGCAGCTCTCACACACGTACTGGGTCGACGTGGTGGTGTAGTGCACTGTCAGGTGTTGAAGCAATGCCTCCTGGGATTCAAAGTCCTCCTTGTTGCACTGGGGGCAGGACTGGCGCCTCAGCAACATCTCCAAGTGGGACTTTAGGTGGGCCTGGAAAGCCTCAAAGCTGGAAAATCGCAGGTCACACTGGTTGCACGGGTAGTCCCCGTTGCTCCCCATGGAGGGGGTCGAGTCCCCTCCCAGTCTGTGGCGTTTCCGGGAGGAGATCTCTACATCAGAGGAGGCGGGGCTTAGGTCGGCAACCTTTGCCTGACGCTTGTTGTTTGCCAACGGGATGTTCTTGTGGTTCTCCTTTATGTGCTTGGTGAGCTTGATGAGTGAGCCGAAGATAGGAGAATTGGTGCAGTAAGGGCAGGAGTAAACCTGTGCACGGACAATGAATCTTTACTTTATTATTATTATACATTGACAAATACTGTTTATATAAACAGTATTTAAGTAATTGTAAGCATAAGTAATACGTATAAGTTAGAGTTTGGAGAGTAAAAGTTAAGAGGCAAAAGACAGAGAGTCAAAGACGAGGAGAGGCCATAACTCAAACTGATGGGTAACACACCACCAGGAGTCTTTTAAAGCCTTAAATTTAAAAATACAAATCTGTGATTAACATTTTGTCAGCCATGGCCCCATAAAATGAATATTAGGAACAAGGTTTGGATCAACTCTCGACCAGCAGTAGTACCTGCACGCTGATTAATGACAGACTCAGCTCAGAAAATAATTCATAAAGTAAAATTATTAAGGATCACTAATCTGAATTGACATGAGTAATAAGCTTCATTTAACACTTCACTGGACACATGAAAAAGTATAACCACATAATTAAATAGGAACCAGCTTATTGCTCATTAGCTCAACCTCTGATAAGTAATAGATTTGACATGTGCAAAGACAGACAGGCCACATCAACTCTGATTAAAAGGCTGTTTTAGAAATGTAATTCTTGACTCTCACCTCCATGAAGGACTGCGATGAAGTCTGTAGTACAGGAGACTCCAGTTTGGCCACCGCTCCTCCAGATGCAGCTCCGCCCCCAATGGAGGTGCAGTGCGTCTGCTGAATGTGTTCTGTCAATGAAGACTCCGTCAAGAATCCCATGGAGCACTGGTTGCAGAAGAAGGCATGGTTCCCTTCTAGGATGCAGGAATTTATTCACTTTGTTAGATTCCCTCAAATTACATTATGATCCTGCAGCAAAAATAGCTATTTAAAGCAAATACTAATGGAACTAAAACAACAACCATGCTATATATTACAACGGCCTTTCTTAGTGTGGAAACAAGCACTCTTAACAATTTACCAGCAAAACCCATCCTTAGACATATTTAAGTTACTTTGCATTGTTTAGGAAGAGTAGCTTTCTTTAACAACACACCTAATGTGGTGGATCCCGCCACAATCCCACCAGGCAGGCAGTGCGACACTCTGATGTGCTCCTGCAGGGAGTTGATGTCTCCGAACATGTCTGGGCAGTAGTTACAGTGGAACGCTGTAACGTTAGTGAACTGCAGCAGGGGGAAGGCTGCTGCTGCCGCGCCCACGGTTCCTCCGCTGGCGCGGTGAGCTTTGCGCACATGTTCGTTGAGGTTGTAGAGCGTTGGCAGAGTGTCCAGGCAGAGATGACATGTATGGCTCTGCTGCGGCTTGTCCGCATGGATGGTCTTCAAGTGGATCTCCAACACCGCCAGGCTTTGGAAGTCTCTCTTCGAGCAGTAAGGGCAGGAGTACGTCACTTTACCCCAGCTCCCTCCTCCACCTGCAGAGACAGACAGACAAACTGCTACAATTGAAATACACAGAGGTTGTCTAAGCTTTTCAACCAATTTTTGGATAACAAATCAAGGAATATAACTAAAGCTCTCTACCCTACCTCCACCTTGATGACCCAGGCTTATCCCAATCTCGTCCCCAGTGTCGGTGCCTCTTCTGCGGCCTCGTTCACTGCCCTGGCTGGGCTTTAAGGTTGAGTCCGGCGTGGAGCCTCTCTCCAGACTGGCACTAGAGTCTGGAGTGGCCGAACTCATTGAGGCCACACTGCCCAGAGCGGGGTCAGGACTGGCAGCACTGTGATTGGAGGAGTCGGGCTGGCGATGGCTGTCTAAGTGGCAGTAGACATCCTCCACAGATGGGAACTGCTCTGAACAGACAGGACATCTGGGGGTAGAGAAAAGAACAGCAGAATTCAATTTCCCTCCAGTCTTCCACATTAATGAAAATCCATGGTTTGAAAACTTTAAAAAAGCAACGCTCTGTAGTACTTGTGTTTGCGGTTGGCATGCTGTGTTTCAATATGGGTGAGGAGAGACGCCTCGTCTAGAAAGATCTCAGGACAGTGGATGCATTGCAAGTCGGCTCGGTCAGACAGCTGGGGGTGTCTGGTCAGGACATGTTTCTCTAGCTCGTCCGTCTGGCTGAACGTCTCCTCGCAGTAATCGCACATATACAGATCCTGCTCCAGTTCACCATCCCCTCCTGATCCCTTCTTCCCTCCATCCCTCTCACTCCTCAGAGCAAGGTGCTCTCTGTTCTTACGGTGAGCCTGCAGAGTCAGAAATCCAGATTTAAAGAAGCATGCATTGTAAAGTATTTTGTCAAAAGGTTTTCAAACATATGATGACAATGTAGCTGGGCCCTCCTGCTTTTACTGCAGTCAACTCATACTAGCTAAAACAAATTTAATACAAGTAATTGTGTGACCTTCTTATTTTATTTCTTTGTCCTTTTGGGAGTTGCAACAATGGGAATAATAAGCACAGCAGTAGTATAAAGAAGAACAGGATATTTTTACAGTGACATTTACGGTAAAAAAAAAAAACTGTGTACCTGCATGTGGCTCTGCAGTGATGAGGTGGAGGAGAAGCCACGCTTACACACACTGCACTTAAACGGTTTGCTGGAGCTGGAGGTGAGAGTAAAAAATGGAATGACGATTCAGACTCAGAAAACTCAATTATTTATCAAAAGCAGTTTCAAAGATGTAAATTAGAAGAGTCAAACGGAACATCTTATAGACATTTCACTTAACACCGCGTGCAGCTTTCATGACAATTACATAATTACACACAAGAATAGAAGCAGTCACCTGTGTGTCTTCAGGTGGATCTTCAGGTGATCAGAGCGGGAGAATGCAGCCTCGCACTCCTGACAACTATACTTCTTATCTCCTGTAGCAATCAACAGTCACAATCATTTCTCCAAAATAAAACATTACATTGTAGACCTCAAAAATACGTGTTGCCACTGTTGATCTCCAAAATCAAATCTGATCTTGGTGGTTTTTGTTATTTCATTCAAAAATACCACAAAACTCCCAAGATGATTAAATTACCCATTAGGTCTTAATATGCCAGTGCATACTTAACATCAAACTTATTATTGATGTACCTGTGTGGAGTTTGACATGGCGGTCTCTGCTCCTCTTGTGTTTAAACAGACGGCTGCAGAAGGTACACTTGAAAGGCAGCTTGTCGCTGTGGATCTGCTCGTGGCGTTTCAGGTAGCTCAGACGGCTGAGGAAGACCGAGAGGAGACAGATGCTGAATAATCTTTCAAAAAAAAAAAGAAGCTCATAATAAAAAATGATTTCCTTTTATTTCGATGGCATTTTAAAGAGTTTATCAACATGAAGCATCCATAAAAATAACATTTAAGTAGGAAGTACATTCCAAAGAAAATAAACAAAGGACTTAATATGACTGCACACACCTATACAGCAATAAGAAAGGAAATAGCGAGGACAGCTAGGTAGAAGGGGTAATATAGAGGACTATGAAGACGACTTTGTGTTGTACGTGACAGCTGTTCTTAAAGCGGGTCTTGAGTTAGTCCCTGGAGAGGTTATATGAAATGTATTCACCTCATTCCTTTCCCCGTTTGCCTTGGTGGTCCATGTTACTATGGTAATACCCAGAATACTGTTTATTCATGTACGCATTGATATTCATGAGTGGGATATGAGGATGCAACTAAAACAGCCAAATATGACGTTAGTGTTATTGCCTCCAATACACCATGTGATGCGTGTCAGTGCCCCAAGATGGCACCTGCAGCATCTCCGGGAGCCCGGAGTGTCAGCTTCATACCTGAAGGACTTGTCACAAAACTGGCAGGGGTACGGCAGACCGGCGCCTCCTTCTTCCTCGCCGCCAGTGGCCATGCCGAGGTCGCAGCAGCCATCGGGCATCTGTGAGGGCGATGCCAAATCTTTACTGGAGGGCGAGGAAGGCACCCAGGAGAGACCTGCTGGGTCATCATCACCATCTGACAGAGAGAAAAACAGACACGGAAAATGAAAAAAAAAAGCCTTTGATTTGTCTGCAGCAAGAAAACACAAATACTTTTTTTTAACGCAGCTGCAGGATTTAAAAAAAAAAGAGAGAGAGGAGAGCACAGACAGAAAAAAGTGGAGGTAAAACAGGGAGCATTAGAATGATTAAGAATAAGTTACATCTTTCTTGGAAGGCAGACGGCAGGAGAGGCAGCCTGTGGGAGTTCAAATGAGAAAAGGAGGATATAAACAAAAAAATAAACACATTTATCCTGCTTACACACACACACACACGCGCAAAGAAAAAAATTAGGATGGCAGAGATAAAGAGAGAGAATAAAAAAGAAGAGAGAGACACACTCCGGCAGCAGCAACATCTAAATAGAAAGCTCCAAGAACTATGTATCCCCGACGGAGCCCAGAAATAAGGACAGAGTGTATTTTCTCTCCCTTCATCCTCCCTCTGCAGCCATCCCTCGCTCCATCCCTCCCCTCACCTCCCCTCCCATCCCTCCATCCGTCCCCGAGGACCATAGATCCGCCTCATCATATTTTCATTAGGGCCTTGGCAGATTGAAACGTCGGAAAAGCGATTAGGAGATGTGGAGAGCAGAGCGGAAAGATGGCGATATTCACCGCCTTTATCTGTCATACATAGGAGATTATGCATTGCTCTTTTCCTTTTTTCCCTCTCTCCCTCTTTTTTTTTTCCCCCTCCTGCGTAGTCTGGCACAGAGGCGACAAAAAGGCCATGACTCCTTTAATAGACACTTCAGAATGGATTCAAGGCGACAAAAGAGGGGGCTGAATAATGCTTGATACTGTTCTGTTCTTCTTTGTGCGCTCTGTGAAGCAGCACAGTAAGGCTATTTAGCATTTGCCTGCAAAATGTAAAGGAGAGAGCAGAAGAAGAGGGAGGGGAGGCGCTTTTCTTTGCTTTTATCTGACAGCTATATCAACTAGGCCAGCAACAAAATCAAAGAGAGAAAATAAGACAACTGGAGTGATAGGCCAATATTTCTGCAATGCAAACACTCCCAACACATGAGCGCAGACACATGTGCAGAAGATGTTTCTTCTGATAATTCTAGAAACCTCTCCAAAGCACACACCGTTTTACCTCAACTCCTACCACAATCTTGTGTGTCTTCTGTGTGCGTATGTCTAGTCTACTGTGTATTACGCCTTGCAGAGAGGGGGTGGAAAGCAGATTCTTGAGATGAATCGATCGCTGAGAAAATGTAGGCACTGCGATGAGCAAACAGAACTCTGCGGGGGGGGGGGGTCTGGGTTAAAAAAAAATTGTAAAAGCATGAGTTGTAAATTTGACTGGAAGCAAGAAGGAAAATAAAAAAAAGGCTAAAGAAATTACAAGGAATAGAGATATCAACATGGAGCAGCAAGCAAGGGGGGAGAGAGAGTGTGTGAGAGAGGAAGAGAGGGAGTGAGTGGGAGAGACAGATGGGGCAGGGGGAGGCAGAAAAATGGAAAGCATGGAGGAGGCAAGGAAGGAGGATGAAGAAGTGCACGGAGGTATTGACAAGGTGAAAGGAGAAAAACAAACAACAGGCACGGCAGACAGTGATTAAAAATGAGTGTGCAGGAGAAACATAAATCAGAAAATCAAAAATGAAAAATGAGAGACAATGAGATGAGCAGACATGAGAGGGAGACAGAGAAAACTGGGGAGAAAAACAGAAGAAGTAGGGGGGAGAGCTGTAATTTGCGACACTTTGACAAATTCTGAAACATGTTGTTGACAGTAATAAAACTCTGACATTAAATTCACATTTACTCAGTTGATTTTTTTCAACATTTCTGACTTTATCGTTAGATGGACTATTGTGTTTACTGTGTAACATGTTGCTGCTTTTCTCTATTGTATGAAAATTGAATATCTTTGAGTGGACAGAATGACATTTTTGAATGTTTTCTGGCATTTTATAGCTATAGAGTTAACAAAAGACTTTTTTAATATTTTCTTTAGTCTAACAGTAAAATGGTAAAAGACTCAATGGATACGGGAAAGGGAGGAATGAGGAAAATGGACAATACAAAATCATTCTGGTTGGTCAGGTTAGGAAAAGCATAGGTATGATTAATGACATTAACAGTGGCTCTGTTCTATCCAAGTCTCCCAGTAAGTCATGACAGTGTGACAGTGAGCCAGCATGCGTAACATCAGGACCCTGAAACTGAAGCAGCTAAATAGAATTCAGCCATCATTCATTTTATTATTCACACCCACCTCCGTTTCCTCCTGTGACATGTCAAAATTTCTTCTGTGAAAAACACCACACAAAATTTTACACTGTTTTTTTTCAAAAAAGGTTTTGCACATCGTCTCCTGATCCACAACCTTTGTTGACACAGTCTGAATGACTACTAGATTATGAAAAAGTAGGTGTTATTTGACATAGTATATTAAGTATATTGTTTTTGTTTATGCTAATACAGGCTTACAACACAAGCTTCAACTCACAGGTGAATACGAGGCAGATTTTTTTCTTCTCCTTGTCAGTGACGTCAAAAGAATAAATAAATGTACCATCTATACAGAGCATGGCTGGTGTTAAAATACAGTGCATCTATAAAACGCCATTCCAGGCACCCCCTGCTGCCCACTCAACAAGTCTTCTACTGCCGTCTCAGAATGATTAGTGATACTGTCTAAAACACACTCTCACCTTCTGTCTCTTTCTCTTGGCCATGTCAGACAGGATTCACTTCACAATATCAAGAAAGATACACTATCTAGGCAAACAGACACAAAAAAAAATGCTAAACCCGTAATGGTGAGATGTGGCTGAGCAAAAAGAACAAAAAATCTAATGTTAAAAGAAGCAAAGTAGACAAGAAGAGGGAGTAAATGGGGAAAAAAGTGTTTCTTCACAGCACTGCTCTAGACACATGTGGACAATTATAGGCACACCAATATGAGTCACTTAAATGGTAAAGTTTGTGAGGTGGGAAAGTGGGAGGAAGAGAGACGGAGAGAAAGATTGAACAGAGAGAGATTCAGTCTGAGCAAGAGGGAGAAATCACTTTTTGACGGGGGATGGAGGGGTGTTGAGAAAGAAGGGGAGGAGAGATTAGCGTCATTAAAGAGCTCTAATCCTCTGACTAGCGTGGCTGGCGCTAAAATGGAGGATCACACGGCTTTTTAACGGCGCCTTTGTCAGTCGGCCGCGAGGGGACCTGGCAAGACAAGGCCGAATGGCAAACTGGGAGAAACTGGAGGATGGGGGGGGGGTGGGCCGAAGAAAATTTCAATGAAAAGTTAAATTAGAGAAGAATCCTCGAGAGGAGATGAGCAGGATGGATGGTTGAGGGAGGGGGATTGGGGAGGGAAAAAAAGAGGGGGGGGAAGTATTTGGAAAAAAAGAGAAACAGGCAGGAGCAGGCGGACGCCGACACACGCTGTTCCCTACCCCCGCCTCCTCCTCCTCCTTTCTGTTCTTCTCTGGCGAATGAAAACGAACGAGAGGAGCGGAGTGGAGGACCACAGGGCCCCAACCGCTCCGCTCCCGCTTTATCTCTCACTCTGCAGTCCTCTCCTTTCCCATCCATTCCCCCTATCCTTCATCCCTCCCTCTGTCCCCAGCAGTCCCTCAACTCTTCTGTCTTCATCTCTCTTCCACTACCTCCCTCCCTCGCTCCCTCCCTCCGTCAGCTTTCATGTTGTTACTCATTATAGCGCTGACATCTCTCCCTCTGTCCCTCCATCTCTCCGACAGTCTCTCCCCTACTGGTGTTGGCCTTCACCCCTGTGTCTCGGCCTGGACGGGACCGAGGGAGAGAGGGGGGAGACGTTCCAGATGGACAGACTCTGAACTCCAGAGGAGAGGGGAGAGATGGCGGTATGAAAGGGGTAACAAGAAAAAAAAGGAGGAGGAGGAGGAGAGGAGAGCCCAGGGGTCTGCAATAAGAAATGGAAAAGACCAGAAAGGAACTAAACGGACCGCCTGAGTCTACCTGAAACGGCAGACGCACACAAACACACACACACGCAAACAACACACACACTCCCCGCGTGTCTCTCTAATAGGCCAGACAGTGTGGCAACGTGTGGAGGACACAGCCTTGGTGAAACACTCTAATGAAGAGACACACACGCTGATCAATCTCTCTTTATGTTTCTGCCTCCCCGTCTACTTCCCCCCTATCTAAACTCAGTTACTTTGTCATGACTGTCACACAGAGGGAAAATATATCAAAGCTGTTTATAAGAGGGAACTCTTTTTAAAAGAAACTTTAGAGACTATTGTGTTGGTCAGACGTAATGTTTATTAACTCTACCAACCCACTCCAAAACTGAAGAATCAAAACCAGTGGGCAGATTTGAAATATTGCATAGTACGTCCAAATTTCTGCTGGCTTTGGCCATGAGGTTGTAAATTGTAAACGACTCGATGGGCTGACATGGAACCAGCACTCAAGAACATTAGTTCAATTAGTTCGCTCTGGATAACAGCATCTGCTAAATGCCTGAAATAGTCCATGTATGTCGTGCGTTCACTCTTTTCTATCGCTTTGATGTCTGAATCAAAGGAGCTCAGCTGGTAGCAGCAAAAAGGTTTCAGCTCCCAGCGCTGCTACTACAAGTGCTAAAAGTACTGCCACTCATTACATGCAGAAAGCTCAGAATTAACATTATAAATGAAGAATACACAAAGTGATCTGCTATGTTAAACGTGCAATTAATAAGTGTCAGAATAAAATAAAGAATTTCCATAAGATGACAAACATGCCAAGAAAAAATGTATGCAAACCAAAGACAGTGCTTGGGTTGAATATTCAAATATTATCATATCAAAGAGATTATCAAAGGTTTTACCATACCTTTCATCCTAACTGTAATTTAATTCAGATTAAGCAAGAAACCTTCTTTTTAAAGGTTTACGCAAAGACAAGGCTGTAACTCAAAATGTCAATAGTAGGGCTGGGTATCGACTTCAATACCATCGAGTATCAAAAAATGCCTTGTGTTTCGGTACCAAAGTTCGATACCTAAATGTTCTTGTTAACGCCAATGAGCCAATAAGCATGCAGCATTCTTGATGTGCCCACATCTAAAAGTGATTGTAATTGGCTGTGGGGATGTAAACACTAGTTTGTGCCGGTTACGCACAGAGACGTGTCTCATGGATGTAAAAGACGTGGAGAAAATAAAAAAGTGTGGCTTGATGCAACAGCGCGCGATGCAATATTTGCGATGTAAGATAATAAGATAATAGATAAACTTAAAAGCAGGAAGTCACTCTGTCTTTGCTGCAACAAGACAGAGCCGGTGCATCATCGTCTCAGCGCCCTGCTGCCACCGAGCTGCTTCAACACGCCCACCGTACGAGCAGCGTTGGGCAGCAGCGTCGCTACAAGTAGCACCGTTACTAGTTTAACTACATTTCTCAGTAGCTTGGTGGCAGCGTTGCTGTTTTCGAATCAAATCAAAGCTCTTTTATTGACCGAGTAGCGCGGTAGCTTCCACACATGCTACATTTTCCCAAGGATCAGTAAGTGACGCCACCGCCACACACACGGACCTGTATGTGCAGCCGGCGGAAGCACTTCCAAGCGGCTAATGTCTGCGACTTTGCTGCAGTGGTTTAAAGACACGCGCGGCTGAGTTTACTTTCTATTGTGATAGTTGTTGCCTGGACACCTCTTCCTCTAGTGAGGAGGAAATTGTGATGTAGTGGCAGAAACTTGTTTCCATGAGAGATTTCTCTCTCTTTCTCTCAGGCCTGTTGCCATGAATGTTTAGGTTGCAATGTTGCCAGAGCACAAATTCACATAGAAACAATAAAAAAATATATAATTAATAAACAATGAAATGACATAAAAACTAAAGAAAGATAGGCCTATGTTACATTGAAAATATGTCTCTGACAAGCAGTAGCATTTTTCAAAGGAATAATTATTAAAATAAACTATTAATGATAACAATGTGATAATTAAGTTACTTTATACAAACATGAATGGTTCTCCGTTTGTTGCGAATAAACTTGGTATTGAAAAAAGTATCGCTCGAGGTATCGATATCGAAAATCTTTGAACGATACCCGGCCCTAGTCAACAGCTCAATGTAAACCTGTGCAATTCTGTTTAGGAAACCTGACATTGCCCCAAGTTAGATGAATGTGTTCACCTTGGGTTTAGCCGTCTACCTGCTTAAATTTTAATCCTCCTATCAGCCTGTCTTTCTCTCCCCACCTCCCCTTCCTCTAACTCTCCTTTCCACCTTTCTGTTTGGCCATCGGCCCAGACCTGCACCTTTCCCAGCAAGACCCCTGCTGACCTCCTATCCTTCCATCCTTCTCTAGCTTCATCCCTCCTTCCACGGCTCCCCAGGCCCCCTCCGATGGCCCCAGGCTGCCCTAGGCGTGCACACACACACACACACACAGACGCACATACACACACAGCCCCAGACTCACCATAGGGGGCAGAAAAACAACTTCCACCCTTGGCTCACTCTGGGCAGCCCAGCACAGACTCACGCTTATTTTTTCTCTCTCTTACACATGCACACACACACACACACACACACACACACACACAAACATAATTAGAGTAGAATTCCATATCCAGAGTTAAGTTTGATGAAAAAAGGTATACCACACACTTACTCGTCATCATTTCTGCAGCTCCAGCTTTATTTTTGTAAAGAACGTCCTGCAGGGTAAAATGATAGTGGCTGCATCCTCGTGGATTCATGCTGCAAATCATTTAGATGGGCAGCCTGAATCTAGAGTTACATTTCATGTGTATATTTGCAGAACTGCACAACTAAGTAAGGTTCATCCTGTTTACTGAGAGCGTGTTCAAAGGCTGCTTATTACTTCATTTTTTTATATTATGTATAAGGTATGAGGTAGCCAAAACAATAATAGTGACCATAATCCAAGTAATGATGTACTTATTGGCTTTACAACCGTGCTACAATCACCTGAAGGTTTTTCAAAACACTTCACGTGGTGCGTGGGATAGCTTGACAAGAGAATACAAGATCCCTACCTGGCTCTGTGATTACCATATAAGTTGGCATGGCAACCGATAGGCTAAGCACAACTTACTGGTTGCCATGCATTATGAGAACTGCACAGTAGGACGGTGTACTTGACCAGTCAGATTTCTTGGCTGAAACTACCTGTTGTAGCTGTGGAAAAAGCAGGCGTAAGAACTCATTCTCTAACTGTTCGAGTCTCACAGAGAATACGGGGGACACATTTTCATATTCAGCGCAACAGAAAGTCCTCACAAGTGACACAGCTTCTGTTCTTGTAGGGACATTTTTATCTCATGAGATGTACCTCACAACGTGGTTTACACAACACACACACACACACACACACACACACAGAACTCAACAAAATGCATCCACAATATGGTTCGATGTGAACTGGGTGCAGCAGCAAACATATGCACACGGCTGCAACCCTGGCCCAAGCTTGGAGGACCCACAGTCCTCTGCTGCTGTCCTTGTAGCTCACATGGGATGAAGTCTGTCGGGACAAACAGACCCACAAACACACACACAAAATCATACACATACGTGCCACAGCGAGGACAGATAGAAAGGACGGTACGGCAGTCTGTCCGGGGCTTGAGCCCTTGAGGACACAATGAATGGCCACACACACACGAACACACGCATTCACACACACACACACACACTAAGCGGGCTGTGGGGACCCTCACCTTCTGCCCTGGGAATGGGTCCTGCTGCTTTGGACGCTTTTGGGCGTCAACTGCTCCATATGGGCAGTGTGTGTTTGTGTGTGTGTGCGAGTGTGTTTGGGGGCAGAAGGTTAGGGGCAGGGGGCTAAGGATGGGGGTGGGCGGACAGTGAGCTGGCAGATGACAAGTTTGCCCCTACCGCATGGCATACACTAACATACTGTATACAAGCATCAAACAAGTTCATTCAGACTCCAAAAGAACAAGTTCATTACAGCATCTGAGGCTTCAAACTATCTTGCATAGTCAAGTAGAAGGAAATGATACAATCAGCAGGATGGTTAGACTGTGAAGCTGTTCAACAAGGTTTCAAAATCGATGTAAAAATCACTTTACGTGCTGCAGTTTTTCAAGTGCTGTTGGGGATTTCAAATTCATTTCTCAGTTCAAAACAAATACCCGAGGCATTACTGCACACCTGACACCATTTTGGCGAAACAGGTGATAATAAAGTATGTGGAAGTGATAAGTCGCTGCTAATCACTGAAGACATGCAAGTCTTAGTAGCTCTGGTAGTTTGAGAAAAGGTACACTCTCAAAATCAAAAGACAGATGACAGAAAAGAGATGACAGGATATGAGGGGGGGGGTCGGGGAACAACATACAATAAAGATGAACACAAACAAGGGGGCGTTGTGGTTTGTGTTCAACACCTTAACCACCTGGCCACCAGGGCACCTTGAGGAATCTATTAATAGTATAAATCAACAAAGTGTATCACATCATGCTTCCGCAATGGCACGAACACAGACACACAGATAAAGCCAGAAGACATGAACAGACACATACATGCAACACACAAACATGCAGCATGTGGTGGAGGAGGGCTGGCATCTGCTTCCTCTTACCACATTCCCCTATTTTTTTTTTTTTGCATCCTCTCTCTTTTCAAACTCTTTCTCAACAAGGCTTTTATCTCACTGTGACCCCGTTTCCTCTGATTATTTACTCCGTCTCTTCTTTACCTCCAGTCAAAACATAGATCGAGGTAACTAACCATGAGGGTTAGTGGTTCTATTCCCTGCGTAGGAAATTCCTCATCTCTCCCTCCTCCATCCTGCTCTCTGTCCATCTTGTCTGCTGTTTGTTCGCTCAGAAATGAGAACCAGCTGTCAGGCAAAGTGTTAGATAAACAACAACACCATGCCAACGCACACATACAGTACACCACATATGCACACATGCTTGCATGAAGACTCACAAAACACACACAAACACACACACACACACACACACACACACAGTGGTGTGGTCCCATTGTGGTGCATGCCGGCGGCGATATCATCTATTTATAAGAATGAGGTTTGGTGGACTGACAGACTGCTCACTAACCTAGAAACACATTCACCTGAGTCGCACACACACACACACACACACACACACACACACACACACTTTACTTCTTATACCTGTATGCAGACACTTGCTCATAAATGCACACGCTAGCGCACCTAAAAAAGGCCCTTGGACGTTTGCGGAAATCCCCACAGAAGTACCCACATAACTGTGATCAAGCACATACAGTGATAACAGCTGAGTTCAATTTTTTAACATTATTAGTGTTACCTTGTGAATCACGATGGCTAATGAGCGTTTAGCGAGAACCTCATATAGGTTCATGTGTACAGTGATCATTCTGAACAAATCATCTACTACATATGGATGTGAATCATCTAGAGATGTAGCAACAATATCACACACACACACACACACACACACACACAAGTCCTCCCACGTTCACCTACGCGTACGTGGGACCTATAAATAAGTGATGTAGGCAGCTGGAGCTCGCAGTTCAAAACACAAACACACTGTTACACACATATACACAGGTAAATAAACAAACCTTTTTTTTTTTTTTTACACCTCTGCCAGGCATAAGTCTGGAGGGGATCATGCGTTTGGTCGGGTGCGTGTGTGTATATCTGTCCACAGCTAATCTCTCATACTACTGGACCCATGTTTTTTAACTGTATGCTAAAGGACCTCTCATTGGCTGCAGTGATTCACAGTTTTTGGAAAAGCAATTTTACTGACTGCTCTGCTTAACCGGCGAGTAGCTAAGTACGCTTTTACAGTTATGTAGGTACATAAGTTAAGTAACGTTACGTACGTGAATTTAAAATAGATTTAATTTAATTAACTTAAAAACATTCCATCCATCCACCCCGACCTTGTCCCTATGTAGACACTATCGCTCTTTATACTACATCACCTGACATTCGGGTGTGGAATGACACGCCGTCTTTGCGCAATGTGAGTCAGAAGAGACTAAATGGTATGAAATGACACAGAAAAAGCAAATTATCTGTTGTGATAACATGCAAAAGGACTGCAGACATTGGTGTGTTATTCAAATACCATTTAGTGATACCAGACCTGGCAGAGATCGGCACTCTGCTGAGTGCACTGTTCTAGTTACGTATGTAGTACAAATATACCCAAAACACACACACTTTTTGTAAACCAAACTTGCAAACCCACTCCACCTCGAGCAAAATAAGTGAAGCAGAGCAGGTATATAAACTGCCAAGAGATGGATTTGAGAAGAGACAGACAGACAGAGAGAGCAAGAAATAAAATGAGGCTCCGGAAGTCCCGAGGGAGAATGGTAGAGGGGGGTCCTGTGCCCAGGGGAGGCCCAAGAGCAAGCTGCGAGAGGCGGGTACCTCCTGCCCACCGCTCCCCTTCCCTCCCTTCCCTTCTGGAGTACGGGATCCTGGACAGCCCCCCTACTCACAGCTCCTAAACCCCCTATGAGAGAAATACATGCACATGCACACACACACACGCACGCACACGCACTGAAGAGGAGTCCCCAGGGGAGGAGCAGAGCAGAGCGGAACACCTGGACCTGCCATTAGTGACACACTCAGGGATTAGAGGCACAGACGGCAAGAGAGATGGAGAGAGAGAATGCACACTGGGATAGATGCACACACTATATCCAGTAATATGCATAAACACACAAACACATGTGAGCACTAGCAAATGGCAACTAAACCAAAGTAAAGAGGAAAAACCATGAAGTTGCATTCAGACCGACTGCAAAACCAACTTTCATCTCCCTTTTATCAAATGAGCTCGAACATTTAGGTGTGTAATTCACACAAACTGCAACAAGCTACTGCACAGACGTAAGCTTTTTGTGATTTCGACCTCAGTTTTAAATTGAAGGTAGTTTCTGTTCCAGTGTTTTTAAGTACAACCTACATTAACAGGTATTGTCAAAATATTCCGGCAAAACCTAGGCTACATTTAGCTGTCAAATGTGGCAATTCAATTTGAGTCTGACAAAATATTAGAGTAGAGAATTCTGAGGTACAGTATTTAACTGTATCCAATTTATGCTACTTTAAACTACTCCGCTACATACAAATACTGTACTTTTTACCGCACTACATCTGTTTACCTGCTACAGTTACTAGTTGCTTTGATATTACCTGCAAAACAAATGATTGACTCATTAAATATGATGCATTGTTACTGATTAAAGGCCCCCTGTATCCTCACAGTTATTTTCAGGTATGTTGCTGATTAGACCTAACCAGGATGGAGTAATGCTATGCTGAGATTTAGGTGAGATCATTGTGTACTTGAAGGTATAAATTGCCCCGCAACTACTAATAATAGAATCCCTAATTTATTTATTTTTATCTTGTTGCACGCGAGAATAATTCGTGTCTACACTTGTGTGCATAAGATAAAAATAAATATATCATCGTTGAGGACATTGAAGGCTTTATAATTAAAACACTCCAAAAGGGGCCATATTAAATGGTGAGTACCTTTACTTTTGATGCTTTTACTCAAGTTGAATTTTGACTACAGGCCTTTTGTAATTGTAACAGAGTTTACTGAGTTTTCACACAGCAGTGTTGTTACTGTAATTAAGTAGAGAATCTGAGTACTTCTTCCACTGAAGATATTTAATTACCCTCATACAGCTAGACTGAGGTCTTTATAAGAGGTCTGAAAGCTTTCAAGAACAACATGAACTCTCTGTGGGTTGGTAGGTATACAACCTACATGTGTTTTCATGAGACTCTCTTCATGTGCGGTATAGTACTGTACATATGCTGCATGTACATTACATCCTGGATGGTGTTATCATTCACACACACATAGAAAATATGGGTATATACGGCCAGTCACGTCCTCACTTTCAATCCAACTGGACAGAGCGAGTGTGCTGTATAATAATTACTTGTGTATTAAACCTTTTGCTCCCCAGAGAAAGACAATATTGCCAGCTGTGGGTAAAGGACAGACAGACTGAGGGAAGAAAAAGGAGGGAAAAAAGGCAGAGGTGAAGGAGATACAATGAGAGAGAGAAAGGGAAATAAAGGGGGACACAATGTAGATATCAGAAATTTCAGAAGGCAGTTAGACACACACACACACTCATGTACCATAAACATGTTTGACACTGACACATTAACACAAAATGTACAATGTACAAAACCCATGCAAGCACATTAAAGGTGGGACATCATTGATTAGAGCTGTGATTAAACCAGGCTAAATTTATTTTAACATCCAACTGCTCTGAGGTTTCAATGAACTATACCTCCCTCACTCTCACAGAGAAATTGTGTGTATAGAAATAAAGCAGGGAGAGCCTGGGTATGAGTGTGACTCACTGTCTTAAAGGAATCAGCACATTTCTTATGTTTGTCACTTTCACACTGCCAGCTTTTACTTATCAAAATGCACAAAGAGAAGGAGCCATACGTATGCCAATGCTAGAAAGAGAATAATCCCCAAGTATCAAGTTCAATGTGAGGGTGGCAAAGGAGAGGTTTCAAAACAAACCGTCCAGAAAAGAGGCTCCTGTGTGAATTAGAGACCACACACTGGCTGCAACAAAGAGCAGCGCTCAGACACACACAGGGAGGGACGCACAGGCAAAAAAAAAAAAAGGTGGATTTGGTAAGAAAAAAAAATGAGGTGTGTGTAAGCTGGTGACATGAAACAGATCAAAGGGGGGAGAGGACGGCAGAGATGGAGAAAGACAGCGAGAGAGAGGCCAGGGGGTCCCGTAATTACAACCTACATCCGCCAAGCTGAACCATGTGTGACTGTGTGTGTGTGTGTGTGTGTGAGTGTGTGAGTGTGTGTGTGTGTGTGAGTGTGAGTGTATGTGCATAGGTAGTCCAAGCATGGCTGTGGAATGAAGGAGGGTTCTGAGGGGAAATTGTTGCTTTCCTCATACACACACACACACCTTACTACTTTCTTCTTCCCACTGTGAACTGCCCAACAGGAAAAAACAAAAAAAATAAAAACAGACACACACACACACTCACTACAGACGAAGCAACACAAACACTTGGGATATGCAAACACCTTGTGGAGCAGATACATGCAGACAAACATGGTTTCAGAACAAACTAACTAAAACCACACATTTCTAATTTTCTCAAAGTTAAAGGTTATGATAGGGGAGTCATAACAACACTCAACAAGGACAGACACGGTATGAAACACACGCAAGTGAGCTCATATACAGGGTATGAGATACACGCACGCGCACACACACACACACACACACACACACACACACACAGTGTCTGTGGTGGAGGGGTGCAGATCAATGGAGACCACTGACTGGCTGGTCTCTGCAGCAGAAAAGCGGATTGCTTTGGGACCCAAACTATTGTACAGCACCACACTGACTTCAAACACACACACACACACAGCTGCAGACATGCAGCTGAACATACCGACACACACACACAACACAAAGTCAGAACACATGGACAATGGTGAACTCAACTTCTGTCTCTGCTGCTCACGCACACACACACACACACACACACACACACACACATCACTGTTAGAGGGCACAAACAGTCTAATAGAGCGGTGAGAGCAGAGAAATGGAAATGCCTCTTTGACTGACTGCATTTCATTGTGCTTTCATGCCTTTAGAGGGGACCCCCTAGCATCAGCACGGCTAATCTCTTTCTATTCCTCCCTTTCTGTTTGTCCCTCTGACCCCATGCATCCCTCCATCCTTCTCCAATCTCTCTCTACACCTACTCATTACCGCCACCTTTGGTCCACCCTAATTTGTCTGGGTTTTTTTCATCACTATGCTGGCTCAAGACTAACTAGGACATATGGATTTCCACTGTATCAGTGTGGAATATCAGGACCTAATAAACTTGAAACCAAAAGTATTATTCTGGTTTTGACCTAAACCAAAATAATAGTAAGTGTTCCTAATTTCCTCAGCACACTGTCAAGCGTCGTTGGATTCATTATTGTGACAGTAAGAGTATAGTTGTGTTATTAGGTGTGTGTTTTGGGTTCATTTCCTTCACCACCTTCCATCTCTCTGTCTCATTATGCCTCCGTCTCTCTCTTTCTATCATGCAGTGCCCCCACCATGCGTGAACACCTGCATGGCTGTGCTTCCACCTGCATCAGATCCATCTCCCCGCGCAAGCCCTCATTCCTCCATCTCTCCATCTCTTTTCCCACCCCCTTCCCTCTGCGGTGGAGCAAGCTAAAAGCACAAGCATGCCCCAAAATTAATTTAAACGGAAGAATTAAATTAAAAGCGAAGCCTCGGGAGTTTTATTATGTACTAATGTTTGAACCGTTAACTTGGATTGTATTACTAAAATATGAATAATTAAGAACTGGTGGGGGCTATTATTACATCAGGAAAGAGGAAGAAAAACACATTACTCTACTGGAATAGATTTAACGGAGAATCATTTAGTCACTGTTAAGAGAGGCTGAATCTGTGGGATGTGGAGGTGAGTAAGCTAGAGAGACATTGTGCATTGGTGGTGGTGGTTACAATATACTGTGACCTTGTCCTCCTGTAAAGGGCTGAGTGTAAGGCTACTAATCACTAACCACTGCTCTTTTCTGTACTTTCTTGAAGGAAAGTGCACAGGTAACCAGTCAAATAACCACAGTTTTCATCCAAAAAACAAAGGAGAAGTTTAAGTTCATTCAGAACCAGTTTGGAACTGTCAAGATCTGGTTACTCATACAGAGTATTCTTCTTCAAAGCAGACATTGGAGGTGTTGTAGCAGATGAAGCCCCTGTGTAATTAGTAACATTGATAACAGCTGCATTAGATTTAATTGCACCACATCTAGGGCCCTGAATGTGCATGCTGGATCAGACGAACAAAGCCTTCGTTAATGTAATCAGTTCTACCTGTGCTTTTCCCGCTGTGAGGCGTCAAAATATCTGACACAAAAATGGTCTATCGTAGTATGAAATCTTTACACCCGTGCTTCTCTGCATATGAATGTCATGATATCTCAGTTGACAGGACAACAGCACACTTGTAATCATAGTCTATTATAGGCATAGAAAAAAAGAGCATTGTACTGCACCAAACTTATGATTTTTTTGGACCTACTTTCATTTTCCACAATGTGCTTTGCTATATTATGTAGACTACAGGCGTTTTCACACTGCCCAATTTTCCAGGATTATTACGCCAAAACAGCTCTGCTCGCTACGCTGTGTGAAAGGTACCGAGCCGGAAAGGGGGGTCCGATTTGATCTGCCTCTGAGGCAGGAATGTTGGTATTAACACAGGCGGGACGATGTCTGGGTGAAAAGCCACAGCCAGAATGCCGGAACAGGAGTGACGTATCAAGCTGTTGTGTTACCAGTCATCTAAATCCCCCTACAGTTGCGCCGTGGCTTTGTTAGGTCCCCAGCCCGGCGTCAGTGTCCACTGGAGGTGTCTCAGCATTGACTTGTTGTTCATTGTCATTTTTATGCTTCTACTACCTTCTCCACAGCTCTGTCTGTTGTTGTTTTATGATCGGGAATCTGCGCAGGGCATTTTATTTCGAAAATTGACCGGATGAGCACCGGGCAGCCGCGGCGTAGGCGGACTCAGTGGAGGTGACCCGGAAAGCCGGAGCGCTACATGATGCACACATGGTTTGCGGGATTACGCCATAATATTTTGTTCAGTATGAATGAGCGAATGCAGCATATTGGCAGACATTCTATCCGCTTTTATTGCAAAATTTCTGTGTGAAAGCGGCTTTTATTACACAATATTGAGTCTGTCACTTAATTGTGTGTTATGTCACTTAATTCCTCACCTAAAGAGCTAATCTTGGGCTACTACAGGAAATGCCTTTTATTAATATCTTTACAAATATCTTTAATATCTTTATAAAAACCAGACCTGCATGTTGTAAGGGTCAGATTTAAAATCACGGTGCTGGTGGATTTGCACTTTACTTTCAGTAATGTGCGTGTTACAGGTGTTTAATGGGAGCTGTGAGGCCGCCTTTCAATGCTTATGTGTAACAAAGTCACATATATTGCAAATACACACATCCACCTATCTTTTTGAGTCTTTGGCTATTTTCTCAACTCACACACACTCTTCTATGAGCTTCTGTGTGTTTGCGTGTCTGTGCGTGTGTGCGTGTTGCACTGCAGAATTATTAGTGTTCTTGTCGTGTCTCTAATGTGAAGCCCCCCTTATCAGCCAGCGAGCAGTCAGCCCCCCGGCCCCCCTCTGCAGCTGTCAGTGCACCCCCCACCACTCACACTATTCTCTGAGGACAAACTCCCTAACACACACACACACACACACACACACACACACACACAATACCCACATACACTCAAAACACAGGCGCATACAAATCTCACCACATACACAAGATCGCACAGTTCTTGACTCTTATTCTCTCTCTCATACACACACACACACACACACACACACACACACACACAAAATTTTATCTGCTCATTCGCAGGCCGCATGGCTTGGCAGCCAACAAGGGGGGAGAAATATCCACTCACCCTACCACCCCAAACCCCCAAATGTCCTCTACCCACCACCCATTCCCCCACCAAAATCAGCCCTATCCCCTACTCCATCCCACAAACAGTCACAGAGAGAGAACCCAGGGTGGAGGCAGGTCTATGTAGCTGTGTCTCTTCCTGGAGGGGTTCATTACTCAAGCAGGGCGCTCCCTCCGGCCATCAACCAGCAGCGCTGGTGAGGTAAAGAAGTCACGTCTCAGCCAGCCCGGGAGACCCCTTCACCCATTATTTTAACCCTCCCAACACACACATCTAATACTCCAATTGAGCTGCTCTCATTAGAGTGGAGGAGAGTGAAAAGAGAAAAAAGCAAAGGACAGAGGGTGAGACTTGGGCTGCACGATTTGGAGAAAAAGTCATTCTGCCTTTATTGTGGACAATATTGCGATTTGCAATTCTATACATCTACTTGCTTGATTTTCAAGGAAAATGCATAAAATAAAATTATAAACGCAACACTTTTGTTTTTGCCCCCATTCATCACGAGCTGAACTCAAAGATCAAAGACTTCCTCTATGTACACAAAAGGCCTATTTCTCTCAAATATTGGTCACAAATCTGTCCAAATCTGTGTTAGTGAGCACTTCTCCTTTGCTGAGGTAATCCATCCACCTCACAGGTGTGAAATATCAAGATGCTGATCAGACAGCATGGGGATTGCACAGGTGTGCCTTAGGCTGGCCACAATAAAAGGTTATATTGGTCTCTAATTTGTTAATGCTACGTACTAACTTGTCAATAATCATATTGTATAACATTGTAAACACTGTAATGTTTTAAACTTTTTTAAATGTCCCGCCCCATCCAGGCTGTGATTGGTCGGTTGAAGAGCGTGTGACACACACTTTGTTTTATTAAATCGCACCTGTATTGCGGTTATGTAATCGCACATGACAACGTTGCGATTGCAATTAGATTAATCTTGCAGCCCTAGATGAGAAACAGGAAATAAACGTGGAAAGAGAAAAAAGTGACAGAATGAAGATGAATGAAAGAGACAAAGACATTAGAAATACAGACGAACAAATGGATGGATAGATGGGTGGAGGACAGGCAGACGCAGCAGTCATGGCAGCGACCAAGGCTGGATAATACAAGTACAAGAGCTTCCCCTCCTCCTCCCCCCCCTCTTCCCTTCTCCATCTTTCCCTTTCTTCATTGTTGTTGTTTGTGTTGTTTTGTTGTTTATTTGAGTGCCCGTCTTGCTGCGTTCCCCAGCACGCCTCGCTCCTGACTTATTTAGCAGTGTGTTTTCTATCATATTTGAAAAATGAAGAGCAGATTGGTTAATATTTCAAGACATCCCACTTGTACGGGTGAGAGAGAGCGAGAGACAAAGACAGAAGTAGACAGAGAGAGAGAGAAGCTGGAGGAGAGGAAAAGAGGGAATACGAGGGAGGAATTCTCTTGTTCCTTAACCCCAATTCTAGGATTCATGCTGGGAGCAGAAGCACGCATTAACACACACGCACACACACGATGGCTCATGCATTCCCCTAACACTCAGAGAACACACTGAAGAAAAGCCTATATACAAAATGTTCACTTACAAATACTGTACACACACAGACACGCATACTGACAAAATACATCAAAGAAATACTGTATTGGCCTTTCTCTCACCTGAACTACCCATTAGTTCATTGTAACTTGTCATTGTAACTGAAAAGGTAAAAATTATTAGTCCATTAATTGATTAGTTGTTTGACAGACAAAAATCTCAAACATTAAATAACTAACATACAATAATTCATCAAATAAAAATGGCATATCTAGGTTCCATCTTCTCCAGTGTGACTATTTGATCTTCTCTGTCTCATATAATAATGTTTGTTTCCTTCTTTATATGCATAGATTATTTTTTTTAATCTAGATTAATGTCACCGTAATCTTGAAATTAATCTAGATTAATCTAGATTAAAATGGTTCATTTGAATTCTTCATTTTCATTGGTTCATTTGGCATTCAGAATGTGTGTGAGAACGGGTTTCAAGCCAGGTGGCGCATTAGACCAGGGGCTCATCTTTTGTTTCCAAAATGCATCACAAACTGCTTGAGAAAGCTGTTCTATTATGATAATTGGTGATGAAAATAAATCATGTTCAATAAGATGTACTTGTGTGTAGCAAGATAAGATAGTACTTGTGTGATGTGCTTTGCGTTTAGGTGGTAGTTGAGACTGGAAGAACTAATTCCGCATTGCACAAGGTGCAAACAACCTTAGTCTTGTCGCTTCTTAAAAGTAAATTTTCCCAGAAGCAAACCCGGCGGCTTCATATGCTGCGTTCCATTTGACATGGGAAGTCGTAATTTCCAAGTTCCCAGTTGGAACTTTCAGCTGGAACACCCCCTGAAGTCGGATTTCCGACTCGGAAAGTCGGGACAACCCGCACTACCCTGACTTTGTGATCCGAGATGGCTGTCAGGGTATCAAAAGTTATTGAAAGCTGTAGCTTATATTGTTTACTAGCACTTCTGTGTACTTGTGACTCATAGAAATGTTCGTACACAAAGTGCTGTCCAACAGCTGTCTGTGGACGTGTTGCTACAGTGTTTAGTGTGAGTAAATACCGCATAATGCGTTTTTTAATCAACCGGCGTATCAACAGCTAACCTGGCTATATATATATATATATATATATATATATTTTTTTTTTTTTTTTTTTAAATAGAAAAACAATCAATACTTTGCACAGAAGTTAAAAGTATTTCCTCTCAGAGCAGATCACACACTTATTTAATTTTGCAGTGGTTTATTTCTTTCCTAAACTGCTTCTCGACACACAGCAGTACTGCCACATGTCTTATTGATACATACCCCAAAACAAATACCACACTCACACAGGAACTACGCCTGCACTCATGATTCACTTAACACAAAAAAAAAACACATTTACACACATACATGTGCACACAGACACACACTTGACAATGGCCCTCCCATGTGACTTCCTATAGTGCAGTGAATTCCAATCAGGCAGTAAGCAGGACAGCTATTTCTAGGGACAAAAGACAGGGAGAGGAGTGAGGAAGGGTTGAAGGAGCAACGGAGAGGAGGGAGGCAGGGATGGAAAAGGGGCTAGGGGGTGTGACAAAGGATTCTGGTAGCACCCAGGGGAGAGGGCCCAGAGCAGCTGACGTCAGTGTGTGCGTGTTTGTTCTGCATTCGGGTGGGGGTAAATGGGAGTGTGTGAGAGAGGCTGGCAGAGTTGGTCCTCTTGCCCCCCTAGGGAGCTCTTGAGGCGGGGAGAGAACAGAGCAGAGCAGGGCTCCCAGCCCCCACATCACCAGGAGCGCAGAAAGACATGCTGGCGAAAACAGCCACTCACTCTCTGGACATAACAGTCAGTTAACAAAAAAAGAAAAAAAGTCAGTCATTTTGTATTATAAATACAGTATAACAGTAAATGTATTGAGAAAAGGGAGCCTGGTTTTCATCTGACTGTCTGATTAGCTAAAGAGTCAGCAAGATCTGAAATATCCACACTGTCAGTCAGCTAGATCAGTCTTTTGAGTAGTAGTGCCTTCATCTACTTTGGTCAACCCACCCCCCCCCCCCCACCCCTCCTCTCGCTGCATTTCTATCCTTCACTCAGATATGTATATATGTATATGAATCCCTCTCTGTCTACTGGACATCTGCATTCCCGCTCTCTCTGACTCACTCGGCCTTGATCTTCTTCTCCACTCTGCTTGGCCCTTCCCTCCACCCTCCCTCTTCCCTCCGTCTCTCCCTGGAGTTGTGCTTTTCACTGACATTTGGCTGGACAAAGGCGAGTCACACCTGAGCGCTGGGTTAAAACTATTATAGGCCCTCTCCCTGTGGTACACTGCCCTTTGCCACCACTGTCTGTGACTGAAACCGTATGTGTGTGTGTGTGTGTGTGTGTGTGTGTGTGTGTGTGTGTGTGTGTGTGTCGTGTGCCTGTGCACCTGGGTATATCTTTCTATTTATTAACCTTAGCATGTTGTAGGCTGTAATAGTAAATTCCATATGCATACTGTTGGCGTAAAGCAGGTGGAGAGGCTTCCTTTTTCACAGTTTTCCATCATTTGTTAATATTTTTCATCATATTTTTAATAGTATTTCTATACCAGACCCACAGAACCAGAATCAAATGGTAAAGAAGGTTTGACGTCATTAATAGCAACAAAAAGAAAAGGAAAAAAGAAAAGCATGTATGTGCCACAGAATATTTTGTAGTAAGGCAAGTTTATTTATATAGCACCTTCCGAACACTACAGCCATTCAAAGTGCTTTATAAACCCAAAGATATAAATACAGATACAAAAATACTCCAGAAATACGTATTAGTATTGTGTATAGCAGCATTACATAACACCTGTGCTTCTGGACAGGTGTTAAAAATCAGAAAATACGTGACAGTCTTTGCTGTCAGAAAAATGAAAAATGACTTATCTACAAGGGACATGTAGAAACTTCTGAATCAATATCTAAATGTCTCCATCAGAAACAGAAAACTGATGTTGTGTCCAGAGATAACTGGACATATTTTGCCCCATTCTTTTGCTAGCCTTAATCCATAAAAGCTATCACTGAGCTGACAAGGTGAGACTGGTTAATACAACGCTGTTACACAATTATCATGTGTGGAAGTTAACGTCTCATGTCCCTCACAAGCCAACATGCAAAGTGGTCTTGCGCAGGTTTAATAAATACCACATACAAAGATGACTATCTAACTTTCATCGGCTGTATGTGCTTCATTCTGTTTCTTCACTTTAGCTCAGTCTCATAAAGGAGTTCTCCCTTTTTTCCCTATTCAGGTGCTCAAATTTACAGCAAATAGTCAGTGGCAGTGGTCGGGTACAAATATACTATAACTTAAGGTTGTGATGTACAAGTTCTATTATGAACAATGGATGCAGGGTAAATAAAAAAAATAAATAAATCAGGAATTCAAAACATTAACATAATCTGATATCACAAAAAAGTATATTTCTACTTTAAGGGGAGCATTCAGTTAAATGTGTAACATACAGTAAGTCATAATGAGGGACAGGGAACAGGAATTATTCACCCAAATGGATACAGTGTACTTAATTACTCTATTCTACAGACTTGAGATAAACGGCTTAAGTGAAATGCCTAACAAGTCTAAAGCATCAAACAGGGTGTGAGAGACAGAGGTGGGGAAAGAGAGAAAGAGAGAGTGGAAAAACAGAGGGAGGGAGACAAACAGGGGCTGCTTTGGGGCCAGTCGCCACAGGGTGTGTGTGTGTGTGTGTGTGTGTGTGTGTGTGTGTGTGTGTGTGTGTGTGTGTGTGTGTGTGTGTGTGTGTGTGTGCCGTGTGTCTTGGGAGGGCACAGTGGGGGAGTTTGGGGGCATGGAGGAAGGGATCAGAGCTTTGGGGCCAGCTCCACAGGGAACAGAGAAGATGGGGAGAGAATGGAGGGAGGGTGTGGGGGAAGGGAGACAGAGGGTGAAAGGAAGGGATGTGGTCAGTTTTGAGTTTGAGAACTCAGCAGGGAGGGACAGCAAGGATGGAAGGAGGAAAAGGAGGCAGATCTTGTGGTCTGTATGCTCCGAGAAAGACTGAGGAGAGGAGAGAAGAAAAGAGGAGAGGAGGCTTGATTGTGAGGCCCCAGCGGGCAAAAAAGGAGTATGAGAATGAGGGAGGAAAAGAAGGAAGTGGACAAAGAACAGAAAAAGAGAGGTAGAAAGGCAGAGAGAGAGAGGGGAGGTGTATTCAATAGAGGGAGGTCACACGTCACACTTGGGAATAGAGAAAGGAGAAGCAAAGAGGGAGAAACAACAAGGAAGAAAGTCCCAGGTGTCAGCATTTGAGGGGGGGGTGGTGGTAAGAGGTTCTGGGGGTCCTGGTTGTTGGCAGGGGTGCAGGAATCCAGGGGAATGGCCTGTTCCTCATTATCCAGACACCCCCCCACATACACACATACTCAGAGGAGGCCCCAACATGGCCCCATGACAACTCTATCCTGACCCGTCCACACACACACTGATACAGACATAAAAACACACACACACATAAACCCGTAGCATTTGGGACTAAGCTTTTCTAAAAACTCAGTTATGTGGTTGTGGTCCAGAAGATTTTGGTGTCCATTGAAAAATAATCAATTACACATACGTCCCTTTTTTTTTTTTTACTGGGTTTACAGAAACCTTTCACACATTGACAGATGTAGTGGAAATAGTAACCAGCTCCATAATGTAGTGCTATTTGGCATGTACTCTGGGTGCAGACGTTTGTACAGCAGGGAGTACAGAAGGTTTGCAACAGCACAAAGTTTTCACATGTTTCAGGCTGAGTTTTTTGGTTTAAACTACATCCTCCTGTGGTCACTGTATAAATCTATTTTACACCCTTCAGCAAACCCCCACTACATAGTACACAAGCTGCAAGCTAGTTCAATTAATTGATTCAAACTCAAGTCCTTTCAATCTTCTATAATGTCGGCTGAGCTCGCTGTCTCTAACTGGGCGGTAGCTGGTAAATTTACTGCTCGTTCTCTGCTACCGTTGCTGCCTGTACAAGTCACACCCCACTGCCACCCCAGCATTTACCTGTTGGCAAGTTCCCTCGAGGCTCCCAACAACTAATCTCTGCCTGCTCTCACCTTTAGTTTGCTCTGTGCTGGAATGAGCTGGAGTGATACAAAACCCAGCCTTGAGACCAAAATCTGTTATCTGTCCAATTACAAGGTTTTCAATATCTTATGTTAACATATCAAGCATAAACCGTTCTGGGGGGACGTCATTAATCACAGCTCTTTAACTTCTAACTTGGGACAGATAACCAGTATGTTGGTTGTGACAATGTTGGTGACAAGATGCTCAATTAAATTAAATTATATTTTATTTATATAGCGTCAAATCACAACAACAGTTATCTCAGAGTGCTTTACTGCACTTTGCCAGTGAAACCATACTTTACACTGGCAATGGGAGTAAAAGTTTAGTTCTGTCAGTGACTATGAAACAAAAAGAATCATCGTCATCAATTGCAAAATTTGTATTTTGCTTTTTTTTAATTACAACTTGGAGGGGATTCTTTTGCAGCATCTGATGTTGTACTGACTGGCTTGATAATTTTACAGTATGCAAGAGGCGGGCCAACGAGACATCTTCAGTTTTTCTAAAATAAATGTTTAAAAAGCACAACAAGCAAGATAGTTGAAACCTTACAATCACTATCCACTTGTTCGAGAGTATAATTCTGTCAGAGGGCTATTAAAGACAACATACATCAAGCGCATGTTATGCAGAAACAACTAACAACCATGCTGTGATTTCAAACAACATTCAGACCTCGCTTATAAATGCACTGTGGCCTTATCTCTTCCCAAAAGTGGTCAGGTTTAGGAGTCAGTAGATGAAGTCAGGCTGCAGCTAGTTTTTCTTTTCATTAGCAGATAATCTAGACTAGGCTATCTATCACAATTCTCTAGAGCCCAAAATTATGTATGATTATGTTCAGCAAATGGTATTTACACACAAAAAAAAGCAAAGTAAAGAAAACTTTATATCCAACAAGCTGTAACCAACAGAAGTTTTATATGTTTACCTGATAAACTACTTTAACAATTGATTTTCTACTTTAATGGTTAAGTTTATTATATGCAACAATAAAAACAGTCCGCTTCAACATTACATAGTTTTTTTAAAAATATCAAAAAACTTAAACACTGCAGCTATTGGACTGCATTCGCAATACTGGACTAAGAAAGTTCTGTAAAAAAAAAAAAACAATTACACCCAAACATTACAATGAGTGTCACTTCTAAAATTTAATCAGTCACAGAGTTAAAGGATCTTCTTGTGGACGAAATGTAACGTCCAGTTACGACTGAACCACACAGTCAGAGTGCAAAATCTAAATCTGAAATCTAAACAGTGTGACTGGGGAGATCAAACTAATTTGATTTATTCAAAGTTATGTAAATGTATATTTCTATAATCTGACTGTGTAAATATTTGATTAATAAACACACACACCCACAAACACACTGACACACAGAAAGAAGCTGCAAACCCTTTGGCTGAAGAATTCTAATGAATGTTTGGAGACAGAAGCAGTCGGCTCTGCCTATGTCTTACACAGCTAGCAAACTCACATACTGTACTGGACTTTAGATTTAGGCTTTTTTTCTGTCTACAAGCACACACACGCGCATACACACGCACAAACACACTGTCACACAAACACAGACACACACACACAAATATTTACTCTCTGCAAGAATCTACACACAGGCACACAAGGACGGAGAGAGGGAGAGATGAGAGAGAAACAAGAGGGAAGTTACATTTTTAATCGAGTGTTTCTTTTCCTCTGAGCAAAGTAGGGCTGAATACAAGGGGGTTAGCTGGTGCCAACACACACACACACACACACACTCGCACACAACACACTTTCTTGTGTCCTTTGGCAAATTCTTCTTTTTCACTCTTGCATTAAGTAAGTAAAAAAGGAAGAGAGTCATTGTGGGAGGAAAGGAAGGAGGAGTACGAGGCAGAGGAGGAGGAGGAGGAGGTGGGGGGGAGAGGGGGAAAAAAGAAGGGAAGAGAAGAGAGAGGAGAAGAGAGAAAACGTCCCTGCAGAGTCTTTCTCCCTTCCTGGAGCGAGTGCGGGCCCCTGCAGCGCCGCCTGTGTAATTTCCAGTGGCAGTGAATACAGGTATTAATAAAAGCCCCATGGGGAAGAGCACACAATATAACCCTACATTTTCAGGCATTATGAAAGGACGCCCCCAGGGGTCCTCAGGCTCAAATTTCTGAGATGCAGGCATTGTAAAAAGACGCCCCCGGGGGAAGGACCCCGCAATAGAAATCTGCTGAATTCAAAGCATTTCCAGAGCCCTGGTGGGAGCCATTACTCCCACTGGAGGAGGAGAGACTTTTTTTCAGCCTCTTTCCCCTCTCCTTCCAACCGCTCTCTTTTTTACCAAACATGTGTTGCTGACATGTTGACAGATTGCTCAGTGAGGTGTTTAGGTGCATGCACAAGGCACGTCTGCTGAGACACAAGCTCCCTCCCTCTTCTCCCCTCTCTCTCTCTCTTTCTGTCTCTCCCTCCCTCCCTTGCCAGTTCCCAAGTTCCATCCCTCCCTCCCTCCAACTGCAAACCTCTCAGCGTGCCCAAAACTGCTCCCATCCATATTTCATAAAGGAGAAACTAGGCTGAAAGAGAGAGAGAGAGAGAGAGAGAGAGAGAGAGAGACAGAGAGTGTTTAGGTGAGAGGGAGAGAGAAAGAGAGAGAGAAATAGGGTGGGGGGGGAGAAAGGACAGGAGAAAAAAAAAGAGGAAAAAGGGAAGATAAAGAGAGACAAAGCGGGATCAAGGGAGGGGAACGGGGGGAGGAGAGGACAGATAAAGAGAAATAGAGCGATGTAGAGAGTGGAAGAACTCTGCAGTGAAAAATGAACCCTGTGATGAAAAATGACTTCACAACAGCCCTTCTCCGTCTCACCCCCTCCCTGCCATCCCTCCATCCCTCCCCCTCCCTCTCTGCATGTTGTACCCCCCCCCTCCTTCTTCTACTGCTCTCCTCTCTCCATCCCCCTCTCCTCTGGTGCCGGGCTCCTGCTCTCTCCCTGGAAAACCTGAGCGGCAGCCAGCTGTGTCTGTGTGTGCGCTGTGCACTTGTATGTATGCCAAGGGCTTAGCACAGGAATCTTCGGGCCACCCCCGGGTACAGAGACACAGAGGGAAGGAAGGGAGGTGGGGGGACCGAGGGGGGGGGGGCACGGTGATGAAGAGGGCAACAGGGAGGGAGAGGGAAAAAGACAGAAGCAAAGAATATGGAAGCCAATAGGAAAAAAACAAAAACAAAATGAGTGAACATAAAGGAAACAACTAAGATCGTGATATTTATTTTGTCAACCAGCAGCTACCAGACAAGAAACACACACACACACACACACACACACACACACACACACACACACACACACGCACACCACACACACACACACACACACACACACACAGTGAGTGGCAGGCCAAAGTGCAGAAGACTGTCTGTAATTTTGTTTCAGATTACACCCCCTACCTCTCCCTCTCTCCCTCTCTTGTAGAAAGTGATCTGTGGTTTTAATAAGAGTCTCGGCCTCACAGGACTCAGCTGCTATCCTGACGACAAACGCAGCGAGGTGTGTGCGTGTGTGTGTGTGTGTGTGTGTGTTTCTCTGTGCTTGAGAGGGTGTTTCTCTGCATGTGTGTGTGTGCGACAGCGGGTTGCAACAGACGGTAAGAGCTTAGCAGTGGGGAGATGTCCCGCGGGAGGCAAACCAGTCACCCAAGGGCCCCTGCACTAACAGACGCGCTCTCCTCTCCCCCCCCATGTTTTCCTCCTCTTCCCCTTTCCCCTGTCTTTCACTTCCTCTCTGTACATTTTAAGCTTTACCTCCACTTTCCAGCCCTCCTCCCCTCCTTCCTCCTCCTCCTCCTCACCTGTCTTTATTCTGTCTGCCATTATTCCCTTCCACTCCTCTTCTTTTCCTCCCTCATTTCCTTCTCTGTCTCCCCCTCCCTCTCAGCTAGACAGGCTCCCTGGTAATCTCTCCTCTCCCCCGCTGAGAGAGGAAAGAGAATAGACAAGAGTGCAGCTGTATGTGCTCAATTAACAGAGACCTCACAAATACCTTCGGAAAGAATATGCACAGTATCTGGCTTTCTCTGCACACACACACACACACACAACACACCATTTTCCACCCACACCATCTCACCATCTAAGAAGCGACTAGCTGGGTTAATGACTTGCTATTTGTCACTGACAGCGCCAGTTTCCGCCCCCCTGCCTTGACTGACAGCTCCCTCGTTTACTTGGTGCCTACCTTCTCATCACTTCCTCTTCCCCCTCAAGTGTTTTTACTGACATCTTTAACAATCTCTCGCCCTTTTGTCTTCTTCTCACTCACACCTAGCATGAGTGTGTCGACATTGTTGACAAGTGTGTGTTTGTGTGTGTGTGTGCCTGGTAGTCTTATATATCTATTTATATATCTAGACTAAATGGACAGTGGCTGCACAAACAGGGCCTCAAGTACTTTTAAAACACTGTGAGAGACTGTTTAAACCTTATATACATCACACTGACCCAACCTTGGAAATGTTGTGGACGGTAAGATAGCTTTTGGGATTCCCTCATGGGATTGTGTGTGTGTGTGTGTGTGTGTGTGTGTCTGTGTGTGTGTGAGAGAGAGAGTGTTTATGTGGCAGAGCAGGGCCAGAGAATGTTCTCCATTTGATCTGTGGGAGGTTTTTTTCCCGCTCCTCCTCTCCTTGGGGAGCCTCTGCTCCACATTCTGACTCCTACTGAGACCCATCGACACTCCCCCGACTCACACTCTCACTCTTTCTCTCTCGAGCATACTGTGCACACATAGGATATAGACTCACATGTCAAGAGTAGTAGTCACTCGTCAGACCTATAGATATTAGTGTGCATTCAGACCAAACACAAGGTGAGCATTGGGTGCGGCGCGATTACATACAAAGCCACTGCAAAGTAGTGGAGAGATGGGAACTCCTGCCGGGCGGTGCGCAGGACCTGCTGGATGCAACGCGAAGTGCACATGTATGCTCATTTGCACGAGTTGCAATTGAAGTCACATGGTACTGTGTGGCGACAGCCTATCAGCATTCAGATTGGCCACCGGCTTCAGAGTAGATAGATCGACAGCTGTTGACCTACGGGGAGCTGTGGACGAGAGAGCCTTGGGCAGCACCAGAGCTTCTGGACAGAGCTTCTGGACACCTGCAGTTGGACTGGATTCTGCCCTGACAACCAAGCCATTGACCAGTGGGAGGAGCTCAGAGTAAATTGTTTTAATTAAATTCACTTTTTACTTGTAATGTTTGGGATTAAAACATTATTTATCGCTTCTCGGCAGCGAGCAACTGTGTGTTTCAGACTTCCACTGTTCCACACCCAGAGCTCTGTGATACTATTTCATATTTAAACAAAAATCGGACAAAACTGGACATTGTTTGGAGAAAAGTAGGTGAGGAAGTTGAACTACCAGGTACGTTCATAAAATATGTGTGTTACTTGATTCCTGCTATCATTTACTTGTACTGTGAACAAGTTAGTATAGCATAGGCCTGACTGATCCAAACTCCATTCAGAAAACAAGCATTTTAAAAGTTGTTGTCTTGCTGAGAGACATGACAAAGAATGAATTCATATGTTTAACAAATCAGCATCATGTTGTAGTTTTTTCGGCATAATTTTGATGCAGTTAATGCAACTAAATCACAGCAAAATGTTACATGTGGGTTCATACCGCTGCAGTAAACTGGGTTGTGTTTACTCATGTATGAGAACACCAGGTGAGTAGTCCAGCAGTCAAACTCACACAGGTCACGTGATGCATAGATTAAATTTGCGTCTAGTCTGAATCCCTACACAGGAAGGAACTACTCACAAACACACTCGTATCTTATCCACAATTTAAAAGCAGAGCTGTCACACTGGCTTAAACTTGCTTACAGAAAAACAATTGAATTGTAAAAGAACACCCCCCCACCCCACACACACACACACACACACACACACACACCCACCAGCTGAGCAGTCAGGCTCATGCACATTAATGTGGCATTACATTAACCAGGTGTATGGGGTCTGTGGGTATTTGCGTGTTTGAGTGGATGTCCACACATTTATGTGTCATTGATCTGTGCCAGTGTGTGTGTATTCGTGTGTGTTTGTCCAATTTCCACTCAAATTAATGGGGCCTCTTTATAGGCCTTCTGCTAGAGTGGCACTGAATTACTTGGTGCTTCACTCTTGCACCTGGGACCCATTCAATGTTATATAGCCGCAGCTAGCTGCTAACTTGGGACCCATTTGCTACAACAGTATAGTTAGCATTACAAATACAAGCGTTTTTTCTGCAGAGAATTCAAGGCTAACGAACATGTTTCTCAAGCCCGCACCTATAGGGTATACTATACATAAAATATTATTCAATGGGCCGCTGACATTGGGCACCATGTTTAAGATATCGGTACCTAAGACTAATATGTATGCGTGGTTGTACATCTGTGCGTTTATTTACTAAAATTTCATGTTGCGGTGATTCAGTATAATTGTAGCAGGCTGTGCTGCATGACCACTTATTTGTGTCAAATAAGATGTGTCACTTTATTCACATGCAACTTCATTCAGTTGAATTAATAATTAAATACTGTGTTTTGTCTGTCTGAAGCATACTGTATGGATTTATGATCAAAAACATGTTTATCAGTAAATGAACTTTGCTACAACAAATCTGCATTCAAATCAGTATTGGCTCTGCAATTTTGATGACATACTGGGAATTATTTTGGTTTTGATTCGATTTCTATATGTATTCTGGTCATAATACATCATAGCTAGCTTCTTCTGGCAAGATGGCCCCCGTCTGTCACCCAAAACCAAGATGGCTGATGCCGGAGCTGTTTGGTTTCTGTTCAGGGACAAACACACACACTATCAGACTACAAAATGCATGAACATATTACTCTCTCATGCAGATCCAGAGTGGCATATGTTTATCCCCAGTAGGCTGTGTGTTTTTTGTGTTTATGTTTGTGTGTGTGCGTCCCATGCCCTCCCACTAAATCCCAGGGGTCTCTACCAGAGAACTTAAAAGGATTCTTTAGTCCATGTGTTTTAATTTAGCTCTCTCCTCAATAATAACCAGAAAGCCATGGTCCCTCCACTGGCTTCATACACAAGTACACTCTCCTGCGTACGCATCACACAAATGCACATATACAACCATATACACAATAACACACACCAACACATCGAATGAACGTACACAAACCCCTGCATGCAAGTGCACACACATCCCACCGAGCTGGGGGATTACTCTGCAATCTCAACCACTCTTTCTCCGGGGAAAAACATGTTTTATCATTTCATTTCATTTCTTTCTTCTGTGCTCCCTCCCTCCCTCCCTCAGCTTTCTCACTCAGCAACATGTAGCCCTCCCCAGACTCCTGTGCCGAAATCACAGGCCACATCCCGTGCTCTGACAGCAGCCCTGCGCTTTTGGCAGTATGAATCTGTGTGTGTGTGTGTGTGTGTGTGTGTGTGTGTGTGTGTGTGTGTTGTGTGTGTGTGTGTGTGTGTGTGTGTGTGTGTCTCAGGGAAAGAGAGAACGGAAAAGATGAGAAAAAAAATTAAAAAGCATTTAAAAAGATATTCAGTACAATAATATAAAGCAGAAAGGCAGCACATCTTCACATTGAAGAAAATGTTTTCCTTTTTTTTCCTGAAAAGCAATTACATGTATGACAGGTTACATCATGCTTTACTTTGAGTTAGTGTAGGATTAAACTCATTGTACAGTACAGTGGGACCAGGCTATCAAGGCTGAGGAAAGTACAGTAAAACCTGCATATTAAGCCTCAGAGCGCGATTTTAAGTGCCATTCTGTAGTTTTCCCCTTGTTTGTATGTGTTCCCAATAACTCCTGTTACAGCCTGTCGCTTTACAGGCCAGGGACCTTTGTGTCGTCATCCTTCTCTGTCTCTCTACATATTTCTATTGCTGCTCACTGCAGTAATATCTAATAAAGGCAAACAAAACAATATTCCTGTAAGCATCTCTCTATGACTGCATGTGAGACCTAAGACCAGTGACTCTGGTGGGATTAGATGTCAAGCCAGCGGGTGAATAAGAGGTTGCTGAGGCGGGGGTCTTACCGTGTACATTACACAGTCTCTGGAAATACTGTCTTTAACAGTTTAAACAAAGCCCTCCATCCCCTCTCTGCCCATTTCTTCATCCCACTATCAAAAGTAAACACACACACTCACACGCTAAGAGGCAAGAAAGTGTGTGTGTGTGTGTGTGTGTGTGTGTGTGTGTTGGCTTGTTAAACAAGCGTTTGGATTAATCTGTAGGAACCAGATGCCCCTGCCGCGTTCCTTTCAGCCCCTCCATTAATTACACCAGTACTAATAACGGCTTTTGGGTGTGTGTGTGTGTGTGTGTGTGTGTGTGTGTGTGTGTGTGTGTGTGTGTGTGTGTGTGTGTGTGTGTGTGTGCTCAAAGTCTGTCCACACATGAGCATAACTGACTCCAATAGCTATAGGTATTTAGAAACAAGGGAGGGCCCAAGTCACCAAGGAACCTATAAGACTGGTGATTCTGCCGCGGAACAACTAACGCAGAACACAATTATCTAATGATGTGTGTAGGACGCAGAGCATGTCTCCTTTGACAGATCATGATTTTTGGACACAATTCTTACCAGCTGGGCAGTGGTTGGTCCTATGTTCAGTGAGCTCAGCCAGACAGTCAAAGTCCTGTTGACAGTTGTCACAGGTGAAGATGGACTCGTCATCTAGGTCATCGTCATGGTCGTCGTGCTCCTCGTGTTCTCCGTCCTCAGCGTCCACCCCCAAACTTCCTTTGGGCTCTGCCTCTCTGTCAGACGCCGGGACTTCTGAGGAGACGGGGAAAAAAATGGAACCATGAGTGAAAAAGCCAATGTCTGTATATACACCTGCTTGATTCTTGTCACTCAGTCTTGTCAGATTGCAGCAAACCCTGAATCAAACAAAACCCTCATGACATAATCACTGTCCTCCTCCATGTGTGTTTCCATCTGCACAAACACTATTTTTGGCCTCTTTGCCAGCAACATTTTACTTATAAGTAAAGACTATATATTTTAATTATAGCACAACTTGACTCTATTGTACTGTGTGTGTGTGTGTGGGGGGGCATCACTCCAGCATGTGACAGAGTGTGTGTGTCCTGGTAGCAGGCAGATTATGAGAGGGGACCAGTGGAAGGCTGTGTCGGCCCAATCCTCACTGCTCCATTGTGTCTCCATTTTCACACCTTATTATCACATTATAAACGCACAGGATCCAATAGGACTGACACTGAAGACACTGGAGAGGAAAGGAGAGGAGAGGAGACATGGAGAGAGAAAGGAGGGACTGACAAAGTCAGTACAAGGAAATATGAGCAAGGCTAAAAACAAAGTCTGAGGGATGAAGTTTTGGAAAGCCGGAGAAAGGTATGGAGGGCAAACACTAATGAGTTAAAATGATATGGTTAAAGGAATTCAATTTTTAGCTTTGTGCCCTCTCTCCTTTTTACAGGTGACAACAGCCTTCTGCCTCAAATTATTTACCCTCACAGCAACAGCCAGAGAATAAACCAATATAACGCATTCAGCCCATCTACTACACCAACCACTGGAACCAAACCCAATCAGTCCAACATTGTAAGTAGTCTGAATAATGAGGGCATTGAGAACAAGATGCCAGTACAAAATGGAAAAAAAGGCATATTTGATACAAGACTATTAATCACAGCCCCCAGAACACCCATAGAGAGGAATCATCCACTCTCTTTCAATTGAAAATATAGCAACTGTCAAAAAATCCCTAAAAAAAGCTTTGCAAGGATTCACTGCAGAGCTATTGCATTGGATTGACTGTATACAGTCTGTGCCCCTAATAAACTCAGTAACTCAGTTAAGTTAAATCTCTGTTACTAAATTTGAAGATCTGGCCATTACAGAGAATCAATAACCTCCATCACTTTTAATGAAAAACTGACTTCCTTTAACAAGTGCAGTTAGGGGTCAAAAAGGATTAACATCTAATTCGGTTTTTGTCCATTACGAGCTTCCAACCTCATTTTGTGTGTGTAAGCAGAAGAAAATGTATTTCTCTGTTATGATATGCTATTCTTGGCACTTCATTTTGTTATTAGAGAAAGTGGTTGTCAGCCCAGCATCAGCATATCTGAGCAGATACAATTTCACCGGTTGATTTCCATGGGATCATTTCAGGTCCACTAAAACAAAAGTTAAAAGAGTAACAGTAGCTTAGTCGAGGACTTTAAGAGAGAAAGTGTGCTCGTGAGTGAAAATGAGACAAATTAGAGCGAGCTGCACAGGCTCCATCCCACTCTGATTTATTATGGGAGAGGTGTGATGGGAGAGGGGGATGCTGGGAGGTGGGAAGCAAGGGACTGACTGAGGTGATGAGGTGTTTGGGGGCTGCAGGAGAGGAAGACAGTGATAGAGAGATAGAAAGAGGGATAGATGAAGGGATGGTGAAGAAGAGAGGGAGGGTGTCGGCCATCTGTCCAGTGGTGAGAGCACCGTCTGGCCAGGGAGAGAAAGTGGCCCCTTGGCTGACAAAACACACACACACACACACACACATAAGTATGCACATGTACACGCTGGTCATTGTGCACACTCATACACAGGTAGGTGTGCATATGCAGGCACACACAGATGTGCACACGCCAGAGGAAGACTAACTGGATACCTAAATAAGCGCACAGATGTACAACCACGCATACATGTGTGCAGTTGGAATATGAATACATGCAGTTGTGTTAGTATTGTTGTGGTGTAGTAGTGAGTCAGTTGTGTCGTGGATAACTGACAACAACTGGACCAGATATCATATCAGAATGAGTAAATTTAAAGCACAGAATAAGATCAGTGCCAAAGCTGCTGGAACAGAATAACTGCACAATGGTCTTGCAACCATTATTAATATTAGTAGTAGTATTATTATTAACTGACAATGAGTACAGTCTGATCATTATCTAAATTCAATGACAAAGATCAAGGTCAAGAACATACGTTTGGACAAATAATGAAATCTAAATTAATCTTTTGTTCCCCCTTGTTTTAAAATTCTGTACTATATGTTTTTGTTGGTATTCGATTTCAGGACTGGAAAAACATTAATACTAGATACTTAGCCCCACACATTTCCTATCACTCTACAGATTTAACATATTTGTACTACACATTTATATACTTTGTTCCCAGTCACTACTAGGAAGTGTAGATGTTCTGAAACACACAATGTCTCAGTATAATGTATTTCACGAGTGGCAAAAGATAAAATCCACACAACAAAAGGTTTTTATGTTAACACTGATTCTTCTAATATTTAGACTGAAAATATAAAATCCTCACATGTACAGGAAATTTTGTAGGAAATATCTTAGAATGACACCATTCTCTCACTGTTGGGGCATGAAGACACCTGATCCCACAGGTCAGCATGGGTTGGAAACAAAATAAATGCTCTCTTCAAATTTTTATGGTTTTTTTGGATAAAGGCAAACACACACACACAACACACACACACACACACACACACATCCTTCCCAGGCTGACCTGATGCCAGAGGTGAGGGAAGTGCCAACTCCAGTGCATGCCAATACAAGCTGCTGTCATAGCAACAGAGGGTGGAGCCAGATCCTCTTTTCTCATCTCTCCCTTCTCTTCTCATTGAGTAATTGCTTTTTTCTTGTCATCCTTGTATTTGGTCTTCAGCCCTTAATCACAGTGGGATAAAGAGATGGAGATGGGTGTCCGAACAGGTGAAGATAAAAGGGACCAGAGAGGCTAACCCAGTCTGTGTCATATCTGTTTGCACGTGGGTCTGTATGGTCACTCCACACGTTGCATGTCTTCTTATGGAGAAGGCGACCGAGGGGCTGTCAGCCCTGTCTCTGGACAACAAATCTCAGTCTGTTTACTCATTATCTTTTTCAAAGCGAAGCACATACATGTGCTCTTGTCATATATGTATGTATGTTGTCAGAGAAGTTTGCAAGCACATAATAGTGATTTTATTGACACGAGCAACAAAACATGAGCGCAGGAATTACCGTACATCTTGGTTTAGAAGAAGCATTCATGATCCACAGTCAAATCAATGTTATGCTATTTATTTATTTATTTAGTTGTCTGACAACAGACATGGAGAAATGTTCTTCAGTGTGTCTCCAGCGTGTTCAGGAAAGTTTTTATAACCTCCTGAAACTGCTAATGTGGTTGTCGGATTTATCCGTGTTAAACTAGCTGGACATGACTTTTTAAATTCATCATTCTCTTATTTTTCAGAAAACTCCATCACATTTCCTTTCTCTTTTTCTACCCCACCCCACCCCCACCACACCACACCACACCAGAAAGAAGCAGCAGGCCTACTTAATGGAAGCAGGCAACTCCCATGGGTGCTTAGGGTGCGGAGGGGTGTGTGTATGTGCGTGTATGTGTGTGTGTGTGCGCGTGCTGGGGTATTGATTGAATACGACAGTGGTCCCTTGCAAATAGTATGTGTGCACCATCTACTCGCAGTCTCTTTCTTTCACACGCAAAACACACACAGACACACACACATCAGCAGGATAAGGCTATAGCCACTCATAGACATACAAACACACACACACACACACACACACACACACACACACACACGCTCTACAGAGAACCATTATCTCTGAGTCACAGACTGTCCCTATGCCAGGAATAACTGCACATTCTCTCTCACACACACACGCACAAACACAAACCCTCCAATCCCAAACCCAGACACCCTGTTATCTTCTTACGTCATCCACAGAAACACAATAAGTCAAAATCAAGTCCTGCTGTTAACTACAGAAAATATGAAGAAAAAAAAAAACATTTTTCACTACTAAATGTAAGCCACAGCAACATTAACAATAAGAATCTGAATTTTCACCTGAACGTGTATGTTTCACAAGAGGGGTTTTCTGCCGATTCTTAAGTCACAGAGCCCTGCTAATTTTTATTCTACACATGTAATGAGAGACTGAATGACACCTGGGATGCACAGTGAATGCAATTAAAGGAAATTAACTAGCTGGTAGGGTAAAAAACAGCAGCATGCTGGGTCCTAAACACTAGGACTGGAAACCAATTTTTGGGTCTGCAGGAAAAAAAAGGGGATATGTGCAGGGAAAAAAATAAATTCATCACCACGTCTTAATTGGCAATGTGGCATCATAAACAGGATGTCAGTGTTTGGTTAAAGGGATTGGTCTACATTTTAAACAGCAAAGCAGCAGAGGACCACTCACTGTCCTGCATACACAGCTATTAATGCAGCCTAAATATTTAAATCAGTGACCGCGTATCTTTTCATCTGTGGATTAAAAAAATATATTACAGCAACTGCACCACGATTGCTTGCAACTAAATGTTGTTCCTTATTAGTGTACACTGAAGCCCCTATGAAGTTCTGGGACCATCATGCCTTCACTGACGAACTGGCACCCAGGACTTTCCAGGGAAAGCCATGTTATACATCACAGACTATTTTTAAGGCAATTTTCATATGCAGGCGTTTGTGTATGACAGCAGGCAACATCAGGCAAGGATGTGGAAAAGATGTTTTTACACTGTGTCTCTCTAGAGGCAAAGTAATAAGCAATATTCTTGGATGTACCCGCCAGCCTCAGTAACCTGAGGACAATGGGCTGTTTATTAACAGATTAAAATATAAATATATAAATGGATACCTCAGGAATAATGAGGTCACTTTGCATATCTGCAGGAAAGATATATGCAGGTGGTGTGTGTGAGGTGTATTAGTGCATGTCGTGTGTGTGTGTGTGCGCACGCATACCCTGGGTAATTAGATAAAGAGAAGTGAATTGGCACAGTCCACAGTGCAGAATGATGTTACACAGCCTAACCACGCCTTGCTGAGACCTGTTAATCACCACTCATTAGGCTCACAGAAGACCATGTGTGGATGTTTGTGTTTGCTAGTTCTGTGTGTTCTCTCATTATCCATGTTAAAATAAGTTCATTGAGGTAATTAGTTAGCTAAATGATAATAAGCCCTAAACATATTGGATGGGAGAGAGACAGACAGTGAGACAGACAACGACAGAGGGTTTGTCCCCCCTCTCACCTCAAGAAAGTGGGATTTAAACTGAAAGGACAACTTTCAACACTCAAACCTATCTTAATATGGATAAACTCCATCCCACAGAATGATTTCAGTTTCATGGCACTTTGGTGAGCAGTTGCCAAGACAAGCTAGTGGAGACGCAAACTGGAACACCAAAAATCAAACACTCACACTCAGCATGACCACCGTAGATTGCTATATATCCTGTGGGAAGAAAACAGGGACTAATGAACTCTGTGAAATGTTCCTGAACTGGCCCAAGGTGATAGAAGTACATTGAAAGAGAGAGTCAGAGCTAGAGGGAGAGTTAAAGGGGAATAAAACATACTGTAATACTGCAAAGGTAAGGTGGTTATTCAAGTGTTAGATTTGGCAGCCAGGAGCTGGTGCTGTGGCCTGTCTGGGACACACTCGGCAGCTCAGAGATGTAGAAACACTAACACACGCACACACACACACCTATGTCTGTGTAAGCCTAAAGCAGGCATCAAAAAATGGGGGAAAGTGTGTGTGGAGCTTCCAGCAGAATGTTTAGAAACCAAACAGTCCCAACACAAGGCTTTCATTCTGCTCCACATCGCACTCCAAACTGGAGCAGGATTCACAGGCACCTGGCTGGGCACCCCCACCTTCAGCATGGCTACGAACCAGCCATGAGGTTAGAATCAGACCTGCATCACATGGCTTGCTTGGAGTGCCCAGCAGGCTACAATACAATTGAAAGAAAGGTATACTGCACCTGAATTCCAGTCATTTATTTGTTTTTTTCAAAAATGTCTCGTGGAGTAATGTAGGCCTTAAGCAAGTTCGTACACTATATAATTAGTGATTTGGAAGGAAAAAAAAAATGAATGTAGCAACATACTGGGCGATACATTGAACGAAATTAAGCTATTGCACGACGTGTAAAATGTCTACATGATAAGAATTTAGCTTTAATAAAAAAGTTTCTAGTCAAAAAGAACATAGAAAGGATGTGAATAGTTACTCTATATGCACATATAACACAGTTTCCAGGCTGTCTGGTGGCGAGCTGGCTCTGGTTATCGCTCAGTGAAAAAAGACTCAGTTTGTGTTTGTTGATGTTACGAGAGTTGAAGCCACGGGAGTTAATGGAGCAATGTGCAGATTCTAATTCTAGGTGTTCGGTCGGTCCCTATCGAATGTGGCAGAAAACTCCTCAATTTGAACCCAATATTAAAGTGAGCCAGTACTGCTGGTTAGACAGTTACTATCAGCACCTCTTTGAGCTCAAAGTGCTGAGGAGTGGGCAGACACAAAGAATGGCGGACACATTTGGCACACAGAGCACACTCAAATGCACACTGACACACACAGGCTGAAACAGGTGCAGCTGGACACAACAACACAGGCCTGCTCTCTGTCTCTCAAGAGAATGCCTCTCTCCCCCCCCCCCCCCCCAGCTCTCTCACCCTCCACCTCACTGCATGTGAGTGTGTTAGGTGGCTATATAAAGAAGCCATCTCTCCTCACCTCTGCCTTCTACCTCATGTTCTTCACCCCACCATAGCCTGTGTGTTTTCACAATACAAGCACCCCCCCCGCCCCAGAGGAGATCTGTTGAGCCGCAGAGTACCAGTCACACACAAACACACACACATGCACACACTCTTGAGACAGGTTGTGACAAGGGAGAGCAGCACCCAACACCAATGTCTGGAAACAGGATGATGAAAGAGCCACTCGCGTCATGGAAGGTAGTAAAAATACAAACACACACACACGCACACACACACACGTTGTTTATACACAAACACACAGAAAATCAACTAGAAATGCAACGCACCAACTAACACAGATCAGCAGAAAAGCATACTCACTAACAAGTTGACAGCTGCTCACTTAGAATTTTGGTGCATACACACCGAAACAAAAATTACACATACACACATGCACACACACACACACACACAAACAAAGGGCTTAAATGCTGCAATAAAGACAAAAAAACAGATGCACCGTGTGCTGTCACGAGCAGGCAATAATAGTTCACACACACACACACACATATACAAGGAACTGTTTTCCTGTGGTAGCCTTGGGGAAATTAAAACTACATTATGGACCTCCAGGGGGTAGCGGTGAGAGAGGGATAGAGGAAGAGGAAAAGAGGGAGAGGGAGAAGGGCCAGTGTCCTGTTTTTCTCAGCTCTGGCCATCATGAAGATTTCACAGTGAACCAGGAGAACAGAAACTGCCTGTAATTTCCCTTCAATCCATCTTCATTTGTGATTCTTTTTACTTTTTCTCTTGAACATTTATCACACTTCCTAACTTCTCACACTCTCTCTGTTTTTATGGACAAACAGATCTGATTATTTCCTCTGCTTGTCATTTTACATTTTTAAACTAAAAACAATCCCAAACATGCACAAATGCATATCTTAGGTGCCACTAAGGCTGCACAATAAAATCAAAATATTATCAAAATCACAGTTTGGCCAAGTGCAATATCCAAATTGCAGAAGTTGCAAATTCTGGATGAAGTTCAAATATATGAATGAATAGCATTATAATAAAGTACTGCAGTGCCGCAGGGATGCCCCGGCCTACAAATCTTCTCCAGATGCAACACCCTTTGGTATAGACCCTAACAAATGTCACATCATGATTTTATTAGTTTATTTAAATTGTGAAGACATAATTCATCATTTGCACTAATGTTACAATATTGCAAATCGTAATATCTGTCAAAGTAATGGCAATGGGATTTCTTTTTACCACCTGCAGCCATAAGTGCCATTGAATCTTACCATAAGACTCAATACCTCAGGGTTGTTTTAAATTAATTTTATTTCTCTTGTCATTTGGAGGAAATACCTTTCTGCTGACACTGTAAATACTCACTATTTACTTTATACACTGGACAATAAGTGCACAAGGACATAAAACAATATGTCTACTGTGAAAATGCAATTCACTCCTTTTTTAGTTTTGATAGATAAGTTAGAAGTTAAAAAGCATTTACACAATTTTATTTTCTATATTTTTCGTTTAAGGACATTTGTATTAGAAATTACATGAATGTAAAGTGAATTGATCCAGCTACGTTCTAACACACACACGGCTGAGGCAACGTTCTGGCCAGCCAGTCATGTCCGTGTCCCCCCACAACACACACACACACACACACACACACACACACACACACACACATACAGTACTTAGTATAACAATAATGCAGTAAGGTCTCAGTTTCAGCTTGGGGACCTGACAAACCTTTTCCATGATGACTCACTGGCTCTTTCTGTATGTGACTCTCTGTGTTTCTGTGTGTACGCTGTCCAAAAGAAACACTAAGTGTGTGTCTATGTGTGTAAGTGTGTGTAGTCTCTAGCAGACTGTCGACAAGAAATGAGAAAAACAAGACTCCAGAGAAAGAGAGGAAGATTTCATCACAGACACTCACATCTACACATGCCTGCCTGGTCGGTGTCTCCTCCCTACCTGGTCTGTTCTCCTACATGAGACCGAACATACGATAAAGTCTGAAAAGATTAGTCTTGACAGGGCAACTCTGCTGCTACCTGCCCTTCCCTTCTCATTTCCCTTCTCAACCCTTTGCAACTCGGGTGCAAGAGAGGAAATAAGGGAGGAAGGTGACAAGTTGTTTTTCTGTTCCACTGAGGAGTGGCGGGAGCAGAGGAGAAGAGAGACAGAGAGCCTTCGGCCTCTGAGGGCTCCTCTCTGGGGCAGAAAGGCCTGAGAGAGGGAGGGAAAGGAGGAAAGGCTAGGGGGAGATGTAGGAAGGAGAGAGAATAGGTTGCCTCGATGCTATTCCCTTCGAGTCACACTCCCACCTCCCTGCGCCTTCCCTCCCGGTCTTTCCAAACTCAACACACATTTTCCAGAAAAAACGAAAGAGAGACTCAGAGGGAGAGATAGAAAAAGAGTGGAGAAAGGAGAGAGGAGGGGTGGAAGTTTGTGAATTTAATAGCATGAGGAGAAGGTTCTCTATTCTCTGTTTCTCTCCCCCTCTCTTTATCACCCCGTCCTTGTCAACACATCTCCCAGGGAGTAAAGGAAACAAGGCCTTTTTTTTTTTAATCGGCTTCAATAAGGGATAGGCAGCAATTCTCACTCACTTTTTCTACTATGAGCACAGATAAAACTTTCTAAAAAAAAGGTAAGGGATGGAAGAAGAGAGTGACAGATAGTGAAAAAGAAAGTTACTTTTTAGAGGATTTAGGAAAGGCAGACAGAGTCAAGCATGCAGAGAAAGAGAGAAACAGTGATGCCGAGGATGCTGGGACAGGGAATTGGTGGTAAAATCCAAATTGAAAGAGGGCTGACTAAGGGAATATGGGACAGTATGCTTTTATGGGAGAAACACTTTGAGATAGGTGTGTGTGTGTGTGTGTGTGTGTGTGTGTGTGTGTGTGTGTGTGTGTGTGTGTGTGTGTGTGTGTGTGTGTGTGTGTGTGTGTGTGTATACATGTGTGTGTGTCATGGGACTCTAGCTTCCTGCAGGAACTGACACACACAGCAGTTCTGGTGAGCCACCCAGGACCTCAGTCAGCACCCCCCTTAACATGCACACTCAGACACACACACACACACACGCACACACACACACAGCGCCCCCGGAGGAGAGTTTGCACAGGTCTGAGGAGGGGTGGGGTGCAAGTATAGGAGGGTTCAGTACGTCATAGACACCCCAAGGGTCATACTTTCCTTTCCTTCTGTCCCTGTAGAGCAGAACGAGAGACAGGGCAGGAGAGGCAGGGAGAGAGATAACTGCATATTTACCACATTCAGCAGTATCTTATTTCTCTGCTGGGATCTAGTCAGAGGAAGTGTTTAACTGTTCTCTGATAGGCTGCCTACCAGAGCAGAAAAACTTGCTACAGCTGACAAACCCTGCAGTAGTTAAACAGTTTTTGCAATGGTTTGGCAAATGGGCAGTCTTGATCTTTACTAAGCAGCAATGACAACCGCAAGAAAAACGTCATTAGCCTGGTTGTGCCCAGTGGAGCCCCTGTGCAAACAAATGATGTTATTTTTATTTAAAAAGACATTATTATTATTATTATTATTATTATTATTATTATTATTATTATGCTACATTTTACTATCCATCACCACTTACCATCTATCATCATCTTCCTAAATTGCATTTCATTTGTGTTAGGATTTAATTTCATGTTGGTCCCTCCCTGCCTTGCTGCTTCAGACCGTGTTCCACCAATTGGTGTCCATAGGCTGTTGTAGCATGAATGTGAGGCTAGCCCCTCTGTCACAATGCAATATATATTGTAAGTGGGATCAGAAATTTAATGACAACTGCCTGTAGTCCTACTGCAATGTCATTTCATATTTCAGAGTTGATTGGCTATATGCCTGTCCGCCAAAGAGCGAGGGAAGATTGGTTTGTCTATACTTGAGCTAGCAAACATAAGACATAACTAAGTGTATTTCTTACTGGAGCACAGGTTTGAAACCTTTAATTTAAGGAGAAACTGGAATTAAAGCCTGGTGCACACCAGCCAAGGGATCTTGTCATCACTTAAACTGCTGGTAAAAGCAACCGCGGTTTTATCTTAAGAGTGGTTTTCGAGGAAACATTGGCTAACGGTTAACGTTAGCATACAAAAGAAGGCTGCTGTCCGTGTCTGCTATTTGAAACCATATCTCTGATTGTAACTTGTATTACTTTGTGGTAAATGTAAAACAGTGCTGCAGGGTTGCGACAAGTCAGCGGACTATCTGCACCAAGGAATTTTCAGAAGAATTTCCAAAAACTTTTATTTGTGATACCATGGGACAGCCGCTAACGTTACTCAGCGCACTGTCCATGCTGTCCATTCAAACCCAGCCGATTCAGCTCAAGTCATTGATAAGTCTGCCCAGATGAACCGTTGTGCAGAGTTGGTCTGTATCCTTAAAAAGTTCTCTGTGCACTTTGTTGTAGCCGTCAGTGGTGTTGAGCTTGCTTATTGTCCTGTAGGCTCATTTTTTCAGAGCTTGGTTGCATTTTTTACATATAAAAACGCCGCTGGTTGTGCCAGGTTAGCATATGGTGCAAGCAGATGCACAATTTTTCACCCTGAAATCTTTGACAGTTGTGATACTGAAAAATACTACCAAGATACTGCACCTGCTAATAATGTTACTCTAGCTCCATTAACATTGAATTTTAGAGCTGCAATGATTAGCTGATGAATCAGTTAGTTGATCAACAGCTGGTCTGGAACAATTTTTATCATTTAAAAAATTGTTAAGGCATTTTCTAAACAGAAAATATTGAACCGCTTCCAGCTTCTCAAATGTAAAAAGTTTTTGGCTTTGTTGGTCTCTATGACAGTGAACTGGATATCTTATGGATTTTGGATTATTGGTTGGAAAAAAACAAGGCATTTAAAGATGTCACCATGGGCACCATGTTTTACTATTTGCTCATATTCTATAGCCCAAACAATTAATCAGTATACAGTAATCAGTTCAATCACTCATGAAAATACTTCAGTTGAAGCTCTAATGAATTCAAAAGCCTAAACAGGTACAGGAAACATTGCTTCATCCAGACATTCTTTGTATATGATAAAATCCACTTTACGTAAATCATTGTGTTATAGTTTTTGTTCCAGTCAATAAAGAAAGACATCCTTAAATAATCACTTTGCTTCCCTCAATATATAAAGTTACGCTGCCAGATTCAAAACATGGTAAACTTACCGCTTTTGTAAATTTCTGGTCTTAAGTTCTGAGTGTTAAGGTTTTACGCTACATTATTATTATTATTATTATTTTTTGTACCAAAGCCTACTTAAATATGTCCTCTGCAGTTGTAAGAAAATGTTTCTGCCTACAAAATTGCAATAAATAAAAACACACTTGACTTCAGATCATTTCCGTCCTTCTATCCAGACGTGAAATCTATATTTTTTCCCATTTCATAAGAACTTCAGAGTGCAGTTTGTTCAGTTGTTCATTTTCCATCAAGGCAAAAGGGCAAGTGAGGATAATTTCAAATTTCCATCTCGGGGTGGAAACCAGCGAGAATAGAAGATAGAGGGGAGAGAGAGAGACGGAGCAGTCGGTTTGGAGAAACCGCAAGGAAAAACAAAATCCAAGAAAAGAACAAAAAGAAAAGAAAAGCTCCATCTCTCTGACTTCCTCCCAGGATATCACCAGACCACAGAGGATAGTGAAAAAGCACACAAATCTCTCTCTTGTCCCCCCTCCACCCATTTCTCTCTCCGTATCCCCTTTGTCATCTCTCTTTCCATTCAGTGTGACTCTGGAGACTAGCGAATGCTCTCGCTTTCCACATCTCCCTCTCATTCCTTCTTTTTCTCTTCAAAACTCCTCTTTTCGTTATGTTTTATCCTTTGTTCTAATACTTCCACCAATCCCTCCATCCTGAATCCTCCGATCTTCATTTCATTTCTCCCTCCCTTTTCTCCTTGATATCCCTCTGAGCAGGCCATTATAAACCATGTGGAATTTATATTACAAACTGTGTGCGTCTGTGAGAGACGTATAGACTTAAGCCTCTTGTGTTGATCTGACAGCTAGCAGGAACTCTGTTACAGTACATTGTCAGTGTGTGTGTGTTGTGTGTGTGTGTGTGTGTGTGTGTGTGTGTGTGTGTGTGTGTGTGTGTGTGTGTGTGTGTGTGTGTGTGTGTGTGTGTGTGCGTGCCTGTACACTAACCTGTCTGGACAGTTGATTCATCCCAAGCCCCTCCACACTCTGAAGACTCCCCTTCTTCTACCGCTGGGGAGAAAGGAAGAGAAAGACAAATTAAAACATAAGTTTATTTTGTATTGTCAGCAAGCAAAAAGGGCAAAATGTTCAACAAGGAGAACAAAGTCAGCTATAACAGACAAACACTGTACCGAGTAGGGTCCAAGCCATGACCAGAAGCCCAAGGTCTCAAGCAAAAATGGGCTCAATCTCATTTACAGCTAAAAAAAAAACTTAAAATATTTTTAGTATCTATTTTACAACAGAAAAAAATTAACTGGATATATTTGGGTTTTAGGCTGTTAGTCGGACAAAACAAGCTTGATGATGTCACCATGGGCAAACAGGTTATGCGACAGATTATTGTAAACAAGTGCTCGATTAATTGAGAAATTAATCGTCAGATTAATCGTTCATGAAATGAAAATGACCATTAACACCAATTCATTTTATTAAGTACAGAGAGTATTTCTATATAGTAAATAATTGATTCCACAGTTCAGTCTAGACAGCATTAAATCTCTTAGCCTAAATAGTGCTCATGACATCATGTGACCCAACACAACAGTACTTCAGACAGAAATAACAGCACTAACAGACTTTTTATAACAAATCTAGTAGTTTAGATTTTCCAGTAAATTTGAAGTAAAAGTTTCAGTTGTGAATTTTGTGTTCCCCTTTGTTGGCCCAGTTTTGGAAACTTTAAAACAGTCTCTACAATCCATGACTACTACATAAGTGGTTTTATTGCAAGGTTATGCAGTGTGCATGTATCTGTCTCTGCAAACATTTATCCTCTGTAAAAGTGTGTTATTTAACACCCCTAAAAATAGGCAGGGAAGCAACAAACATGCAGGTAATGACAAGAAGACTATGTCCTGAGATACCTCTGACACACACGAACTGAGCTGATCAGAGGTGGAATGTGACATGGACTTCCTGGGTACAACAGGAAGGAGGGAAGTACAGCTGGCACACAAACAGGAAATGGCTGGAGCCACCACACAATGGGGTTTCCTGTATATTCCCTCCCCCCAGCACACAATTCCTCTCTTCTCACTTACTCACCTCTGTCTCTGATCTCTCAAAATCGTAGTTCTCATCCTGCTCTCTCCAGTGACCCCCCACCCCTCCAACTCTATATACCCCTCTTTTTTTCCCTCACTCCATATCCTCATCAGCTCCCTCTTGACCCACCCCATCCTCACATCTAAGCTCAGCCAAAAGCTCAAATGAAAACAAGAAGTTATAAATCAGTGAAGTGTTCCTTTTAAAAGAAAAACTATTGAGCTGTTCCTTGTTACAGTTAAACCCCATCATCAGTGGTAACTAAACAGCAGTAACACACAGTCAAATATAGTGTATGTGCAGACCTTATAAGGATCCATTTGGTTGCTAAATATGAGGGTGTTCAGTTTCTCCAGGGAATAATATAGGCCTTTGAAACTACAGCAACTTGAAATTGGTGTCGGTGTGTAATGTTCTACATGGCAAATTCACAAGACAAGCCCAGTTTGAGGAGATTTACACTATGTTTTGTTTGCTTACAAAATTATCCTCCAACGTTTACTTACTACGGTTGAATTCTTCTGTTTGAGCGATCCATAGCAGCCTTAACATTTTTTTACAATTAAGTGTTCAATAGCACTAACAACATAGTGGAGTGACTTCATCTTTACTGGCCACGGTTAACACCAAGCTGGGTTTTCCATCAGACAACACACACACACACACACAGCTCATCATAGGCACAGCAGGCCTACACTACAACACTAACAGCCAGAAATAATATGCTGTCTAAAAACAACCAAAAACATATTTCATCTTTAATCCTTTTGCGCTCTTGCAGTGTCTTCCAACACACATCTAGAACCAAAGTGAGTTTTTCCCTACAGTTTGGTACATTTGGTGAAGTAAGAATGCGGTGGTGAACTACGTTGTGTCCAAAAAAATGCAGCCTCGAGTCCATCTCACAACAGTGTTTCTGAGGTTAACTTTCAGTGGACCCCTGTGTCCTTCCTGCTTGATTAAATAAATAGTATGTTCGATGGCATAGGTGCATGTTGCATTGACCCACAATTCAGAAGGACTAAAACTACTAACTAAAAAAAAAGGATCATTTGGATCAAATCTGGAATATCTCGGGCTGGAGCTGGTTCCGAGGGCCAGATGTGGACTGCAGTGTGCTAATAACAGACTAATGGATCCCTGGACAAACGCATATGCACATACGGTCCAGCGCACACAGGCATATGCACCCGAGACAGACCCACACAGGATTTTGACTTGAAGGCTGTGTATCTGCCTGAACAGAACCCAGCGCGGATAGAGACCTCCCACCATGACTAATGTATCTGCCAAACACAGCACACAGAAACACACGAGAGAAGGTATGGGAAGAGAAAACCAAAAGAAAACCAAAGTACTTCCTCTAATCTAATAAAAAGGGGCTTTACTCCAAAACCCCTATAGCATACTGATTCCACAATTAAGCCATGTTTTGGGGTTGCATGAATAATCCACTGCTAGATGAACGATACCTTCAGTATCTTTAGAAACATTCAACACAAAGATGATGATGAAAGTGGTAATGATGCATTTGTTTGCAAGTAATCTGAAGTAGAAAAATATACGACATACACATCCATCTCAGCACCCTGCCAAAATTATGCTGTCTCGCTGACTTTAAGAAGGGAGGAAGAATCTTCTGGAACCTACATGAAAAGAGAGACCTGTATCACTTATGGACAGAGACCTGAATCAAAGGTTTCACTTTCTGACAAGCACTGTTCCCTGCTGTGACCACACTCTGCTTGAAGCGGGCTTCCCCGGTCTTGTTGTGACAGGGATTCTCCATATTTTCCCCCGATGGTGAAACGGTATAAGAATGGTGAAATCATGATAAAACTATGTTCTTTTGGTAGTTCTGAAGCATTTCGATTGTTATAGAAAGACCTAGATGTGCTGGTAAGTCTACCTCTGATAAAAGCCCATTTTTCCTGATAAGACTGCAGGGAATACAGTGTGTGTTTCATTAGCCAAGCACACATAGCTTTATTTAGATTCCCCTATCCTCCCTCTGTCGCCCCTCAGAGACACACACACCATTACAGTGAACCCTGCACACACCAGGGGGTCGGTGGGGGGGGTGTATGTGTGTGGTTGTGTGGGAAGGGTTGAGCATGCTTACGCATACTGTGTGAGTAAATCAGGGGAGAGTTCAATTGGATGTGTGTGTGCGCGCAAGAGAGTGTCTGTTGAAAAATACAGCACTTAAGGTATCCAGCGTATATGTTTTCCACTAGTGTGTGTTGCTCCATCTCTTTTCTGCCTTCAGTACATCTCACTTCCCTTCACACTCTACTTTTTCAAAGGCCTCTACTTTGAAAAACGTAAATTGGTACCATAAGCCAATTACCTACCCAGTACTGCCAGCGTTTCACACAGGCACTAACAGAATACCCCCTTACTTGAAGGATGTTTTTAGGGAGAAATGGTCTTGTTTTTTTTAGAATGACGCCATGTTGTCATCGCAGTCACTCACTTTAATTTTCTTTCATTCGTCATTTCTTCCATTAAGCGCTGAAAATCTGACCCAAACAGCTAATCTCTGGCAGCAAAATACAATGAATACAATGTGCAGCAAAGTTATGCTTAGCTTCCGTGCCAGTACAACTCTCAGTTTCTCCAAACTGGGGCCGTGCCAAGTGCCATCGACTGCAGGTAATACATAGACTACAGATAGATACTTCACACAACCCCACAACGAACGTTCTCTGTAAGAACCTGTATGAACCTATCTGCCAAAAATCAAAGGTCTCTGATATTATTCTGCATTTCTTGACTCAGTGGAAGGAAAAGCTGAATCATGTTTCAGGCTTTAAGATCTAGCATCAAGGCTAAACCAACATTATTAATCTTATTATTAAATTAACCTTTTATTTTTGTATGTTTGATAAACAAGCCTTTAATACACCCAAAAGCACTGATAAATAATTAGAGGAGAATCTTGCACAGCTTCACATGTCTATAGGTGACAAATAACTGTGATTTCAGGTGACATCACCCAGGCCACATACACACATAAAGGCATCCACACAGCAAGCATACCTGTAGGCAAACCAATAATTATTGAGATAGCAGAGGCCTAGAGATCAAACAATCTGCCTCGTAACAACACACACACACACAGTGCACAAAAAACCCAGAGCACGATATGTGTGTGTGTGTGTGTCACAAAGCAAACAAGATGCTACTGGGAATCCTTGGAGCATCTATACACATTTGCACACACACAACAATTAGGCCTTGCTTTTGCTGCTGCTTTTCTTAACCCCTGAGACACCTTAGTATATCAAATGTGTGTTTTACGTGCATGTTTCATCAAATACATCAAATGCAGTTACTGTTGATGAGAACAGCAGACAAGTGCTTTCCCTGGAAGTGGGGTGTACTTTGAAGTGGGGTGTACCTGAGTCTGCATTCCTTACTAAGGTTTTGAAGTACCTCATAAATGCAGTCTCACAGCATGAATATAAACATGGACTATTTGTGTTTATTCAGCAGTCTGGGTAATTTCCACAGATTGATGTAAGAGGTGTGCAGATGGCAGGAATATCAAAGACAAAGGCCAAGGTGCTGTTTTGATGTCGTATTATTTTAAAAGGTGGAACCATGCTATAGACATGAGACAACATTATCCATTTTGTGCAAACACCAATAAACAATCAGATGCAAACACACAAAACACAAACAGCACCCGCTTTACCAAATTGCAACACACAACTACTACACTACTGTCTGTATTGTAACGGGCTGCTATGGTTCATTACACCAGGCTGTCCATAGTGACAAAACACACACACACACACACACACACACACACAGATTTACATGCACAAATTTCCAAAGCCGAATTTACCAACATGAGAGTCTCCAGGTAAAAAACACGCACTATTTGGAAATTAGATCTTTGACCTTAAAGCAAAAATATGTCATGATAATTTCTTAAACAATATTTTAAAGATATTTTTCTAATCTAAAATTGGATTGTGAGCAGTGCCATGAGAAGACATGTCGATTGCAGATGATTAGACCAGGTAAAGATCAGTACACTGAACTGCATCTTCTAGGACAATGCTTTAAAAACCCCCATGGGTAATATATAACAAAAGATAATGAATAATGGTGGCCTAACACAATGCTGGCAACTGTTTTAATAATTTAATAATAATTAATTTAAATTGCATTGCTCAGACATCATCCAAACCCATTAAAATATTAAATTTTAATGTGATTAAGGTAGAGTCTGTACTGGCTTAGATTAATGGTGGAGTCATCCGCAGCTGATCGGAGAATGTATGAGGTCCTTCTTTCAGGTGATTGAACACCTGTAGCCATCACACAGCCCAGGAATGATATGCGAGTTCCATCTGTAGTCTCTAATTTTAGCAGTGCACTGCAAACATTTACACATGGGTTTAAGAGGGAAGGCAATTAATTACATTTTCCAACACGGCACCTGACTCTAGAAAAACAGACCTGTCCTACTAGCTGGTAAGCTATTCTCTGTTCATAGAGTGTACTCACTTAAAGAGGGTACATAACAAAAATATGACTACAAAAACCATGACTGCAGTGCATCTTGGAAAATAGCAGTAATGTGAAGTTTCCTGGATGGGTGATTTATTTACACACGTTAATTCTGGGTGGAATGGAGGGTGTGACCTGCTTCTATTACTCCTTCTAGACAATGAAATATTTAAATCCCTGAACGAGTTTAACGTACCAACATAAAACACTCTTAATGGAAAAGCAGGTTAACTATACTGAAGTTGGTCTCATGCACAACAGTGAGCGTGCATGCTCCAATTTAAGTTTTAGAGTACATCAGAGGAGACGGGAGGAGCTAAGTGCAACAGGAAAAGAAAATGATGTTATTCCTCTGCATAATGATGTTGTTATCATACACTAATATTTACAGTTGTTGCCATTAATTATACAAATGCGTACACAACGGTACACTTCTCTCTCCGCTGTCTTCTTTTTCTACTCCATCCTCTCCCTCCTGTATTTACAACCTCATCTATTTTCTCTCCCTCCCTCACTTCCTTTTCCATTCTGTCTTCCCTTGTTCATTACCCACATCCTGCCATCTTTCTACACTATTGTCTTTCTCTCTCTGTCTCTTCAGTGTTTCTTCCCTGATCACTGCTCATTCTCGAGGCTTTGTTCCAACATCCATCCTTCTTCGTCACCCATTTTCAATTTCTTTTTTGTCTCTTTGTATCTCTCGTCCACACCTCCCTCTGCATTTCCCGTCCACATTCTCACTCGCTCCCTATCTTTGTCTCTCCTTCTCTCCTGTCCCATGAAAGCACTTATAGCCTCAATAAGAAAGCCCTTTGTCTTTTTTCCTCCTAAACAACACACGCATGCACGCACAGTATCAGGGCCATTTATTCCCAAGATAGCCCATAGCTCTGGTGCTCCCAGAGCTCTCTGACGAACGGGTCACTGTGGCCAATCATGCATTGGCCAGGCAGCCCAGAGAGGCGGGATATGGGTCAGTGTAGCCAATGATACGCTGGTTCTTGTCTCAGAGGGGCAGGCTGATTGACAACTAGTGCTGGACAGAAGTCAAGAGGGTAATTGTCATCCGACTCTCTCTCTCTCCCTCTCATCCTAGACACTCCTTTCTTGTTCCTCCCTCCTCCCTTTGTGTCTCCCTCCCTCTCCCCCTCTTACTTCCCCTCTCCAACCCACTTCCTAGCCCCCACCTCCCCCTTTCTCCCTATAGCTCCAAAGGGACTTTCTCATTGGCTGCCCTTCCTGTCCCTCAGGAACGACTTTGTGACGCTACTGGCCGAGGGCTGATGCCAATCTCCATCCCCAGCCCGCCCCCCGGGAGCCCTCCTAACTTCAATGGCCTGTGTCAAGCAAACACACGCGCAGACACACACACATACACACATAAGCAAGCACTTCTAGTCAGGGGACGGGGACAGAAGCTGATTAACCAAATACTTTTATCAGCAGTAAAACCGCTCTCTCTGCCTGCCTGCATTCTGAACAAAACAGCCTTAAAATACATAAACACACATGCAGACACACATCCCAAGCACTGAGCCACTGGCCAGAAACACCAGGCTAGTCTGGGGTTTGGGACAATGTGTGTGTGTGTGTGTGTGTGTGTGTGTGGTTTGTGAGAGTGTGTGTAAAGGGACAGAGGTAGCAGAGGGCTTAGATAGATGGCAGAGAGAAAGAACAACCACCACACAAAGCCTGGCGGACAAGCTTCATCGCCTTCTCTATCTTTCTCTTTCCGCTGTCTCTCTTTCTTTTTTTTTACTCTTCCCCTCTCTTCCTAGCTCATAATTTTCCCTCTTAATTCAAAATGTTTCTGCTATCTGATTTTGTTTTTATAGTTTTTGCTAGTACCCTCAGTCATCCCAACTTTTTCTCCCTGTCCTCCTTTCCTCTGTATTTCCATCTCAGCTATCCTCATCTCTTCACCCATTTTGCTCCTCACGCCTTCTCTTATGTTTCTTGCTGTAGATGAGGTCATCGTGGGTTTAAACCATGTCCAACTGAGTTGCTATGCAACCTCCCCGACATTCCCGAAGTTACCCCAAACAACATATGACAACGTTAAGCACACATGCCCCCTCGCTTTCTCTTACATATGCTTCAGCAGCTCAACACTCCCAAGGCTTGTGGGGGTTTTTATTGATGTAAAACAGAAATACACGAAGGCCTGAAACAAAGTGAATAAACTCACTTAAACAGGTGTACAAACTAAAGGTGTTCTTGTTCCACTGTACTATTTGAGTGGTGAGTCTGCCAAGCGCACAAACACACACATGCAAAGCGCATGAAACAATCTGTACACAAAAACAGAAAACACACACCTTCCTTTTTAAAACTAAGAGCTGCTTATTTGCACACCACCATACTGACCTCTCTCAACATACAGAGAGCAGATCAGTCTTTTCACACACACACACAGACACACACACACAGCTGATGTTCAGGGCCAAACAATACATCTTAAGATTAAAGAGCCTCTCTGATCTGACAATTGTTTTTCTGTCGGTCAGAGAGAGAGTGTGGCGGGAACAGGAATCAATAGCAGAAGAGACTCGGAGAGGAGAGAAGACGAGCGGAAGGTGAGGAGTAAAGGGGGCTACAAATGGAAGGATATAAGAGAGCGGCGTAAGAAGAAGGAAGGAAAGGGAAGTCCGAGGAGGAGGAGAGGAAAGGTGAGACAGAGAGAGGTGAGGAAGAAAGCACCAGCGAGGAGAACGATGAGAGGTTAAAGAGGGCAAGAGATAAGGAGTAGGACAGAGAGAGAAAGAGAGGGCAGGAGGAGGAGAGGGAAAGCATTCCTCTGGAGCATGCCGACTCTGGGGAAGGCTCCAGAAATAACTGAACTAGAAGATCCCCAGCAGCCTCCACTCACCATTACAGACTGGAACACACACAAGTCAGATAAAGGCACCAAGTTCACCATCGGAGATCCAATATGAACACAGAGTCATATTTGTCACGAACAGCTGAGACAAATTACGGGGTATAGCAGCTATAGTGCATGCATATTCACACACACACACATACTCGTACTAGTAAAGGAACAACAAGAGCGGTGAGGGCTGGAGGGTAGAGAGGTAGGGAGGGCTACATAATTGCCTTCTCTTGTAGTACAGGCTGGGGAGTGCTTTTTGACTGAAGACACCAATTTCATGCTAAGGCATTATTTAGCTTGATACAAACTTGATTAGGCTTTACAGGAGGAGAGAGAAAGAGAGAGAGAGACAGTGAGACAGAGAGGAAAAGGGAAATAAACAGCTTTGTGTCATGCCGCATCGCTGGCGGATAGATTAACTTGCTCGTCACGCTCCTTCTGGGAGTAACAAGAAAAATATACACACAGCGCGTGTGAGCTCGGAGCGTGGCTGGTTGTTTGTTTGTTTGTTTGAGTAGACATTAAATCAAGCATCTTATCCTTAAGACAAAATGCACTTCGTTTTAATTCTTTATATGTTTAATATTTGTTGCAATGTATATTAAAGCTAAGGTTAAAACTAGGCTTTGGGGTCAAATGTATATCTTCTTACAGATCAAACTGGAGGAACCTGCTTTACAATTCAGAAATGAACTAACCATCTTAATATTGCTTAGCAACAGATGTTAGTCCCAATGTTAAAAAAAAATAAAAAAATAAATCAACTAACGGTAGCGATCACTCGCTCACAGACAGGGTGGTAGCCAAGCACAAAATTATCAATATCTAACCTTTACTGCCAACAGGGCAGTCTACAATATCTTCATGTTTGGTCATGAGATATTCATCCCAACTGCAAAAGTTCTTTATAAGGCAAGGCTCAGCTAAAGTACCACAGACACGTACCAAAAACGAAAAAAAAAAACACTGATGCTTTTGTTGAGAAAACCCATTGGCTCAGCATGCCAATGTCACTAAACAAAATGTGTTTACTGATATTATTCTCCTACTGAGAACGCTTGTCTTAGCTAGTTAGCTATTTAACTGCTTTTTTCAAATGTAGTAGTAGTAGGAGGAGGAGGAGGAGGAGGAGGAGGAGGAGGAGGAGGAGGAAGAGGAGGAGAAGAATCCCCTGAGTGCTTATCTGAGTCTAAGGCAGACCGTACTTGTGCATTTTTAAAATTAGCCTGGACTGACCAACACACACCTTCACTCCAGTTTCACCATGCAATCTCTCATTCTCTTTCTGTTCTACCACTTTTCCACCAACACTGTCTCTGCATTTCATTCTGTCTTGATACCAGCATAAAGCTTTTATTAGGGACCTGGGCATACAAGAGGAGCCACAGCCTCACCCTCCTCTGCTGTTGTGTCAGTACAGTACAAGCAAAGTCACTCTGGCCTTTCTGAACCTGCTTGTGCAATTATAGAAAAGCATTTTTGCTGTCCTCACATGAGCAAGTCCATCCTAAAACTAATGTCTCCTGATAATATGCAGAGGAAAGGGAACTTAACAAAATAAACTAAATCATTTAAAATAATTTAACTGACTAGACTATTAGCTTGCTACCCGCTTATTGTACTACTGTGAAAAACGTTGAGAATGTTGACATTCAGTGTTAGAGCAAAATGTGTCCCAGTCTACATATAAATAGTTGTCATCAGAGTAGACTTATGCCCGGATCAGACAGAATGCGTCTTTTGAATGGTATACTATTGGCAGTGAGTGTTCTGCACGTTTTGGCCGTGTGCTGCACCTTGCGTTTTTGAAGGAACCCTCTGAGCGCACGCGGTTGAAAAAAAGTCAACTCTGGGTAGTGAACCGCCCTACATCATACACTTTCCCCCCCCCCCATTGTCCAATCAAATGAATTGAGAGACGGGCCTTCAGTTGTGCTGACGGAAGTTGACAGTTGCTTGGATTGTCTGGAGACTGCAACAAACTGTCCCAGACTCATTCTAAAATAAGCCTTGAACCAACTATCATTAGACGAAGCTACTGGACCAGTTGGTGGTACTACCAGCGGTGTCTCCTCTTTCTAAGGGTCTTATGTACCCACACGGATCTCCATTTCCCTGTCTCCAGTGTGTTTGTACAGATCTCACCCTCAAACAATGCCAGAGCAACCACCCTCTGTCTATTTTTTAAAGCAGATGTTTTTAGCAAGAAAAGACACAGACCTGTGAGTTGTGATCAAGTTTCTGCTAATACGCTAGTATTATTACTTAGCACCAAACCAAATATTACAGATCACTGGACAGCTGATTCGGTGGTTGCCAAGCAACATGAATAAAAACACAGCGCACTGCTCTTTTCCAAATTCAAATTCAAATAATACTTATTTTTTCCAGCCTTCTTTGCAATCATCACACTGTGTACATGTATGCTTGTATGTATATATATATATATACACATATATATGTGTGTGTGTGTGTTCTCTATACTGTAGCCTGTGTTTGATTTTATTACTGTATTATTGTGTTATTGTATAAGTAAGCACATTGTGAGAATTGTACACTCCAGAGTCAAATTCCTCGTATGTACGTATACACACATACCTGGCAATAAAGCTGATTCTGATTGCTGTGCGTCTCGCGTTTTCGAACCTGCAAAACGCTTTCTGTCTGATCCGGGCCTTATAAGACTAGTTCATTAAAAAGGAAAACTACAAACCAGGTGATAATTAGATTGATCATTTAGAAGGTATGACTATGTCGCTGAAGATTAATACTATATTGAGGGATAATAAATGAAACAATTTCTTATTTTCTTTCACACCATTTCTATTCTTCCTTTTTCAGTAGGGAGTCCCTTCGCTCACTGTTGCTCTCTTGCTCTTGCTCACTTTCTTCTGCTCTCTCTCGCTCCATTGTATGTCTCACAGCAGGGCACCCTTGCCTTTTGACTGGGAGGTGAATGGAAAAGAGTTAGAAAAACCAACTAAAGTCTCGAGCACTAAAAAGAAGCATTGGTAGGTCTATAGTGGGGCGCACTACAAAGACCCGGCAGAGTGTCCAATAAAAAAAGAACACAACACAAGCAGCTTGTTCTGTTGAAGACTCCACGCTCTGAGGACAATACACATTAGTCAGGGTCCATGGTGTGTGTGTGTGTGTGTGTGTGTGTGTGTGTGTGTGTGTGTGTGTGTGCGCGCATGCAAGCACAGGGAGTAAAAAGCAAGCAGACATAAAATGATTGACTGGAAGAATAAGAAAAAAAAAAGCAGGCCTGTTTGTTGGCATTCAGACAGAGCAGCGTGTGCTAAAAAGGAGTACATATTAATATTGGTAGACATGCAACCACACCGCTATCAACATGGGACAGGCAGAAAAAAAGTCTTCCTAATTTTATTCCTAAGACCATGCATGAAGCTTACTTTGCCAAGTAAAGATGCTTGCTTTGTCTGAACACCTGACTAGACCAGTGACTTTTGACCTGGCCTGAAGCTCAAACTCAGGAAGTTATGCTGGGTCAGACCAGGGGGCACGCACACACACAAACGCACACACAGGCACAGATTTCTCATTTCCCAAAAGTCACCCTTTCATCAACAGCAGTGTGTGTGTGTGTGTGTGTGTGTGTGTGTGTGTGAGTGTGTGTGTGTGTGTGTGTGTGTGTGTGTGTGTGTGTGTGTGTGTGTTTCAGAGAGAGGGAGGGAGGGTAGCCCAATAAATATATTATGCATCAGCCAGGTGTGCAGAGGGGCACTGCTAATTGCCCCCACCACTAATGTTTAATGTACAGAATAAGAAGGAGAAGGAAGGGGGGAGAGATTGTTTGAGGGCGGGAGGGCGTTGAAGGTAGAGGGGAGGAAGGAGTGAAGGGAGGTAAAGCATGAAGCTGCAGAAGGAAGGACGGAAGATTGGGAGAAGTGACTGAATGAGGGGGAATGTAGGAGGCAAGGAATCGCAGTAATTAGGTCCAAAATAATAAGATACTATCCTGTTCCCATAACAGTTCCAAATAATTTATCATAAATATGGATGCCTACTGGCCATGTACACATCATAATCATGTGCATAATCCTTTTAACCAAAGAGTTAACAACAACATTTTCCCAAAAGTAATACAGAGTGAATTTTTAAAGCAAAGGTGTATTTTTATGTATAAATTAAAAAAAAACAATAATTAAATGAGGATAAGAATTTCAGATTAGCCTAGAACAATTACTCTATAATATTTAATTTAAATACCAACAATTGCTGAATTCAAAAGCAAAGATTTGCTTGCTTTCCATTGTATCATACTGTACATTAAATCATTTTGGGGTGTTGGACAGATGCAAATCCCAAGGCTATGGTAATGTGTGATGAGCATGTGCTTTTATAGTTTACATGAAAAGCTACATGAATTCAAAAGTGTTCGATAACAAAATTAATCTTAGTTGCTATACTAGTAAGGTATCCAATAAGCCTCAACCAAGACAACAGATACCACAAGACACAAGACTTGCGAGTAAATAAGTCAATGTTGAAAGAAACCATAATCTCTTAGTAAGAGGCTGTATGACATGCTTACACACACACACACACACACACACACACACAGCCTTGCAGGAAACTTAGAAGGGTCCATGTCTTCTGAGACTACCTCGTGGTGGGGGGACACGGACTTGGCAACCTAGGTCTAGATTGACAAAGTGTGCGTGTGTGCGTGTGTATAGTCACACCAGCATTATCTTTCTCTTCTTAAAAGCTGAGGGCATGCACAAAGCTCAGCTACACTGTGCGTGTGTGTGTGTGTGTGTGTGTGTGTGTGTGTGTGTGTGTCTCAAGAGGGGTGGGTGTGTGTTAAGGTCCAGTGAGTTTGCAGCTGATAAACGAGGCTAGCTAAGCCGCTACAATGGCACAGTGCTGGCCCATAACGCCCTGTTCTCACACACACACACACACACGTACATGCACAACCACACCAGGCTGACCGCTGATAAGGAGTAGTCACTGGCATATACACATACCTCACTTTGGGACTTCACCCTTTCTGGACACACAGATGGGTTCACACACACACACACACACACACACACACACACACACACACACACACACACACACACACACACACACACACACACACACACACACACACACACACACACACACAGTCTATACAATAAAAGCCTAATCGAGCCTAATATGACCTTCTTCCATCCATTATTGCGATCAGATCAGGCAAACCACCTCCAGAGGTGGTCAGGGATGCATTGTGACCACACTGAACACAAGTGTAAATGTAAATGCATTGTCAGTCCACATAAAACAGCTACCTGGGTGGATATACAATACGGGTCGCTGTCTTCTTCAGATAAAATCAGAAGTTTGACGGCGCAGACAGACAGTGTGTCCATACAGTGTTGTGCGTGAACATGCCTACAGAACACCGTTCATTGAACATGCTCATGTTTTCGATGAACTGGATGCATCAGTTTGTGAACGTGAACTCACACATTTGAGTTAAGATGAATGTAAACTACTGAAATAACAGAAAGCAGTAAACATTATGAAAATGGCACAAGGAAAACAATGACAGGAGGAACTTTCACTTTCACTTTCTGGCTGAGCTAGCTACATTGGCGCAAGCTGAAGAGAGAGGCAAACACGGGGGTATGACCCCGTGGATGCAAACCAATCGAGGTTGGAAGCGACGTTCAGTGAGTAACAAAAGCAAAAGATGTATCTAGTAGCATGAATGATGATTCCAGTCTATTCAAGTGTCCCAAGACAACGTGATAGTGAGCACAATAACGGGACCTAAAACGCACAAAGCTGCTAAATCATAGTCAGCCATCATTAATCTTATTATTTGCACCTGTGCTACTGGGACGTGTCAGATGTCTACCATAGCTTTGGCCTAATCTACTGAGTTTTGTCCTACTCTGAGCCTTCAATTGTGTAGTGTAGTGGGTTCTAATTGAGTGCAGATCAACATGAGCACAATTACATTCAGTGCATGGTACTGCTGAGCTCCACCAATCAACATTAGCTCTTTTTGTCCCATTAGAAAAATACAACTACAAAAAACTCAAATCCACCCCCTGCTGAGGAGTCAATATAATTTCTAACAAAGCTCTCAGAAAGCCATTTAATGGTTCAGCAAGCTTTAATGCAAAGCCAATACAAGCTGTTATACAGGAGTTACTCAGTGTGGCTGCAGGCACAATGATTGCACTATTGCTAACACTATTTGTAGCCGCACAAACAAAAACAAGATAAGCTGTATTTGTTGAATCAATAAAACAAAGAAAAGGCATTTATGGTGCCTTCCAAACACACAAATGTACCTGCAAAAAAAACATTGTTGTCTTCAAGTATTCCAAGCCACATGTGTAGGGTCTCTGAGTTTTATAAGAGCCAGTCACCCTATGAAAGTCTCTGTGCGCTGCCAAAGGATGACTTTAGACTTCTCTAATGGTAAAGCCAGATGGGAAGAGAGAAAAAGGAAAATAGACAGGAGAGTGAGAAATGGGAAGAAAAATAAGAGATTAGCTGTTCTGTACTAAACACACCACACAGTCTCTCATTGGTGCTGTCAGACAGTAGGTGATAAGCTCCACAGCGTTAATATGAACAAAAATCCTCAGTTTGAACTGGTTACTTCTTTTAATGATTTTGCCTTTGTAGGTATATCATGATTAGATTCTGCAACCACCAAACTGGCTTGTAACTTGATGACATTTCCCACTACAATTAATTTTTACCCACATTTGGTGGGTTGGCGGTTGGCAGTCTTGAGCAGTTAATTGACAATAACTTTAACTCCAGGCAATGAATAATTACTATCCCAGAGTTTCTTATTACATTTAAATCCCATACTTACATGAATTATCACGCAGCCCTAATCAATGTGAAAAAGTAAGATGATGTAGACTATGATTAGTCCATTTGATTAGTTAACTAAATGAATCTGCACCTATTTTTGAACAGAAATACTCCATATTTGCTGGTTCCAGCTTCTCCAATGTGAAGATTTGCTGCTTTTCCTAGTCTTACATTATATTGAATTAAATATCTTTGGTTGTTAGACTGTTGGTCAGACAGAAAAAGCGATCTGAAGTAGTGATAGCGAGTAGTAATGAGCAGTAATGAAGTTGGCAGCTTTCATTTGGGATGATCGGCATCAGCCGATACCTGCACTCTAAAGGCCGATATAGCATCCTAAATGACAGCAAATCTAATCTAAAACCATTACTGGCTATATATAGCCATATATAGTTATAGGGCATAGAATAATGCAGTTGAAAACTTCAGACGAACTGTACCCCACTATTTTATTTTATAGACCAAACAATGAATCAAATATAAAAGAAAATAATCTTCAGATTGACCAATAATGAAAATGATCTTTAGTTGCAGCCTTAATGTACAGTGAGTTCATTTCCCAGCAACAGTGCCAAACGTCATCATTCTCCTCGAACACTTTGTTGTTTGTCGTCGTTCATTGAAAAAATTGAGCCAAATTTTCCACCTGCATCAGTGGTTAATCTTAACACAAAACATTTTACAAGAATAATAAATGAATCAACTCAATAATTCTTCTATTATAATGTCAGGAACTCATCTCAAGTATCTGATCAAGTATGGTGACAACTTCACCATTTTGGATGATCAATAGCATGAGCACAGTTTGATCAGGAGTCAAGCAGTATCAAAGGTGAATGCTGAGCCCCACACACAAGCATGTCACTGTACCTGTGACTGGTTGTTCAGACATGAGTGTATGACTGAGAAGATCAGTGCAGCTTCACTATCTATATTCACGTCAGTCACATAGATTCAGGCAAAACGTTCTTAGTCATTTCAAAGAAAATCTATTTACAGAGGAAAAACCTTTCACAAACTGAAATTACGAAGGGATATAAAGAGATTCGGACAGAGAAGGCAAAAGAAGGAGAAGGGAGGGGATTGGCTGGAAATGATGCCATTAGTTAAGAGCTCAGCTCAGCACACGCTGAAAGCAAACCAAAACTCCCCCCTCTCTTTCCCTCTTGGTCAAAGGGCTCATTTGGCACCACTGACTATAAACAACACTCTAAACAAACCAAATACATGCTAAAAAGTAAGTGCTCCCTCTCCACCCCCACCCCCCTGCTCCAATCTTCCCTGCTCTCCTCCGTCTCCCTGTCATATGCGCTCAACTCCCATTTAATGTCCTGCAAATGAAGCGGATTTATTAATGTGTAATTAAGTAATAATCATCACTACATAATACATGAGAGACCCAAGGGGCTAAGAGCTGAGAGAGAGAGGGAGGGAGAGATAGGATAGCGAGGCTGCCGGAGCAGACAGAGAAGGAGATTTTTGCTGCCTCGCCTCGCTAAAGACACACATTAAAAACGGATTAATCCACTGAAATAATATTTTGATAAGAGAGAAGCCGCGCTTTCTCATTTCTGCCTCCCGCTCGCCCCTCCTTTTCTCTCACCCCATCAGCTAGTGTCATGGCCCATCACCGCGCCGTTAGTCTGTGTTCAATTAACAGACTGCAATTAGTCAAGTCTCCCCACTGTTAACAAGGCCTAATCACTGTAAAGGCTAGACTGGTCAAGTAAATCCATCAGAGGAACTTAGTCGCAGTGGTGAAACTCAGAAAAGCAGGAATATGAAGATTAATACTGCCGTTTGTTATGACTGCTTTGATTAGATTGGCAGATCAAAGAACATAATAATATTGTAAATTGTAAATACATTGATATTGTCACAATCCTGCAATGAGATGAAGCCTCCTTTTATTTACATGTTCTTAAATTAGATTACATGATAATTAAAACTATAATCAAAATGGCAGCTGTACAGTACAGAGTGTACACACAGAATAAAAGTACCACTATCTGAGTAAATAAAAACAAAAACAATAACAGATGTTTAATGTCTAACACTGAGAAATAAGACAAAAAGTGAGAAATGAAACAGGCATGATTTGCAGAAAATGAGCAAACATGTAGGCCTATAAATATAATTTTCAGTTCACGTCGCTGTAGTGCTGTCCATGACCTCAATGTGAAACAAAAACACAACTTTCCCAGCCATGAATCTCTTGGTTGTTTTTAGGAGCTATGCATTTGAACTGATTTGGCAGCAAATGACAAACAACCAAAACAATGCGTAGTGGGTCGTATGCAAGTGCATTACCCTGTCCATGGAGTAAAGTGACAATAAATGATCACCACAGCGCCCGTCAGCTACAAATTTGATTTCCAGAAAAAAAAAAAAACAATCCTTTGTCACTCTGAGTCAGTGCAACTCTAAAGCAGGAGATGAATGAGGTGGGACTTGGTGCTTTTTGTTATTGTTTTGGCATGCCTGACTGGCCGGTAAGTCCGTAAGCCAGCCAGCCAGTCAGAGTTGGGTGAGCAGGTGAAAGACAGAAGAACATGAAAACACATAGGATCCCCCGGCGACGTTCACCTCGTCCTGCCCTCCATCGCTCCCTCCCCTCTGCCCACTCACCTGCTGTGTGCCAGTGCACTGCACCCAAACACCTCTCTCTCTCTCTCTCTCTCTCTCTCCCTGTACCCTTCTTTCTCTTCCATCTCTCTCTATTTCCTCCATCCCTCTCTCCATCTTCCCCCAATGCCAGGTCTTGCCAAGCTGTCAGTGGGGCAAGGTGTGGAGGGGAGATAGCAACACGCGTGTACACACACAGATGCATGAGTACACATACACAAAACACATGGTGCTTAGGCAAGCTAGACTACAAGGGCTGTGTTACCTTCGCTGCACACACACACACACACACACACACACAAACACACACACACACACAGAGTGGTGGTCGTCCGCCTCAGCTTTGCTTCGCTCTGCTTCGCTTGGCTGCCTGACTAAAGCTAAGCTCTGGTTATCCAGGCTGCTGAGACCAGGCTGTCTTAGTGACACACACACACACACACACACACACGCAGACACACAAGACGTGCATGTCCATGATGCATAAGAATGTCTTGAAAGCAAAAGCGCGTAGATACACACATACAGACCGAGCAGCGGTGGACAGATTCACTGGTCCACAGCAGCTGATTTGTTCACTGACAATCTGCACGGAGCATCAACAACACTGCAGCAGGGGGCAATGACAACCCCTTTCAACCACATCTTACACATACTGATTAAGTGGAAACCAACTACACACTCATACAATGCCACTCTAAACAAATGCTGAAACAATAACTTGACTGCTAGGAGATCAGTCCTTCTACAGAAAAATAATCAGGACAGCTTTAGCAATTTATCAAACATTTGCTTGCCATGGCTTTAATAATGCTTTTCTCCATTTGATATGATATAAATAGATGTTTATACATTTTTGTTTATTTTATTCTGTAGGTCGAGTTTTAGGCTCTGATATCCACTGGTTTAACCATTTGTAATATGAAATTTATCTGGGTAAAAGATCAATCAATTATATACTATACTATATATGTAAAGAGCACAATCTAATGTTATTTTCTTCACACACAAACAAACAAAAAAACTACAATGAAAAAAAATACCAACGCTCCCACAAAAAGGAAAAGGTTTAAAGGTCCTATCCTATTAGTTAGCAAAAAGTCGCTAAATACTCGCAGCACCGGGTTAATGTACTTTATGTACAAAACAGATTCGTTATCATTTGTACATGTGTGCCAGTTCCTTATAAAGTCTAAGAGTGTAAAGGAAGATGGGACACGGTGGTAATGGGTTGTGTTACACTGATCATGAGTCAAAGAGGTCTAACCCAAGACCCCAAATAAGACTCATACATTCCAGTTATTTCCCTAAAATACTTACGAAATTAAAAAGTAAGTAAGATGAAAACCAAGACAAACTATTATTTTGGAGAAGTGCCCCTCAAACATCAAGATACAATATCCATGTAAAGCATAATGTACTGTTACAGACAACAAACAGCATTTATTCTTTTCACACTGCCTGGATCTTTTACTATTTATATAAAGATGGGCTGCGTGTATTAACTGAAACCAGCTTCACAGCAGAGGAGGCTGGGGAATCTGCTACCGCATCCCTCAAAATCACATCCTCTTCCGCACGACATCTCTGTCAGCATGTACTGTAGGCTGAACTTAAAAACAACCTGCACATACAGGCCTAGCCCACAGTAAGAGATATTACAGCCAGAAACATATACCAAAACAAACACAATATCAAACGCTTCCAGGACTCGATGTGTGTAAGTTGCGTTTCCTACAATTCCCTAAATGAATTCCGACCGGCCTCAGATGCAGGTTTAACTTCAGAACCTGCAGGAGAGGCTGAACTCCTTTGGTGAAAATCCCACTGCTAATCAAACTAAACACTCAGTTAGTACCACTGTCAGAAATATGCTTTTTTTTCCCCCCATATAGACACAGAAAGGGAAAACTATATGGTAGAGGAAGTGGGGGAAGGGGTGGCAACCACATGGTCAGCCCATCCCATTGCCCATCTGGGTCCCATAAAGGAAACATGGAGGCCAAGGCCACCACATGCCCTCATGCATGATGCCCACTCACCCGTGCAGTGAATACTCTTTTATGGTTTAATGTGGGAATGGGGCTTCCTTTATAAAAAATATTAATAATAATGCACGGTAACTTAATGATTTGAATACTATAAATTTAGGAAAACTAATCTGTAAATTCCAGAGTTGGTCTTCATGTGTGCCCAACCTTACAGGGCATCTTTTTTTAAGTAGGAAGGGAGGCCAGAAAACCTGAGCAAATACTCACAGAAATAGTCCTAAATCTAAGATCAGGTATATTCACCTCCAGCAATGCACTGCCCCTCCTTTAAGGTGTGGGGAATTTCAACATTTGAAGAGAAAATTGGGATTTTAAATCCAATTTTTGATCATTATTTTGGTGTGAAAAGAAACATCAGTGACTACAAAGACATATAATGTGAGGGCTAAGGGACTTCAGTTTGGGGTCAAACAATCTAATTTACTACAATACCGCAGCAGTGGCATGCAATACATCACATCATGGGAATAATACATGGGCTCATTAACCGAGTGAATTACGAAGAAGTTGATCCAAAAGCAATACCCACGCTGTCAGGAAAACGATGCACCAGCGTATCATCTTTCAAGTTCTGACAGTGTGGCAGCTAATTGAAAACAATTAGCCAAGTGGACCAGCAGACAGAGAAACTAAACTGTAGTTCTTTGAAAGCTTATTTCTGACAATGGTGGGACCATTAGAAACAATTAGTAGGTGGACATTATAATTAAACCCTTTATAATGGCTACATTTTAATCAGTTTTTAACAGCGTCCTGCCCAATTACAAACAATTAGTGAACCAACAATAAAAGTGAGCAATCAGACTAAGTGTTAAGGTAAGAGACACTGAATTATCTTACCTCGGTTGTTAAACTACAGACAGAGTGCTTGCAACCCTTTGGGGGGAAATTAAATTAAACTGGCACCAGAGTAGGGGATAAAATCTTAGTCATGGTTTTGGTCGCGTTGGCTTCTTTACCCACTCCGGAGTAACAGTGTCTGTTCACATGAGCTACAAAATAAAACAGTTTCTTACCTTTAACGGAGCGCGGCTTGGCCTGTTTTCGTCTAGACATCTCTGGTCTCGAAGAGATTTTTTTAATTTTAGCTCTCTAATTGTTTTTGTTCCGTTTCGTGTTTTCAGCAAACCATGCAGGCAAGACACAGCCGGGTTGTCTTTCCTCCTCCTCCTCCACTTCGCTGCTGCTTCTTCGCCTGTTGCAATGCGGCAGCCTCAGTCTCTGAGTGGGAAACGGCCGTTAGTCCAACGACAACAAACCACACACATACGCACACACACACACACACACCGGGAGTGAAGAGGCTTGGAGGCGACGCTCGGCTCCTCTGGTGCGTTTTCTTCCTCAACAATCGGCAGGGCTCGCGCAACCTGTAGAATAAACGGGAACAACTTCTCCTCTTCTTCGTTACGGCGTGCCGCGACGCAGACAGCTTCGCTTTTTTTTTGTTTCTTCTCTCTGTATTTCCCCCTCACTGCACGCGTTGTGCAGCCCGGGCGCTCGTGCCGCTCCGACTTCTTCCAGCACTAGCGGACCGGGGCGCGAGCTGCCAGCCACGCGCGCGGCAAACACCTGAACAGGTCCCGCGCGGTATAGAGGAAAAGTGACAGCGGCACCGTCCGAGTGCGAGGTGGCGGTGCCACGGCAGTACGTGACGGTCCAGGTGATGAGAAGCGACGGAGAATGTTCTGGGAAATTGCTTTCGAAATGAAACGTGGCTTCTTCCCTCGCGCTCCTCGCGTCTTCGTCGGGGCTTATTTAGTTTATCGAAACTATTTCAGTCTGTTTTGTTTATCTTTTCCCTCCAGGAAAGCGGCACCGACCCGAACCGACCAGCCTCCTGTGTCCGTCCCGCTATTCTACACTAGGCTGTGGTGGTGGTGGTCTGGTGGCATGGACATTGCGCTCTTCCCCTGCATCTCCACCCCGAGGGCAATACTGCTTTTACTACCCACGCTTTCTTTTTGTTAATATTTCCCAATGCCCTACCGGCGGTATTAATAGCAGCCTAATATTTCAACCAGTCTAACCCTTCGCTAGCCTCTGTCTCCCTGCTTTTTCTTTGTCCTGACTCTGGCTACCAGTCTCCCTCCTCCTCCTCTGCCTGCCTCTGCTGGCGGGGCTGCGGCGCAGACACACATAATAAAGCCAAGGCAGGCAGTGCTTGGCTGGAAATGTAGCCGCGTCCCAGCAGGGGGATGTGAGAGAAGGGTCCCGGCGGGGGAGCGCTCTGATCCCGCAGGGAGCAGCTCGGCACAGCCCGGGTTGGCTGAGGCAGAGAGGCAGGAGAGAGGCAGGCTGGGCTGACGGGAGAGAGAGGAAGCAGAGGGGAGAGTTAGGCAACAGCGCCTAGCTGTGGCCGACCGGCACAACTACAGCCGGGACTCTGAGAATACAGAGGGAGGAGACAGAGGGAAAATATGGACTTGGATTAAAGTGGGATGTGGAAGAGGCTCTAAAGTAAAAAGCAGCAATAAACAAGTTCTTGACAAACAAAATGAGGGCGCAAGTGAACAAGTTATTATGTCACCTGATGCTGAGGTATCTGGGTTTAAACGCAAACACTGCTCAGCGGTGGAGGACGTTGCTATCAGCCAGTAACCAGTGTCACAACGTGTCGCTCCCACGCCCCAGTAGCAATGACAATGTTTAGTATTTCTGCGTTAAACGTTTCTTTTGGTTCTCTGCACTTAATAGCAAGCTCCTATCTTCTCCTCGGCTGTACTAGGCCAATTATAGGCCCCTTCAAGCTGTGACAGGAAGTAGGCCTATGTCTTTTTCTATTCATTTTGATTTATGCACGAGAAAACCAGAATTCGGCTTGTCTGTCTGTAAGGAGCAAGGTATTACCACAGTGTACTTAGCCTATAGTTACAGTAGCGTCAAAGGTGCTCTTTTGATTTAAATGCCATCGTGCTTGCTCTTTATAATATTTTTACACCTGATGCAATTTTTGCAGCTCTTGGATCAAAACATACATACTCTACATAAGTAGAGTCATACCCAGGACCTTGTAATTCCTTGGTCACAAATGGAGGTGATTAAATGTGACTAAATTGCCTCTGATGCATGGGGGGGGGTTGTGACACACACTTCACCTAAATGAGTCCAAATTTGACAGTGCAGCAGCTGTGGGCAGCTTGAACCCCCATAAAGCCTCAACCCAAACTGTATTTGGGGGTCACTTGAAATTCATCATTAAAGGTTCAGTGTGTAACTTTTAGTGGTGAGGCTTGCGAATTGCAACCAGAGGCTCACGGTACCATTTCCTGAGTTGTGAAGTCATTTTTCCGACTTCAGTGTGTGTGTTCATGTGCTATTAAGTCGGAATGTGGAATCAACATGGACAAAGATGTGTTGGATTAGCATTATCACAGCCTATAAACAACACGCAGACATCTTGTTCACTCGACATGGACAGCAGACCATATTACAAATTACATCTTTGCAATACATGAATTTTGCACAAATCAAAGATAGTTCTGTATCCTTCTTTATGTCCCATGTAGCCTACACTTTATTGCAATTAAGATTTAAGGAGGAAAAAAAAGATTGTGATTATTCCGACACTACTTGAATGCACCATCAGTTACTGTTCCTCTTCACTCTTCAAGACGCAGGAGAAGCGACGGTGGCCGACGCTGTCGGCTCTTGTGCTAAATAATACGTGAGGGCCTCCGTTTGACCAAATTTCACTTCTGTTCATGCTTCCAACAAACTAGATGACTACTGTACTATTACTACCAACGTTACATGTTCTTCTTTTTCGTGCATAGTGACGAAACTCTGTAGTGCTGTTTGTCCGTTTGGGCTACTGTAGAAACATGGCAGCCAAGATGGCAACATCCATGTAAGAGGACCCGCTGTGTATGCAACATTAGCTAGAAATGGTTCATTATAAGGTAATAAAAATATGTAAGATCTTTATACATCACTGAAAACATACTTATGGATATTATATAGAATTTTGCCAGTCCTGCTAAATGTTACACACTGGTCCTTTTAACAAAGTGATTTCTGTAAGCTGGCATTAATCTTCTTGAAGACCAAAAAGTGGCAATGTGTTTTGGACAGATATAGTTTATGTGTCCTAAAACAGGTAAAAAAGAATGTTTTTAAAAAGTTTTTGGTAACACTTCAGAGAGAGAGAATGAATGGCATTGTGTGGAAACAGACCAGTTCTTTTTGCTGACACAAGTTTGAATGTGTTTGTTTTGCAGAGTAACACATATTAATATCTAGAATCTTAGTCCAGCAATTCAGGGAAAGATTGCAAGAAACAAAATCATGTATTCAGACTGTAATGGTGCATTCCCTCCATAAAACGTCTGCACAGGATTTGTGCGCGGTTTTGGAATGCCAGACGTTTTTCATCTTGAAATGCTCCCCGTTTCCTCAGCGTCTTGTCATTTCACTCATTTGTGGTGGATTCATTTCTTTAGGACAGTGTCTGACAGGATTAGTTTAAGCCTATTCATTTAGGCTGAGCAGAACCTATCCGTGCGAAATGAACATTTTCCGCACTTTAGATCGAGACCACATGAAATGTCTGTTTTTATCCAGTCATGGGCATACAAGAACATAGACCTTTGTGTTGCAGTGATGTACCATCAAATGTTTAAACTCTGCTGAGCCATTTCTTCAAAAGAAAATACCTCTCTGTCCTCCATTGCCCTTTTCTATGCTGCTTTGGAAACCTTTTTTTCCTTTCTTTTTTCTGAGAGCTGTTTTCACATTGGCGAGCACTTTTTGTCACAGTGAATATAAACCGTTTGACTTACTGTATAAACATAATTCAATTAGCCACACCAGTGCACGCGCGAGTGTGTACATGCATGTGTGTGTATGCGTGTTTGTGTGTCTTCTTCAAAGCTCCTTTATTTCCAGTAAAGAAAAGAGGGACACGTCTGTGGACAATATAAAGCAGACAAAGAGGGAAAAAATGAAAATCACTGGGTGCTTTGTTCTTCGCTCTCTGCTCCAACTGAGCGCTCTCTGACCGCAGCTGAGCTTTTCCATGTTGTCTCTCCCCCTCTCTCACTCTGTCTCTCTCTGACTTTCCCCTCGCCCCTCTGTCTCTCTCCCTGGTTGTCATGGATAACTGGGTAACGTGGAGCTCCCTGTGCTAACCAGCAGGACCACTGCCCTCCGCAGATTGAGCCTCCCTGCCCCCCACCCCACCCCGTTCTCCCATGGAGAGACAGAGCAGCCTTTAAGATTGACCCCCTGCCGGGTTTGGGATGGTGGGGGGCTCTTGTCTCTATGCCCTCCCCTTGCCCCCCCCCCCATTCTGTCTCCCTCTGCCTCACCCTCCAACCTTCACCTCTCCCTCCCTATGAAATGAGTGCACGCCAGGAGACCTGCGTGTGCATTTCTGTGTGTGTGTGTGTGCACGTGCATAGCTCCCCCAGTGTGACTGCCGCTGGCATGGAGGGGCAAAAGCTCTCACTCAGTGGTTGGTCCCCCCTCCACCCCTGTCTCCCCTCCTCGTTTCGGCCGGTAAATACAAAGAGTGGGAAAAAAGCCCACATTACAAGCTCCTTAAGGGTCAAGGACAGGCCCCAGTCTGAATGGCTTCTAAGAGTCGTATTGTTGAATCACATAGCTAGCGATTACACCCTCTGTCATCTCCGAGCGGATTTGGCTTTTTTGTACACACAACAAGAGAACATCAAGTATCAGCTACTGAATAAGTCTGCCAACACACATGCAGTGGGAATTGGTACAGACAGGACATCAATGGAGTAAACCAGGGGCAGATGTAGAATTACATCTGATTTGGCTTAAAAATATCACACCTTAACAGTGGTCTGTTTTACAGTAATAGGGGATGTGAGAGCACTGAGATGACGACAGAAAATAAGGTACCAGTTTATGTATTTTCATAAATAAATTCTGTTAATGTAGCTGTGGTGAGATAGCCTCATTAAAAATATTTATATTCATAGTATTTATTATAATATCATGTCATGATAAACTTACCCACTTCTACCAAACTCTCATGGAAACTAAGCCCAGCCTAAGTTCAGCCAGGAAGACTGTCTTTATGCTTCAGTCATTCACAACTGTCTCTCTCATACTCTTTAACAGCTGATTATGGGCATTGTCCCTTAATTTTCCAATCATATCTTACCAGGATCAGCACAGTCAGTCATATAGTCACTATCAAACTTTAAATCCGCTTTCTCTGCTGCCAGTAGTCATTCAAACACATGACAGAGCACAACTCACAACGATGACCAGACAGGGAATTAACAGAAACACCAAACATTTATACAGAGGGACTAACGAGCAGGGCGGGAGCAACACAGGTGACAGACATGAGACTAACGAGACACAGGCAGGCAGGGAGAGAGCAGAGGGGAGAACAGAGAGACAGCCACAACAGGTAGACTGATTAGGTAGAGACAGTAGAGACAGTAGCTCAGGAATCAGGCTAGCAGATATCAGTGTTCTTTGGGAATCTTGCAAGGTTGAGTCTTACAGGAATGTTTACAAGAACTTACTGGCTCCACAGATTAGAGTACAACTCATGGATGGTAATAGATTCCAATATGACGAAGCAGTGGAGTCTAATCTTCAGACAGATTTCTTGTTCTAGGTTAATATCAGCTAAAGATGACCTAAGAGGGAAAACCTACAGGCACTAGGGGGGAAGACCGAAACGCAAAAGGGACCAAAAGATGATTTCCTTCAGATCTGATGCATTCACATGTTGTATGCTGGCACTGCATCTCCTCGGCCGGGCTCATGATTAAAAAACAGAGAGGAAGTTTTTTCTGACTGCTTGGGCACAATTTTTGAGACCATTGGCTATTTTTTGCAAAACTGTGCTCACTAACCACAAAACCTTACACCGAAAAAACAAATCATTACACATCTCTTGCAAAGGCAAACGATTCTTGCAAAACTCTTCAAACCCTTTTAAAAAATGTGTTTTCGCATCCACACAGTCCACACAAACATCTTTGGTGAGCACACGAAGCAGCAACTACAAACTGATAGTATAAATAAAAAACCACTTGTGGCTTTTGCTTTTTTCTGTGCACACACGCGTGTAGTACAGTAAAACTCTCATACACGCAGGTTCCCAAATGTGTTATGTATGGATGTTTGTTCTTCACTTGGTTTTGGAAAGGAACTCTGTACAGCAGCTTCATCCAATAAATGGTGACTCACCCTACTGATGTTTTGGAACATTGTGTAATCTGCCAGTATGTGGCAGATTACACAATGACCATATTTACAATGTGGGTCTCCGGCTCTGGGGTGAACAGTCGACCTGTTCCACCATATACTGTTTGTTTTTTTCAACTCTGTGAAAAAACATTTGATTGGCTTTTCAGGGGTGACAGATCCTTGTCATCACAGAGCATATTACTGATCCAGAACCAGTGCTGTACAGCACAGTTACTTATGGCTTCTCATTTCAAAGTAACTAGATGATACCTGCGAATAGTATAGCTGAGATTTGGTGGAACCTGTTGCCCAGCCTCCCTCAAGCTCATCCTGTGGTTGACAACATAGTCAACCACAGTCATTCGGATTTCAACAAGTATATCCCTGACCCCCCCCTTCCTCTTCCTCATCCTGGTCCTCTCCTTCTCCCCCATCCTACTTGATCCCGCCCTCTCCTCCTCTTACTTCTTCACCTCCTCACTCTCTCCCTCATCCCTCATCTTGTTTCTTCACCTCCTCGTCCATGTCCTCCTCTTCCTCCTCTAATTCTCACCCCTCTAAAGCTGCCATGGTAAGTCAAACCAAATGTTTACCTGTCGCCTATTAACATGTAGGGCAAAATAGTGTAGCAAAAAATAGTAATCTTTACAGTTTTGATAGAAGTGTATTACTGAATTGCAAACTGAGTGTAAAGCAGAGAACGGGCATTCAGTTTGGCACAGTTGGTAAATGATTTGGCAACAAGTGTTAGTGGTTTTAGAAATAGTAAAACTGAAAAAAGGGCATGTAGTGCAGGTGTCAGGATAACACTGCAATTGCTTTTGATGATAGACAGTAATACATTATTATCTAAATTAATTTAATGACATATTGACATGAAATATGTTTTTAAAATGGGCTGCAGGCTTAATGAAGAATTACTTCCCCACTAACAGGTACTGTATGCAAAAATTCAGTTTGCTACTGAGAAACACATCGAAATTTTGTTTTGCATGAACATACAGAGGGTGAAATGCGCGTCAGGGTTCTGAAATATAGACTGATGTACACCAGTTAAACCACCTGTGATGTCATGACAGCGAAATGTGACCTATGACAACACAGTGCGGGATCTGAAGCAAAGAGTGCAGAGTCAGGGTCACGCACTACTGAGAGCTGACTGCAGGGTCTCCACATCACTGTGAACTGCGGAATAACCGCTCGCGTAAATTCTCTCTCCTTTTGTATTTCGTTCACACAAACACACATTCTCCATGTACCACTCTGTCTGTCTCCCAGGTATCAAAGCCTGAAATTCCTGAGGTGAGAAAGCAGCACAGTCTATTCTCCACGCCCTCACAAAGCACTCCTGAACATCGGCCCATTGTGCTGCTTGGTTCCCTGCCACTAGCGGATAGAGTTCATGTTATATTTATGTAGCCTAAAGCACACTCTCTCTCCCCATCTTCCTTCATCATCCTCTCTCTCCCTGCCTCGCCGATCTCTCTCTCTTTCTCTCCCGGTCTTCTGCTGTGTTGAACTCTCGCCAGCTCCACTAGGTCTCCCCTCTGAAGACAACAATGTTCCATCTCGTTGCTTTTGTCCTAGATATCAGCTATTTTTAAATGGAATAATTAGACACATAACTGATTTAAATACTGCAAAGCCATACTCTTTTGTCTCCACTTACTGTGGGCTGGGTGCACAATGCCAAAGGTGTACAGAGCTCGCATACATGTGTTTGCATTTACATAGCTGTGTGTGTTTTAAAGTAATTGTTCTTTCTTATGCAGGTAGAGTGCAGTGGTGCAATGGGTAAAAGGTATTTTGAGCTTCTGTATTATTCCAGACTTATGTGAATTTCAATTTTGTGGATTTCTAGATTGCATGTGGTGCACCCACAAATCCGTGTGTGTGTGGTGTGTGTGTGTGTTGTGTGTGCTTACAGGGGACAATTGCCTGTGGTGTGTGTGTGTATGTGTGTGTGTGGGCTGCATTCATTATTTGATCCGAAGGTAAGAACAAGGGAGAATATTTAGCCTGCGGTTACTTTTTAATAAATATTCAGTATGGAGACAGAGGAAAAAGATCAACATTATTTTTAATATTTGTTTTGAGCGTTTGTTAAGCCTGTTATTCTATACCCAGGCTCACTTGTCAACCGCAAGGTCTTTGTGGAGGTATTAATGTGTTTTTGTGTGTGTGTGTGTGTGTGTGTATGTGTGTGTGTGTGTGTGTGAGAGAGAGAGAGAGAGAGAGAGAGAGAGAGAGAGAGAGAGCAACAGAGTGGAGGCCGACTGCTACAGGATCCCAGCTGTCTGAAATCTCTTAAGAAAAATAAACATTATGATGATGATGATGATGATGATGATGATGATGACGATGATGCTTGTGGTGATTATAATTTTGCTGATGAAGACATTGATGACACTGTTTGTGATGATGATTGTGATGATGATGAGGATGAATGTCATGTAGATGAAGGATGTTGGCAATTAAGGAGATATTGTGCAGAAATGGTAGATTGTGGGCAAACAAAGGCTCATGGTTTCAAGTAAATTAATGAAAGTGATATTCATTTTGTTCACAATTCTTCACGTCACGTGTCCTATGAGAGTGTACGTGTACACGGCACATTTGGTCACTCACTGGGATTGTTTTCCTGTTTGTATTCAACAACTTCAGGACTGCTCCCAAACAGGTTATAGTTGAGCACATAACCCCCTGTAATACCACAACATTTTTTACATTCTGTTGTATACCATTCTTAATGCTAAGCTAGCTAACAAGCTGCTGGCTTTTGCCCAGTGTGTACCAAATATATAAGAGAGCGATTTCAATCTTCTCATCTGTCATGGTTTTGGTTTTGAGTGCTGGTTTGGTTTTTCTGTTTTATATTTACTAAACCCTACTTACTCAGCCACTTTATTAGGTACATCTTGCTAGGTTGGACCACCTTTTGCCTTCAGAACTGCCTTAATACTTTGTGGCGTCACGCAGTGATGCTATCATGCAGATTTCTCGGAAGCACATCCCAAAGGGGCTCTATTGTGTTGAGGTTTGGTGATTGCGGAGGCCATTGGAGTACAGTGAAACCACACAACCACACACACAAGAAACCAGTTTGAGATGATTAGAGCTTTGTGACATGGTGCGTTATCCTGCTGGAAGTAGCCATCAGAAGATGGTACACTGTGGTCATAAAGGGATGGACATGGTCAGCAACAAGACTCAAGTAGGCTGTCACGTTTAAACGATGCTCAATTGGTACTAAGGGGTCCAAGGTGTGCCAAGAAAATATCACCCACAGCATTACACCACCACCAGCAGCCTGAACCGTTGAGGATGGATCCATGCTTTCATGTTGTTTACACCAAATTCTGACCCTACCATCTGAATGTTGCAGCTGAAATTGAGACTCATCAGATTAAGCAATATTTTTCCAATCTTCTATTGTCCAGTTTTGGTGAGCCTATGGGAATTCCTCAGTTTCCTGTTCTTAGCTGGCAGGAGTGGCACCCGGTGTGGTCTTCTGCTGCTGTAGCCCATCTGCTTTAAGGTTACACGTGTTGTGCGTTCAGAAATGGAATTCTGCATACCTTGGTTGTAATGAGTGGTTATTTGAGTTCCTGTTGCCTTTCTATCATCTCGAACCAGTCTGCCCATTCTCTTCTTCTGACCTCTGACATCAACAAGGCATTTTTCTCTTTTTCAGACCATACTCTGTAAACTCTAGAGATGGTTGTGCGTGAAAATCCCAGCAGATCAACAGTTTCTGAAATACTCAGACCAGCCTGTCTGGCACCAACAACCATGCCACATTCAAAGTCACTTAAATCCCCTTTTTTCTCCATTCTGATGCTCGGTTTTGTACTTCAGCAAGTTGTCTTGACCATGTCTACATGCCTAAATGCATTGAGTTGCTGCCATGTGATTGGCTGATTAGCTACTTGTGTTAACAAGCATCTTTCAGCCGGTTTGCTAGCCGCTAATAAACACTAAAGAAGAAGAAAAATAGAACTCTTCTTCTTTGTCATCATGATAGGGGGCTGTTGTGCACTCTCAGTGAGCGAGCGTGCTCGCTGACTAACCTGCTGATGTTATGGAAAAAGTTTTTTACGCAGAGAGGTAAACCTCACCGGCCGTTCACAGAGAGAAGCAGGGTCAGACAGTGAACCACGGACAAGTGATTCAGGTTTGTGAGGCCGCAGCTCTAACACTTCAGTTAAGTGACTGTATTGCTGGGTAGTTAGATGTTATTAGGTGATATTATCTCGCTATTAGAGATGTTCGGCTGATTGCGAGGCTTGTTTCCCTCCTGTGAAGTGCACAGTTTCAATATACATGGCCTGAGCTTGTATCAAATGATCACCTCAGGGCGTTTTACAGCTGATCTCAGCACATTAGTGGGATAAGAAGAGAACAATTGAGAAATATATGATAAAGATTAGAAAGACATGAGAGAGTATGAGAAAGTTTCTGGATATTTCCTCCTGATGACAAATATACCAAGTAGCCTATAGGTGCACCTACTGTAAAATAATTTGATATCGTGGAAAAGTTCATTTTCTTCCATAACTTAAGTCAAAAATATAATCTTATAGATATTCCAAGCCTTTTTTTCATTTTAATCTTGATGATGAGGGCTTACAGCTCACAAAATCAAAACTCTAGTATCCCAAAATGTATTAGAATTTCAGAATAAATGATTTATTCTACAATTATTCTACAAATTATTTATTCTATTTATTCTATTCTACAATGTCGACCTGAGAAGTGCGCTAATCAGCTAATTAACTCAAAACACCTGCAAAGGTTTCTTATGCCTTTAATCTCTCAGTCTGGTTCTGGTGCTCACAATTAACTTTTCAAATGGAAATGCAAATCAAATTCATTTTTTTTTAGATTTGAGATGCTCCTGTACTAATGTAACAAATGTAATAATAGGCTAGTTTAATGAATATCACTGTCCAATCACATCAAATGTCTAAATGTCATAAATATCAACCGTCAGGTTAGGGTTACCCTAACCCTTTTTGACTTTTATTGCACACATGAGACTAAAATTATTAGTTTCAGCTATGTTATGCTGGCGTTTCGGCCTCAGTTTAAAAGTGCTGCTGTAAGTTTTACAGGCCACCAGATGCAACTGGGTTTTCTTAGCTTAAAGCCCCAAAGCTTCATAATGCTTCATCCATTCATCACTACTCGCTAGCTAATGTTAGCTGATCTGACTGTGTTTGAGGGACTATTTTGTCCCACAGATGAGTCAGCCAGGGAATAGGAAGGACAGGCATCTAGGTAAGGGACAGCAGCTGCTTTAACTGCAAATTGGTGATCTAGGGACTCCAGAAGAAATTGAATGTGAAAGCAGGTGAAATGGAAGAGGAACAAGAAGATGAAAATGTGTTTAAAAGAAAAGAGTGAATAGAGGATGAGTAATGGGAGCACAGGTGCCAGAAGTAAGGAGACTAAGATGTGCATTTAATGTTTTTTTGCATTTTAAGAATATGATCAGTAGCAGTGAGAAAAAGATGGTGGTGACCATAAAGGAGTTGAAATTCGTAAATTAGGGATGCAAACTAGTACTCTTAAGCTAATGAGGAGACGCTTTGTTTTTGATTTTAATGTGCAAATAATATGCTTAGTAATGATCTAGAAATCACATAGAAAAAAAGATTATTCAAAGATTTGATAATTATTCTGTAATGGCACCGCAGCCCTCTGAATCGTTATCAAATGGAATCATGAGGTGTTTATGGATTCCCACCTCCAATGATGATCAGAAACTGTTAACCATATTTCTACCGTATCTTGATTATGTAACTGAAAAATAGCAACATCAGATAAGTTTTGCCTCTTTTTAGTTGCCAGAAGTGAAAATGAGTGATCTTCAATATAAGTTGTGTTTTGGATTTGGATTTGGCTCCACAGGATGATTATTTTCCATTCATCTTTTTCCCAGATAGAATACCTAAAAATCTATACACTATCATTTCCAACAGCATGAAAAATATTGCATTAATGGGAAAAATCTCCCCAGGGGTCCAAGCACCCCGACCCCCCTAGGTTTGGGTTAAGCCCCGAATGTTTACAACGTGTGGCTCCGCCTCTGGTCTTGACCCCCAGCGCATCCGGCAAAGAGAGACTGATCCTTCAGTGCGAGTTTCCTGATGCAGCTCAAGCGTCACTCAATCAGCTGACTGCCTCTGTCTCTCTCCATTTTCATTTTAAAACGGAGACCTTTTGCAACATTTCCGCCTCCCGTCCAGATTGGCGAATCCGAAAATGTTTGTTTGAAAACGTCGTTGACCCTGTGGACAATAACGGAGGATTTTAAAAATGATGACACTCACATTTGGCTTTCTGGTTCGGTCTTCTCTGTTATGTAAAAGAAAACGATGCTACTGACAGAGTTTTAGTGTCGGCATTTTTATTAAAATATTTTGTGCTGTGTAAAAAACACTTGTAGCCTACGTGCATGTCGCATAGGCCGACTTTGGGTCGGTCTGCCCCCCCCCCGCCACAATCTCTCAGTAGGGGAGACCGGGGGCAATTGTAACACACTCAGTTTCTCCTAACAGAAACAAGCTAGAGTGATGACACTTCAGCACATGCTCAGTAGGATTCTCTCTCTGCCTGTGGAAAAGGAGCAGGATCATTTCACCTCAGCAGAAGTTTTTAACAAAATGCTGAGTTGGAGGTATGAAAGTAACTTTTTGGATGTAGAGTTTTTCTTCTGATGTCTGAAGCTTAAATTACTACAAATTTAAACATACATAGATGCCATCTTTAGGTTATTGATTAACAATTAACACTAACAAACGATGCTAATATAGTTGTTGCTGGCGGGCATACAAGATTTTATCATGGCTGCAACATCGGGGGCAATTGTAACACTGTGTTCACTGATGTTCCGAGCCACATGGCCCGATGTAAGCTGCTTGTTTGTCAGTGTTGACCACTTATGTTAGAAAGTGAACATATTTCACTAAATTTAAATGTAAAAATACATTTAAAAAGGGTGTATTAAAATAAATGGATTTGTTCTAGTAGGTCAAATATAGGTCAACATTCTTTGTATAAAATGTATGTTTTATATGTGTTTAACAGAAAGTGTGAATGTTATATAGCCTAAGTCTGCAAAAGTAAAATTCCTTTCAATTTCAGTTTGTCTATATAGTGGAGTTAAAGTAGTCGATTGTTGAAGACCAAGCAAAACCAAAGAGAATGACTAGTTCACTTAAAAAGCAATTTTATGAAGATAGAACAGAGAACTTAGCTGAGGATGCCTGACATCTAAAATAATTTGAACCATATAAAAATACTCTTAAGTAACATTAGCAGTAAAGGAATTCCTTTGAGGTAGCCTAGGCTTTTACTTGACATGCAGTGGGTTAAAGACTTAATGACTTATTTTTAATTGTTACAATTGCCCCCTTGCCGTGTTACAATTGTAACATGCATTTAATTAAATATTATAGTATTTTTCTTATAAGTGAAAATATATCACATATATGTATTTCTTGTATCAAAAGATGACTTGTGTCTCAAGTAGTCTGTGAGTTATTAAGGAAAATGTCAAAATTGTTAGAGCACGTGAACGGCCACTAGATGTGCGTTTTCAGTCGTTTTAATATGGATGGAGATCAACTCTGATACACAGCTACAACGCTGCTGTGGACGGAGAAGATCGTAGCCTATTCGTTATAAAACTGTAGCAGTGTGGATGTAGCCTAACATTATCCCACTCCTGTCTCTACTCCTCTCATGTCAACCCTCCCGTTTTCCCTGTGACTCTCCCATATTGTTACGTTCTCACCTATCTTCCCATCTAAACGTTTCCCCGTAAATCTCCTCGATTTTTAACCTTTATAAAATCAAATAAAAACCTGCTGGCCATATTTAGAGTGTTTGCTACTCTCTCCTCTGGTAAAGCCGGTGGCAATAGGCCAATGTGAAAGATGTAGACTGTGCTTCTTGCACAAGGATCTCCTAAATATTTTGGCTGTTTTGTTGCAGTTTTTATAGTTGAAATAAATTTATAAAGATGCTGTTTGTTCTGTTTTTGTAGTTTATTTCACAGGAAAGCTATATTTGTTCACAGTAACCAGACAAAGGCTTCTATGGTATAAGTCTCTAAGACAGAGGGGAGCGGTATTTGTTGCCTGTGTTTCCTGCCAATAGACAGTTGTCATGTAATGATGAGGTTTTGATGAAGGTTTTAAATTAGATCTGGTCCTAAACTAGTCATAATGTGCTTTACTCCAGTTTGCAGCTGCTGAATGAAGCCATCTACTGCATGGATTACAAAACGTTTTTGTACCTTCTAGTTATTTTGACACTGAAATATGTGAAAATAGGCTTAAAAATACCAAAATTATCCTTTAATATGTTCTTGTTAAATACATTTGAGACTAACTGTTGCACTGGAAAATATTATGTTGATTAGTGCCAAATTTTATGCACATTATGAGAGTAATCTCTGGTGTAGTATGTTGAGGCTTTGATAATCATTTTCTCCAAAAGAGACACTCAAATGAAACATTCAAATATGAAAGATGAGGTAGAGGCAATATTATGTATTTTCAAGCATCAGGTGAAGGTGAGGTAGGGCTAGTTCACCAATGATACAGCAATTTATATAACATTTTTCTTCTTTTTTTAAACTACAATACAGAAAGCACTATAACCGAGTTCCTCATGTTGTCAAAATGTTTTATTAGTATACTTGGAAGAAACAAGGACTTCACTGAGCCCCGCTGTCCCCACTTCTGAAACCAAACATCCACTGTTGGCGTCACTGCACACACTTTCCTTCAATTTAAGACAACTGTGCCTGGATCAAAACAGTTATTATTGTTCATCAAACAAGTCTGCTGAATGTCTTGGTTCAGCCAAAGGAATTACAGAACATTTTCTTTGTGTTTGTTTTTGACAAAAAAAGTGAAAAACTGTGTGTGTTCAACTCGCATGCACACGCACACAATGACACGTTTCTATTCCTGTGTGTGTGTCTCCATCTCTCTGGGTCCTGCCTGCCTCAGTCATGAGGGGCTGTTAAAAAGAAACAGTGGCAACGTGACAGCACTACAGCGCAAACCAAATTGACTTTCTTTCGTTCTCTTCCTTTCTTCGTATTCTCCGTTCTCATTGAGTGCTCGGCTCCAAACAATGCCACGTTTCCCTCGACGATCTCTCTCTGTAGGGAACCCGCCCCCTTTTTCCTAATTTCCCTCCACCTAAACAGAAAAGAGCCCCGTTAAAGAGCGTCATTAGTGCCAGGCCATTTTTTTGTTGTTTTCTTACTCTCTAAAGAAAGAGGAAGTGTTATCTGTGGCGGACAAACTTAACCCAATTAAGATCTGGTGGGGCGTAGGGGCTTGGCTCGGGACACAGCTGGGGCTGCCAGCTTGCCAACCAGGCACGCAGCCAGCCAGTCAGCCAGACAACCAGGCAGGCAGGCAAGTAGCCAGCCGCCCACTCAGTCAGCCAGCAGCAAGTCAAACAGTCAAGAAACCAAACAGCTGCCTGCTCAGTACACCCACCAGCCTGGCAGTCAAACAGATAACCAGCCAGCAAACCAGCCTGCCAAACAGTTAGCCAGGCGTTCTGTCAGGTAGCCAGTCTATCATATGTACAGCGTCTTTATCCCATGAAGTGATTTTGACTTCTGTTTAAGAGCTGGTCCTCTATGTTGTTGTTGTATGTGTGCATGTGCCAGAAACAGGAAAGGTCAGATATTTATGACTTAGCCTATATGTAGCAAAGTGAACCAGGGGTACAGAGTTCAATAGTGTTATGTGGTTATAATGTTATGTAGCTACATGGGACGATCGCGCGAGAGTTTCCGACGGGACTCGGGCAAAAACGGAAGTGTCGGCCCCGTGGTGTAGTGAAAGGGCAAGTGATGTACCTTTTGGTTTATGGATATCTCTATAAACCATGGTAGAGTACATAAATAATCCTTAAGATGGTCAGACGAGAGAGTGAACCAGCTAGCGGACCAACGTAGATACGTGAAGACCTTGGTGTCCCAGCTGATTCCAGAGGACTGATAGCGGAGTGAGTGTGTGTGTGTGTGTGTGTGTGTGTGTGTGTGTGTGTGTGTGTGTGTGCGTATCTTCGGCACGAGGGGAAGAGACTCTCCCTGGTCGGTGTGGGTGTGTGTGTGGGCGTGTCCTGGGGGCGCACAATGCACATCAGAAGACAGTGAGTTACTGATTTTTTGTTTCTGAAATATTAATTCTGAGTTCCTCACAAAGTTTTGGGCAAATTGTCTTTTGTGAATGGATGTTTCCTGGTAAATTTAAATATTTTACCTTGAGTTTATGACCTTGTGCGTTGTCTGGCCGAATGGATGTATTTATTTATTTATATTTGGTTTTTTTGTTTTCTCTATTTAGAAAAGGCCACCGCTGTTTTCTAGACTGCGGTGATTTTCAGACTTGACTGTTATCCTAGACTTTGCCGTTGTATAGATTTTGTTGTTGAAGTCTACCAGAGTGAGTGTAAACTAGTTTATGGCAGCTGTTTACAGATTGTGGTATGGTTAAGGGGTACTATAGTGTACTGTTAAATCAAATAGTTGAGATCAGATGCAATAGGTATATGGCAAGTGGGAAAGTTATTCCTGTGTTCACCATAACCTCCAGCTGCCTTAAATCCTTGACTTTCCATTATTAATGCTGCTCTCATTTGAGTCCAGTCGGGGAATAAAAACCCATAAAATTTATTGTGTGTCTGGCCTCATCATTCCTGGCCTGGTCACATAGATTTCTGTTTCCAAGAGAACATTGTAATATAATTAGTTTGTTTTACATAACTTTTTCTTAACAGTACTTATTTATATTTTTTAATATTTTGATTTCTTGTCACGTAAACAAGGTAAAATGAATCAAATATAAATCTCCTGGATTTCTTACCACACCAACAGTCCTGTGATTAAAAAGAAGAAGCTATGGGCTGCAGTTTTGGGAGCATGTAGTTTAAGGTACTGGTGAGATGATAAAAGTCAACACACAACTCTGGAAAGTTATCACAGCTGCAATTGGCCTATCCTTCTTCTTCACAATTGCAAGGTAAACGGTAGAAATAATCTGTTCATATTACAAAGAAATCTACCAGGATTGTGAGTTTCCGCGTATTTGATAGGCAAAAAACAGCCCTACACTGAAAGAAAGCAAGAGGCTGTGGTGGTTGCGGTGGTTCAAGTAGAATAGGGGGTTGTAATACCACAAGAAGGAATTGTACACTTAGCAACAGTTATTTTATCGTTTGCTGCAAAGATAACGAGGTAAACAGTAGAAATACAGCAGTCTCATTGCAAAGCAATCTACCAGTAATGTGCGCTTGCACACACTTGGCGTCAGGACACTACGGCTTCATCAAAATCAATTCTCGGCTGTGTTTTATCTTTCAAGCAGGGTTTAAGTCATTCTTACCTCTGTTGTCACACTGCAAAGCACGTAGGCACGTATGGGCATGTGAGTGTTGCATTAAGATAGACTTAAAAAATCTGAGCCTTACTTTAACTGACAATGGACTGAATGTTAAGCCCTCAAATCAAATATTCCTGCTTTAATAAAACATATTTCTCGAAGGTCTCAGATATGTGCTCCTCGGAGCGCTCTTCCTGGATCTCTCTGGGCCTCCGGTGGCCTTAAATGTTAACACATGTCTTTAAAACCAGCGCTCCTCCAGGGCAGAATGGAGGCTCAGAGGGCTAAAGTCAATTGTATGTGCTGTTTGTTAAACACATGAGAATGATGTGTGTGTCTATCTGCAATGCACTGCATGCAATGCAACGGTGTCATTTCTCAAATAGAGCGTTTGTAATTAAGCAAAGGACAAAAGACCCCTTGTCATATGCAAATGTGGATTGAGACTTAGACATCATCCCCACATACACGAGTGCACACCACTCACACACACACACACACACACACACCAGCAGCATATTTCAAAATCATCAAACCCTCTTCCCCTGGTGCCACACCTCACACTGGCTCGCACACATACACCCTCACCCCATGATCCGTACACAAGTGCCAGATACACACTCTAACAGCCAAACATGTTGATAATTAGAGCCTTGTTATTGGAAGGTGTTATCACAACAATTAACACCCTAATGTGTGTACGCTCACGTGTGTGTATGGCGGTGATGGGAGGGAAGGTGCTGGTTGTTGTGTGTGTGCGTGCGTGTGCGTAAGCCTTCACGTGATGCCGGGTGGTGAGGAAGCGTGTGTGCATACCATTAATTCTTCCAGGCAGGCCCGAAACACACACACACACACACACACAGCAAGCGTTCACTGTAACAATGAAACAGTTTCCCAGTTTGATGAAGTTCCTGTGAATTCTGACACAACGGCAGCAGGAATAGTTGGAGTGATAGATTCTGATTGATATCCAGTGGGGAGCAGAGAAAGGGGAGGAGGGGTAGGAGGAGAGGAGATGAGCAGGTAAAAGAAGATAGAGCGACAGGGGAGGCGAGGAAAGTCGGGGGAGTAGCCGGACCATGCAGAGACTGATGGAGGAGGAGAGAGGATTTGTTTAATTGTGTATTTTTAATCACACATCTGCACCCTTTGCTTCTATTTTATCCAGTTTTCGCTTAAAACGACTCAAGCCTCGTGACAAAGACAATGCAAATGGCAAATAAACAGCTTGTCTCTAGAGGCGGTGGAGAAGGAATGACAGGAGAGATGGAGTTGACAGGATGGGGAGAGAGAGGAGAGGAGGTGAAGAGCCTAATGTGTGTGTGTGTGTGTGTGTGTGTGTGTGTGAGGTGTCTCCAAAATCTTCTGTTTCTAACATCCTTGTTTATTAAGACTTTTGATTTTTGAATTTTGGTTCATTCAAATTCAATTTTTTTTATTTTTATTTCTTGAGAAGAACCCAATCCTCCCTTGTTCTCTTTATTGGGTTCCAAGGTTTTGACCGTTAGGAGTTCATCAGCTGAGATTCAGGTTGACATTGGATGAGAATTTGTGGGACAGGTTCAAAGTCATTTGTTCCGATGATTAAAACTCAGAACAACCCAGAAATTCAGCACAACCCAGAAGTAATCAAAAGTTTAGCTCTTTCATGTTGCTGTATGTAGAAGCAAATATGAAGGACCAGTGTGTAGTGTGAAAGTTTTAAAGTTTGCACCAAACAGCAAAATTATGCGGCCAGGTGCTATCCCATAATCTATACAGCATGACATCAGGGGGCATTAATCTGCTTGTAAGGGATGAAAAGTTGTTTATAGTTTTGATATCTAACTTGCAGAGTCAGTAAACCACTACATTATTAATTTGCATATTCATTCACATAAAATCAGCTAAAAAAGAAACTTCTCTTTTTCAGGACACCGTATTTTAAAGATAATTCTGTAAAAATCGAAATAACTTTAAAGATCTTTACTGTAAAGTGTTCAAATTATGTCGTCTGTGCTTGTTCAATGAACCATAAACAACCAATGAGCATGCACCTGTGGAATTTACCTTAACAGCATACAGACGATAGGCAATTAAGGTCACAGTTATAAAAACTGCGAACACTAAAAAAAAACTGAAAAACACCAAGGAAAGATGTGCAGGGTCCCTGTTCATCTGCGTGACCGTGCCTTAGGCATGCTGCAAGGAGGCATGAGGACTGCCAATGTTGCCAGGGCAATAAATTGCAATGTCTGTACTGTGGGATGCCTAAGAAAGCACTACAGGGAGACAGGAAGTGCAGATGATTGTCCTCACAGCGGCCGACCACTTTTAACTTTGTTCAGTTTATGTCGTAGTTGTTGAATCTTTTTATATTCAAACAAATATTAACACATTTAACTCAAGTTTGCTGAAAATAAAAGCCTTTGTAAGTGAGGACATTCTTTTTTTGCTGAGGATACATGTATAGCTTTCATCACCTGTACAGTGACTGTATGTCATTTAGGTCCAAAGTTAAAAAAAAGGTAGTTTTACGTTTTTACATCAACTTTGTGGAGACACTCACAATACTGTAAATCTTTGCTGTTGTTTGAATATGCAATTGAATACAGAAACATATTAGTTTTAATAACTTAAGTTTTCACATGTAGTGCTTTTTATTAACTTTTGCAATGTGAATAATTGTCCTTCTTTGACCTTGGATAATTGTATGTTTTTTATTTGTTTGTGAAAGCAGCTGAAGGGGAATCAATAAAGAATACACAACTGATGAAACCTGATTAAAAACAAAAACAATGTATTGATTTTTGACATCTTCAGAAACTGGAAACTTTCCAGCTTCTCCTGTAAGAATTAGTTGCAGATTTTCTCTTTCTTTGCTGGCCAACACTTAGGCTTCAATTATTTGTTGCCTTATGGTACACACACACAGAGCAGAATGCTTTTTAGGTGATTCTCCCTCAAATGTTTCTGAATAAACTGCTTTTAAAATCTAATCTGATGTTGTTGTTGTTACTGTAGATGTGACATCTGTTGTGATGGGTAACATACAGTATCACAAGTGACTAGTAATTCTCTCCCACAGTAAATTGAAAAGAAAACAGCCAGGAGGGAAAAAGTCAAAATGACAGAACATTACAGTATACCAATGAAAATGGCAGTAATGTAAATCATATATGTTTGTGACTGGTAAAACATTAAAACATTTGGATGTTGGAAACACACACACTGCACTGCTTGGGGAATTCAATCATTTCAAACATTATCTTTAGAAAATGTTCCTGTAAAAGCGAGACAGCGGCTTCAGCGAGACACTTAATGAATTTAAGATACTTGAACACGTACGTTATGCTGCTGCCATTGTTCTACCCACAAACAACTCTCTCACTCACACAGTGTCCAATCAGTGAGTGTGTGTGTGTGTGTGTGTGTAGGCTGGTGTAATGAGGTGGAGACAGTTGTCCATTACTTCCTGAGTTGATGGGCTCCTCGCAGCAGTGCGTCCACAGCTGGAAGAGAGGCGGAGGAGGAGGCACCAGCAAGGAGACAATACCAGAGACATGCAGACATATTCCCTCTGTGTGTGTTTGTGTCTTTGACTCCCACTCTATTGTAATAATAATAATAATAATAATAATAATAATAATAATAATAAAGTTTAGTTTCAATTATTTGCACATTTATTTTAAAGTTTGACCATTGTGCAGGAAGCCAATGAAGATAATTAGAATATGACCAAAAAGTTGATTTTAGTAATTCCATTCAAAAAGTGAAACTTGGATATTATATTCATTCATTAAACACAAACAGGGTTTCATTTAATTGTGATGATTAAAACTGACAACTAATGAAAATCCCAAATTCAGTATCTCTGAAAATTAGATTATTACTTAGGACCAATACAAAAAAAGGATTTTTAGAAATGTTGGCCAAGTATGAACATGAAAAGTATGAGCATGTACAGCACTCAATACTTAGTTGGGGCTTCTTTTGCCTGAATTACTGCAATATTGAACCTTTTCACAACATTCTAATTTTCTGAGATACTGATTTTGGGATTTTCATTAGTTGTCAGTTATAATCATCAAAATGAAAATGAGACACTTGAAATATATCAGTCTGTGTGGAATGAATGTATACATTATACAAGTTTCACTTTTTGAATGGAATTACTGAAATAAATCAACATTTTGATGATATTCTAATTACATGACCAGCACCTGTACATACAAATAATCATACTTAAAAAGAAGGAAAATGAATAAAAACAAAAAAATTTATTTATAATGCAAATATACTGGCAAAATGCTTTCGGTGATAGACTGTTTTAGAGGTATCCGTTGTTTTATACAGATTTTATACATCTTCAGGAAGCTCATTACAAGGAACCTAATAGTAAAAGCCTTATCATGGCAGTGAAATTAGACCTCAGGCCACAACTGTACTGAACTCAAGCAGCTTTCAGACTTAGGGAGAGTTCGTAAGTACTACTCAGTTTTTCTTTAAAAATCTTTCAAAGTAAGACTAAAGCAAAGGCCTCTAGAGTCTTAATGTTTTTTTCCAACTGTAGAATTTAGAAACCAGTTTTCTTGCACACATAATACTAGGCTGCTTAAGGTAAATAAGCCTCATACAGACAATGAAAAAAGATTTTGAGTCCGATTTACCACAATCCCAAAATTACATATTTCTCATACATTTAAAAACGTGAAGAAGTTTTCATTATGTAAAAGTAATGTGATAAATGTAAAGATTTCTCTACCTGTAAAATGAAAAATAACCTTTTCTGTCTCTGAAACATTAGTGCAGATTTGATATACATTTTGGCATTTTTGTATTCTCAGTAGATAAGTGTATTTTAGTATCAGGTCTCTGGAAGTCTGTAAATATTAGGAGTACAAAGTTATAGAAAGATTAAAAAGCAAAAATGATAGGCTGAGAATTTGGAAGTACAAACGTTTTATTTCTACATATTAATTGTTGAAATTCTGTCCTAGCGCCATATAAAGTAAAAGAGCAGGTGCACATCGCCATCTAGAGTTTAAAAGGCATAGCTTCATCATATAGAAGCTTCTTTGGACACTGGTTTCTTCTTTGGATCGGCATTGACAACATTTAGTAAATAAGCTTAGTAATAGTGCTCAAAATCAAACCTGATTTCTTTTTAGTTGAAAGAGTTTTGGAGTATATCTATTATCTACCCACCATCTTCCTCTTTGTGATGTTTGATTCTCTATAAAAGGTAAAAAAGAAGACTTTAATGAAATCTTAAGTACATAGGCACAGACAGACAGACAGATCAAGTATGTTTAGTTTCCTGAATCCTCTGGTGTGCACAGTGGTAGAAAGTATGTTTACACATTTAGTGATCTCAGGAGTATTTCCATTTTATGCTACTTTATACTTCTTTTCCACCACATTTTAAGGTACGAGGTAGATTTATTTACTTTACAATGAGATGAAGTTGGTTCCCTTTGTGCTACTCACAAAAAGCAAACGGTATATCCAAAAATTATGAAAGTATAAACAGAAATAATCTTTCTGACACCTCACCTTACTGATATCACTGATGCTCCGTAGATGGGTACCAATGATCTTCTGAGTGGCTCCAGACTCCCCCCTGTCCTGGGCCGCGCACCTCCTATGCCAGTTTGTGTTCCAGTCAGGATGCTTTCTATTACTCTTCTCCTGTGTAAAAGTTAACAAGAACTTGAAATGGTGATTTTTGCCATTTTCTTAAGAAATGCATCTGTTTTTGAGCTTTCTTTACCAGGACATGTGAGACGACCACGTCAGGGTCTCTGTGATTCCCATGTGAAATCTGGCCGATGATGGTGGGCACAGCACACAGCCCTGAGCGGGCTCTGGTGTTGAGCACTAAATACTGTACAATAATATATTATAAAATATTGTAAATATTGCTCTTTTTACTCTACTACATTTATTTAACAGCTAAAGTTACTATTCACTTTCAGATTAATAAAACCCATTATTTAAGATTAAACCAGTGTTTTTGGCTTGTGACCACTTACAAACATACAGCTGTTGTGTCTGTCGGTCTAGTTGGGGTGATTCAGGTGTCTATGAGTTGTTAGAAGTTTCACCAAAAAGATATTTCCCCTCTAAACTTCTCAGATGGTTTCATTTACAGTTTGAAGCCAAAGGAGGTCAAATTGTTCCAAATTTCCATCACAGAACCTTTTTCTTCTTTCCTCTCGCGACCCCTCAGATATATCTTGTGACCCTTTGAAGGGGGCCGAAACTCCTGGGGTTGGGAAACAATGGACTGAACTACCAATCTGTACAGTATATATAGTAGTTAAAACTAGCTACATCAGTAAAATGCTGCTTACACATTGATGTATCAGTTTTAACAATCTACTAATGACATATATAATATCACTCTAACAGGGGCCCATATTTTCTGTTTAACGAGTATTATTACTTAAATTGAATACATTTTTATGGTAATAGTTTACTTATGTAGGATTTTGAATGTAGGACACTGAACGAACTGATTTCAACTAAAGGTGCCACACACCATACCAACCCATGTGTGAGTGTGCACTACAGTAGATGCCATTTCCTTCACTCTCCAGTCTGCGTTGTTTAAACTGTTAAGACAGCTAAATCCCTTCATCATTCTTCAACTCTTCCTTCGTGGCCTGCCTTCATGTGTCTGCATCCGGGTCCTCACCCCCGTTAACAACTATTAACGCCTAAGTATATACTTCTCTGTCCCTCCTCCTCTATTCACCCCAGTTACAACAGGCCAAGAGTCCGAGTCAGACACAGCTGGAAAACACTGCCGGAAGGCATGAAGGAGTGTCCGAAACAAAGTGGAACTTGAAAACTTGATCACCCTCAGTCTTTATACAACTTAGAGCAGCTGTGGCTCAGGCGATACAGCCGCTCGTCCGAGACACTGAACCCCAAGTTGCTCCCGATGGGAAGATATGAAGTGCTTTGCCCATTCAGGAAGAAAAGCTGAATATAAATGCAGTCCATCTACAGAGATCTGTGTGCTAAAACTCCCAATCACATCCACTGCGATTCACATCAGTCAGTACTGACAAGAGGACTGGATATTCAAAATGATGTCATTTTTATTTCTTATGCTTAGTTCTCTCTTCAATAAATGAAAAAAATAAAACAATGAAACGCTCATCAAACCAAAACAAAATATTCAAACACTTGCAGACATTTTTTTTTTTTTGAAAATATAACCCAGAGTGTCCTCTCCATACCTGCTGAACATCAACACTGCTGCACATCAAAGAAAACTAATCCAAAGCGCAAAGGTATTGCACATTTACAATTTATACATATATATGTGTATATTTTATAAAATTAAGAGAACAGGATCTGAACATTATCTACAAAAACAGGTTTCTTCTCTGAAATTACTTCTTTCTGGGGTTTAATCTTTGATCCGTTAAGCTCCAACACAACACACAAGAAAATAACTTTTCAAAAGATTTAAGAACTGTAAGAAGATTCCTCACAACCAAAGTAACACACAAGTACACGGAGTACACGCTGTGGGCTGTTGTTGATTTGACTTCATTAACTGGACTGCTGCCTTATCTGAACTCCACACATTTTTATCTATTGCAAATCATTATTGACAACCAATCAATTTTTCTACAGTTCCTAGGAATGAGTCAAAAGTTATAAAAACAAAACAATCAACAGCGCACAGCCAGAAGAGTTACAGTACAAAACCTTTTTTTTGTTATGAGTGTTTCCCTGAATTACAATTAGTGAGAGTGACTGATTATCTCATTAAAACAATGGGTTTAATGACAACACACCACGGCAGACGTGTTGCAGTGGAGCTTTCCTACATGTTTTGTATTAAGATGGCTGTCAAAATTAAGACACCCCTTTGTGATGAACATCTAATATTTGCTCACTTGGATTTTGCATAAATATGTGACTAAGAATATATAATGAGATTTGTGTTCTTTCGGGTTCCTCCCGGCAAACATTACAATCTGCCTCTTTAAACGTTACACAAAATGGTCTTTTTTGTAAATTCTGGATGACAAAATAAAGCTTGCCAGAAGCCCAGATATTGTTGGACCAGACCGTGCTGTCGTCGCCAAGGTATATGGCAGGTTCTTTTTAGTTTTATTTGTATCGTTCTTAGGTCCAGGTTTCTCTACCTCAAACACATCACGAGTGTGTTTGTAAAGAGAACATGATGTCAAAAATAAAGTTAGACGTGAATTGAATCAAATTTGAGTCAAGAACACAGTTTATAAAAACACACTTTTAATCGGTTGTTGAAATTCTCTCCTCTAGAGAATCTTTGAAAACTGCTTGTGAAATCTTAAGCACCATCGTGAAACATCGTGTACAGCAGGTACGCTACTTGCTATATTATATACAGAAAGATACAAAGTCATATTACCATTGCGTGACCACCAACACCCCCGGTACCGGTACCCACAGCTTGTTACTGGAACCAACAACAACATTATGGAGTTTAAAAGGGTAAACTATAACATGCTTTTTTCATGGGATGACTGTGGGTGAGAACAACGATAACAAAAAGATACTTAAAATGATCAGTTAGATAGAGAACTCCATGCCGTCCTCTGTTAATCCATCCACAATAAGATGACTGATGATGACAGAATATCGAACATTAACTTTTTTTATCTGAACGTGGTGTACTACTTTTCTTTTGAAGTTTTTTTTTTAAGTATCATTCGCAGGGTCCAGGAGTTTTCTGATCTACAGTTAGGTGAAATCTTCAAAACAATGCTGCCACTTGTATGTGTTACAGTGAGAGTGTGTGTGTTCGGATGTCTCTGCCTTGTCTCAGTGTCGGGGGGCCACTCGGTCGAGGAAGAGGGGCACCTGATCAAAGTGAGAGGGAAGGGAAAAGAAACACAAAACAATGTTACACACTAAATGTTACACACCACATAAAAAGAACAAAAAGAATATATTTCAAGACAAAGGTGAAGGGGGGGGGGTCCTAAGTGACCCACCTGGAGAAGCGAGAAGTGGAGGGCGGGAACTCTTTAGAGAGGGCGGGGCCATTCTGCTCCCATGCGGACCCCTTGGGCCTGGGTGGTATGGAGGAGCATGGTGGAGTAAGGGCCCACGGGGCACAGTGGGGGGCGCCATACAGGCTGTGTGAGGACAGGGGGCCTCGTGAAGCCTGGGCCCCTAATGACGGACCAGGAGGTCGGTGCAAGGACAGTAGCGGAGGGGGTTTGGTTTTGGGATAAGAGCCTAAAAAAGGAGAGACATGTCTGAATTAAAAACATCTTTACAGGACATCCTGACAGGATGAAACGACTATAGAGTTGAGTGCAGACCTCTAACGTGGTAAACAAACGGAACAAAATAAACATTTTTTTTTTACTGCCAGGCTATTATTTTGGACTTCAATGGGCATAAAACTTGTATTTATTTATTATTCATATTTTAATATAGTTGCTATACCCTTGAACTTTTCAGGAATTAAAAAAAGACCCTTCAAACAGTTAAGCAAGCGGTCAACTCTGCAGTCTAACCTGGTGAAGGCAAGAGAGGAGCGGGTGGGGTTGAAGTGTGATCCATCATGGGCCCCCCTGCTCCAGACTGGGGTTGAGGGGGCCCAGGTGGAGTAGGGAGCAGAGGAGGTGGTTTCCCTAGTCCAGGAGGTAACATGTTACCCCTCTCACCCTCAGTGTTGGAGACTGGAAAGGAAAGATCAAAAGAAAAAGACAAAAAGAACCGCAGGCAGACAGAAAAGGTGTGACCCAAAGAGAAGGAAAGAACAGGGGAAGATAAGAAGTTAAAAAGTGCAACCAGTAATACTGACACAACACCAGGCCCAGATCTTCTAGGTACTACAGTTTAAAATCAGCGTCCCACCTTGTATGTGCTCCTGTCGGGACCGGACATAGTCTGAGATGGTTTCTAGCTCCTCGGGGTAGAGATGCACCCCCTCAGCTAACAACATGAGGAGCTGACGGGTTTCCGAGGGAACAGTATGGCGCTCAATCTTTTCTCGTTCCAGAAAGTCATCCAGCAGCTGTGACGCCTGGGCTGCAATGTCTGCGGGGTCCCTCTGCGGGCGCTCTTTGACGAGTCCGCGACTGTACTCGGCTGCAACAAAGTCCATGGCCTGGTCTTTGGGCATGTTGCGATGGACTATGGGGGTAATGAGAATGTTAATGGTGAGCTGTCAGGGGGCTAATAAAGAGGAAGAAAGTGCTGGAATGAGATTAGCCAAAAACCCTAGAAATAGTAAAATCTACAGGGTTCTTAAAGGTGAAATTGATTTTGCACTTTCAGCTGATAAAATAGTTCTTTGGTAGGAAGTACTTTGGAATAGGTACTTAGATGAGAATGACTTGTGAACTGTTGGAAGAAGAGGGGCATGCAGTTTGTGTAAAGATGTGCATTTATCACTTACTTGAATTTTTTGTTGCATCATGTTCCTGGACATAAAATAGCTTCAGTTTTTTATGTGCATTCAGACGCCACAAATGATTTGTGTATTAAAATTTTCTGGTGCAATAATGAATTCCTTTATTATATATACACACAGGGAAATACCTAAAAATTGGCTTTATTTTGGTTGTGTAGACCAGACTATAGAATGAACTTATATTTTGGTTAGCTGGTGCAATGTTCTTGTTTTATGCAGGCGCATGTTTGGTTTTATATTATGCCGATGTGTTTCTGCATGGTACGTTTTTTAAATGTAGTGCAGAGAAGTTTCAGACTGAGTTAACTTAAAGGAAAGCAGTTGGGTTTTGTTATCATAGCACTGACCATCAGTTCCACTGGCTATCACATCCTACTGACTGTAATAACAGAGATGTCCGAACGAGAATGAGCAGTCAGATGATCTCAAGAGTTTGCAAACTAATCTGCACAGCAGACACATGCGCACTACAACATCACAGAAGGTCTAAGCGGAATCAGAAAGTAAGTCTGTTAAGTGTGATGTTTATCACGGATAGTTTGGGTCACAATATTGTAGTTCACCTTGTTTTGCTCTTCCAAAGAAGTTTGAATAATCTGGGTTTATTCTTGTCTGACCTCTTATGTTTCGGTTTTTTTGCTATGTACCGCTTTCACAGAACTCAGAAATCACTTTGATGAGTTGAATGTTTTAAAAACCAATAAAGCCGATGGCCCGAGCTCTGAAAATAAAACCCAAATTCTGGAAAACTTTTTTTTTTTTTTTAAAGGAATAGTTTGACACTTAGCAAAATACACTTAGTCGATACCACTCTCATGCCTGTATAATATAAAGCCATAGCAAGCAGCCAGTTAGCTTAGCTTAGTGTAAACACTAGCTGGCCTGGATTTGTCCAGTGGTAAAATAACTTGTTAGGGAACAGTGACTTTCTGGAGTCTCCACTGGTTGTCAATTAGCCATCTTGTGCTCCATCCACAACACCTGCAGGAAATGACAGCTTGCTCAGCTCAGTTACGTTTACATAGACTAGGCTACTATGAGCTTGACATCTGCGTGCACTGCAGCATTACATCAGAATAGACGTTTGAAATGCTGCTTCATTTGCTCTGCACAAAGTAAATTCAATTATTCAAAACAAAAACTACTTGTGCTCATTCACCTATATTGCTTGTTGCCAAACTAATTACAATCAACCTAATACCACTTAGCTAGACTTTTAGTTGGCTGACTCCTGCGTAATGTTCAATATGATGAAACTATTCACAAAGTCAGTCCAACATCTGATCGTTGGGTCAGTTAAAGCTAATATTTCTAAAGGTGGCCCCGTGTCTCTACAAACACCTTCAAGCAAACCTCAAGATTTAAGGATTGTCACAGTTACACATAATAAGTGAGTTTTAGAGGTTTAGCAGACAGACATGAGAGTGATATTGATTACAACTCTTGGCAAGAAAGTCAAACCAAAATGTTGAACTATCCCTTTTACATACCTACTTTGCTAATTTTGGACTTCATTCAGTTTGTTAAGTATGTAATGTTATGCAATGTCCTGTATACCAGTGTCAAGAGTGCCGTGGATGTATACTAAATGGATATTGTGTAGATATATAGGGAGATGATTTAGTTTTTAATATAAGTGCTTCAGCCATGAAGACCGTGTTACTGCGGCTGAGTTTGGCTTCAGAATGCTACATGTTGGTGTTCAATGTTCTTTTTTTTTGGGTTTTACACTACATCTGTTTCAGATTTTGTTCTCAAAGACGCTGGCAGAATGTACATCATCTGTTTATCGCATTAGAGCGTCAGTTGAAAAGGGATGGGAGGGTTGTAAACTGAGGTGGTTTGACTAGGCTTGAAGGAATGAGGGGTAGGGACTTACTTTTGAGGGATTCTGAGAATATGATAACAGTGCAGGAGGACAGAGCTATGTTTGTCTGCTCCACCAGAATACATAACGAGGAGCCGTCTGCTCGGACATCCTGCAGGGCCCGGGTCAGGCCCGATTCCGCCTGAAGGTAGAGCATTTCCACTGATAGACCACGCTCCTGCAAGCACTGGCTTAGCGATTTGGGGTAATCCCTTTGAGAGGAAGAGAAACACTTTGTTAACTTGACATTTCTATATTAAGTGACTCAGCAGGCATGTAGAGAAACCTAAATTATATCGGAGAGGAACAGAGGGTTATCTCTGATTTATGTGTGTGCTTTACCAACAAAAAGGTTACCTTTAATCATCATTCCTTTTGTGCGATGAATTCCAAATGTTTAATTAGACAGGACTAAGTGTAGCATTACATAGAGATTAGTGTGGCATTAACACAAGTTTTTTGGATTTCTCATGGATGTATTTAGTGTTGTAGCAGTATGTGTGTGAGGGTCATGAGCTATTAGATTGTTCAACATGTCATTTGTGGCTATTAGGGGTGTGCAATATCTCATTGTGCAAGGGTTGTGCTACACTTGCGGGGAATGCAGTCGCCGGGGTTGTTCAAACTCAACTGCCATTGGAAGAAGAAGTTAATGTGCTTACTATATAGATACCTGTCTAATGTATATGAGAGCATGTGGCATGTTGCATGAGAGTATGTGTTGAGAGATGTTTATTTCTGTATTTTGTGTTGTCTTTGTAAAGCTGCAGGATGGACAGAGTTCAAAACAAATTTCCCTTCGCGGACAATAAAATATATCTTATTCACATAGAAGACCATAGGTAAATTTGTTTTGAATATTGCAAAGGCTTGTGGTCCTTCAGTATAAGGAAAACCCTACACCAAATACTTTGAAACCGGTTTAGCAGCTATTAGCAGTTTTAGCATTTTTCAGATCAGTCCGTTGATTGGTTGCCTTGGAAATATAGTTGTGGATAAATGCATGGATATGGGTGAGTTTGGTTGCATTTTACATCACACCATTCTAAAGCATCAATGATAAATGTCATGGAGCAAGGACTTCTTCCCAGATTTAAACTTTGCTCTTGGGCTGCACGATTAATCTAATCGCAATTGCGATGTGCGATTACATAACCGCAAAAAGTGTGTGATTTAATAAAACAGAACAAGTGTGCGTGACACTATCAGGGTTTTTCCTGCGTAGAGAAAATTTTGGTGCCCGTAGTGACCATACGCACTCCGTAGCGCTGTTTTTCAGCTACTGCAGAAACATGACGATGCAACATGGCAACGTCCATGGAAGGGTGTGCCCGCAGTTACATACTTATAAATGTCTAATTCTAAAGGTAATAAAACATAATGGTTCATTATTTAAGGTCTTTATACCACTGAAAACATAGGTATAGATCTCATCTTGCATTTCTGTCGATAGATCCTCAGAAATATTACACACTGAGCCTTTAACTCACTCATGTACAGTTGCTCCTCCAGTTTGTGGATAGAGACTCTGCAATTTCACAATACGACTTTTTCTCTAAATCATGCAGCCCTACTTTGCTCCAACATTTAACAACCACAATAATGGAAATTGGGTTTTAAGAGCCAGAGATGTTACTTCTAGTAAATGTAGGAATTTATCCACAGCACAGAAGCAGGCAAAGCAGTTGAAAAAATAGATAAACTGAAGCAAAAAAAAAAAAAAGATTTAAAAATACACGATTGACTTGGCACAAACATGTTAGCAGTTTGCCTGTGCACAGTGGCCTACATAAACAGGTGTAGTAGCAAGTAACTTTAGCAGCCAACCACAAGGATGACAGAGGAAGCAAGGTTTAGGCTGCAGGAGTGGTTTGAGAAGTTTCCAAATGACTACTTTGCCGTTTCGGTTTGGGTTTTTTATGTTACATGCAATGTCACAATCACGTCAGAAAACAGGGTTAAACAGTAGAAAGCAGCATGAATGTCAGTACAGTGTGTTCTGGTGTTTTGTGTGGCCCATAAACTGTAAAAAGAAGGTATTTCTGCTTAACAGCACCGAGCTGGGCAGGTGACAGGTGTGTTGTACAGTGTTTGTGTGCTCTGAAAGACATCACAGCGTGGATGTAATGTCACAGCTGACGGACGCTAGCTAAGCATGCAAATGCTACGTAAACACATGGATAACACGTTTAAAGACATCTGCACAAAGAAACAGAGTTGAGAACTGGAGCTGGAGACGGCCGTATATTTTCACACTGAAGACAAAAGCCAGGTGTTTGTGGGGGTTTTTTTGTCCCGTGTAGAAGGGCCTTTGGTCATTAGCTCATTTGTCCCTGATCTGTGAATAGCCTTTTGAATTAATGCACAATACAAAATCAGAATAAAGGTTGACTTGTTGTTGTTTAGATAGTAAATTCTGGACTGACTGCTCACTGCTGATAACCAGCACACTGAGTATCGTAGCATAGTGGCGTTATCGCTATTAGTACATCCAAGTTAGGCTGCTGGTTAGTTAGCAGATCTAACTATATCACAATAATGTAAAGAAACAACTACCATATTTGGCACAATTGCAGAGTTGCCATTTATGGATGCATTCATTTATGTTTATTGGATATTTTGATATTGCATTGTGTAGTTAATGTAAATGATTTATGCACGTCTCCTATACACGATAGACACAATAGTGTTTGTATAATCATCATTTGTCACCACATGGGACACAAGTCTGAAAAGCTGAATATTTGTATGCATCATGAAAGGAAATAAACAGGTCGTCAGTGATAAAACAATAAAAGCCTTTTATGAAATGAAGCTGTTTTGGAAAAGTGTGTTGTATTTGACGTGTACTGTGCAGTGAATAGAATTATTGACATTTAGATCATGTATTCAACAACTTTAAAACTTTACTTTGTCGCAAAACAGCAGCCTAGGTTGCATATTCTCAATATAGCAGGAATACGATTCCCGATTCCCATTTATGGATTTGGTTAAAGGTATGATTACTGTTACACCTTAGTATAACTGCATTACAAGGTACATTTTTGTTTATGAGAGAAGGTTGCAAAGTCACACAGCTCTTAATGTTCCTACTTTTTTCGTGTATGAGCATGAATGGCACATAGAAATGTGTCTTTCCAGACAAATCTGGAGGGTGGCAGAAATCTGCCTTTAGTGTTTGTGGAACTGCCATTTACCAGCACGCTCCTGAGAATACCAGGACCAAGATGTGTACAAGTATGCATTCTCAAACGAGCTTAAAGGCATTAGAGGACAGTGACATGAGTCAGAAACGGGGACCTGCCAGTCAGTGATTATGAATCAGGCATAATCATTCAACACAACAGCAGAATACTATACTGAGATTGTTAACGCTTCAAAAAGATAACCTGGGCTTCTTCTTCTCACTTTTTTTGTCATGATGACTGATTGTACTCCAACAACTGAATCTAACAAATCCAAAACTGAACCAGCCGTCAGCCAGCGATTGCTTGAAATTACGGTACTACTCTCACAGAAGCTACCTTTACTGATCACACCTGAAATTATTCCTTCATAAAAACCAAGTGACCAAGCTTCACATTCATTTTAATGTTTAAAAGAATGTAGTGCTTAAAGGGACAATTGGTTACATCACTGACTAGCAAGAACAAAGAATCCCAATCTGCAGTGCAATCTGTAAGTAGTAGGAAAGTCACATTTTTATTGTGTTGGTTCTGTACTCCAGTACTTAAATACAGGGATAAAATGCTAATCTTTGGCTTCAATTTGAGGATTATATCCACAATAAAGTGTACTTTATTAAACCAAACATAACTGGACAGAATTGAAAATCATATTTTTAAAATAGGATAACGCTGTTGATTCTGTATTTCTGTTTTGTTACTGTCAATAAATCCTATAAAAAACACAAAGATCAACAATTCGTTATAGTCTATCAATACTTCTGACATCTGATGCACAATTCAAATGCACTGATTTCCAGTGGTCCAAGTAGGAAAGCCAATGAACTCATCAGCAAAAGACTGGCAGCCAGCAGAGAAAACTAAAATGTGTGGGAGCAAAGCGAAGTAGTCAGGAGTCTCACTGACTGGCAGCTACGTATAAATTATCAAATCCAAGCATGTAGAGGTCACCCACATTTCTACTTCAACCAAGCAGAAAGCTTCCGGTCTACAATATGAAGCGAATGCTTCTGCATTCTATTGAAAATCCAGCAGGGGGCGACTCCTCTGGTGGCAACAAGAAGTCCGGCTCCATTAGAAATAATGGGAAAATGTTTCTACTCCTCAGCTGAATAATTACCTCAGTAAACACTTTCCTGATGAGTTTATGGTCTCAGTCGCTAGTTTCAAGTCTTCTTCAACACAGCATGATGTTCATTTAGTAAATTATGGTCCCATTTATTTTAAAATAGACCACAAAGCAGAGAATGTTTCAGGGCGGGATTATCTATGATTGACAAGTCGTTACCATAGTGACCTGTCAATCAGGCTAGAGCCGACTTGTACCATCGGCGCTGTGTAAATTTAACCAGCGCCATTGAAAAAACTTATTAGGAGTCGGCTGTTCACTTTCTCTGGTGAGAACATTTAGTTTTCAGACTGTTGTTCTCTGGACAAACTGATCAACCTGTTAAAATGACAGTTAAAGTAAGTTACAGTTGCACCTAGCTAAGCTAGCTAGCTAGCTCCGCCGTATCGTCACTTCCGGGCACTTCCTGGTTGCAAAAACTGGACATGGCGGCGTCCTATCGGCCAAACTCGAGGCTTCAAAACGGCGGTCCACAAACCAACAGGTGACGTCACCATGACTACGTCCATTTCTTATATACAGTTTATGACTTCAACGGCTTGTGGTTTAGATGTTTGTGATATGTACTCACAGGCACTGATTGGTGACAGAAAGGACCACACAGTCTGCTGGCTTCCTCTCCTCCTGCACCTGTCTGTAGAACTTCTGGTACAGGGCTTTCCGTCTGTCTGCCGGAGTGCAGCCCTCTGGCTTGGCTGGTTGGGGGTTTGAGGATGGTGAAGAAATTAAAGGGGGAAAAATGCGAGGTAAATGGAGACTTTTTTTAACAGGATATTGGGGTGTACCACAATACAAAAGATATCTAAGCCAATGCGATATCGGTTATTTAAGAAGTGCAGTTTTATGTAATGTAAGATGCGGTGGTACAATCACAAGGCATGGATTTTCATATTGAAAATTCTTTTGCTATTGAAAAAAACATTTTAGTGATCAATATAAAGAAAGAGTCTCACCATTTGACTGATGTTTATATCCCTCATACTTCACACTTCCACTGTAGTTTTGTATTTGCTCCAGTTCTTCATAACTGAAAGAAAAGCAGTATATCTTTTAATGTTTCATTTTAATGGGGAAGACATTTCTATGCCTACTGTTCACTGGGTCATCACATGTGATAGGACTGAAGAGACTCCATATACGAACAGGCGTCAGTTTCTTTGCAACCCCCACAGTGAGGTGTGCTTCAAAGAACCTGGGACTCAGAAATGAATGTACCGCTGTGCTAAAACATTCAGCTGTGAATTGTTAAAATACTTGGGTTAGTCCAGGTTGACTGAAAAAAATCAGAGGTGTCAGCTGTCCCAACCCAACTGTTGCAGCAAACTCTGTAGCACAGACCCAGACAACACTAGTGTCGGTGTAGTGTAGCTGTAAACTAAGACAGGTCTGGGATTTAAGAAATGAGACATTCTGCCAGTGCTGAAATGATTCATCGATTAAATCGATTAATAAAATCGTGCTGCTTCATTTATTCTATATAAATATACAGCAGACTGTTTCGCACGGACATTTATTACTGTCGCACAGGTGTGTAACGGTACGTGTATTCGTACTGGACCATTACGATACAGGACTTTCGTAACGGTGCACCAAATGCACTTAGGACTGTTTTGTGTGTGGAACATAAACATAAATTCCGAGTTTCCACGCGGACATATTAAGTGCCATACCAAATCTCTGCCTTGCGCCGCTACAGCGCTACACAAGCAGCACACTTTAGCCCAGCCACTCGCTAACTACGGCCAGTGCAGAGAAGCCAGAGCTTTAAGACCCTCCCTTATTGTTAACGTCTTTTGTTTGGGAACACTTCTGTCTCCTAGTGAAATACAATAACAGACAAGTCGATAAGACAAAGCAGCGGGTCGACATTTCTCAGTAGTGATCGATGTTAAACGCCAGTCAGCTGATTGTTTTCTTCTGTGGTTTTTGTGGTGAGACAGTGACCACCACTAAAATCAGTTCCAAACTATGCAACAACCATGACATAAGTGAAGGTTGTGACTCTAGGTTTCTTTTGCAATTGTCATATATCTGGCATTATAAAGGGCAGATGCGATTAAATGCAATTGGATCATATTGGGGCCGATAATATCGGGCGGGCTCTAGTAGATGCTGTTGTCACTTTAAGCCCGCCTCTCAAAGCCTACTGTTTTCTTATTGGACAAGGGTCCGGCTACAAACTGTAGCTCAGGGGACGTGCTGCAGGCCACAGCATAGGTCAAAGTTCATCAGACTAGAAGGCGGGATGTAAAGAAGAAGTCGATAACATACTGTAATGTAATTGCACAGCAGGAGCAGCAGGTAGGTAATCATGCCAATAAAGCTTATTTGAACTGAATTGAATTAATCACAGCTCAGTGCAGCAAAAGTTGAACTTTTGATGTTTTTGGACAAATGAATAAAAAAAATTAAAAAAATTTAATAAAAGCTATTTAATGTTGCCAATCTAAATAACCATATAATCTTTACAAATCATAATTTTATTAATGTTAGCACAAAGTTTTATGTTTCTATTAAGATCATTACCCACATTTTTTGTTGTTTTTTTATTATCTTATTTTATTATATTGTGGTATTTTATTCATCCATCGTCAACCCCTTATCCTGCGTACAGGGTCGCGGGGCTGGAGCCAATCACAGCTGACATCGGGGGGTACACCCTGGACAGGTCGCCAGTCCATCGCAGTATTTTATTCGGTTTTATTTATTTAATATGCAACATTTGTGGACATCTCAATAAACAGATGCACCAATCATGCTGGTTCGGTTGTTGTCTTTGGGTTTCTATTTGTGACTGCTTACTATGCCAACATGCAATGGGACTGTTGATGCTACACTTAACATGCACATCCAACATTGTAACATTGTAGATAAGTCATAAAATACGAGAAAGCATAATAGGTCTCCTTGAGGAGCCAATCTGAACTTCTTTTTCATAATGACCAAGACCATTGCCTAAACGTACGATAATGGACCTCCATGAGGGAGTCTCATATAACCGGTTATATTACTGTTCTGACGTGTTTTTTGCTTCTCAGTTTGTCAGTAGGAGCAAAACAATGTTTTGCGCTGTCAGTCTAAATATGAAACCTTTAAATTGCTGAAAATAGAGACCTGTGAGTAAAAGAAGGGCCTTAACAGCGAAGCACCAATTTTTCCCTGCCGTGACTGGTCTATGATCTGCTTATTATCCATTAAATGCCACAAAACACTGCAGATTAATAATGTGACACGGAGGCTTTGAGGTCTGCGAATGTTAACGCTGGTAAGCTCACCTCTCCAGGGCATCCTTGAGCTCTTCGGTCCTCTCCTCCCTGGTGGGGTAAGGCGCTGGTCTCCGAAACAAACGAAGTTGTTGAGCACTGCACAACAGAAAGAGTTTTTGTGGACCTTATCAAACACAACTAAGGTTTACTGGTGGAAGGGGGCGGCGTATTAGTTGGAAGATCCCACACTGTTTGGTTTCTGCTATGGCTGCTACCTAGCATGATAGTGTTAGCTGCTAATGCTAAACACTTGCTGCAGGGAACCGCACGGCTTACCTTCCGTTTGGGCTAGCTGGTGGCCGCCGGGCAGCTGCAGATGATTTCGCCCAAGACGACATTTTATCTGTACTGAAACTTCACCCAAGCAAACTTAGGCTTTTCACACAGGGAGGGAAGAAATTGTTTCCTGATGATTCTCCACCAGTGTTCTTACTCGGTGCTACAACTCTCCCTGTTGTGGAAAAGGAGAGCAGGAGGAGGAGGAGGAGGAGTTCTTCTTCTGGCGGTTGACTAGCCAGCTTCCTGGTGTATTATTGCCCCCTACTGGAGTAAAACGTAGAAAGGTACTGAAACAAAATTGGCGTGTGTAAAACTAATGATGCCAGTGAACCTCTGTCATGTTTTGAACCTTCCATGATCTTCCTGATTTCACCATGACCATCATTATAGAAATTATGCTGCAGCTCCCCTATCCGTACTAAAAGAGTTATTACCCATATCAAAACTGAGTTTCTCGTTCACCTCATTGCTGTAGCCAATCCAGCTTTATGATTGCACTGGCTGAGACTTTGAGAGAGAGTCCCCACAAACTAAATTGTTTAGTTTAGTTAGTGATGTTTGTCTGTTAAGTTAGTTAACTTATAGGTCAATGCAAAGTTAAATCAGACCTGATTTATTTAAAACCCTGATGTCTTTCACTGGTTGCAGCTCCCATCCCTTATTCAGTCTGGCTTAGCTTTGGGGATTGTCTTGGTCATGGTTTATGATTAGTCTGACATCCTACTATTAGGCACTGGAAAGCCTATGGGTTAAAGCCATAAAGCACATACTAATTGCAACATCTCTGATTCAATTCCACCTTCCACTGGAACAGTACCTTTGCTTCTTGACATGCCTTTCTCTCTTTCTACTGTTTTTTAACATTTTATTTTATTCAAAGTACATTTTTCCTGGTGAATGCGCATCATCTTTGAAATATACTCACAGACAAAAGCTTCCTGCAAAACCTGTGGGATATATAGAACCGAAATCAAAACACTAATCCTGCGAAGGATATGGACTTATTGTGTGAGGCAAAAAGGACAATGTATTAAATCCCACAATTAATGTGGTGTGATTTGTAAAAAGGCAGTTTTATTTTCCAGATTGCCTGAACGCAATATTGTGTATGAGGGGATGGGATGTTTCTGCCAACTATAGCAATTTTGCCAGCTGGGCAGTTGAAAATTAGACAATGCTCCCACAGTCTTGTTATTGGGTGGAAGAGTTTAACCAGGGTGTTCTTATCCCATATACATATGGCATAATTATCTGTGCTTTGCTTAAGAGGAACTTGTGAACAACTGAGAGAGAACATCAGGATCTGTTTATAAAGTGCAATCCAATGTCTGTATGCAAAAAATGTGGACACTATACAACTATAACTGTATTGCATTTCAACATCAGCCCTGATTCATGTTAATGCATAAACATCCTTTATAATTGAAAAAAAATATTTGTTCAAATATGTATTCCAACTAATGCATTATTGCATTTCCAAAAAGTTTGGAGTTTTGTGAAAAACTGATTAAAAGAATGGTCAAAATCAAAGCATCCTGATATTAAGTTCAGTTTATAGGTCAAGCTTCAAAAACACTGGATCCTACCAGAGACTATCATTTCCAATAACGCAACTGTATAGCCTCTGTTATTTGACCCTTTCTGCCTGTCAAAGGCCAATGTCTTGCCCCCTTTTTCTATACATACATCCAGTTTGTGACCCCTATGATGTCATTAGGTTTGACAACTGTTTCATTTTGTTTTACTTGCGAAAGCTCCATTGACAATTACATAAGACCTCCAACTATTAAAATATAAAAAGCCTATAAAATGGGTGAAACGTTGTCTTGGGTAACACTTGATTAAACAGGGGGAAAAGCATCTCATTTATGTCTTTGTCTGTCATTTTAATGCAAATATACCAAAACAAAAATTCAGACAGTAGGCTATGTGTTCTCTTTTTTTGTGTTGATCCGGGTTCCCTCAATATGAAACAAACAACAGCCGTTAATTTTGCGTTTATATAAACAACAAAGCCATGGTTCATGTTCTTTGTTTTCCATCCAGACAGAATATAAAAAGGCATTGAATGACTCCATGGCGGCCAGCACGGACCAGGTGTTAACTGGGGAGCACCTTGCGTTTGTGTCGCGCGGATAAGTTCACGCACTCGTCTCTAACCGTGAGCGCGCCGCGGTGGTGGGGACAGTCGCCATTTTATTTTGAAAATCAAACTGAACTGGAGGCACAGCGACTCTTCCATTTCGTTAAGTTTGTTGTGAGAAACAAGCAGGGATGACCATCTGAATTACTTTCTTGGGAGCACGGTGAGATTCATAATATATTTGGTAAACAAGCGTCGACAGGTTTCTATATAACACCCAAGCAACGATATTAATACAGAGGACGGCCGTTGGCCACTAGTGCGGGGAGGGCTATTTACTGAAAAGCAGCTGTCATATTGGTCTCATCAAGAAAGTAACAATTCCTTAATTTAGAATGGTACAGCCTGGGTAGTTCTATATAACTACATCGGTTAATTATAAGCTCTGAATTTGGCTCTGTCTTACATTTACCTGTCGTTACAGGATAGTTAGCATTTGCAAATACAATGTTAGCGGCTTCATAGATTAGTCGTAGCCCGTAGATATAAGCTAACGTTAACGCTAATGTTAGCTGGCACGATCGCGCATCCGCAATACTCGCGGCCTTAACGCTCACGACAAAGGCATGTGTAACGGTCTCGAAGCATTTGTAATCGATTAGCTTGTCAAATTGGCTGTTAACATTTTGAAAATAAGAGCAACGTTAACTGGTCGTGTCGATTCATGGACACCAACTTCAGAAGGGCTCGTGTTGCTAATGTTGGCTCCACGTAAATGCTAATTCGATAGCGTTAGCTCGTAGCCTACTGGGACGAGTAACATTTTACATAGGTTAATGTTGGGAAATGACAACGGGTAAGTTATGCCGATTAGCAGAGATAGTAAAATAGAACAAAGGCGGCAAGTAAGGTTTATTATGCAATAGTGTACAACAAATTTAACGGTTAATGTTTACGCTAGCTAAATTATCCAGTAAACATGTTGGCTAACGTTAAGCTAAACTTCTCCCCTAGCAAGTGTTTACCAGCGTCATGGTGATGTTAGCTTCAGTAGCAAGGTTGCTCCACTTGTGACGTTAATTTATAAATCCATTAACCAACTTCACCACATATCTAGAAGATCTCTGTTAAAACTGAGTTAGCGTAACGTCCATTAACATTTAAAGTTAACGTTACATTCATTGTGAGTAACTGCAAATATTTGCTAACTAAGTTACATTAGCTTCCTCTTTGTTTCAGTGAGTGATTTTTAACTTTCTGTTCATTAATCATTAGAAACTCCCGGTTAGCTGCTCTTAATACAACGTACTTTTGTTTAGGCTTATAAAGCTGTGGTAGACATTAAGCTTTTGTAAACGGAGAAGTGGGTTTGTTCTGTAAGCAACTTGACTAGCTTTGACTGTGATATTGAGCTACCGCCGAGGCCTAGTAACGTAACTTGTAAGCAACTTACACGGCAAGTTTTAATGACTCTAAAATATCTCCGTGAAGACCACTACTAAAGTAGATTGCCTGAACTCATGCTGACATTAGTTTGTGAATTGATTAGTAGATAAATGCCTGGGCAGCAGACGGTTAAAGATTACACTGCACCTCTGGACGTAGGCCTCAAAGTCAGTCACAATATTTTGTGTTTTTCAATGGATTGTAAATACTGTCCTGCACAAACTACAGCACTCCACATTTAGTGCAGTTCCCAAACAAAAGGAATTCATCCTTTTCTTTCTCCTATTTATATTGCAAAAGCCTTTTGTGTATGTGTTTTTTTGTACATTTTTTATAAATAAAAATGTTTTTGTCCTTTCATTACAGATGCTGAATTTTATTTTACCTAGCACCGGGTACCACTGATCGGAACCGAATTTTGGAAGCCGATATTTTTTCACACCTTTGGGGGGGGGGGCAGAAGTAACCTATCACTGAAGTGACTAAAGGGGAATAATGGTGATTTTGCGCCGTGCTCGGCCGCCTGCTTCCGCCCCAACCAGCAATGAATCTTGACTCGCTCTCGCTGGCTTTGTCTCAAATCAGCTATCTGGTGGACAATTTAACAAAGAAAAACTACAGAGCCAGCCAGCAAGAAATACAGCATGTAAGTGGTAGCGTAGACATCAAGTACATTTTTTTTTTTACTTTGGTCAATAGAGATCTCAGTTTTTCTACATGAGCTGTCTTAAAAATATCTTCTTGTGTCCACATGGGATGTTTTCCTTGTTCTCTCCCAGATTGTAAATCGTCACGGTCCTGAGGCAGACAGGCATCTACTTCGCTGTCTCTTCTCTCATGTGGATTTCAGTGGCGATGGTAAAAGCAGTGGCAAAGACTTTCACCAGGTAATTTTTGATTAGAAACACATTGATAGCAAATTTGCTTTTCGTTTTCTTGAGTTAACATTACATCAAAAGCAACAGTTGTCCTAAATTTTTAAAGGTTCTGAACCATTCCTTAAACTCAACAGCTTATGTAATAAATACCATCCCATGCAGTATGTGTAGATAATTAAAAAACAAGGCAATGCTGACAGTAATAAAAACACAACGTGTGATTTCCCCCTATAGTGTCATAAACCAGATAAGTACAATGAATGGTATAGATAATACAAACATGTGCAGTTGATCAAATTTTAATCACAAATTTGATTTTTGGCTTCCAACAATTTTAAAAACAACTTTAGTGTTGCCTTTACCCTTACCTTTACAGCGGTGCTTCCCAACCCTCCCTAAAAGCCCAAACTTATTCTCACCCAGGCTGATGCGTGTTTACTTCAGCTCGAGCCAAGATGATGGGGGTTATAAATACTACAACTTGCTAGTTACCATCATCAAGCCTACAGCGTTTTTGTTTCTGTCACCTCGGTTTCAGAAAGCGGGATTATTGAGAACACTTGAGTATGTTCAACCTGAGATGAGGGGAAACTCTGGAATTTCTGTTTCGCATTGAGACCAACATCAGATAAACCCTAGATCTGTAACTCTTGACAACTTATGCTATGAACCTGACCTCCTCGGGAGTAGGTTTACTTCAACGAACTCTTGAGTTCCTCTCTGATTCCTCCCCGCCTGCAGAGCCTGAAGCAGCTCTTTGACAAACTGTTTCATTTCCTCATTCATACTGTATATCAGAGCGCATTCATATGCAGTAGTTTGTCTTTAGAAACATCAAAATCCTGGTTAGATATTAGTTTGCTACCCAAACATGATCTTCACTATGACTGCTTTTATGATCAATCTGTCATTGATGTAAGGACAGAATTGTCTCTGCGCATCCATAAGAAGCCTAAACTGTGTCTCATCCTGTTTTTTAAGATAAATGTCATGGTGCGCATTGGCACACATTCGTATTTCTACACTGGATTGAAATGCAGGCTCTTTATTTACCCACTGCCATGGTGAATTGTAGTATAGGAGCATCCATCCATTGATGGTGGCTTTTTTTTTTTTTTATCCTCACGCACACGCTTTCATCAGGTTCAACATACTCCAAGTTGATTAAACTAATTCTGATCAGCTGTTCTGTTACTGAAATCACAGTTTCCAATCTCAGGCTCAGTCAACTTAGAGCTCAGGGATAAGCTCAGTTTGTTAAGCCTGCTTTCTGAAAAAGGACCTTGCTCTGCTCCACTCGGCACACACAGCCTGCCTGCCTGCGGCCCGTCTGCCCCCCAAAGCAGTCAACCTGGGGAAACACTACGTTGATCCTCTTGCGCTCTTAGATGTCACATCCCCCTTTTTTATTCAAAAGTGGATATGACAGGACATATGGATAAAATGAACAATAAATAAAAATCTGTGAACAAGCTACAAGGAATATGTAATGATTGCTATTTTATGAGCTTTTGGGATTATACATAATGATTTATTTAAAAAGTCATTCAGTTTTAAAAGTTCAGTAAATGCATGATGGTTCTTAAGCTGATCAGTAATTGTGTTAAATAATAATGATCTTAATATTGACCAAAATAGTTGCATTTGATTGGCACTTACAGAATATTACTTCAAAAATGGTTTCATATTGATAAATGTCTTTTACATTAATCTTTTTCCAATGGCAAATCTGCAATTTCACATAATTTGGAACCATTATTTTTACTATAAAGCTAGAACAGATTATAAATAAACAACAAACAAAAATTTAAGGACTAAGCTGAAGAATTTGTCTGCTGAGGGTCTATAATCATTAGATTTTGGAAAAGTGGTTTCGCTTTAGTTTTCATGCTCTCACCACAGTGATTTTACATTCATGGCACAGCACCCAAGCCTCACCTCCTACGCCTCTTGATATGACCTCCAGATCATTCTAGATTGGATTTTTCATGTTGCCTTTTGTGTCTCAATTTACAAGGATTTGACATTTATCTGTGGAAATTAATATGAAAAATAGGCAACATGAGAACCACCTCTCTTAATTACACTTAAGCATTTCATTTGCACAATAGAATCCAAAAGAACGTCTCCATATTAACTTAAAAGAACTACTCCTAATAAAAAGGGACTAGTTGACATCCCCAACTTGCTTGACTAACCTCAGCTGCTCCACTCTCACCACCATCCTTTATTTTCCTAACAAGTCCTAAAATTAAGTGGTTAACTATTACGATGTACACTCCGTGTACAGGACAGAGCTGTACCACCACTTTAGTCTCAGCTTGAACCTAATTTTCTCAATACTGGACAAGTAGGCAGTAATAGCCTAACGCTTCACTTTTCCAGCTGTTTGGGAAACGACAGACTTTTCTTGGTCTTGAGAAGCTGACAAACCGTAACCGACACATACGTTTACTGGCAGAATAATTTCCTCCTCTCTCATTCACCGTCACTTTCTGCCGCTCGGGCAATCAAACACTCGCCATGCATGTCACGATTCCTTACAGGAGTTACGCTGCTCTTCTAACAGCACCTGTCACGTAGATGCTTCGATTATTCACTTTTAATTACTATCGAAGCTTCGAAGCTCAAAAAATGAAATTCGGACCAGCTCTGAAGTTTAGTTATATGACTATTTGATATTTCCTAAATCTTAAAACTGTCTCAGACCATGAACAGGCAAACATGGATTAAAAAACAAAGAGCCCCCTTTTATCTGGTGGTAGTTCTTGCCAGCAAAATATTCTAGAAACTAAAAATATGCATGTCAGTTATTCCACCAGTTCCAAAGACCCCATCCACACTACTCCGTTTTAAACGAGAATTAAAACGAGTATGATTTCCGTCCACACCAGCGTTTTAGCTGTGTTTTGGAGTTGATCTCCATCTACATTAAAACTACATTTTTATGCATGGCACCAATAATGAGCTTGGACTGTTAATGAATGTAACACTGGTGTGTGGCGGTGGAAAACAGACTGGGAGTCGTTGAAAAGTAAAGGGGCGATATGCACAGTACAAGTGTAGGGAAATAAGTGTTATTTGCACCGTACATAATATTTTAATAAAAATCCGATGTCAAAAACCCAGCCAGTAGCATCGTGTTTCTGCTTTGCAAGACCCAATCAGAGAGCCAAGCGTGAACGGCTGCGTCATTTCTAAAGTCCTCCGTTTTGGCCCATCTTCACTAAAACGCCCTCCGGAGTTTGAAAACGCAAAACGGGGTTGGCAGCGTTTCCAAACTCCTCCGATTTAGTTCTTCATTTTTGTCGTTGCAGTCTGGACGGGAGGTGCAGACGTAGCAAAAGGTCTCCATTTTAATTTAAAAAAACACAGTATTGTGGACGTGGCCTAAGAGTTTGTTTGGTTTTGTTTTTTCCCTAAATAATCAAAGTGACATGTTTTTTTTCTTCCAGTGCATTAAATATGAATTGTAGCCATGCACAGATCATAGAGCCTGACAAACTTTTACATTTGTTATTAATCCACACATAGTCATACTTGTAAAAACGGTAAAGACATTCGAGAGCTGATAAATTGGACATGCGCTGCTACACCTTTTGTTTTGTTTGTTTTTTGGTTGGTTGGTTGGTTATCCTTCCTAATTTGGCAAACAAGAGCTTTCCTTCAATTTCAGTGCACCGTGTGCACTTTAAACACAGTGAAATGTGAAAAAACCCAAGTGTTTGTATTGTGTATCATTTCACAAAAAACATAACTTGCACAGTCCAGCTGATTCAGTGTTTGCATTTGAAAACTTTACAGCTGGCCCAATCAGCGAGGCTTTTCTCTCTGATAGAGAAGCCCAGCGTCTATAAAGAGAGACAGGATGTGCATAACCATGTTCTCTGCACTGAAACTGGGTTTTTGATCATTTTGTGCCTATCGTTTTTACATTTTATCCCACACCAACTCTTCAAGTTCTCTCATCACAGCTCTGTGATACTGTGCGTTTCCTGCCCCTGTTTACACAAACATCTCAATAGGGCTTCATTGTAAAACTTGTATGTCAACAATTATTTCTCTTATCTTTATATCACTTGGCAGATTCATGTGTTAATACTATGTTTTCCCCACATTATGATTATGGTAGAAGTTTTCATGACTGGGTAGACACAGTTAAAGAGTGAATAATTTGTATTGTTTCATATCTATTCTTGTGAGACGTGCTGTCTTATCTTATTCTTCACCTGCCTCTGTTCTCTTTACTCTCTTCTTCTTCTCGGTACGTTTTTGATTTTCAACTTGCCCAAGACACAGTTTCTGATCCAGGAGTGTGTGTCGCTGATATCAAAGCCAAACTTTATCTCTACTCTGTGTTACGCCATTGACAATCCCCTACACTACCAGAAGGTAAGAAGCTGGTATTACTGTGGTAGCCTGAATATCTAACAGCCCTTATTGATTGAAAAGCAAAGAGGAAAATATAGTGCAGATAGTCATTTCTTTATTAAAACTGCAGGTTACATTTTGCTAAATCAGAAATTTGTTTCTATCAGTTACATCTCTACAAAATTGTGCAGGTCATCAGTGATGTTGGGCTGCTGCTCACTTAGACATCAACTCAGCCACAGAAAGTGTACAGACATTTTGCAGATGTGTATGAATAGAAAATGTGCATTTAATCTTTTATGAAAGTGTTTGGCTTAAACTGTTTTTCAGAGTTTGAAGCCTTCGGCCCACTTATTCACTCAACTGAGTAAAGTTCTTAAGCTCAGCAAGGTCCAAGAGGTAAGCCATCTGTAGAAAGAGCTTCATTATAAAGGCTTGACACTTTGGAGAATGCTGAAATTATAACAGTTATGTCAAGGTTAGAAATATTCTTGAATTTGAGTAAACTCCCTTAAACACAATCTGGTGTTTCATCTACACATTCACTCATCAGGGGTGGGATTTTTACAGGTTAATCTGTTTTTTTACGATCTGAAAATGTGACCCACGTGAATCTTGCAGCTGTCTAAAAAAATATTTTAGGTCGCACTAGCTTCTATGACAGAGGGTGGGGCTTAGCTCCGCCCCGTGCAATCACACGCAGAGCAGATAGGCTCCATTGGAGACTGAACTAAGTGAAGTGAAGGTAATGTTTTACTTGAAGAAAAGGCTAATAGTTAATTGTGGCTAAACTACTAATCTGAAAGGGGCTGTGTACATATAGTATGTGGTTTACATTTGGCAGTTAAGACATTTTGACTGTTAACACAAAAGTCCCACCTTTGACCTAAAGTTTGTCTATCTGAAATGGGAATACACGTTACAATTTGTTTTCAAAATTTATTTTAAATTCAATTATTTTCCAGGTGATTTTTGGCCTTGCTTTGCTCAACTCCAGCAACACAGACCTTCGTGGTTTTGGTAAGTAATTCTAGTAGAGCCTGACGTATTTACACCTGTATCTGAAACCCTGCTTTAAGTTAGAGGTACACATTGCTGTGAAAAGTATAAAAAGTAATCCTAAAACTTAAAGGAATAATTGAAAAGTTGAAACACCAGGTGCCATGTCATTTTAGAGGTGTGGTTCTGCATTAAACTGTGACTGAAATATGCATAAACATCCCTTTTCTTTTCCTGAAAGAAAAGCTTGGATATTTCCCACATGCTTGTTGTCTGGAATTCAAACTTGATATTCATTTCCTTGCATTATGGGGAAGTTAGTATTCTTGTTTTGGGTTAACCATTAAATGAATTTACTTTTCAATCACAAATACAAGGCATCCCCCATGGAATAGTGTTGAATTATGGCAAATCCACGTGGGGTGTTGCCCTCTGACTATTTGCAATCACCGTCACCATGGCACAAGGAAGAAAAGTGGAATAAATGTGCTGAATCATAATTACAAATATACATTTTCAACTTCATACACCCTAAGTGTTTTTACATAGATATTATCTAGTTTGTACTAATTCCACAGAACCCTCAAAACATTGAAAATCATAATGTGTTAAAAGTAGTTAGTGTTAATTGCCACAGTCGGCACTCACAACAGAAATTTATACAAAACCGTTCCACACAATTGATTAGCATTGTGAACATTTTGAAATTCACCATTTGGACAAACATGCAGTGTCTCTACAGGCCAGCAGTATTAGTGTCAAGAGTGAATATGATAAAATGATTGAATTATTTGTAATCTATGGTGTGTTGATTAACGGTCGCATTTCACAATAAGTCTTTTTTAACAGGAAAGAAGCGTCAGTCTAAATGACCTGAAGTTTGATGACCATAAATTTGTGTTTTGAATGTTGAGAAAATGGTTGAAATCTTCTAAGAAGCCTGTGCTTTCTTAGCTAATTGTGTTTGAATGTTTCTCAGCTGCGCAGTTCATCAAGCAGAAACTTCCAGACCTCCTGCGATCGTACGTTGACGCTGATCTCGGAGGAAACCAGGAAGGTGGCTTCCAAGACATTGCCATAGAGGTCTTGCACCTGCTGCTCTCCCATCTACTGTTTGGCCAGAAGGGAGCCAGTGGGGTAGGACAAGAGCAGATTGACGCCTTCTTGAAGACACTTTGCCGAGGTATGGGGGATCTGGGTCAGATCCAGAGGCACATAAATATCTACAGTTGAACATACACAGCTTTATCAGACTGAATAGAAATGCTACAAATCTTGTTCTTAAAGAGTTTTTCAGTATTACTGTGGAATATTTTATTTAAGTGTGTCTTGTGTTTCAGATTTCCCCCAGGAGCGCTGCCCTGTGGTGCTCGCACCACTGCTGTACCCTGAAAAACGGGACATTCTCATGGACAGGATCCTGCCAGACTCGGGGGAGTTAGCTAAGACCATGATGGAGAGTTCTCTTGCAGAATTCATGCAAGAAGTTGGCTATGGCTTCTGTGCTAGGTGAAATCCTTTTTAACAACAACCACAGCTAACACATTGAAGTTGTTTTGTTTTTTTAAGAAATGCTCTCGTGTATACAAATCCTTTTTAACTCTTAATTCCAGTGAACACAATGTAATCAGGTAAACGATCACTTTGGGTGCTAATAGCTGCATTGTAGATGGCTGAGACTCTAAATTCAGATGTCATAGACACCTTCAGTTCACACCACACCATTGTGCAGTTTGACACTTTTTGTAACAAAGTACATGCCTTGTGCATGTTGTTGAATATGACTTTTCCATCCCCTTCCCTTTGATTTGATATGTGAATGTTGAAGATGATGGATCATGGTCCTCATTGACCTGTCTGTCCTGTTTGTGTCTCCAGTCTTGATGAGTGCAGAAACATAATACTTCAGTATGGGGTGAGAGAGGTGACGGCCAGCCAGGTAGCAAGGGTCCTGGGCATGATGGCTCGTACCCACTCTGGCCTAACTGATGGCATCCCACTTCAGGTATGTTGCTTATGTGATGGGCATGTCAGGTACAGTGGGTTAATCAGAGTGTTTTGCTGGGAATGGCTTCATATGAAGATTGTTGAGAGCAGCTTAGACTTAAATATACAGTAAATCATAACGTTGACCTAAATTAGACTAAGGTCTTGGAGCTGTGGAGTTGTTTAATTAATATCTTGCAATATATGAAAGGGGTCAGTTGTAGTGTCAATATCATAGTTGTTAGATTCAATTTTAATATTTAAATAATTGGTTAATTCTGGGTTGAGTGTGCTGGCTTCTGAGTTCTTAACATGTCGGTACATCAGAGTTTACATTTTTGTTCCTTATGTGTTTTCTCTTACAGTCGATCTCTGCTCCAGGGAGTGGAATCTGGAGCGACGGTAAGGATAAGAACGATGGCTCACAGGCACACACGTGGAATGTTGAGGTTCTCATCGACATCGTGAAAGAAGTGGTAAGAGACGCATCAGGTTTTCAAATAGTTAGCCGTGACTTTTCTTATTCGGATCCTTTATTAACACCTGGATAAGCATGAGCCATTCTCCCTGGGGTCCATTCAGTTGGATGTTCATAATAACTAGGGGTGGGAATCTCTGGGTACCTCACGATTCGATTCGATTACGATTCAGAGGGCTGCGATTCGATTATAAAACGATTATCGATGCATCTTGATGCATCATATTTTTTCTATACAGGATCCCTGGATAATTACTAAGCATTTCATTTGCACATTAAAATCCAAAAGAAAATTGCTAATTAGCTTAAAAGGACTAGTTTACATCCCTAGTTTACTTTATTAACCTCAGCTCCATGGTCCATTTCATTAACAACCAGTTGTCAGACTTATGAAAACTGAAATATAATTATCAGCATGTACAGTATGTGTACACAGGACAGAGCTGTACACAGTTTAGTCTCAGCTTGTACCTGATGTTCTCAACCCTTGACTAGTAGGTTAGTTAGTAATGACATACAGCTGATAATTAATATTACTTCATTACTAATTTTGCTAATGTTACATTAATAAATAAATCTTTTTAGCAACTTTTACGGGACCCAAGGACGCTTTACACATAGTTACAGTGACAGAACAACAAATAGTCATTCAGGACTGAATGCCTGGGTAAAGAGCTGGGTTTTAGTAGATCTTTGAAAGTGTCCAGACAGGGAGCTTTTCTGTGGGGATGAGTTCCAGAGGGCGGTGGCGCTGAAGGCTCGCGGAGTCTGGTGTGGGGACAGAGTGAGCCCTTGATGCGGGGAGATGTTAGCTCGCGCTAACAGCCTTCACTTTTCCAGCCGTTGGGGAAACTACAGACTTTTATTAACGGTCACACAGCGACCTACGCTGCACGTTTACTACCAGACTGAAACTTACTGCTGATATATTTCACCGCTAACTTTCACCGTCACGTTCTGCCGCTCGCTCTCTCTCACTCGCTCGGCCTCACACACACAGCTGCAGAGCGTCACCATGCTCGCAGTGTGCGAGTTAAAATAATTACTTAGCATTGATATTAATGATGTGTGACATTTTGGGGTGGTTATTCATTCCACAGCGGTGACGAATGTAGGGGGACACTGGTCTCTCTGTTGTGTGCGCTCCTCAGACGGTCCGGGCGCTGCTCTTCCGCGAGTTCCGCCTTTTGCGTTCCGTCAACATTACGTTATCAATTAACATTTAAATAATCGATTTTTAGACATTTGTGCATCGATTAATAATCTTCCACGTCCGAATCGCGATGCATCGAATAATCGATGAATTCTCCCACCCCTAATAATAACACAGTTACTGTTAAATTGTACATTCTCTCTAAAACTGCAAACACATCTCAAAATAAAAAGTGTTCCTGTTAGGCTTCTAGACAGAGCTTATTAGTTCAAATAAAATGCAACTAAAATAAGCTGCTGTATAAGATGGCTGAGTGTTTCCCACAGAATTGCTGTTGGGGGGGGGGTATTTGTATATTTTATGAAAGTGTTTGAAAGAATATAAACCTGCTCACCTTGCTTTTCTACATGCACATGCCTACACCTGTACACAGGTGTGCCCCACACTTCCTCCTCCTCTCTCTCCCTGTATATATCTATGTTGTCTGTCAGCAGTTAAATCACCCAAAAAACACAAGTTGTTTTTCCACCCGCGGTTCTGTTTTCACAACGGCAGGTGGAGGTGGCTTGTTGTGAATGACATCGCCTATCAAAACGGTTGAGACCAGCGTGGAATGCCATTAGCGCTGGTGTATTCACTGTTGCTTCATCCTGTCCGAGCTTGTAAAATCAACCGTGTTCGCATGCTGTGAACCATTGTGCGGCCCAACATGCATCTAAATTTGACCGGCTGTAGCACTTTTTAGCACAATTTTATGGCATTTCACTTACACGTGTAACATTTAAATGGCCATTAATCTGAGCCTCCTTTTTTTTTCTTCCCCAAAAGCTATAATCACAGAATATTACGTAGTTAATATTACTAATATTTAGGGCTGCAGGATTAATTTAATCGCAGTCGTGATGTTGTCATGTGCGATAACATAACCGCAAAAACTGTGCGGTTTTTAATAAAACAGAAAGACTGTGTGACGCTCTCCTCTGTATGCGCTGCAGTCTGCTCATTATCACCGCCCACACTGGGCTCTCACATGTGCCCATAAAACAGAAAAGCCTATGTGCATTGAGAAAAATGTTTTATGAGCAGTTTGCCAGTAACTTTTAAGACAACAAACTACTGTAAAAGTTTGATGTGCTACAGCAAATCATTAAATATTGAACAAAATGATTATTGACAAGTTAGTACCTTAGCATTATCAAGTTAAAGACCAATGTAGAGCCTTTTGCTTGCACAAGGATTTAATGAATAAAAACAACCCACGGAAATGAACTAGTGGTAATGAATGTAGTATAGTAGCATCTCAATATAATCGCATCTCAATCACAATATTGTCCACAATAATCGCTATACGACTTTTTCTTCAAATCGTGCAGCCCAACTAATATTCCTTTGGACTTATGTAAAGAACAGTTTTATAGTATCACTCTGGAATTACATTTAGTCAAAATCTGCATTGGTACACAAGTTAATACATAAACTAGCCTGTCTATAAACCTGAGACTAAAGGTTGCAGAAATCATTTTTTTTGGGAACAGATCATTTTCAAAATCTACTGAGGTTTCACTTGTGGATTTTTGTCTGTCCCATAGAATCCCAACCTGAACTTCAAAGAGGTGACATACGAACTGGACCACGCAGGCTTTATAATCCGCGACAGTAAAGGCCTGCATATAGTGGTGTATGGCATCCAGAGGGGCTTGGGCATGGAGGTCTTCCCGGTCGATCTCATCTATCGGCCATGGAAGCACGCTGAGGGACAGGTACCTGAACAATATCTGCTCCATCAGGATTATGTGGTTCCATAAGTGTGTAATTGCACTGGCAAACTTGATTGAAGGGAATTTTGCTGTCAAAATTAAGAGTAATATTAAATGATGAATAAGGAAGAATCACAATGCTGTGCAGGAATTGTCTGGACAGTGCAGTATGAGTGGTTAAGGTTAAACCTTGTTTCCTCTTTAAATGTCTAATAACTTTCTTTGTTTTCAGCTGTCATTCATTCAGCACTCCCTGATGAGCCCAGAAGTGTTTTGCTTCGCTGACTACCCTTGCCACACTGTGGCCATTGACATCCTCAAGGCCCCACCAGAGGATGACAACAGGGAGATTGCCACATGGTATGGAGCTTGTAACTTGGCTACAATGTAGAAGGCTGGGCTGATGTGATAACGATGGCACAGTGTGTTTTACCGAATTGTCCCTGTCTGTTCACAGGAAAAGTCTGGACCTGGTGGAAAGCTTGCTTAGGCTGTCAGAGGTGGGCCAGTACGAGCAGGTGAAGCAGCTGTTTGGTTTCCCTATCAAGCACTGCCCAGATATGTTGGTTCTGGCATTGCTGCAGATCTCCACCTCCTGGCACACACTGCGCCATGAGCTCATCTCTACCCTAATGCCTATCTTTCTGGGCAACCACCCTAACTCTGCCATTATCCTGCACTACGCCTGGCATGGACAGGTTGGTGTTGGAACATGTCTTGCTCTTAATGCATGTTGATTTCAAGTGGTCATGACCTTTTTGTTACTTTTTAAGGTTATTTTTTATCTTTGTTTTTTCCCCCTCATCTTTCCCCCTATGTAGGTTTTTTTTTAATCTTTATTATATTCTCATAAAACCTGGTCGTTATTTTTCCAGGGACAGTCTCCCTCTATTCGTCAGCTAATTATGCATTCAATGGCTGAGTGGTACATGAGAGGGGAGCAGTATGACCAGGCCAAGCTGTCTCGCATCCTGGATGTGGCCCAGGACTTAAAGGTTTGTTAGAACAGACTGCCAATGATGACTTCTCTGACATCTCTAACCTTCAAGCTGAAGCAGAATGATTAGGCAATAGTGTTACAGAACATGAGACTGTTGCATGGAATAATGTTCCTCCACATGTTTTTACAATTTTGCTAATTAAAGTAAGCCACATTAAACAATATAGGGCCATAAATCGTGGTTTTCCCTTTCTCCTAAAAATAAGTATAATTTTCTTGACGGTCAGCCTGTATGTTTTTTTTTTTGTTTTTTTTCTTTTTCTCTAGTCTCTATCGATGTTGCTGAATGGTACTCCATTTGCCTTTGTTATTGACCTTGCTGCACTTGCCTCTCGCCGAGAATACCTCAAACTTGATAAATGGCTGACTGACAAAATCAGAGAGCATGGGGTAAGTCTTCAAATTCATTTACATTAGAAGTGCTTCGATCTATTTGAAACTTTTTATTTATCATGTAGCATTATATGGTAGACTGTATATTTATTTAATTAGTCCTAAAAACAATGTATTAAGTATTCAAATTAACAGATGATAAAGTATCATGAAATGACTGTTTATTTTATTGGCAGGAAACACAGGCAACACATTCTGCTCCCTTAGAGACTTAAACCATAGAAACCTTTGCCTGGTTACTGTGAACATCTTACAGCTTAACAAATATAGCTTTCCTGTGGAATAAACTACAAAAACAAAATAAACAGCATCTTTATAAATTTACTCCCAACTATAAAAACTGCAACAAAAAGGCAATAGACAAAATATTTAGGAGATAAAGGAGCACAGGCATCATGAGTCAGTGATAAACTCTGAAGTAGCCGCTTTTGTTCTGGAAAGCTCAGGCAGCTTCTGTGAGCTTTAGGGGGTAGAGAGAGGAGCAGAGCTTTGCATTACTGATAGGACCGAAAGCCAAATGTGAGTCAGTGTGATCGTTTTTAAAGTTCTCCATTTTTGCCAACGGGGTCAGCAGCGTTTTCAAACATCTTCGGATTTACTGTTTTAATCTGGACGGGAGGCGAAAATGTAGCAAAAGGTCTCAGTTTTAAAACGAAGAGAAGGAGAGAAGCAGTCAGCTTTTTTTTGAGTGGAGCCTGAGCTGCTCTCTTTGCATCAGGAAACTTACTGAAGGATCAGTCTCTCTTTGCCTGATGCACTGGGGGTCAAGACAGTTTAAACTGTGGCGTGCAGGTGAGATGAGCATGATCGCTCCTGCTTGTTGCTCTGCTCCTCTGATCGCTGCTCAACTCTCATTGTAAATGATTAACTGGCCGCATCAGTCGCTTCCTGTCTGAAAAGCACTTTAGTGTTAGCTTTGAAAAAACTGCTCAGGCCGCATAGTGAAACCATTTTAGCTCCCTTTGAAAATTTGTTTGCCCAGTATTGCATCATCTGAACGTCTTTCCTGATCGGCCTTTTTAGAGACCACCGATCAAACTAGTTAAAGCCATTATAGGCTGATTATGATCAGTGACCAGTCGATTGGAGCACCCTTAATTTACATGCAGGTATTCTTCAAAAAGCAAAAAACATGGTTGGTTATCTTGTTTGCCATTTTATTCTTTAATCGCACCACCCCCAGATTTCAATTGTATTTTACAATCATTTTGTTTTCAGGAACCTTTTATCCAGGCGTGTGTGACATTCCTGAAGAGGCGTTGCCCATCCATTATGGGGGGTCTTGCCCCTGACAAGGACCAGCCCAAAAGCGCCCAGCTGCCCCCGGAGACCTTGGCCACCATGCTGGCCTGCCTGCAGTCCTGTGCAGCGTAAGAGGCTATCTGGCTTTTGACAACAGTTTGTTGGTCGTTGATTAAATCTATAATGACAGTCTTGCTTAACGTAAGTCTTGCTTTGGTAGAATTTGATGCTATATTAACCACACTAGACTGACAATCTTAAGAATGTGAACTTTGTCGCAGTATAGTTATTTATAGACACCAGTTAAACTCACCCTTCAATGCAGTGTTATCTTTTATTAAACTTAAAGATTTGTTTCACTTTTGTCCTCAGGAGCGTGTCCCAGGAGCTCTCAGAAACCATCCTGACCATGGTTGCCAACTGCAGCAATGTAATGAATAAAGCCCGGCAGCCGCCACCAGGAGTAAAGGGCCGTGCCCCCAGCACCAGCAGCCTGGATGCCATCTCTCCTGTACAGGTATCTTTATATGAAAGCCACTTCAAGCCTCTGCAGGCAAACCTTGAAATCTTTTCATGTTGGTGTCAACAAAACTAATCTGTTTTTTGAACTTGCTAAAAAAAAGTAAAAATAATTGTGTTAAATGGTGTTAAAATCCTGTCATAATTTATACTTTTAGCGTTTTTCACTGTATCCTCATGAACATCATGGATATGTTGTCTGAACATGACTCACATGTGTAGCACTGATCCCATCCCCGCCTTATTCTTTGCCTGACTTTCTGCTCTCTCTCTCTCTTGCTACTCCTCTCTAGATGGACCCTTTGTCAGGCATGGGTTCCTTGAACCTGGGGGGCACAGCCACCTCCCACACTCAAAGCATGCAGGGTTTCCCAACCCCACTGAGTTCAGCTTTCAGTAATCCTCAGTCCCCAGCAAAGGCCTTTCCAACACTGTCCAACCCCAACCCCAGCACACCATTTGGTGGTATTGGCAGCCTGTCCTCGCAGCTCCCTGGTATGGACTCTGGTACTATGCTATTTGATTATTCTCTTATTAAGGCATGTGTTCATACTAAATCAGCTAGTCACACTGCGATGTCATAGACATACACATTTGAGTCTTCTCTGGATTCACTGACAAATAAGACAAATAATTTGTTGTGGTGACACTACTGCTAAATGTTACTTTAAATCGTGTGACATCACCCAACCTTGACTGTATTATTTTTTGAATTCAGAAAAGCCACAAGGAAACAGTATATAAGGGTTAGCACCCAGTTTGGTAACTTAACATTTGCATACTAAACTAAAGCAAGCACTGAGGACAAAAGATAGTAGTTTAGAGGGGGAGGTAAGTGTGGATTGAAATGATAGAAGTTTTATGTTACTTGCAGGTCCCTTGGGCTCAGGCATCAGCTCTGGTATTGGCTCTAGTCTAGGGATGCCAACAGTAAACACGGACCCGTTTGGCACCAGGAAGATGAGCACACCAGGCCTGAACCCAACTACCTTTCAGCAGAGTAAGATGAAGGCCTGTAAGTGGTGGTGGTAGTGGTGTGACTGAGAGCCCCGCCCTGCGCTGCTCAGCACTGTATTTCCTCTGCAGTGATAATGAAAGTTGCAAATTTATTTCTAATGCACCTTAGTGCACCTCACAAATACAGTTTACAAGACAGGTCTCACTAGTCTTTACCAAGAAAAGACTTTAACCTCTTGTGAACATTTAGGTCTAAGACTTAACCTTTTTCAATTCATACAACTTGTAAAGTTTGTATCATTGAGGAAATACAGATCAGTCTTCCATTCCTTGTCTGCTTATGCTGACAGCCCCACTTTAGTGTAATTTGTTGATCTTTTAAGTATCAAAAAGGGGTCTAACCTGACGTGATCAGTTAGAATGCTTTTTGATCCCTGATGTATCACTTTGTTGCACAATGGATTTCATCGATGGGTTAAATGCTCGGTTCATGCTCCACCAGTGTTGCATTACAACATTCAAATAATTGGATGTCTTTGTTAAAAATGTCTTTTTCTACTCTTCTTCCAGCTGACCTTTCTCAGGTGTGGCCTGAGGCAAACCAGCACTTTAGTAAGGAGATAGATGACGAGGCAAACAGTTATTTCCAGCGCATCTACAACCACCCACCTCACCCAACTATGTCTGTGGATGAAGTATGTAGTAGACATTAATGAACTGACCTAAACCAAACTCACACATACTTTGAGGGCTTTATTAGCTGCTGTTGATTAGTTCTACTCTTCCATATTCTCAGTAATGTTACTGCTCTTCCAACAGTCTCACCTCCCACTACGTTATTGTCCTTATCTTAGGTACTGGAGATGCTGCAGAGGTTCAAGGATTCAAACATCAAGCGGGAGCGAGAGGTGTTCAATTGCATGCTTCGGAATTTGTTTGAGGAATACCGATTCTTCCCTCAGTACCCAGACAAGGAGCTGCACATTACTGCCTGCCTTTTTGGTGGCATTATCGAGAAGGGTCTTGTCACCTACATGGCCCTGGGCTTGGCCCTTCGATATGTTCTTGAAGCCTTAAGAAAACCCTTCGGATCCAAAATGTATTTCTTTGGGATTGCCGCCCTAGATAGATTTAAAAACAGGTATTGAAATGTTTTCTTTTGTAAAATTAGTGTTCATTTAACAATAGACATCTTGTTTCAGACTAACATATCTTTTATATTTATAGACTAAAGGACTATCCTCAGTATTGTCAACACCTGGCTTCAATTGCCCACTTCTTGCAATTTCCCCACCATTTACAAGAGGTAATCAGGTTTCCTTAATTTATTTTGCTCAGCATTTTAACAATTTTTTTTTTTTTTTTTTGGTCCCCGCCGTGACTACAGAAAAGGATTCCCACATTCAGATAGATTAAATTTCTCGCTCTGCTCCTTTCAATATCCTGTGTGTGCAGTATATCGAGTATGGCCAACAGTCACGGGACCCTCCGGTGAAGATGCAAGGCTCCATCACTACCCCCGGCAGTCTGGCACTGGCACAAGTCCAAGCCCAGGCCCAATCGCAGCAACCCGGCGTCCCCAAAGCCCCACAGCCAGGTCAGCCCAGCACTCTGGTCACCACACCGACGACTACAACCACAGTAGCAAAGACCCCCACCATCACCAGACCAACACCCAGCAGCTTCAAGAAGGATGTCCCTGTGAGTTTGGCTTTGATGTCTGAACACTATTTATCTTGTTGATGCTTTCAAATGGTTTGCGTTTTTCTGTATATAAAAATTGTACACAGTATATAGTCATACAGGTTTAAAAGGTAATTGTTCCTGCCTGCAGCCTTCCATAAACACAACCAACATCGACACCCTGCTGGTGGCCACTGACCAAACAGAAAGAATTGTAGAGCCTCCAGAGAATGTCCAGGAGAAGATTGCTTTTATCTTCAACAACCTTTCTCAGTCCAACATGACACAGAAGGTAAAGTAAAACAGACAAAACATACAGCTGTATTGCAGAATACTTGAATTGTCAAAGAATCTTTTTAAGCTTTTTTAGTGATTGTTTTAGCATGTGTTTTTTTCAGGTTGAGGAGTTGAAAGAAACAGTGAAGGAAGAGTTTATGCCCTGGGTGTCTCAGTACCTGGTGATGAAACGTGTCAGCATTGAGCCCAACTTCCACAGTCTCTACTCCAACTTTCTGGACACACTCAAGAACCCTGAGTTTGTCAAGATGGTCCTCAATGAGACTTACAGGAACATCAAGGTAAAACAGTGAGCAAGAAGGTAGTAACTTCTGTAAAGCAACAAAAGGTTTTTTTTCTATTAAAAATGCTATTCTTGAGTGTTTTACCTGCGAATACTTGTGTTACGTACTTTAATGTTGCTGGATCATGTGAGACGGTGTCACTTTACCATTTCAGATAAACTAGGTGTTTTGTTCCCATTTACTGGGAGCAGTGCTGAAGAACGGTCACCATTTGTAAAATAAATTTAAAATTTAATAAGTAAAATTTTCTTTCAGGTTCTGTTGACCTCTGATAAAGCAGCTGCCAATTTCTCTGATCGCTCCCTGCTGAAGAACCTGGGCCACTGGTTGGGCATGATTACACTGGCCAAAAACAAGCCCATCCTTTATACAGTAAGAATTTGTATTCTTAGTTTTTGGCTCTGTTGTTTCATTACGCTGTGGGTCTTTTGTTGGCTTTAGAGTTTATTTACATCTTTTTCTCCATTTACCCAGGATCTGGAGGTCAAGTCTCTGCTGCTGGAAGCCTATGTGAAAGGCCAGCAGGAGCTGCTCTATGTGGTTCCCTTTGTGGCCAAAGTTTTGGAGTCCAGTCTGCGAAGCATGGTAAGTTAAACAGCTGTAAATATAGAATTGTCTCCATGCAATCAACATTACCTCATACCACAGTCCAGGATAAAATGTCACACTGTCATATTTGCTTCAGACAAAAATAACCCCAAACACTTACCAGTTCCACTGTTTGAGGTTCTTTGGATTCTACACAGTAAAATTTAAGTAAAATATGTCTGTGTGCCTGTTAAAGGTTTTCAGGCCCCAGAACCCCTGGACCATGGCCATCATGAATGTTCTCGCTGAGCTGCATCAGGAACATGATCTCAAGGTAATATCCTAACCTTCCTATGTAGCCAATTAGCTTCAGGCAGCTCCTGGAAATGCAGACCATCTCTAAATCAAAGCTTAAAATGCTACACCTAGAAATGTATTGGTTTGGTAACAGATATGAACTAATCATGCTACACAGTAATGTATTTACCTAAACTTGTAACCCAGCTATATCCAACATTATCAGCCAATCAATCTGTTTTGCGTGGCCTTTCCAAATTCCCTGCCATGCTTATTAACCATTCACATCAACTTGTTGCCCTTCATAGGCCTAAGCCCACATGTTGCCATTTCAGCTATAATACAAATAAACAGTATTTATTTATAATACAGTCTTATTAAAATGTGAAATTATTGCTCACATTGTTCTCTTGTTTACTGCAGCTGAACCTAAAGTTTGAGATTGAAGTTCTGTGTAAGAACTTGTCTCTGGACATCAACGATCTCAAACCAGGAAACTTACTGAAGGACAAGGAGAAGCTGAAGAGCCTGGAGGAGCAACTGTCGGCACCAAAGAAAGAGGCAAAGCCTCCAGAAGAGTTGCTGCCAGTTTCTAACACAGGTGGATGCTCCGTATTTTTTACTGTACAGCAACATTTTGAGAGGGTTTTCTGTTTAGCTTTTAACTTATCCTTTATCTGGTCATGTCTCTTTCATATTCATTTTTTCGATTTGATTGTGAATATTAAGTAAATGATGTGAACATTCGAATATCTAAAAATGCTGTGATTATTACAATATTCACTTCACCTTCCTTTGTTCTGTCATACCACATCTGTCTCTTGCTCTGTAAACGTCTTCTAAATATATAAACGTTATACTAAAAAACGTAGTATTACTTGTTTTTGTTGCCTACATGATTGTGTATTTATGTTGTCTGGATAATCTACTTTTTCTTGTGATTTTAATCAAATTAGCGTTTTGTGACCAACAGGAGACTTTGTTCCATTTGCAGCTCCTCCCTCAACCCCAGCTGCCACCACCACCCCGACAACCACTGGGCCCCCAACCCCACAGTTCAGTTACCACGACATCAATGTGTATGCCTTGGCAGGCCTGGCACCACACATCAATATAAATGTCAACGTAAGTATTTGGCACACGCAAACCGCTAGTGACAGAAGTCAGTGTCCATCAACAGACACACACAAGAGCAATTAATCAGTCTGCCAAGTATCCGGGCTGATATCCGGCATTCTGACATTATTGGCATCGGCCGATACCTGCACTCATGAGGCCGATATATCTTTGTAAATGAGCAAATCTAATCTGAAACCATGAATATACTATTCTGTAGAGAATAATGTAGTTGAATGACATGTCTTCTGACAAACGGTACCCCACTCTCCCTTGTCCATGTGCTGAAATCTACAGCATAACCATATGTTACTATTTGATTTATTAATAAAAATCTAAAAATGACACGTTACTGGATAAGATCAGCCTGGGGCAGCTGTGGCTCAGGAGGTAGAGCGGGTTGGCCGTTAATCGGAAGGTCGGCGGTTCAGTCCCCGGCTCCCCTAGCGGCTCCTGCTTGTCGAAGTGTCCTTGGGCAAGACGCTGAACCCCGAATTGCCCCCTGGCGGCTGTTCCGTATGAATGTGTGTGAATGTTAGTTTCTGTTTGAGCACTAAGGCTCAGTGAGTGAATGTGTGTGTGAATGCAGATGTAGTGTAAAAGCGCTTTGAGTGGTTGAAAAGACTAGAAAGGCGCTATACAAGTACGGAGCATTTACATCTCAAATCAGTCGACCGATAACACACACCCCTCTTCTTTTTTCATCTTTCCTGTTGACACATTAATCCTTTTCTGTTTTTCCTTTTCTCTCATGCTCCCCTCATCTTTTCTCTTTAGATCCCTCTGCTACAGGCTCATCCTCAGTTGAAGCAGTGTGTACGGCAATCAGTAGAGCGAGCTGTCCAGGAGCTGGTGCACCCTGTGGTTGACCGCTCCATCAAAATTGCCATGACGACCTGTGAGCAGATCATCAGGAAGGACTTTGCCCTGGATTCAGAAGAGTCCCGCATGCGCGTTGCTGCCCACCACATGATGAGAAACCTAACGGCTGGCATGGCCATGATTACTTGCCGCGAGCCGCTACTCATGAGCATCGCCACCAACCTTAAGAACAGCTTTGCTGCTGCACTGAGGGTAAGCTGAAGGCCAACACGAGGGCTTATGTCTTCAACTGCGAGTTCCATAAGATATAAAGAGATGAAGCATAGAGAGTTTTTTCCCCACACACCCGTCCTCCGCTTTGTTTCTGTCTGATAGCTTGTACCATTCCTGCTCATATAAATTAAAGTGTTTATTCCCTCAGGCACCAACCCCCCAACAGAGGGAGATGATGGAAGAGGCTGCAGCCAGAATTGCTCAAGACAACTGTGAACTGGCTTGCTGCTTCATTCAGAAAACAGCCGTGGAAAAGGCTGGTCCTGAAATGGACAAGAGACTAGCCACGGTGAGACTTAAATGTATTTCTGTTACGTTAACCTGGCTAGTGTCACTTCAGAATGACTTATTTGTAAAAATATATAAAAGCTAAATTATTTAGCAATATCACTGAGTGCAGTAGGTTTTTTTTTGGTTTTTTTAAAATAAAATCTACAATTGACGCAATCCCAAAGACAAAGTGTCTTAGTAAATAGATTTAAAGAGAGGTTTTTCTACTTTGTGCAAGTTATTAAAACTACTTTAGAGTTCTACATGTTGGGTACTTTCTAAAAATGTGTATTTTACTGAAAAGAAAAGTGTCGTTATTTCTCAATCGGGTCTCTACTTCTCCAGGAGTTTGAACTGAGGAAGCATGCACGCCAAGAGGGCCGCCGTTACTGTGATCCAGTTGTTCTGACTTACCAGGCAGAACGTATGCCTGAGCAGATCAGACTCAAGGTAAGATCAGTGTAAAGTCCACTCATACAGTACATCAGGAAAGGAAAGTCTATGAATTATCATCCAACCTATGCTTGTTAAAGCTTAAAACGCAAGTTACTGTTACCTCAGTGACTGAATCTGTCCAACAGGATAATGATTCAGTGCTGTTTTACACTGTGCAGTTTGTGGAGACATTTCTGATAAGTAACAAAATGCATGTGTGTTGTAGGTGGGAGGAGTGGACCCCAAACAACTGGCTGTATATGAGGAGTTTGCCAGGAACGTTCCAGGTTTCTTACCCAGTAATGATCTCACCCAACCCACTGGCTTCTTGGCTCAGCCCATGAAGGTGAGTGTTTTTTGTGTGTTCCACAACGCTCGCAGTTTAAAAAAAAAAAAAAAAATAGGTATGGTTAAAAGATGCCAAGATGCTTCCTAAAATATATTATGAATGTGTATTTTCTGATTAGTGCCAATCTTTTGGTTAATCTTAAAGTACTGTGTGTGTAAAAGACTAAAACAACCAGCACTTAACTAAGTGCTTCTTGTGTTAATCTCTGGAAAATTGTGTCACAGATCGATGTTGCTATTTTAAACCCACAGAACTTAATTCATCTGTGTCTCTGTTAACAGCAACAGGCATGGGCCACAGATGATGTGGCTGTGATTTATGATAAGTGCATGGCAGACTTGGAGCAGCATATTCATGCCATCCCCCCAGCTCTTTCCATGAACCCCCTGACCCAGGCTCTGCGCAGCCTGCTGGAAGCTGTGGCCTTGGCTCGAAACTCCAGGGATGGCATCGCTGCACTTGGCCTCCTGCAGAAGGTAGGGCAGTTACTTTAATAGTTACAGGTTGGTATCTGTGCTATTCTGTGTTTTACTGAGCTGGTTTCTCTTTTTCCCAGGCTGTGGAAGGTCTTCTGGATGCTACTAGTGGGGCTGATGCCGACTTGCTGCTCCGCTACAGAGAGTGTCACCTGCTGGTGCTTAAAGCTCTACAGGATGGACGTGCCTATGGACCACAGTGGTGCAATAAGCAGATCACCAGGTGAGTCAGGGCATGATTGATTTCAAATCACTGCTGCACCTATGTTGCTGTCTTAAGACCTATTTGATATGAATCATATAAAGCATTTGTTGTTTAGCTTTCACATAGATTATTGTAAATCTAAACAATTATTTGAGTTATGTTGAAAAGAAGTTATGTTGTGGTGCGGGACTTAAGCAGGCTCCATATATGGGATCTTTAGGAGTAATTGTGCTTGGTGTGTCAATATCTTCCCCTGTGTTTGTTAACAGGTGTCTGATTGAATGCCGTGATGAGTACAAATACAACGTAGAGGCAGTGGAGCTTCTGATCAGGAACCATCTTGTGAACATGCAGCAGTATGACTTGCACCTGGCACAGGTATACATTTCACATGTTCGCTGTGCAGTCACTTACTGTTTTACTTTCTTTATCTTATATTTTGGTTTCCTGCAAATACTTATGAAGTCATCTATTTGTATTTCAAAGTTGTTGAGATTTCTGTTCAGAAACTTGTTTTTTACTTTTGTGTGTAGTTTGATGTGATGTAGTCTTTTAGTCTTCTGTTGAATGGTGTTAAAATTTGTTAACAAGGTTCACTACAGTTCAGTGTTCTCATTTTAAACAATGGAGTATGCTGTCCTGCACCTTGATCAACAGATCTGTGAATCAGTAACTTTATCCTTGTAAAATTTCAAGTGTTGTCACTAGCTAATGTTAATTGTTTTCTTCCAGTCGATGGAAAATGGACTGCACTACATGGCAGTTGCGTTCGCCATGCAGTTGGTGAAGCTGCTGCTGGTGGATGAACGCAGTGTCAGCCACGTCACAGAGGCCGACCTCTTCCACACAATTGAGACTTTAATGAGGACCTGTGCACACTCCAGAGCCAACGCACCTGAGGGGTAAACAACTACCATGTTTGAACATTCCTTTTTTCATTTATTTATCCATAAACCACAAATATTTGCGGAAGAATTGCTGAATTATGTGGAAGTCAGAAAGACACCTAATCAAGCAGGTTATCCTGTAAGAAGAATTTACAGTATTTAAGACCATTTTAGAATTTTGAAAAGGTTTTTGCTCCCCCACCTAGAAACAGTCTGATCCTGTTAAATTTGAAAATCAAATGAATCTAATGTGAAAAGGGTTAAAACTGACTCATGGTCATTTCTTTCCTCTTCCCCAGTCTTCCCCAGCTGATGGATGTCGTTCGCTCCAACTATGAGGCCATGATTGACCGGGCCCACGGCGGACCTAACTTCATGATGCACTCTGGGATTTCACAGGCTTCGGAATATGATGACCCTCCAGGCCTGAGGGAGAAGGCAGAGTACCTGCTGAGAGAATGGGTCAACCTGTACCACTCAGCTGCTGCTGGCAGGGATAGCACCAAAGCTTTCTCTGCCTTTGTAGGCCAGGTAAACACTTCGTCATCAGTCAAGTGCAGGTGTGAACAATGGTGACCGTTGTTCCTCACGTTTATCTCATGTCTCCTTTTCTTTTTCAACCAGATGCACCAGCAGGGCATCCTAAAGACTGATGACCTGATCACAAGGTTCTTCCGCCTGTGCACAGAAATGTGTGTGGAGATAAGCTATCGGGCCCAGGCTGAGCAGCAGCACAACCCAGCAGCCAGTGCCGCCATCATCAGGGCCAAGTGTTACCACAACCTGGATGCCTTCGTTAGGCTTATAGCCCTGCTGGTCAAACACTCTGGAGAGGCCACCAACACAGTGACAAAAATCAACCTCCTCAACAAGGTACAACATCATGACTGCAAAAGTGTAGCTGATTAAACATCTGTGACACAACAGTCAAAAATATCCAATATTATCAACGACACATTATAGAAAGTAGTTATTTGGGTGTGGAACATCATTTCTGTTTAACTGTAAAATCTTTAAAGCGGCAGAAAAGAGAAATGCTTGTCTGCTCTGTAGATTCTGCTGGCAGCCTTTGGCCGGCTGATTCTCATTAATCTCTACATTGTCCTTTTTATAGGTGCTCGGTATCGTAGTTGGGGTGCTGATCCAGGACCACGATGTCCGTCAGACAGAATTCCAACAGCTACCATACCACCGCATTTTCATCATGCTGCTGTTGGAGCTCAACGCCCCCGAACATGTCCTGGAGACCATCAACTTCCAGACACTCACCGCCTTCTGGTGAGACAACCACATGGATCAGTCGTATCTGAAGGGGTGGCATCATGTGTTCAGAGCGTAGAGGAGAGGCAGTAGGGTTTTGGTTTGGCCTCACATTTTCCTTTTTATCTGCAGCAATACCTTCCACATCCTGAGACCCACCAAAGCACCCGGCTTTGTGTACGCCTGGCTGGAACTCATCTCCCATCGCATCTTCATCGCCAGGATGCTAGCACACACGCCCCAGCAGAAGGTACGCAACAGCAAGCCTATTTAGGACATTCAAATCTTGTTTAAAACATAAATGTTGCAGCTTTCCCCGTAGTTGTTTTTTTGAATTTTGGTCTAATGAACTGATGTTGTCTTCCAGGGTTGGCCCATGTACGCACAGCTGCTGATTGATCTCTTCAAGTACCTGGCCCCATTTCTGAGGAATGTAGAGCTCAACAAACCTATGCAAATCCTCTACAAGGTGCTCTTTCATTGTTCCTTTGTTCGGGGGGGAAAAAACAGCTGCCTGTAAACACAAAGTTGGACAAAGTGAAGTCCATGTTTGTGACAGTTGGAACCTCACATTGACATTTAGTTGTGTAAATGGTTTATTTTAGATATATTAAATGTTGTCTTTTTTGTTCTGACAGCAACCAAACTGAGTGACATGGTCCTAAGTTCAAATAATACTGAGATGATTTTGTAGTGATTGATAGACCGGTACTGATATCATGACACCTAATCTGTCAGAGGTGATTGGGTTGCAATTTATTTTTGATATTGAGAATTGCAGCTTCATGGTGCTGCTTTTGGAGCTATAGACTTGAGGCTTGTTTTAATGATTCAGTTGTCTTGTTAATAGGCAAATGTGTCCTAATATAAAACATTTTCTATTTCAGGGCACACTGAGAGTTCTCCTGGTCCTGCTGCATGACTTCCCAGAGTTCCTGTGCGACTACCATTACGGCTTCTGTGATGTCATCCCGCCCAACTGCATCCAGCTCCGCAACCTCATCCTTAGTGCCTTTCCGCGCAACATGAGGCTCCCTGACCCTTTCACACCCAATCTCAAGGTAGACTCACACAAACACAACCACACACTTTGACAGTGCCTACATAAGCAGGTTTTCTTCATCCTTGTTTGAACTTTTGTTTAGAAGACATGCATTCCCATAAATCAGTGTTGTATTAACGCCCCGGCTGCAGGTGGACATGCTGAGTGAGATCAACATCGCTCCCCGTATCCTCACCAACTTCACAGGCGTTATGCCATCCCAGTTCAAGAAGGATCTGGACTCCTATCTGAAGACCCGTTCACCAGTTACTTTCTTGTCTGAGCTGCGCAGCAACCTGCAGGTAGGAGCAGTGTCCATCTTTTTTTTTTACACTATCATTATCAGTAGTAGTATAATATTAAACTTCAGCTAACAATACGATTTTGTGTTAATCTGTCACCCTCTTCTTTTTTTTTTTTCTTTTCTTTTTTTTTTTTTAACCACTCCCCCCAGGTGTCTAATGAGCCGGGAAATCGCTACAACATCCAGCTGATCAATGCTCTAGTGTTGTATGTAGGCACGCAGGCAATCGCTCACATCCACAACAAGGGCAGCACCCCCTCCATGAGCACCATCACCCACTCTGCACACATGGACATTTTCCAGAACCTGGCCGTGGACCTGGACACTGAGGGTACGTTTATGTTTTGCCATCTAAAGAACCAGATTGAAAAAGCTTGAGCAGAGCACTCATCTGAGGCTTCTGTCGTCGTGTCTTTTCAGGGCGTTACTTGTTCTTGAACGCGATCGCCAATCAGCTGCGCTACCCCAACAGTCACACTCACTACTTCAGCTGCACCATGCTGTATCTGTTTGCTGAGGCCAACACAGAGGCCATCCAGGAGCAGATCACCAGGTGAGACGGTCTGATCTGTGACGTGATTCATTTCAGCAGGTGGAACGCACTGAGCCATCACTGTGTTCAAGTTAACCGCAAGTGCTGTTAGCTGAAGCTTTCTCCTTCTCTTGCAGGGTTCTGCTAGAGAGGCTGATAGTGAACAGGCCTCACCCGTGGGGTCTCCTCATCACCTTCATCGAGCTGATCAAGAATCCTGCCTTCAAGTTCTGGAGCCACGACTTTGTGCACTGTGCCCCTGAGATTGAAAAGTAGGTTTTACGTTTGACTCGTTCTGTAATATTTGTTTACACTAACAGCCTGCACAGATGATACTTGTTGGCGGGATAAATTCTTCACCAGATGTTCACCTCTTACCTCTCCCCTCCCTCATCAGGCTGTTCCAGTCGGTAGCCCAGTGCTGCATGGGACAGAAGCAGGCCCAGCAGGTGATGGAAGGCACCGGTGCCAGCTAGCCTGTGTACCAGCCAGCTCGTAGCCCTCGGGAGAGATGCCGCGGCCTTGACCCAATCCCCCCCACCACACACACACACACACCTCCCTCTTTACTGTTGGCACTGGATAAACTGGCAACCACAGTCATTTGAAATGTGGATAAAAGGACTACTGCTCACGGATCTAAAGAGTTAGATTTTTGTTTATCCCTTTGGGCTGAATTGAAATGGAGAGAATGGATTGAGAAATGTTGTTTAATATACTTTTTTTTTTTGATGCTTTGATGTAAATATTGGAGGAAAAAAGGGAGAACGGGAGAGTAGATAAGTGAAGATCAATGCACATGTCAAATAAAGCGTATCCTGACATGTAAAGACATCCAAACATATTTTCACTCACCAAAGTCCTTGGTTTGCTTCCCTCCCACACAAACCTTTTTTTTTTTTCCTGACTTTTGTTTTGCTTTGAGAGGCTGAATGGTAGATGATTGAAGAAGAAGAAAAAAAAGCTGCCTGCTACTTTCATTTAATACCTTTTTTATCCCAGAGTGGGACAGGAAGATGGAGTTCAGTCTCCCAGGTGGGGTGGGGGTCTACTCTTGGTGCGTTGGTGTGTTGGTGGAGACAGTTTGCTGATGCTCTGTCCGTTACAAACTGGTTCTGGAAGTCTCTCCCTGGCACTTGTAAATTGTGCAAAGTGATAGTGACATCATACCTTGGCAATTTGTACAAAGATCCAAATTGAAGAACAATAGAAGGACCAATACAGCCCATTTTGTAACATTTTGAATGTTTTGTAAATGTATTGGTCCATGTGTTGTATTTTGTAGTCCTTTCTAGTTTGCCTTTAGTTCTTGCTACTTAACTGCAGTATGCATACATACAGAAAATAAAGCATTCAAACTGCAACGCATCTGTGTTCACTCAGGACTACAAGGTTAATAGGATGGTGGTAAAATATCAGGTGTTTCAAAAGTAGCTCTTTTTATTATAAATATACATTACTCAAGTTTTCCTGACTCTAGGTACAGCTGTTACTGTTTTTGTTTTTTTAAATAAAGGTGAAATGCTCCACTGTATTATGCACATCCAGAGAACTGAGTTTTGTGGATAGTCATGTCCACTCTTGGATCCCAGTAAGTGCAGTTACACCACCTGCAGATGAATGTTGTTCCAATACAGCACAAACAGGCTGCCCACTATTTGCAAATTCTGCACTTAATCACAGTTATCCCTGGTTTATGTACAGTAAGGCCAAACATTAGCACCCTTAGTGTGTAATAAGGATTGTAGAAAGTCAGTTTATCAGGAAAAACTTTTATTGACAGTGTATTTTGAAAGCTGAAGTCATGACTCTGAGCTCCATCAGTCTGTTCAGGATGCTCTTCTGTCCGCAGCGTACCTGCAGCGCTTTCTGCTGCCTGCTGCTCAGTCCAGCATACGCTTCCTTGTCTTCTATCAGCACCTGGTCGCTGTCCGAACCCTCTCCGTAGGACAACACAGTCAGTCGGGCCGCTTCATGAATTAACCGTTTCCACGAAGCTTTTAATCCAGGGAGTCCCTCGTTAGAGAAAGCAAGGGAGATCCTCTCGTCTTCCTCGTCATCTTCCTCCCATCCTTCATTGTCTTTAAATTCTGAGAACTCCCTGCTCGACATGCACAGCACCTGAAGATAAAATGAGAGTTGTTTCCAACAACGTTCATCTGACAAAGAGGTCTTGTGGGGTGAACAGATGTGACACCACTGTTTATGTAACCAACCCCCCCTCACCTTGAGCACAGTATGTAGTTCTGTGTCTGTAAGGCAGCCCTGTCTGCCAAAGACAAAGGCTGTCTTCTCTTGCATCATCTCACACAGCATCTCCCACTGCTCCTCCGCCAGCTGCCGGTCCACATCAGACTGAATACCTGGGGAAAAGGAGAGGAAGCACAAAGTAACAGGGTTGGATTTGTTTCGACATCAAATCCAGAGTTCTCTTCCAATTAATTCAGGGGAATTCTAATTAAAATAGTCATTATGTGAAAATAATGTCCAGCTAATGCCCGGCTGTGAAATGTTTGACAAGTTCTGCCATCAAACCCGTGCACACTGGGAGAATCACAGGCGATGTAGAATTTAGGCCTGCAAACGGTAGTGGCATGCAAAAAGTGATGATAGGTGACTGCGCCATGATGTGTTGCATAATTTAATGTCAGTGGCGCACACACAGAAGTAGAAGTCATCTGCTGTAATGCGTGGACAGGTGAACTGTGTTGGACTCCGTCACAAACGTGGTCAAGCACATTTGGTAGAAAGTTCCACCTGCTCCAGTCAAGACAGGAAGTATGTCATCCTGCACTCAGTTAATCACATCTCCTGTACATCTACTGGAACCTCTGTAAAGTTCACATATCTCTGTAATAGTATATATATAATATATAACAGAATAATCTGTCCATCTTGTCGAGTACCTTGTGTGGCGACTTTGTAGAGGTTTGCGATGGGGATGTCAGCTGTGTCGTTGCTGTTGCTTTGATACGGCTCCGAGAAGCCGTACATATGCAGCAGCTGCCAGTTGGCCATCTGCCCGTAGGTGTTAAATACCTCCTCGCCTTTATGAATGGGGCGCACGCAAACCATCTTCAAACTGTCCTGAGAAAGACGGAGTGTGCAAGAAGAGTTGAAATACGCAAATAAGTTAACACTGCTCGGTGGGCAGTTAACTCGCAGCTTAGGTCTCGATGTCAGATATATAGACGAGAAGCTGATCTGGCAAACTAGCTATTAAATCTAGACACTTGAAAAAGTCCATCAGTATTAGTGGAGGTGTCCACTCACTGGCGTAAACTCCAGATTAGCATTGTGATTGGACACATGGTTAAGCATGTCAGCCATGGGAACCATCATCGGTGGGTTGGGGGCCTTCTCATCCTCCTCCTCATCATCATCCTCATCGTCCTCCTCTTGCTGTGGCTCTTGGAAACTACAGAGAGGAGAAAGAACAGGGACGGAGGGAGGGGGGGCGGAAGGGGAAGAAAGAGATCGCAGGGGTGAATTTGGGAGGACAACAAGGAAAACAATGTCCACATGCCTTATTGCTCACTAACCTGTAGGCCATGACAAAGGCCACCAGCTGTGTGTACAGGTCCAGCGTGTGTGTGTCGGGGTTCCAGAGGTCAGGATGCTTGGCGATGAAGGGAAGGACCACGTCTGTGTATTCCCTCTGGATGTTAGCCAAGTCCGTGTCCACAGCCTCTGGAATACCTGTCCCCCTTAACAGTCTGTCTCTCTCCTCTTTAGACCTGAACGGATGAACTGGAAATTACTGGAAAGAAAGCTAGAAATTCACACTTCAGCAACAGATAATTCATCATATCAGTAAAGACATGGGATGCCCAGGACGAGTTTGAGACAAGGATTTAAAGGGTTTCTTACCAGAACATGGGGTGGTCCAGTGTCTTGAAGTTGGTCCACAGAGAGAGGTAGGGTTTCCAGTGGGACTGTGAGAATGTATACTCGTACAGCAGAGCCAGCAGCAGGGGGACCCAGCCAGACGAGCTCTCCAGAGACGCCCGCTCTGTGAAGGATAAAAAGGAGGAAAGACAGCTTACAAACAGGGGGGATGATGCAGGCAGCTTCAACCTCAGGAATAACGTCTTTGCAATCTTGGCGCTCACCTTTCTCCAGCAGGGCAGAGACCTTGGTTGTTCCCTGGTGCAGAAGAGCGGATCTGGGAATGGTGAATATAACCTCCCCCTCCTCTATGTGCTCCTTTGCCAGCATCCCATATTCTGACACTGTTCCCTCTTTACTCACACACACCTACGGAGAGAGACACCCATCCTTTACACGCATGGCCAATGTATTAGGGAGACTGGAATCAATCCAGCTAAATAAAAGGAGGTGCACAATACTGAACAATAAAATTTTATATTAAAATGGCCGGTAAAAAGACCCAGAGACTGAATAATGAGTTAATATTATGTGGCAGGAACCTGGGTGCAGGCTGTGGTAACGTACCTTTTTGCTGAGCACCAAGCCGACTCTGTCGCACCACTGTAAAAAGTTCTGCAGGGGACTGAGCTCTGAACCATCTACCTGTTAGCGCATGGATAGAAACATCGATATGATCACACGCGTGGGACCTAGTGCACCTATGGTGTACTTGGCTTTACTGTGAAATAGTTCCTGATTAGGACAGAGACACACTTGTATACGTTCCCAAACCACGCACAACGTGACATGCACAGAAAACACACAAACAGTACAAACACTATCATCCTATTTTTTGTTGTAGTTAGAAGTGATTAAACTGTAACCTTGGGTCGTTTTGCTTCTGTTGCCATCTTGTGAATGTAATACCCGGAACACTGCAGGCTCTGATACTGGTTAACTACAGTTAGCCTATAGCTAACTCGAGCATGCGCAATCACAACACGTGGACTGTGGATGAGCCTTGGGTTAAGTGTGACCCAATCGGTGACTTGTAGGCTGCTAAAACGTCAGACTGAGAAACGGCTATGGTTTACTTTAGACAGTTAAATATCAGCCTGTAACCAAAACAATTCAAGTGTAGGGGTTTGGTCCAAAAACATATTACCATGAATAAGTTAGATTATTACATGCACACATGTCATTTACACAGGTGACACACGGGGACATGTCCCGACCACATTCTGATTTTGTCCCCAACAGTTTTTGAAAGCATTTGTTTAAAATGTTCTGAAAAAAAGCTTCCACCAAGGATTGCTACCTTACAAATGAAAATGCTTTGTAAAATGCTTTCTACTTCCTATTTCCTATCCTATTCCTATTATTAAATGTGAAAGAAACTAAATGTGCAATGTCCCAAAAAAGTAAGCTAAAAAAAACAAGCTTCTGATAAATGCATTCTGTTTTGTTTAATGCTTTACTGGGTGACGACCCCCAGCATTTCCTGTTTCTTCAAAATAGTTTTAAATATCTTCTGGTCTTGTTCTCCTGCATCTTCACGACTTGTGACCCAATGTATCATCATGACACCCCTGATCTGATCCCTTATGTGCCCACCATTTTTCAGCACAAAGTGACGCCCCTGTATGTACAGCTTATTGTCTAAACGTATGAGCCGAAGGAGGACAACGTTGCCAATTATTTGTCTTTCTGAAATAAGTGCCTAAAGTAGGCGTAAATACTATACACAGTTTAACATTATCCTTTACAAATACATAGCCTATCTTTGGTTAAATATACACTTTAATAATTGTTCATAGTATGTTTATGTTTCTGTCGTCTGTCTGAAATGTCAGCCGCTCCATATTGCCGATTATTGGGCTGTGTGCTGTTATTCCCCTGAACACCACTAGGGGTGTTGTTCAGTCAGATCCTCCCTCTCTTAGTCGCCACCTATGGTCTCCACTCTGCCACATCATCAGTCTCACTGGTTCTACATATGAAAGTCGTGCACTTCCGGCAGGTTGGCTCGTTGGTCTAGGGGTATGATTCTCGCTTTGGGTGCGAGAGGTCCCGGGTTCAAATCCCGGACGAGCCCTTCCTTTCTACCATCGGGATTAAGGATCGCACATGCTGGCAATAGCACTGTAGTTCATATTAAAAACAAACAACATAAGATGTTCTTTCTTTAATTCCCCTGAGTGAAATTCAAATTGGCACAGCAGCACAGTAAACAATAATAAAATAAAAGTAGAATCAGGTTACATTCTACGTACTGTGTATAAATATATACACAGTACTCACTATATATTCTATAATAACAATAATGATAGTACAATCAAATACAATCAAATAGAATTAAGATAGTCTGTCAGTGGAGATTGGACATGTTGCTGTGACAGTGCTGTGGCGTTATGGAGTCTGATGGCACAAATGAGCCTCCTATGTGCATTGAGGTGTGGGGCTGGATAAGTCTGTGGCAAAAAGTGCTTCTGAGCTTCCCTCTCATCCTCCTCAGTCACTGTCTCTACGTTGTCCAGTTCCACCCCCAACACCGAGCTGGCCTTCCTCATCAGCTTATCTGATTTGTTAGTGCCACAAATCCTGAGGCCACCTCCTCAACACACCACAGCAAAGAAGATGACACTGGCCACTACATTCTGGTAGAACATCCGTAGCAGCCTGGTGCACACATTGGAAGACCTGAGCCTCCTCAGGAATAACAGGCTCCTTTCTGTAGAGGGCATCTAGAGTGCTGTCTGTCCGTCCAGTTTATTGTTAAGTTGCACCAAAAGGAACCCGCAGGATCTACCGTCTCTACCCCCCTACCGCCTTATTACGACTGGGGTGTGGGGTCTCTTGCTGCGTCAGTCCACCACCAACTCCTTGGTTTTCCCTGTGTTGAGCTGGATGTGGTTGCTGTCGCACCACCCAATGAAGCTCTCAATTACGTCTCTGTACTCCACCTCCCTGACATCTGTAATAGAACTGAGGATGGAGGGGTGGTCGGAGAACTTCTGGAGGTGGCGTCGTTCCTGAGTCAAAGCAAAAGTCAGAGGTGTAGAGAGTGAACAGAAACTGTCACAGTACAGGTCCTTGGGGTATGCCATTGTTGCTCTTCACCACATTTGACACGCAGTATGCAGCCTGACATACTGCGGCCTATCAGTAGGTACCTGCATCACAGAGAGCTTCTCTGCAAGCAAGAGAGGCTGGACAGTGTCAAAAGAACTGGAAAAGTCAAAGAACTTGATTCTCACAGTGCGGTGTGGCTTCTCCTGGTGAGTGAAAGCTCAGTTTCTCAAATGTCTGCATGACATGTGACATTAGTGCCGCAGGCCTGAAGTCAGAAAAGATGCCAGAACGTTCTTTTTTGGGGACAGGGACCATGCAGAAACTCCCCCAGAGTTTTAAAACAAAGCTCAGCAGTGTTTTCAAACTTCTCTGTTTCAAGTCTTCGGGTTCACAGTTTTAGGCTGGACAGGAGGTGCAAACGTAGCAAAAGGTCTGCTTTTTGAAATGAAAATGTAGTAGTGTAGATGGGGCTTCAGGTCAAGGTCATGTACTGAAATACATGTGACCTTTTTACATGCATGGAATGTTTTTGTCTAAATATTTTTGAAGATTAAATGAGAACAATATTTACATTAGTTGATGCCTAAATTACCTGTTATTCCTTCATTTAGCGATGTTAAAATTTCTGATTGGCAGACAAAAACATGTGCCTGTCACAGTGGTAGGCAGTGAAAGAAGTTAATATCAGACCCTGCACTGCACTCTGCCCTGGTCCTTGGCCTGGTCAGGGGCTGCAGCGTAGCAGAGGTAAGGATGGACTTGTTGATGGTAGTGTTGGAACTGCACCATCACTGTCTTTTGCAGATTGAACATCCTCAGCTGCCGCAGAAAGGACATCCTCTTTTGGTCTTTGTGAAGGAGCTGATGTACAGCTGATGCAGGCTGGCACATGGCATGCCTCCTTTGAGGTGTTAAGGATGTCTGTGAACACCGGAGATAGCTGATTGGCACAGTGCTTCCGATCCCTGAACTCCTTCAGAGGAACAGCCCCGAGCCACTGGTACAGGTATGGGGATGACACATGGGTCAAAATTAAAAGGAAGGAAGTGCAAGCCTTCACAGAACATATAAATTCTGTGGACAGTTACATCAAGTTCACACAAGAAGATATCCACAACAACACCTGGACTGTGGACATTGAAGAGGACAGGAGCCTGCACATTGGGGTACACAGGAAACCCACAACACGCAAACTAATACATACTTTTCGATTCTCACCACCCTCTGGAGCACAATCTTAGCCTTCTAGCCTCACTACTGGGTCCCACTGGGTTACGTTCTGGGCCCCTCCTCTTTTCTATTCACACAAAGTCATTTGGCTGTGTTATTCTTTTCAGTGAAGGCATCTTTTTGACTAGATGAGATGCGGGACAGCAAGGTGCGTCACAATTTTGAAGAATTCAATAACATGTGGTCTGATGGGACAGCAGTTTAGACACAGAACAACAGGCTCATTGGTCTAGGGCTATGATTCTCGCTTAGTGTGTGAGTGATCCCACGTTCATAATCCCAGACGAGCCCTCCTTATAACCACTGCAGTTGAAGAAGAGCAATGACATTTATGATGCCAACAGTCAGTTGCATGATACAGCGACAGTGTTGTTAGAACTCAGATGTTCAACCTCCAATCATTTGAAACTACAGTGAACATACATAAAATGAAATCTCTAAAGGCAGGGTGCTCATGTTTCTGTCTTTTGCTTGGTCTGAAAGCCAAGAGGTTGCATGAATGTCTGCGTGTCTGGCTGACATCTCTCAGTGAATGTCTGCACACAAGCTCAATCTTGACATGCTGCTCTTCTTTTCTGGGAAGGCATCAGGTTGACTAGATGAAATGCCCTGTCAGCAGTTTGAAAAGTTTAATTACATGTGGTCTGATGGTACAGTGGTACACCATGAGGACAGCTGGCTCTAGGGGTGTGATTCTCGCTTGGGAGGCGAGAAGTCCTATGTTCAAATCCTGGATGAGCTCTCCTTATAACCACGGTCATGATCTGGCTCTTGGACCGTGACAAATATGGAGACACACCATGTTGAAAGTATAACAAAGTAATTTATTTTTAGGAAATAATGAGCAATAAATCTAAGTAGAACATAAAGCAAAGCATGTGTGGTTAAGAAATCAGTCAAGTCAGTAGTGATAGGTGTGAGTAAATAACTTCTGAGTACGGTCTAGACCTGCTCTTTATGAAAAGCGCTGTGAGATAACTGTTGTTGTGATTTGGCGCTATATAAATAAAATTGAATTGAATTTAATTAATGAAAGTGTAGAAATAAAACAATGGAGAACTCAAAACGGCCTCAGCCACATCCTTGAAGGGGGACGCCTCTGCGACGACAGAGGAAAGAAGAGAGAGAGCCCGGGCTTGCACTACGGCCAGACTTAAGTAATCGGCACACACTGGGGCCCTCAGGTGTTCACAATTTACCTAATGAATGTAAGCACAAGAAAGTTACACAGGATAGCCCCACAGGCGTCGTCACACTACTGTGGTTGAAGAAGAGCAAAGTCCTTATAGGGATGTCCCGCCACTTGGCAGCCATCTTGGTACTGCATCCGCGCCGTTATTTCGGACAAACAACATCAGCCCCTTATTGAAATGAATGGGGAGAGAGCCATAACCTCACTTTCACTTGTCACATGGACATAAAAGCTACATGTATAGAATCACCAGTAAAAACTGCTGAAGACCTTTGATGACTTTTCCCAAAAAAATTTTTATAAATGATTTCCCCCACTGGTTTTGTGTGAGAAAGTAGTGGCGCATGCATAGTAGACCCTTACGTCAGTGGAAACACATAATTGGCTGAATATGTTTCCCGGCTCGGCTGTTTAATCAGACGATTGGCTGACATCTCTCAGTGAATGTCTGCACACAAGCTCAATCTTGACATGCTGCTCTTTCTTTCAGGGAAGGCATCTGTTTGACTAGTGTCATTTTACCATCATCAGTACCAGCTCAACGACTCGACTCGACTCGACTCGGTTTGGCGGTCCATTGTTTTCCTTTGCAGATAAGTAGTAGCCAGAGATAGTACCCCTCAATGTAGCTGGTCGTCACAGTGATGCCTAACACAACTGCAGCGACGTAATGTTCAATGCAACACACACACCAGCGACCCACATACAGCTTTCTCTTTATTTAAGTTAAAATGTTTGAACATTCCTCAGAATGTAAAGACAAATAACCGGTATGAAAACCTTACAGCTGTTTTTTCCTCTGCTGTGTTGCTGCAGTGGTCTGTGTGACAGTGGGACCAGAGGGCTCTGTGAGCGGGCGGCTGGTTGGCCTTGCCAGCTCCTCCCACAGGTTGGCGCAGGCTTCCCGTGCAGCCACTTGCAAAGCTCCTCAACTCTGAAAACTTTCAAGCACATTTTAGTTCCGCCATCACTTTTCGTAAAACTATTAATATTCGCAATCTACAAAGTTGATTTTTGACCTCAGAACTTTTCAGAAGTCAATTTAGTGATGAAATAATGTATGAAAATTGTAAAAAGTGAAACTTTCTGTTGCTGGCCTGCAGTGTCTCTCTGACCAATCAGTAGTCTGCCCGTCTCCCTGTGAGTTTGCTTCGTTCACTCTGGTCTGTGTTTACATTCCACAGTTAGAGGGGGCCTGTCACACCTATCACACATACTCCACTGGGACACTCTGATCACGTCATGATCAACCTGATTCCTGCTTACATACAAAAATTAAAACTCTGTAAACCTGTAGTGAGGACATCAAAGAAGTGGACCAGTGAAGCTGTAGAGGACCTTCTGGCGTGTCTGGACTGCACTGACTGGGATGTTTTCAGGACTGCCACCAACAATCTGGACGAGTTTACAAAGGCTGTGACGTCCTACATCAGTTTCTTTGAGGACACCTGTACACCAACACACACCAGGGTGACAGCCAAGGTATGGGAAAAGGAGGAGGCATTTAGGAGTGGGGACCGAGTCGGGTGCAGGGCGTTAAAGTACAGGAGGTGCAAGAAGCTAAACGATGCAGAGAGGCTAAAGAACCAGTTCTCTGAAAACAACGCCACTTCTGTCTGGGACAGATCACTAACTACAAACCCAAAGCCCCCCACTCCATCAACAACTCTCACCTGGCAAATGAGCTGAACCAGTTCTACTGCCACTTTGAGAGTCAATCGGACACCATCCACTGTGACTCCTTTGCTCAGCTTCAACCCCAGTCTATCATCTCCTCCCGACCACTCCTCAGAGCTGGCCAGCTCCACCCCCTTCCCTCCTCTTTCCATCTCAGAGGGGGAAGTCAGACTGTTCAGGAGGCAGAAACCCCGTAAAGCAGCTGGGCCGGACTTTGTTTCCCCATCCACCCTAAAGCACTGTGCTGACCAGCTGTGTTCACAGACATTTTAAACACCTTACTGGAGACATGCCATGGGCCAGCCTGCTTCAAATCCTCCATTATCAGGACTAAATGACTTCAGACCCGTTGCCCTGACCTCTGTGGTAATGAAGTCCTTTAAATACCTTGTGTTGTCCAACCTTAAATCAATCACAGACCCACTCCTGGACCCCCTGCAGTTTGCCTACAGAGCCAACAGGTCTGTAGATGATGCAGTAAACATGGCCCATCCCTACATTCTCCAGCACCTGGACTCCCCAGGAACCTACGCCAGGATACTGTTTGTGGATTTCAGCTCTGCTTTCAACACCATCATCCTGCTGTAGGATAAGCTGTCTCAGCTGAACGTGCTTTACTCCACCTGCAGGTGGATCACAGGAAGCAGCATGTTAAGCTGGGAAAACATATCTCTGATTCTAGGACTATCAGCACCGGTTTCCCTCAAGGCTGCATTCTTTCCCCTCTGCTCTTCTCCGTTTATTCCAACAGTCACCAGTCCGTCAAGATCCTGAAGTTTGCGGACGACAACATCTTCAATGGGCTCATCTCTGGTGGGAATGAGTCCGCCTACAGGTGGGATTGACCATCTTGTGACCTGGTGCAGCCAGAACAGCCTGGAGCTCAACGCTCTGAAGATAGTAGAGATGGTCGTGGACTTCACAAGGGCAGGCTGCAGCGTATCAGTTGCTCTGCAGAGAAGGTGCAATTAGCTGCAATCTTCCATCACTTCAGGACCTGTATGCCTCCAGGACTCTGAGGCGGGCAGGAAAGATCACAGCTGACCCCTTCCACCCCGGACACAAACTGTTTCAGACTCCCCTCTGGCAGGAGGCTGCGGTACATTAGGACCAAAAACTCTGGCCACAAAATTAGTTTCTTCCCATCTGCAACTAGCCTCATTAACAAGGCCCAGGTCCCCCACTGACACCCCCCCTTGCAAATAATACAAATGTTTCTGCACATGTAAATACTATTTCATTTCATATCATGCACAAACCTGGCATATTGCACATATTTGTTGTTAATTGTTAATCATATTTCTGTCTTTTCCTCTCTCTGATTTCCAGGAAGTAGCATGAATCTCTGCATTAGATGGCTGATATATTTTTCTTTGTTTTTCTTAGCTTTCTAAGTTTACTTTGATGTGATGACTGTGATGATTTCATAGAGGATGATACATTGCTGTATAAGAAATTACCCAATGGTGTATCCTATCAGGGCGCAAAATTGCCAAAACCCAGTGAAGGCATCGGTTGCGACACGATAAGGTGACAAAGCTCGCAGGCAAGTTGGAGCAGAAAAGGCAGAAACAACACCCAGCCAACACATGGCCATCTATCTAGGGGAAATACAACCAGAATCTGCTGCAGACAGCCCAGGGATGGGAGATGAAGCCTGACCTGTGGAGAAAAGTTTTGTTCCCAGAAATGGTACTTTCCACAACTCTGAGATTGGACATTGACACCAGGTTGACGCTTGAAAGTACTAGAGGCCACGCCCACCCCCTAACTCCTCTGTCCCGAATTCAATTTCTCATCTGGTCACCACTGCTCGCTCATCTCCTCATAGCTCTATCAAAGAACTCTTTGGTTCTTGGAAAGTTTAGCCAAAATATAGCTTATTATTTTGAAAACAGCCAACAGGAAGTGGTTGTTGGCATGGAGAAGTACGTCATTTCCACTGTGTTGTCGTCATGGGTTGTCACGCAATCCAGCTAGCTCATTAGCCGGCTAACTCATTTTAACCAGAATCCAGCACTTGCAGCTGAGGAGAAGGCCAGGTGAGACTGTTTGCACTAAAGCAATGATCGCGTTTGTTTTAGTGTCTTCGGTAGTTTTCAGTTGTTTCCTGCCGGCGGCATTAAAGTGTTGAACGTTATCTAACGTCAGTCATGCTGGGCTTGCAAGGCAACGAAGGCAAACATATAGGCGATTTTATTTCTCCCAAATGTTCGATTTTTTTTACTTTGTGTTAATACAGGTGTTACGATATGTTAAAGAGTCATGTCCCTTTTTTGTATAAATGGTATTCTTGTATAGCAAACGGCGGGGAGATTAGCCAGATGAACAGCTTTAGCTTGCCACTCGTTGTTGCTAGGCAACATGACTCCACTGCTGCCTGAGGTAAAGCCTGTAATTACATTAGTGTAGCAAAATCACGCATTGCCACGGCATGCTACTTTGCTCATGGGCTTGTTTAGTCAGTCTTTAAATGACCGAAAAGAAGTGAAATAATACTTTGCTGTCGCTGCCTGCGTGTCTCTTATTGGCTCTTCTCTGATTAGGGATATACAGTTGGCACCATGTTGGTCCCCATATTCACTCTGAAGCTGAACCACAAGATCAACCCTCGCATGGTGACTGTTGGGAGATTTGATGGAGTCCACCCATGCCTTACTGCAGCCACACAGGCCGGAAAGGTGAGGGAAATTTGAACTGTTCCAACATAACTTTGGTGAATTCTTAACTTTGAGCTTCTTTATTGATTGTAAATATAAAAATGGCACCTCCAACAAGACATGCCCCAGCTACAGATACCACCAAAAGGACAAAAAGCACAATAAAGCCAGACAGCTTATTCCCATTGTGGTCCTTTTTTGGAAGGACAGTACAATGCAAAATTAACTCTGAGATTTAAAACAAAAGCATATTGACTACATTTCATGATATTTATATTATAATTGTGAGGGAAATCAGCCAAACTTAGATTGAAGAGTCAATCATGTTAATGCTCATTGGTAGCCCATTCCACATAATGGCAGCTGAATACAACTCTTAAAGCCTAATCGGTAGCAACTCAGTTGTACTCCCTCTTGTGGTATAATTATGGTAATCCCTAACTTTGGTAAAGTAGTTGTACAGGTACTTTGGAGCTTTTATTGTTGACAATCCTGTAAGTTAGACACATTTTAATTTGTGAAACACGCTCTTCTACCCTCAGCCATTTAAATATTCATTCACAGCATGGTGGTTGTCTTGAGTGCACAATAATCCTTACTTACTTTATTTTATAAGGTACTTAACTACAAATCCCATGCTTGTTTTGTGTTTTGTTATACCCTTATAGAAAGACAGTGACTGTATTCTCAGCTTTTACCATTCTGTCTGGACTCTCCCACTCTGCAGTACTTCCCCACATGCATTCTAGACTTACACTCGTTCACTTTTGATTATAAAATACCTTTTTATTGTTGTAATACTTACTATACCTAATATTGATACTCTCCTGTTTCTCTTTATAAGGTTTTTATCCACAACCCGCATGCTCGTGGTCAGAGGCCTGTGGCTCACCGACTGAGCCAGAGCACCCAGGACTCAGACATCTCTCTGCTCAACATCAACCAGGCAGTCACTTGTCTGACGGCAGGAACACTGGGACCAAACACCACTGGGGACACACTGTTGGTGGGATCCCAGACCAACCTACTGGCCTATGATGTCCATGACAATGCTGATATTTTCTACAGAGAGGTGAGTAGAATAAAGGAGGGGATACCTTTGGATATAATGGTGGATGCCACCGCAAATGGAGTTTTTAAAGAATACTAATTACAATGAAAAACATACATTGCAGCATAGATGTTAAGACTTTTTCTTTTAAATGCACACCCCCAGCTTGGAACTACATTCCTCCCTATCTAATTCATTAATTTTAGGCATGTAAGCACTCAGTTCCCTTGTATTACTCAAAGTATTTGTTTTTAACAATGTTCTGGTGTAAAATGTCAAAAAAACAACAAAAAACTTTTTTTCCTGGTGTTTTATTCTGAAAAGATTATAGGGTGACACTAGAGACCAGTGGTATGTAAGATATAACCTTTTTTATTCTATGCTGGATGGAAGTGATAGCTGGCAGTAGTGTGTTCCTGTTTGGTCTCATGATGTCACTGTTGTCACTATGAATAAATACAGAAACAATTAAAAAGTTTGTTTAAACTAGCTTACTGTCTCAGTAACATGATGGTGCAGCACCTGGGTGTCAGGTACAGTGCAGAGCAGCATTTTCTTCGATATCGGAGGGTTTTGATGACAGCAGCGCTGGAAATGAAGATATATCTGACGATGAGGAATTTGCTTTTGTGCCGTTTATGAATCTGATTAGTCAAAAGCAGAACTTGAGCATGACAATGATGTAGCTAGCTCCCACAACATGAACTTTAAAAAGGACAGTGATCAAGACAGCCTGAGTATCGGCCCCAAGATAAGTTAGAAAAGAAGTGGCACAACTACACAAAGGTGATGGACGCTCTGAAAGTCTTTTGTTTGTCCTGAAACAGACACGCTTTTGTTGAGGATCTGTTTCTGTTGTTCCTGCTTCTTCTGTGTGTGGGTGTAGGTGACGGATGGGGCAAATGCTATTGTGTTGGGGAAACTCGGGGACATCCCGTCCCCTCTTGCCATCATCGGAGGGAACTGTGCCTTACAAGGCTTTGACTATGAGGGCAACGACCACTTCTGGACAGTAAGAAGAGCAATATAACACACAACTCATGAGACAGTGACACTTACATGAAATGTAAAAAGTTTTTTCCCCCCTCAGTGATTTCTGAAACTGAATGTTGAAAACCTTTTTTAGATTTAGCCATTAGTCCTGAGCTGGCTGTTAAAAGCGTATTTCTGTGTACCCACTAATTAGACAAGAACATTTGCCCAATTTATTGGATTAGGCCTGTTCAGTTTACATGAGTAGATGAGCATATTTTTGTAATTACGATTATTTTCAATCCATGTCAAGAATGTACATTCCTTTAAATGGCTGAGTCAACTAAATTAATGTAGTCATGAACTATTTTGTTATTAGGTAACTGGGGATAATGTCAGGTCTCTGGTGCTCTGTGACTTCACTGGAGATGGGAAAAATGAGGTAAGTCCCGGCTGGCTGGCGGTCTGACATGCTGTGTGGCCGCTGTGTCTGCACTCTGCGTCCAGCTGGGGAGCTTTGTTGCGTGTCTCCCTCCTATCTCTCTCCTGTTTTCTATATCGCTCTACTTTAACAATATTTACAGTCGTGTTTGAACTATAGCCATGAGAAGATTCATTCACATTAATATGGTGATTTGTACATTAAAAAAGTGCCGTCAGCATATTGCGTATTGTGTTTACAGCTCCTGGTGGGATCGGAGGACTTTGACATCAGGGTATTCAAAGAGGATGAGCTCGTGTCTGAGATGACTGAAAATGAGGTAAAGAGATGCAATGTATTTCACTCTTTTTAAGATGGTTGACTCCAGAGAAAACCCATACTGACGACAGTGTGCCTTTCTAAATGCTTTAAATTATGTTTTAGACAGGGAGCAGTGCCACAATTATAATTTTAAATCATATTTGCATTGCTACTCTTATCTCTTATCATATCTGTCTTGTGGTCTGCTGGAGCGGAGTAATATTTTTGACAAGACAAGCTGTCCCTCTGTCCTTCTCCGTACAGACGGTAACATCGCTGTGCCATATGCATGGCAGCAGATTTGGCTATGCCCTGGCTAATGGCACGGTGGGAGTTTATGACCGCACCGCCCGCTACTGGAGGATTAAGGTACCCTTGGTATTTCTACTGACAGCTTCAGCTCTGTCCCTCCCTTCTCTGTCTGTTGTCATGCTCACTGTCCGATGATTTGTTACATGTCCGGAACGATTTGAACCAGCATGAGTATGGTATTTTAACTTCCACACTCTTTAGGAGCTATATTTACGTGCGTTTTTCTCTCCCCATTCAGTCCAAGAATCACGCAATGAGCATCCATGCCTTTGACCTGAACGCTGATGGGGTGGTAGAGCTTATCACTGGCTGGTCCAATGGAAAGGTCAGCGCACAACGTGGCAGACGTGGCATCTAGAAAGAGCCTCTCACACTCCAGAATTGGGATATGTCAAATCTATAGTGTCTCTAGCTTCTCTTTAGTCTTTGATCACATTCCATTTATATCTCAGATTGATGCTCGTAGCGACCGCACAGGTGAGGTCATTTTTAAAGACAACTTCTCCTCTTCTGTGGCCGGAGTGGTGGAGGGAGACTACCGGTTGGATGGACAGAAACAACTTATCTGCACCTCCGTAGAGGGAGAGGGTATGTTGTTTGGATGTGTGCGCCTGTATGTTTTCTGCTTAAGTGCGTATGTGTATATAAAACATGTTGGAACTGGCTGAATTTTAATGTGTGTCAATGTGTGTGTAACTGGATAAATGCTTTGACAACAATCTTGCGCCGTCACCTGAATACAGTTGCCCCCAGCAGGATCAAAAATGTCCACTTCCCCAAAACTTCAGTTAATGCATTGATTCCCCACAAAAACAAAGACCAAGACATGAACACAAACTGCAAGTGTCGGCCATATCCAATCCATATAACGTTACACCTTCCGGTGAATCCCTCACCTAACACAGGCTTGTCTCCTCCATTATTAAATCTGAAAACACCATCCAGCATTTTGCCGATGCAAAAAGTAACAAGCTCAAAGTAAAAGTGTATCACTTGCATATAAATGAACGCCTTTTGCCCTGTAAGGAAGCGTTTTTTATGGAGTGTGATGTCACGTGAAAACTATGAATTGACCCTTTAAGTTTGGATTATTAGGATCTCATCAATGTAAATGTGTGTATCTTGTAGTCCGTGGTTACCTGCCAGCCAGTAAGGACCTTAAAGGAAATCTTATGGACTCCAGTGCGGAACAGGACCTCATTAGAGAGCTCAGCCAGCGCAGACAGAATCTATTGCTGGAGCTACGCAACTATGAAGAAAATGCCAAGGTAACATTTATTCAGTAATTTCTTTATTTTTTGAGGTTTTTATTCATTTCATTTTATTATTTAATTTAGTGTAACTTTTTTCAATGTTATTTCCTAATCGCTTGTGTCTCAAAAGTATAGATAATGGCTCTTATTCCACACAAACTTGCTTTTATGAGCAGAACAGTGATATTTTGAAATTTAGCTATCACTAAAGATTTGAGCTTTGCCTCAGACAGCTTAGGGAAGAAGTCTTGAAGCTATCTGAAGGCTTCCTTCACTTGTTTTACAGAGTGTATTTAGTATTTTCTTTATTTATATCATGATACCTTTTGATTCTCGACAAGACATTGTGAAAAAAATCATAGCTCGAATTGTAATAGTTATCCACAATTAATCCTACTGACTTTGACCTCGTGGCCCCGCCCACTATTCAGTGCTACCCTCAGGTCAGATTCTCAACTTTGACCTCAAGGTGTCTCATAATACACAGAAAACACATTGCAAACGTGTTTGCAGAGCAAAAGCACACAGAGACTCTGTTTTCACAGAGACAGAAAATACTTTGTAGTGCTTTGTCTTTTTGGTTGCTGATTGCATTACACACCTTGTCATATATTCATCTTACCTTTCATACTGTCATTTCAATAGGCAGCGTATTTTATCTTCCGCTGGGATTCCCACCTTCTAAATGTTTTATCATATATTAGCTCTATCTTCTTCGTTGACATTTGGCTGTACATTGTATGTGCATAGACGCAAACTGTACATTTGTTGCAGGGTGTGTCAGAGACAAACAGTGGGATGGGTGTCATACCAGCCAACACTCAGCTCCAGACAGCACTGTCAGTGAGACCTGCTGCAGAGGCCCAGAAGGCCCATGTAGAGCTCAGCATTTCAACACCAAATGGTAGAGTGTTTTAGCACCTACGCTAAGAATGTCAAGCATGTCATGGACTGACTGAATACTCATATGTCATGAATCTCTCCTTTGTCCTCCCCAGAAACCATTATCCGTGCGGTGCTCATCTTTGCAGAGGGGATATTTGAGGGGGAGAGCCACGTTGTCCACCCCAGCTCCCAGAACTTGTCAGGCTGTGTCCGAGTCCCCATTGTCCCCCCAAAAGACATACCAGTAGATCTGCACATCAAAGCCTTTGTTGGAGGGAAAACTAGGTGTGTAAGGCGAGTTATCATGTAATCATTGTATATTTCTTCCCATGTAATTAACCTCTACTTTGTTTTCTGCCCCCCACCACACCGCCTTCTTTGCACTTCCTTCTTTTGCCCAGCACCCAATTCCACGTGTTTGAAATCACTCGGCAGCTGCCTCGTTTTTCCATGTATGACATCACAGTTGACCCCTCTGACGCTCTGCCCACTGGAAGGGTCGCCTTCAGCATCAACGACCGACCACAGCGGGTAGGCTGTCGCTGCGTCTTTCAGCAAGACAGAACAATGGGAGACGTGTTTCTGATCAGTCTAACAGCATGTTCAAGTCAATAACATGCTGAGATATGTTACGTAATTGTTTACATGTGCGCACGTTGTGTGTGTGTGTTGTGTGTGTGTGTAGGTGGTGATGTGGCTGAATCAGAACTTCCTGCTTCCAGAGGGAGTAGACAGTCCTGACGTCACTTTCAATTCACTAAGAGGAGGGGGACTGTTGTCCATCAGCATGGCCAGCAATGGACAGGTACAAATAAGACAAAACAACAACAACAACAACAATAATAATATATTGAAGAAATTACGACAATGATGGAGATTAAAATAGTATCTAGTATTTTTTCATGTTCTCATAAAGGGAAATGTGAGTATGTAAATAATTTACATACACGGTACCTTATCAGAAGTAAGCAAAACACATATGTTAATTTGCACAAAGTTCCAATTGTCCATGGCATTTCTTTGTAAAGCAAATAAAATTAGTCAGTTAATTAATCTCTAATCTGCCCAATCAGATCACTCTGAGAACCGACGACATCGACCTGGCGGGGGATTTGGTCCAATCGCTGGCCTCCTTCCTGGCAATCGAAGACTTGTCAGCAGAAGCAGACTTCCCCGCATACTTTGAGGAGCTACGCAGTACGCTCACTGAGGTTTGGCCTTAATCAGATTGAAACCTGTCGGATACAGTTTTGGCTGTTTAGTCCACCTTCTGTCCACTGTGATGCGTACACTGACCTTTATGACTACGACTTCGACTGCGAAGTGGAGAAAGTCAGGAGGCACATGAGGAATCACTTCTCTATTTTTGTCCAGGAAAAGAATTCTGTGACTGCAGTTTGTTTTCGTATCATTGAGTTGACACAACAGAAAGTTTAATACTGAGTCTGAAATGTCTGTGTGCCAGGTGGACGAATTCCATTCTGTCCACCAGAAGTTAACTGCAGCTATGGCCGACCACTCCAACTACATCAGGAACATGCTGGTGCAAGCAGAGGACGCTCGCCTTATGGGTGACATGTGAGTGGTCACAATATGCATACGTTACCTCTTTATTAAAAACAAATTCAGATTAGCTTTATTGGCATGAAACTCAAATTAATTAATTAGTTCATTTAAAAAAAGACAAAACAATCAGTATTAAATGAGATTTAAAAACACAATAATTACTAAAACAATCAAAATAATAATAATTTGAAAATTAGTTTTCCACTGTTCACTGCACTGCTCAGTTAATGGCATGATGAGATATATTTTACAGCAATTATGTGACATTTGGCCATTTCTCCCAGTAAATAGGGGAGTTTCTGTGTGTCTGATATAATATTCAGTACCAATATTTTAAAATGCTTTCATTTATAATCCTTCTATGTGAAATCATCCTTAACATTTGCAAAACAGTAAGTGCATTTCTCGAAGCAGGTTGTACAACCAGCACCACATAGTTAACTACCTGCAAAAACCCATAATTTGCTCAAACTCGTTTGTCTACCTCTCAAAAGTATATCTATATGTCAGTGAACATGTCAGTGCCATCAGAATGAATATTCCTTGTGTCATTGTTTACGAGCAAGATAGTCAAAATCTTTAGCCGTGTTGTCAATACAATAGTGTACTGCAAACTATGGGTAAGGTTTTGATGACAATGATTAAAAATGCACAAGGAGGCACTTTTTCTGTCCGACATATTTCAGTTTCAACGGTACGAAATTAAACATTGCAAGAGATTGGACAGGATTCACAGTCACACTTTGCTGTGCTACACATTTGTTGACGGAGCACGTCATTGTGAAACAGAAAAGAAAAAGACAAGACAGCACTGCATAGCACAATGAAAACATTTACAAAATTAGAAATGTAAACTATGTGACTGTTTATATGAACATAAGGTCAGTTGTTCACATGTCTATAGTCATTTATAATTGCTTTGGCACAACATGCACTGAGTAAGCCTCGCCGATAAAAATACTTTGCATCTGTTTGCTATTGAATCATATTTCTCTCAAATGTAATTATACACATGTACATTGTGTAAATCCCTACATGCTAAATAGAGTGACCAACAATCACAATAACCTAACCTGTCACACATTAAATAAGATACATAGTAGTTATGTGGTATTGCTGTAAGTTGTCAGGTGGATGGACTCAGGCTGGATGGGGGACAGTTCAGTTTCCTCACAACTTAGAGCAACCAAACGCAACTACTGTTCAATTTACAGTATATTGCAAGGGGAAGACTCAGTGTTAAGCTCAATCATCATTTGCATAAATGTGTCAAAGCATTTGCCTTTTGTTCAAAAGAATGATAAATTGCTTTTATTATGTTCACAAGTGACGAGATGATGTGGAGGTCGAACATGTAGTTTTGAGAATTTGAGTTCTGATCTGAGAAATGAACCAAAGCGACAGAGAATAATTGTAAAAACATTTCTGATGGTTGGATTAGGCATCATTACTGCATCGTGTTACTGAACTTTTTCTATTATGATAATTCCAAATGTCTGCTGTGAAAACGTTCAGCTGTATAGAAAAACTCTATAACAACAGAGCAATGGTTATCAAAAACATGAAGAACTGCTAGTTTATTATGTATCTGGCTAAAACTGATGCAGTGTAATGCAACAGTCCTGCAAAGAATCCTACCTTCATGAAGGTTATATGGTTAAGTGTGTGTTTCACCATAAGACTGATATAAAGTCTTTTTTACTGTAGGACCAACTCACTGTTCATCTTTCTCTCCCTCTCTTCCCAATACTTTCTCTCCGATTTTCTCTCTTGCCCTCTGTAGGACAACTACGAAGAAGCGTTACAGAGAGCTGTACGACCTAAACAGGGATCTGATCAACGAGTATAAAATCCGCTCTAACAACCACAATGCACTACTGGCCTGCCTCAAGTCTGTGAACCAGGCCATACAGCGGGCTGGTCGACTCAGAGGTAGGCCACTGCGCGCGCATGCGTGCGCGCGCGCGCATGGCGTGCGCGATGCGGCGTCAAGGCGTAGCGCGCGTCGCGATGCGTGCGGCGTCGCGCGCGTGCTAGCTGGCTGGCTTTGAGTCAAGCCTGTTGTGTAGGAGAGAGAGGATGTACAAGTCAGGGATTGTCTGGGTGGGTAGTTTTTTTGGAATGTAGTGCATGTGTGTTCCTGGATTCAGGTATGTTTGTTCTCTCTAGTCTTTACCAGCAACCATTTATTTAGCTCCAAAACACATGTTTAAGCCAGTTTAATGCTTTGGAGAGCACTTGCTATGGCATGAAACAACATTTTTGGCAACAGTATGTAGAATATTAGGTATGAAAAGAGTTTTGACTTGGCAGGGAAACAACACTCATGACATCACATGGTTTATGTGATGTCTTCTTCAGATGTGGCTGGACTGGACTGGAGCTGAGACAACCTCTGGTTAAAAACATGTTGCTTTAAAACATTAACAAGCAAATTTCTGCATATTAATCAGGACACATTCAGCCATTAACATTTATTCTGTCCATGACAGTGATGCAAGTAACACCAATAATATTTATTCAACAGTAATAAAAGTGTTATAAAGTCTATGTTGGGAGATCTAGGGCTGTAGTCAACCAAATAAATCTTGGTTGACTGAAATTCTACCTACTCTTTGACCATTTGGTCAACAGGGAAAAAATCTACTACAACTTATTGCTGGATCTAGACTTCAAATGAGACTTAACATCCACACAGTTTCTCTCGACTGTCCCTCAATATTACAACATTAGTCCAGCATCGCACAGCCTGGGCCCCACAACCTGCTAATGCCAAGTTCAACAGGCTAACCTACAAAATCAACATAAATGTGTGATGTGTTGTTACATCTTGCATACCTGTCTCGTCTCCTCATATTAATCTGTCTGCCGCTGTTCCCCCTTCTCTTCAGTGGGTAAGCCCAAGAACCAAGTGATCTCTGCCTGTCGAGACGCCATCAAGAGCAATAACGTCAATGCCCTCTTCAGGATCATGAGAGCTGGCACTGCATCCTCCTGAGGGCAGAGGCAGCGCGAATGCAGAAATGGACAAACGGATTGGAATGAGAAGGACGGTCGCAAGCGCAACTGATCAGTACTGTCATGTTGAGCTCCACCTATTGTAAACACTGCACCAGCGAGGGTGTTTCACCAGAACTATGAGCCTGAGACCTACACTTTGAAATGAAAGGCAGAAGACACTAAGACTGCGGTTTGGAGACGCCGTTGTAGCCTTAATCTGTCTTTTTCCATTATTTAGGAATAAGCAACAGCCTGGCAGCAACATTTGGCACCAGCTCCATAATACTTTTGCTGTGCTTGAAACTTCTGCTAGCTCACAGAAATAAAATGCTCACCACAGGCTTAGTGCACTGGTAATCATCCATCTCAGTCTAGCTGTGCGGCTGTTTGGAAGAGCTTGATTTAGTGCAGGTACTGCTAAGGTAGATAATTGTCAGTGTGAATGTAGGAGTGGAGCGGAGGCGCTCCCCAGACTGATTCTCCAAAGCAACAGAACAAAGATGGCCTGAGTACAGTGAGGAAACAATTATTTGATTGGAAATGTTCAACATATTGCTGCTGTCTAAAACTTGTGCAAAACAAAAGTTTGTCTTTTTCTCCAGTTAGACGTTGACATATAGCGTGTGATAGCATCAGTACTTAAGAGTTAGGAAAGAAAGAGTTAAGCCTAATGCCCAGTGAATATACTAGAGGGGTTCCCAGGTGATGTTGCACATGTGTCTAAGTTTAAACTTCAGAAAAGTCATCCAAACTGTTTCCCCAAAGACACGAGGGTTTAGAAAAAATGACTAGCTGCACCCTGAACTGTTTAATTCAGCTGACGCAGGGATGTTTAGAGAGCACAGCTGGAGCAAGACGGACAGCAGCTTCCTGTCAGACAGTCGTTGCCGTTGGAAGTCACTGGTGGCCCTGATTGCTGTGTGTGTCAGCTCGCTCAGACTTAGGTCTCTGCTCCCAGCTGTTGTGTGTTCGTGTGCTGTTTGTAGCCAAAGAAAACTCTTTTTTAAATTAATGAATGTCACATAGGACCGATACTGTGTGTGGAACTTGTTTACCTTTTGTAGATTGTACGCAGAGATTGTAAATGTCAGTTTGCAGAAACCGTCGCTAAATGAACTTTGTGTTTTTAAAGGTTGTGTAACCGTTTACTGTTGCGGTTTTATAAGGGCATGATGTCATTCTCAGACGAGTTGGCTCGCTCAGCTGTTTATTCGGAGTGCACCTCTGATGGATTGAAGTTAGAATCAGTGTGTATTTGAAAAGTATCTTGTGTTGTAAGAGTCCAGTTTTACACCACATACACGTCGTCTCTTCTTGAAGACAGCAGCACTTCACGGTGAAAGGAAATTAGAATTTATGTTAATATTATGAATAATTTTGTATAACTTTAAATAAAAAACATCTTACTCCTCCCTGTCTATCAATATCATACTGAATATATATTCCATATCAGCTTGCTCTAGTTTTTTGTTGTGCATTGTTTTATACCTTTCTCCTAACTTGAGGCTGACATATTAATTTGGTATTTTTGTAAACTTCTGGATCCCTTCTAAAATTTAAGATGAGGTTCTGCAGGAGGACAAAGTCTGGCTGCACAGCATGAGCTTAAAATAACGGGACATTGCTTCCAGTTTTGGGACATACATCAGCCGTGCAGGCTGAGCTGCATATTATTCTGGAGGGTGTTTACATTTTCTGTTTCATCAGTTTAGCTGTGATATGCTGGACATCCAGCTGGCTGGAAGGACAGAAAGCCCTTCTTTCTGTATCTTCTGTATTGTTCTGATTGGAAAGAAGCATGTTCACTCCCAACCTGGATGCTAAAGGTGCCACTTATGGTTAAGCTCCAGTCTGCAGCCAAACATTACTGCTGCTCATGCTGTGTGTGTGTGTGTGTGGCTGTTTAGCTTAATCCAGTAAGAAATATTTAAATATATAGAGGCTTGTTTGTCATTACAGTTTTTAAGTGTTTTCCATTCATCCTTTTCCTTTTTATTTCAATCTTATGCAAGGTCTTTATGGGGAACCACGTCCCTCTTGCCTGGAGAGGCAGATCTGGAAACCAAATACTTCGCGTCATGGCTTAAACCTTCTCTGTTGTAAAGCATTGACCCAGCTCAAGTGTCACTGAGTAATACGACAGGCTGTAAACATGTCCACAGTCTCTGTCCCCTCTGGTGATTGGGACGTCTGACTCTTCTGCTGAGACAAACAAGAAGAATACACGGCTCATTATTAAAACTCCCTCCTCCCTTTTCTTTCTTCCGTTACCATCCTCCTCAGTTGCTGTGTTGGCATCTGGCGTGAAGTTGCTTTGCGCGAGTTTACGTCACGTGGTCGGTCTGAAGCATGAAGACGCTGCGTTCAGGTGTCCTCGTTAGTTTCTAACTGGCTACCAGCTTACAAAGTCTTATATCTAGTAACTACATCTGGCAACCTACTTTGGATTGACAGACCTATGCGGTAACAGTGGGGTATTTTAAATGATTTGTTAGGAAAAATACGACTTTTGTGATTTATATAATCGATTTATATATTTAATTTATATCAAAATTAGGGTATATTCCTGTAAATGTAACTTTTAGCAATTATGTGCTTTTCATTCAGGTTATATAAGGGGTATAACCCCATTCCTTTTGTAGGCGTGCTCATAATTGTTCACAGTGTTGGTCGTGGTGACAAAAGTCCCTTTTCTCACCTGTTTCACAGAGACGTTAAAACTGACAACAAGCAGTATTTCCTGCATATCTGAGCCCATATGAAGAAAACTCGTTAATTCTAATGTTTTCAAAAATCAATTTATACTTTTCTACACATTTCGTTGATAGTTGAGATATTTCCCACACCACTTTGAAGGCAACCACGAGCGCAGCTTGTACAGACGCAGACTCCTGAATACAGCATCTGGACAGCCCTCTCCTCTCTTCCCTCTCTGGATCGCTGTCTTTGGAAACAGTTTCCTCAGTGTGTTCGTGTGCAGAGTTGAGCCTGTCTGTGTTGCACTTTCAGGCATCCACGGCACAGATGTTTTCACTTTGACCTCCTCCCCCTTCCAGCCTGGTAAGTTTGAATGACTTACATTAATGAGGGGGCATTTCACACGTATCCTGTTATGATTATAAAGCCAGGCTTGTTGTTGATAGGCTACAGCACGATATGCGGAATATATTTAGTGATATTAGTTCAGCCTGCTTTCTGTGTTAATTGCGCGAGAAGTTTGCGACTGTGTTGGTCGCGCTTGTCTGGAATTTGTGTCTTTGACAGTCAAATCGCTGATTAAACTGTAACAAGCAAAAACGAATCCTCTATGTTAGCATTATTTATTGGTTATTTCCAGTGAAATCAATGTTGGGACACAGTGTTCTTTGAAGAAATGGTTTGTACCCTCATCATGTTCACTTACATAAGACCCTCCTCCTCCTAAAAGCAGTTTTGAATCGATGGGAAATTCGTTATGTGAATCTAGAAATATATTAGAGATTTGCTTGTTTATCACCAAGCAATAACATATGGTATTACTTTAAATTCATGATATTGTTTGTCCTCATGGAGATACTTCTTTGAGCAGCTCCAGGCTCTGACTATGTTCAACTATTCAACCAAATGTAGCTTTAACAAAGATACTTACATCTGTGTGACATCAAATGCTGTTAAGAAGTAAATAAACACTGTGATAAAATGGATGGCAAAGTAGATGATTCGATTGTCTATTCGTCTCTGCACTGCATCATAAGCCTTTTTTTGCCACATGGACATATTTAAGAAGAATCTGCTGAACTGATTTGTGCCACAAAGGGAGATTGTTTTATTGCATTAGACAAGATGAGCGAGGGCTTCAAAGTCGGAGTTTATACAACCAGGACAGTTTACCTTCCTTAGTAAAGCAAAATAATGGAGGAAAGCGCACGTGGTAATACCATCGTTGCAAAAAGAAGCATCAAAGTTGATGTAAATTTTGTTACATCGCAATTCATTCTTTGTTATTTTCTGCTTGTTGTTCCTGTTTGATCCCTGATTGTTATTGTTTTGTTGTTGGTGTTGTCTAGAATGACCCCGTCCATTTGGTGCCGTAGGAGAAGGGGAGGATGGAGACAGACACGATGGACATCCACTGATATGAGTGACACAGGACCAACTCACCCTTAGTTACTTCTCACCGCGTGCAACAGGACATGCCTGACCGCTAAGAGAGAAAAAGCAGGGATGTATTTTTACAGAACACAGTTTGAGGTGATATTTAGCACTGCACTAAAGAGCAGCAAGGAGAATCACCACATCTCTTCATCAAATAGAGGATCAGCCTGCAAACTCAAATTGTCTCTGAGCTGTGTGTTGGTCTCAACAGCTGTCTGAAAAGCAGCATGACGTGCTGTTCAATACCTAGCTGAAGTATGTGTCTTCAGAAGATGCTGAGGAAGGTGACCATGAGGAGGATCCTCCACGTGAAGGGAGATGTGATTTGCACGATGCTGCTACTGATGCTATTCGGTCTGCTGCTCTACGCACGCCAGGTGAGGATGGAGCCAAGAAGAAAAGATCCTTAAACACTATTTTAAAGATATCCTTAATGCCGAGATATAGGGGTCTCCCCCAGGAAATTTTGATCATAAAACACTTTTTGCACAGATTTATGGTGGAAATGTTTTTATTTATGTAAAAGGAAACATCAAAATTCAAATGTGACAGGTGACATTTCAAAATATATAGATATAATAGAGCTGAGAGAATGACTGAGAGCTGCGCAGCTCTCAGTCATTCTGTGCTGCTTTCAGATCTGTTTCTCCTGTAGTTTAACTCTTCTGTTCACAGGGAGAGAACGGACAACTTGCCCAAAAAGAAACTATGTCAAGAAAATGTTACTTACTAATTACTGCTGCATTTTATAATCGGCAGCTTGGTTTTTTTTTTAGCTTAAGTACCTTTTTTGGACAATGCACATTTGTTTCTTCTATATTTTAATTGCATTGCATGTTTTCTTAATGTGCAAATAAACCTTTCTAAAGGCATTTTCATTTGCCATTTAACTGCAAGCTACATTTCAGAACGTTTTTTAATAATTTATGCTTTAAAAAAGTGGCGGGGAACAAAATCAGCCATTTCAAAAAGTGGTAGGGACATGTCCCCAGCGTCCCCAGTGTAAACGACACCTATGGATGGAACCGCTCACAGCATAGGAAGGGTTACATAAAGATTTTTTCGTACAATTTTAGACAATATAATCCCCTCCATCTCGCAAAGTACTTCCTCTTCCCATGTTCCATCGAATCCCACCCATGTTTTCCAGGCTGTGCTCTCATCTGGGTGGGACAAACCTGTGTGGAAGCTAGAAGTTCATGGCTCTACCAGCTCCAGCAGGACCCTGTTGGGTGCCAGTGGGGCCAAAGTAGTCCAGGAGTCTCCAGTGGTATGACCTGATCTAATTCAAGTTAATAATAATGATAATATTTTGTTAGTCTGGCCCTTAAGTTCACATCCCACATAAGGAAATGATGCTCTATGTGCTGTATGTACACACAGTATGTTTGTGTTTATGTTTGCGTGAATGTCCATCTGTGCTGATTCACAGAGGCACACATTTCATCATGAACCCTGAAGAGATAAACACAGTGAGACAGTATACACAGAAATGAGGATACTATTTTTCCATGTGATGTTTTTTCGCTTTCATATTTCTGTTTATTACTTTGATGTTCCGAGAAGCATGTTTGCAGATGCATTGACACATTTATTACATGCTCATTAAGATGACATTTACATGTTATAATAATGTCCTCTGTCTTTTGTCTTGCATCATTTCTCCTGATTAGCAGTTCCCGTCCAGACCTACAGAGCCACAGCTGCCTCTCTGCAAGCCCCAGGCCAAGTCTAAACCTCCTCAGCCAAAGTCCAAACCTCAGGTCAAATCAAAGGGGAAGTCCACGGTGCGACGAAAAAATGTTGTGCCGACTAAAGCGGCCTGCAAGCCCCTTCCCACAATGCCACCTTTTGACTTTGAAGGCTATCTGAGAGAAAAGGACAACAGAGACTTTAAGCTGCTCATAGACCAGCCAGAAAAATGTAACATCATAGGAGCAGACGAAGAAGAAGGAGGAGGAAGTAAAGGGTCTACTACGGCTCCCTACATGCTCATTGCAGTAAAATCTATCGCTGCAGATTTTGATAAACGTCAGGTAAAATATGCCTTGTTGTATGGAGGCCTTTGCTTTGTTAAATTAGCTGTGATTCACTACATAAAGTAGACTGTATTATTTTGTATCATACAGTTCAATGTTTTTTTAAGTTTAAAGTTTCTAAGTTAAAGTTGCTTTACTCAATATTTTTATGTTGGGAACAGATTAAATGGCTGTGACGAGCCCTCAGAGCATTATTGCCTTGTTGTTGCTTGTTGTTCCCGCCTTTACTGTTTTAGCTCACTCACTCCAGTGTTGTTTCTCAGTTGCATCCAGCAGCTGTTCATTGAAAACGTTCTGATAAAAAATTAACTGAACAACTAGCTTGTGAACACAGTGGATCATTTAGTAGCTAAAGATCCAGACATTTCCCCTCAGGAAATGGTGGAGACCAAAACCAGAGGTAAAAAGAGAACAAATGTTGGACTTACATTTGTCAGTGTCTGCTCAATGTGTAAATATGTGATTATTTGCTGCTCACATTTGGGCATATAAAAACAGGTTTAACTTAAAGGGGACCTATTTTTCATATTTTCTGGCATTTCTAAAATGTTACAGTGTCAGACGTTCATGTTAAACATGACCAAAGCTTCAAACAATGAGGTAAAAGTATTTAAAAGAAATACCTGTGAGCCAAAACCTCAGATATCCCCCTGTTCTGAATACTCTGTTTTAAACCAACAGCTCACTATGAGCCAGATTTCCATATATAGTCATTTGCTCCAGGAGGAGAATTCTGGCCACGCCCACAAAGAAACATGCAGCCCAATCTCTGCGGCAACGTTCAATCTCAAAATGTTTTTCACCGTTTTGCAACATTTTCGGATTGAACGATATGTTTTCCTTGCTACATTTTGTCGGCACTCAACTCGCCAACACAACACAATGGCTAATCACAAGACAGTGAGATTTGGAGGGGAGTGTCTTAAAGAGACAGGAGCATCTACAGCTTGTTTCAGACAGATGCTGAAATGAGGGCCTGCATGAAGTGATAGACAGAAAATTCTTTTTTTGCACTGAATCACACAAAGCTTCCATAAAGCGGTCACAGAACTACAATATGGGACTTGGAAAGCAGTATAATTGGTGTCCTTTACCATTTTACTCACTCAGTCACTTTCTTCGTCAACAAATTAATCTCTTTCTCTCTGCACTTAATTGTCTAAAGGTGGTACGTCGGACCTGGGGTAAAGAGGGACTTTTCCAAAATGGTGTGTCCATCCGTACTGTTTTCCTGCTGGGAGTTCCCAGGAATCGTACTGCGCTGCCTCTGTGGGATCGGCTCTTGACCTATGAGAGTCAAACGTTTAGGGATATCCTGCTCTGGGACTTTGATGACACCTTCTTCAACTTGACGCTGAAGGAAACACATTTTCTGAAATGGGTGAACAGCACCTGTCCTCATGTCAAGTCAGTGTTTATGAAACTAAATCGGGAGCTGATCTGATCCCTAGCCTTATGTGATTCATATCTGATGCTGATTATTTTTTTCTCATCCAGGTTCATTTTCAAGGGCGACGCTGATGTGTATGTTAACGTGGAGAATATATTAGAGATGCTACAAGGTCAAAAGCCAGATGAGGATCTGTTTGTTGGTGATATAATTATCCATGCTAAACCCATTCGCCGGCGCAACTCCAAGTACTTTGTGCCAGAGTTTGTTTATGGGGGCGGTTTGTATCCGAATTATGCTGGAGGAGGAGGGTTTGTCATGTCGGGACATACAGCTCGGAGACTTAGCTCTGCATGTCAACAGGTATATCAAAGTTGGAAGGTTAGAATATTTTAGTATACCTGCTTTTACAGGTTTTTGATCTACAATCCTTTTCTTTAAACTGCCAGGTGGAGTTGTTCCCCATTGATGATGTCTTTCTGGGAATGTGTCTCCAGCTGATCGGAGTCAAACCACTGCGCCACCAGGGCTTTCGGACCTTCGGAATTCCCAGACCGTCCGCAGCGCCCCACCTTCAGACATTCGACCCCTGTTTTTACAGGGAGCTCATGGTTGTTCACAGCCTCAGCGTTCCTCAGATCTGGCTTATGTGGAACCTCCTGCACGACCCCAAACTGAGTTGCCACAACAGGACAAGCCTGACATCCTTGCCCTTTAAGTGGAGGGGGAGGACGGGAGAAACGGTGGGAGAAGAGACAGACTACGGTGAGAAGGAAGTGTTTCTCATGCATTAGTGACTTTCTGCAGGGTTGACTGGGATCTGCAAGAGCCCAAGCAAGTACAAAATGGGTATGAAGCAAGATCTGTGGGCAACATGAAAGGCTTATCCATGTCGGCAGATCATCTTTGGGGAAATTAATTGGCAAAGGGCAAATGTGCTTCAGATTTTTCAGTAAGGAAGCCCCAAGAGAATGCGAGCACAACTGTGAGTTCATACAGTGAACAACACGCAGCAAGACCTTGATTTGCAAAAATGACTGTGTGAATATGTAATCTTCAGAAAGTATTGTGTCATAATTACACAGAGACACACTAAGATCCACAAGGATGACATAATGAAATGCGGTAAGTTTAACCCCATCCAAGTGTAAATGTATCTGTGTGTTGGAGACCACAACATTTTCAATATTCTGACTTTCACTGGCCTGTGCAGACAGGACTGTGGGAGTGGAAGGACAGTAAACTTTTTGTGTTTTCAATGTGAATCACTAGCAGATATGTACCTCACTTCCTTATGCTGGACACTTCCATTGTTTTTCTGTTTGCATGTTTGTGGAAAAGACTGATATTTAGGAGCTATAATTCTCTTTTTCTTTAGAACTACACATTTTCTATCATCTGTTTTCAAGGTGTTCTGTGTTAAAATGCTGCTGCAAGGTAGATTTTTCAGATAAACATATTCAAAACAACTATTGGATGGATTGCCTTATAATTTGGTGAACACAATTATGCCCCCCTCAGGGTGAATTACTATGGCGATCCTCTGAATTTTAATTTTGCCCCATCGTCAGGTCAAAAGTTTAACTTGTCCAATAGTTTGATTTGTGATTAAATTCCTGCAAAACAATCAGTCGGCCTCAGCTGTATTTTGTGTTTGGTGCTAAATAGCAAATGTTAAAATGCTAAACTGATATGAACATCATAATCAATATACCTGCTTAGCATCATTAATGTGAGCATGTTAGCATACTGGCATCACCACCACTCTGCCAAAGCATGGCTAACTCATATTCTTGCTAAGATCCTCTGCACACAAAAATAGTATAATGGCTCGCAGAGTTTGACTTTAATCAGTTATGTTTTGCACTCTGTTCGACGTGTAGCTCCAAAAGCTTTTAATGGAAACAGATGAATTGATTTTAAATATTAAAGTGTTCTGAAAGTAAAACCTTAATGAAAACTCTGTGTACCACACAACCCTATGTATTCAGTGTGCTTTTCAAATAAAGGTTAGAAGATCTTCACAGCATCTACAAGGAACTGAATGTTCATTCATCACTTCCTTAACTCCAAAAACTCTCGCAGAAGCTTGATGAGCAAGAAATTTAGTCAATATCATGTTTTAACATTTAAAATTGGTTCCATACAATACAGGTAAATAATACAATAACACACACGACAATATGATAACCTCACAAAAATAGAATGATTGGACAATCACTTTAGCCAGTTAGTGAGGTTCACTGTCCATGTCCAAAAAGAGTAAATGCGTTCTAGCTAATACACTGAATTTAACAAACGATGCCACAGCTGTGGCCATTCCATTGGGTTCACATCATCATCATCATCATCATCCAAAGTTCTTTATTGCATGATATCTGAATTGCTTTAGTAATGGAAATGAGATGCTGCACTTTAAGCCTGAATGCGTGCACACTCTATGGTGTAAATGCACAGTATTGGTGGTCAGTGTGTGCAGTTTGAGTGTTACACTTCTTTTATATAAATGAGGTCTCCTGACATACAGCATTAACTGACATGATTACTGTATGCATGTCACATTGCTTACATTTACATACATGTTGGCAGACATTATGGACAAACACGCTCCGGGCTGTGATTTTGGTCTTTTTGTATGTTTTTAAGTTGGTATTTTAAGGAGAAATCCATAAAACAGTGAGCTAAAGGTCAGCTGATGTAAAAAGCAACTAAAAAAAACAAAAAAGAAAACTGTTGGATTTATTGGGTCTCAAAGGAGAGAATCCATTTAGAGGAAGATTACCTACCGTATCAGTATAACACTGTGACTAATCATAATATTATTATTCTGCCACGACTGAATACAAAACAGATTTTGATGTTTAGCTTACAGTCAAAAGTCAAATTTGCAATATAAATCTAAGTTTCAAGGTTGCGTAGCCTAAAAAATAAAAACCTCCAAACCTTTTTCACATCCACAATTTTATTGTTTTTACATATCCTGTTGCACACACAGAAAATGAACTTTGATGTCAACGAACAGAGAGCATTTGATTTCATAAAAGTCCAAATGTTGCATTGGAGTTGTTAGAGATTGCACAGCCGTAGCTCATCTCAACAAGCATCATCAAACATAGGCAAAAGTAATTTGCTGGAGCAAAGCTTTCAGTCAACCTAATCCTTCTCTTTGCACTACATGGTATTGTTATTGCCTTTTATTCCCAGTGGACATGCTGAATAAATCTACTTATTTCTTCATACGCAAAGTTATAGTAAAAATATAAATGCCACATTCCAATGAATCTCACAAATTTCAATTAAGTATAACTGCCTCATTTCCAGAAATGGGATCAGAATGTCCACAAAAGATGTTCTGAGGAGAATAAGCGAAATGGGCATCAGAACATGATACCAAGAACAGACAATACTAAGCGTTCATATGAGATTATCATTACACTGAGCTGAAGCTGTCCGTCATAAATTACAACAATCTGGTTATGACAATCATTCATTCCTGCATTCAGTTAAAATAAAAAATGAAAAAGAGGTAAAATGTAAAAGCAACACAGACCCCCAGATTAAATGTTAATGTTTTCCTATCTTAAAAAATTTTAAAAAACAAGGAAGTGATATGTCCACCTGAGTTTGGGTGAGATTAACTATGGAACCCTACGGCTCCTCGCTAGGTCTCTCTGTAACAATGCATCAATCACAGCACTGACCACCTGTGGCGCTGTGCTGGGTTTACCAAAATTGGGTTAAATTAGAATCTTTTTTTTTAAATTCCCATGTCAACAGGTAATGTGTGTATTGTTCTGGGCACAGTACACCCAAATAAATGAGCAGTTACGTATGTTTTCCCACAGAAGCATCTTGATTTGCTTCATTCGCCGCTGCCTCTGCCGTTCTAGTTTTTCACATTCGACTTTGTCCCATCTGCTTCCAATAGAGCAAAGCTCAAGTTACCTTTAGGTTGATGACCAATGCATTTAAATTCAGCAGAGTGTGGAGGGAGGCAAAGAATGGTCTTGCATTCTAGTTTTTCCAGATATCTTCTAGATTACTTGGTTGTTGTTTCTTTTTTGCATTGCTAAAATCATGTATTCCACAGCAACTACAATGAGCTTTTAAGGATTGTGAACATTTGCACATTGTTCAGGGTGTTCTGTGTAGTTATAAACACACAACACATAAAACAAAGAAACAGAACAAAGTACAAAACGTAATGTTGAAATGGTAAAAAACCCAACCTGCCATTCTCTGCAGGCGGCAGGAAAACTAAAACAACGGAGACTGCCATAATACTATGTTAGCTTGTTGCTAATGCTCAGTGACACGCACACATACATACACACATGATGCAGTTCAAATGCATTCTTAAATCGTATGTACAAGGAGATTCCTTTTTACAGAAGAGATAGAGATAGAAGTCAAAGACAGGCTTAGTGGGAGATGAGGCACAATGTTCAACATTTTTTCTTTTTTATTATTTGAACTTGCACAAAAGCAAGTTGCAATAAAATGTTTGAATATAGCTTTCAGTTATGTTACATCTGTTTCCCTATTCAGCTCAAGATGTGGACAGACCAGTTGGAGAGTTTGTAATTTTATCAGACAGTGCCGGACAGCCATCGCTCTGAAACATCTTAAGCTTTTTATTTGATGCTGTTTCATCCAGCAGTAGTAGTTCAAGCAGAGCTGAAGCACGGCTGTCTGCTGACACCCAACGTGTCGGTGTACTTACAGCCTTCGCATTGCATGAAAAAGAGTTTAAATACTGAGTGGTCTGGAGTTTTAAAAGAAGACGGGGAGGGGAACACTTCCAGTGTTTGTTAATGAGTCAGCTGTGAGCAGATGCTTCCTCCTGAGTCAATCAAGGAGGAAATATTGAGATACTTAGCCGAAGCCGAGTGAGTCACTGTGTCTGCACCAAGCCAATAAGAACAAGTAAATAAGAGGACACAACTATTTACAACATTTGTACATCAACATCACCTCTAAGCATCAGGGCCCAAATACATACAAATGATTTCTCAGACCTGGCTAACTAGATTTACACAGCATATAAATCCATTTCTTCATCATGCTCTACTCCTGGTCATTCATACAGCGAGAAACCACAGAAAAGCTGTTCATGCTGTGCCAAAATGTACTGTAAAATAATATTGGTGAATTAAAAAGATTTATGTATATGTATGTGTGTCTGTAATTTTTTTTTTGTTAACTGAAAAACTGAAAGTACAGGTGGCGGTTCCTCGTGGATGCTATTTTGTTTCATAAAATCAGTTTAGTCAGTTGGAGTTGTTAAAGAACACGTACAAGATCTTAATAATGGAGACTGATAATAAAATACCACAGCGGAGTGAGTTGGAACTCAAAGCTCGCTTTAAACTGCTCAATCACCCGGTCCATGCAAACCAACTACAAGCAGCCATCTTGGCATTTTACGCTAATTCTCCCGTCAGCACGTTCAACATTTCGTCATGTGTGCGGGCCCTGACTTGAACCCTGATGCATTGACACATGTTGATACAAACAATCATAAATTCAGCAAAAGTTAAAAAATGCAAAACTGATGGCATTTGTAAGAAGGGTCAATAAGAGAGAATATGTGTATTAACATTAATACACAGTTTATTCAAATGCTTATGATTAAAAATATTTAAAATTCATACATTGGGAGGGAGATGCAAAAGAATGTTTTGATGAAGGAATGACAGATGTTCCCATTTCCAAAATGGGTTAAAATGAACTAAATCCACAGAGAAATAATGGTAATTCTTTAAATTACAGCTCTCTGACAACAGTAATCACAGTAGAGACGACAACAAGAGGGATGACACTTGTTGCTATTCCTAACGTGTCCCTGGCTGTAACCAAATCCAGATGAAAGACATGCTGATTGGTTGGCTTGTGTAATTACTATCAGCAGTTACAGAAACAAGGAGCTGAATTTAGAGGCTTTCCCACAGCAATGACTTGGACGTGTAGAATTGAAACACAAGATGCAAGAGAAAGGAGACGTCCGACAACACGACTCTCTCCACAGGACAGGTTTCGACAAGAGATTACAGTGACAATGTCAGCGGATCAAATGAGTTCATCCTGAAACGTCTTTGGCTGTAGCATTTGGCAATTCCACAAAGAAATAAACGCAGACGCTGCTGAGGGACGAATTGCAATGCATTAATGAATCACATGTGGAGATGGAGAAAGAGGGAGACGAGTATAACAGAGGGGACATGACTGCAAACACCATGGGAGGACCTGTCCTCTGTCCAAATGTACGAACACACACACACACACACACACACACACACCACTATCTCTCCAAATGTCTCCACAACTCCATCTCTGTAGATAGGGCACAATCAACCAATCAAGTAAAAAAAAAGGTGTGTATTAGTGCAAATGTAAAAACAATGAAAATGGTCATGGCGTGAATGAAAATAATACAACTGTGAGCAAAGCTCATGCCTCTCACAACATGCAGGATCAAATAAACGTAACAGGTTGCCAGTTTGTGCTTGTAATAAGTCAAAAAAGGTCACCAGGTTTTCATGTATTAGAAATGCACGTGAGTATAGTAGTGAAATCCTGTGTGTGTGTTTGTGTGCTTGAATTAAACGTCCGTTGAAATGTCAGTTTGAGAAACAGCAGCCCAACACATGCAGGTGCTCATTTATGTGTGTTTGTGTGTGTGTGGGCAAGGAGACAGACACGTCAATGTCCAGAGCTGCAAATAACAACGACTGTGGGTTAACAGAGTGTTTCCTGCTGTGTGTGTGTTTGTGGGCACCACCTAAGAAGGTTGTGGGGGTGGGGGGAGTGAGTGGGGAGGTGGGAGAGGGAGCTGATGTTGGATGTTTGGCTCGTTCTGCGTTGAGAGGCTTCATATCTGGGTGTTGTTGGGTGTGTTCTGCTCTCGCACGACTAAATCTGGATTCTCCTGCTTTGCTGTTTTTGGTTACAGTCCTCGGCAGCTTCCAACGTGTTTGGCTCGGATGGCTCTTGGTTGGGTCGGTTTTGGTTCTTGCGGTTTAGATGCGACCGGGTGCTGACTGAGCCAGCCGGGTCCGGTTCTGAAGTTGCGGCAGGAAGACTGACGGTACTGGTTGGGCTGGCAGTGTGGTTGGTTGATGTGTATTCAGTGGGTCAAGCCAGAGTTTGTTTCAAGGCTTCAGCCACAGCGGTTTTCACTGGCGGCCATTTTAACTCCACAACTATATGTCTGATGTAAAACACTTAGCGATATGTTGCAGATAATATTTGATTGCTGATCATGTCACCACCACGATGCTATGGAGGTTATCGTCATATACAGGCTGCCGTTACATCGTAAAGGTGGAACCATGCCATCCAATCTACAGTCTGGACAAACTCTTCTTCTGTGGTCCCGGGCGAATGCGGTCACTGGACGGAAACAGGAAACAGCTGAGCTCTACTAGAGCACAGATTTCTTCACCATCAGTCTGCAGCACCACCGCGATATTCCCACACAACCAAAACCAATAATTTCACTGGTTTCATTTCAAAGCATCAGTGCTCCAGCCCTGCGGCCATGCTGTTGAGATACTGGGTCCACGGATGGTCTGGGTCAGGTTGACTGTGTGACTGGGTGTGTCTGATTGGAAGAGTAAGTCTTAGGACCCGCAAGGAAAAGTTTGATTTGGTTATTCTTAGTTCTAGTGGTGTTTTTGTTCAATGGATAGTATCTGAGCTGGGCAAGAAGAACTTTGCTGTTCTGGATTAGGTCTGCTTGGTTAAGAATCTGGCTCTGGGTTAGAGGTTCAGTCAGTAGAGGTACTAGATTCAGGACAGGCCAGAATGGGATGTGGTTCTGGTTACTTGTTCAGTGGGAGCTACTACTGGACTCAGGTCGGGCTTGACTGGCGGTCCGTGGAGCACCATAGAGGGTCACTGATGCTATGTGGTTATTCTGCATCACCTGAGGAAGAGGGAAAGAGATCACATGCAAACACAGAGGTTTGAACCATTCAGATACTGTGTGCAAACAAAATGTCCATTCTCAAGGTTTCTAAAATGCTGTTTAGATCATATCCTTAATTCCACTCTGGTCTGAATCTGTAAAAGTTATAATTATTTCTGCAGTAAAATACACACTCTCTTTTACCCCCTGCACAAAGTCCAGGAAAATAATTTTGAGAAAGGGACACTTTACATTCTTGCAGCGTTTACCTCAAACTAATTTTAGGTCAAAATTCTGGTCCACTTGTGAGCTGTGAGTTTACTCTACTGACGCCACAGAATTAAACACCGTCATCACTGTGACCTTGGAGAGTGGTTATAGAGAGGTCTTAAATGAGCCTTTCACCCAACCAACGCTCTTTCCTACATCCTGTACACACTCTTAACGCTAGCTAACGCTCCAGAGACACGTGTTCTGACCTCAAAGATCATCCTCTGCAGTCCGAAGCAGAAGGTGGAGCCAAAGGGGTTGGTGTTATTGGCTGATGAGGACCTGTCACAACACAAACATCTGTCAGAGAGGGCACTCGTTTGGATGACGTCCAAAATGTCAAGTTTGCTGTGGAAATCTCGCGGCTTCAAACGACATTCAAATAGTCTCACAAGCGATCTTTGATGTCTGTGGGACAATGTCACAAAGTGATCGACAGTGGCTGTGTCTGCGCAGGAGTGTGTGTAAGTACCTGTGGAGCACTACAGGTTTTTCCATCGGGTGACCCAGCAGTTCTTGAATCTGATCCCACTGACAGAGAAACAAAATGTTGGCAGTTAATAAAAAGGCTTGTTTATCCACTGCCAACACTGATTTGAATCAGTGAAAGGTCACGAGACCTGTATAGAAAGCTTGATTAGGGGATTAACAAAAGAACTGTGGCTGTATTAGCTTCCCGGTGATTGCACTGCCGTTTGAAATGGCAGCACACATTCAGACAGACCGCTGAGAAAAAACACGAAACAAAGGGTTTAACTACGCACAGATCAGGTTTTAGAAATCGTGACGCCAGAACTCACTGAAGAAAACATTAGGCCAAGAGAACATGTCAGACCATTAGCAAAGAGCCACCGTGTGAATTTAAAACAAAGCACTGACCTCAGGTGAAATGTAACAGCTGAATTAATTCTGTCTGGGACTGACCTTGTTGTAGGTGGTTAAGATGCAGTCCTCCGTCTGAGAATCAGCTCCTTCTGAAGTGCAAGGACATAAACCCCGCCCCCAGAGAAACAGACATTAGATGAAAGGCATATTAAAGATCAGCATTATACCATTTATGCTGAGACATCACTGAAAACTGCCTCACCTTTCTTAATGACTAGTGGAATCTTAAAGTCACATCGATGATATCTGTGATGAGAGGGGAAAGAGAAATAAGAGCTAAGTTGATAACATGATATCAGCCGTGGATGGAGTTAATTATGATTGTTAATAAGAGAGAGATGGAAAGGCGGAGAAAACTGGCACGGCAAGATATTTACATATTGAAGTTGTAATGTCCGGGGTAGTTGGTATGCAGGACGAACTTCTTAACCAGGTGAGTTGTAGAGTCAAACAGGATATCCTGAAAAATGACAAAACAATCTTCACATCGCACAGCAATCACATTGCTTTTGTGTTGGGCCAGAACAGCTCACTTGCATTCCTATCTACTGCAAACAGGAGCAAGCAAATGCAGATAGAGGCAGGACCCCCACAGCCATTCATCACTACCAGCTGGCCGCTGAGCAGACGCAGAGGAGCCCAAGCTTCTTTCAGAGGATCTGAACTAGAGCCTGATTAATATGGGACTTTTAAGGCCGATAATTTATATTAGAGGATTTTAAAATCTGATATATCTTCTTTTCAGAAACGCAACTCAAAGAATATTCCTAACATTTGTTGTGTGCAGAATTGAGACCTCACCAAGAGAACACGATGGGATTCAGTTTAAAGATAAACTTTCTTTATTGTTATAAATGATACATTGAACACAAGCACAGCTGATTGCTGCGTTTTGTGGTGGATTTGTGGCTTTCCAAACAGCTGCCAACAGGGGAGTTTGCAGAGTGCCCTCTGGTCGACAAATTATGCAACAACACCACTCATAACATGAGGATCCATTTCTTTTTTTAATTGTCATTTATCGGCTGCTATACACACGATATCGATTTATCTTTAATTAGCTCATATCAGGCTCTAATCTGAACAACAGCTGCTCAGAAGATCCAAATAATACGATATAAAAGGTCTGATCCCAGAAAAAAGGGAAAAAAGAAACTACTGTACTCTGTAATGCAACAGTCCTGTAAAAAATACTGCCATGAAACAATACTATGCTTTACCACAAGTGTGTTTGCCATCATTTCTCCCCAAAAGGTCCATTACCATGAACAGGCTGGGTGTCCACAATATATAACTGTAATTGTACAGCACATTAAACATGCTCAATAGTACAATAACGCAAAGTGAATGAAGCCTCTTTAAAAATGAACTGAATGAATTCGCCTACATCAGTGGTTCTCAACCTTTTTTGGGCCAGCGCCCCCCTAACCACTATCCAGATCCCTTAACGCCCCCCCCCCCAACCAAAAAACCAAAAAAGATGTTGACTACTTGCCCTGAATATATTTTGATTTTTTTATTGTAACCATTGTTATTAAAAACATGGAAAAGGTAACAAAAAAAGCCAGGTGAAAAGTTATTATATTTAACTAATAAGTGAATGTTCCTCCCAGAAGCTGTGTATGAAGCAAAATACTGTTTTCTCATGGGGCACTTAAGTGGGGGGTCTGGGGGTCCTCCCCCAGAAGATTTTGAGCATTAAAGACTGAATTTCCTGCATTCTGGTGAAGATTTCTTCCCTAATTTCTGCCTTTTCTGCACCAATTTAGGGTGGAAATGTCTGAAAACTCAGGTGACAATTCAAAATATATAATTATAATAGAATACAATGTAGTGAGGCTCTCAGGCATTTTTCTTGCTTTTAAATATTTTTCTCCTGTAGATCAACTTATTTAATATCATCCCTGCTGAGTCAACACACATGATTAAGTCTTACCTCCTCTTTTGTGGGGAAGTAACTTATTTAAATGTGTTTATGGCCCCTTTTCATCTCAGTGATAAATGAATCCGTTTTAATTCAGTTACTGACCGACTTTAGCTCCTGTCAGTGTTTCCCACAGAATGACAGTGTAACTGTGCTGCAGCTGTACAGCTAACCTCGAAAACCCAGCTTTATTTTAACATTAACTCAGCTCTCTTCATTAGCTAGGCTCCTTACATGCTTACTAATAACTTCTATTAGCTGTGTCTCCGACATTGGCTGCGTTGTGCACCTGTGTTCACGAGGGAGAGAGAGAGAGAGAGGGACGAGCGAGAGGATGAGCTCCGCGGCGAATTCGCGCTGCCTGCAGCTCTGCAGTCAAATACGATTTTAAATAGGCCTGGTGAATAAAATAAAAATAAAAAATAAATATGTCGCGGTCAGCGTTGATATTGTGGCGGACCGCCACAAATAACTGAACGTATGGGAAATACTTTAACTTATCTGCTCATGTTCAAAACTTTCTGCACATTCAGAATCTCTCCCACAGGTCTGTGTTCTCTGACATGTAAAGAAAAAAAGACGTTATAGGAGACTAACGTCATTTAAAGCCTATTTAAAGAGAATTCATAATATTTTACTGCATTATGTTACTGATTCGCTTCCCCTCGCCTCTGACAGACAAAACTGAATGAAAACGAAACTAACCGACACACCTGTGATCACACAGGAAGCTCACGATTAATTCAACACAGCTTAACTTCAGCACCTCTGATAAAGTGCTGCTAACAGTCCCCAACAGAGCGAGACAGGGCTTCAGTTTTTAACGTTACATTTTATAGCTGACTGAAACTACCTATATGTCCGCTTTGGCACAAACTGTCTGCAACTCACAGCGCGAGGAGGGTCGACAACAGTCGCTGGTGTCGCAACGAAGATGCTTTCAGGGTGAGTCCGACAGCGGAATATCCCTCATGTAAATGTGTAACAACTGCGATAACAAGATGTTCGTATGAATTCTCGTAATTTAAAGTTTAATCTCGTATTGTTGTGAGTCTTAAGTGTAAACTCACCTTAGAATTTCCAACCAACAAACGCACCCCAAAAGCAGCTCAGCGCCCCCCTTTCTAAAATATTGCTTTCAGCGCCCCCCATCGTCCTTGGAACGCCCCCTGTGGGGCGGTACCGCCCCCGTTGAGAAACACTGGCCTACATTAAAAACACAATCACAAAAGTACAGAAATGTGTCCACGCAAACAAGCCTAGGTGGAGTTCACGTACCACTCCGAGGGTGAAGTAGTTGAAGAAGTAGTCGTTACATTTAGAAGGAACCTGTTTGTGAGGTGATGGAGAGTGGATCTTCATCTAGAATAAACACATAATAACAAGAGGATAAATATGAACATACTCTTACATATTAATTAATTAAGTCAAATATTAACACAGTCAACCAACTCTGGAGAAAAAAAATTAGCTTTTTATCTATAAAGTATATAACTTTCATAACCAGCTAGTTAACCTGCCTGTCTCCTGGTGCTGTGTGGGTGGTGAACAGTGAGTTTAATAGAGTTTATCTGCAAGTTGCTGCGAGAAAAGGTTTCAAGTAGTTTTAACAAGTAAACACTGAAAGGAAGAAAGCTTTCCTACCTTGTCCTCAGATTTGTAGAAGACTTTATGTGGTGAGCCCAGAGCACCCAGTACATCCTGACAGGAGTCACCAAAGAAGATGTTCCTTTCTAGGGACCTCACTTTAGCATCAGCCATCACACCTGGGCCACAACCTGCACTCACCAGTACAACAGGAAAGGTAATCATTCAATCTCCAGAAAAATGACAAGAAAACAAAGTTAAATAGAAGGCCGGCGAATAGTAGTGACAACGATTGTCTCTGTGAAGGTGGGCTGTTGGACAAAAGCGTTTACCAAACAGCTAGAATTACGCGGTCCAGCCAGGTCCCTGCAGCTAAATCAGTTTCTCCATGTTGGAGTTACATAATTAAGTCTGCAGTGGAGACAGACTAACTTAATGCGATCAATATTGCTGAGCGTAAAGTGTTTACAATTGTGTTAATTTCCAATCAAAAAAATATCTGGGTTGGACTTCATGTTAAACTACCAGCAGTCTGGAGGTCTGACAAAAAAAAAACATCCTGTAAATCAATAAATCTTATACACAGAGACGCAGCGACATCTGTTACCTGCAGTGAGAAGGTGGAGTTTGAGCCCCAGAGGCCCCGCCCGGTCTCTCAGGACATCCACGCACTCTGCATAGATGTTACCAAGGAAACAAGCCAATGGCATTGCCGGAGCTCTGAGGACAGAGAGAGCAGTTTTATCTTATGGGGTTTTGTTGTTGCTGCTGTCTTTGCATTCAGTTTGTCACATGTCAAACTGTGGAAACTCCACAGTCATTAAGTGAATTAATTAATAATTATGTGAAACAAGGATCTCAAGCACTGTTGTTTCCTTTGGCCAAATGAGAACATTATGATTCTAACTGCGTTTTCTGACCAATAATCACTAAATAAGTGTGTCTAGTTTGATGTTTAGTTTGTGTGTATCTGCATGTGTCTGCATGTCACCTTGTTTCTTGTAGGTTGTTGCCAGTGTAGATGTGCATCCTCTTGACCATGGCCCCGTGTGGAATCTGCAGGGAGGCCAAACCCATGGCAAAGTTAGGCTGCCAAGGCAAAACAGCTGGGAGTAGTACAGGTCTGGTATGTACATTTTTCTTTTCCAAGTACAGAAAGGTTATGATTGATTTATGATCAAGCACTGTGAAGAAAACGTGTCACACTGACTGACACTTAATACCCAAACAGGGAAAAAACAGGTTTCCATTGATTGATGAAGCTACATTTTAATGCTATTTGCATCTCTGTCAGGTAGCAACTTTTAATCTTATAGAGGTCCACTATCCAATAACAATTCACTGTGAATTTTTCCCATACTGATTTTTTTGTGTATTTCCAAGTTGCATTCAACACCGCCAGGCAGAAGAGATGCAGAATAGCTAAAGATAATAAAGCAAAGCAAAGCAAAAGCAAAGAAATTACCATTAGCATTATATGGATTATTTAGCCTGAGGAAACTTTCAAGACATTTAACAAAGACATTTTCAGTATTAATTAAATTTGATGGAAAGGGACCTGTGCTTGCTTTAGGTCCAAACTATTTTCCTAAAATCAGCGACATTGTTACAATGTTGTGATTGTGACAGAAGTTCATAGGATTTTTGTCATAATGGGGTCCTTGGTATATAGACATTTTTTATTCAATTTTATTTATTCTAAGTGCACTGTTTACATTTTATCTAAAAAACACTCAGCTCACAAAGAATCTCAGAGATCTGCCATCTTACACACTCGTGACAAACAGGAAAGAAAACTACAGCTGAGTGCTGATCTTTAGAAAAAGAAATGCAAATATTATCTCAAACTAGAAGCTGAAACTACCTGCACACTTCTACGGAACGCAAGCAAGCAGGAGCTGTTGTTTCAGTAAATCAAACAAAACCATTTAAGCAACTCAACATGCAAATCAGGGCAACTGGAGGGTTTAAGAAATAATCAATGCAGTAACTATCATACCACTGACACAGATATGTTGGAGCAGCCAAATGGATAAACAAGAAAGATGCTCTAAAAACTTTGTCAATTGGATATGAAGTCAGCTGATGGAGCATTAAAAACATCACTACATGAGGTGTGCTTTCACAGTAGCAAGCTGCAGAGTAGAGCAGACGACAGAGCAGCTGGTTCATGACATGCATCCACAGCTGTCCAGTACAGACAGTAAAACATCCACAGCAGCTGACCAGTACAGACAGTAAAACATCCACAGCAGCTGACCAGTACAGACAGTAAAACATCCACAGCAGCTGACCAGTACAGACAGTAAAACATCCACAGCAGCTGACCAGTACAGACAGAAAAACATCCACAGCAGCTGTCCAGTACAGACAGTAAAACATCCACAGCAGCTGACCAGTACAGACAGTAAAACATCCACAGCAGCTGACCAGTACAGACAGTAAAACATCCACAGCAACTGTCCAGTAAAACATCCACAGCAGCTGTCCAGTACAGACAGTAAAACATCCACAGCAACTGTCCAGTACAGACAGTAAAACATCCACAGCAGCTGACCAGTACAGACAGAAAAACATCCACAGCAACTGTCCAGTACAGACAGAAAAACATCCACAGCAGCTGTCCAGTAAAACATCCACAGCAGCTGTCCAGTACAGACAGTAAAACATCCACAGCAACTGTCCAGTACAGACAGTAAAACATCCACAGCAACTGACCAGTACAGACAGTAAAACATCCACAGCAACTGTCCAGTACAGACAGTAAAACATCCACAGCAGCTGACCAGTACAGACAGTAAAACATCCACAGCAGCTGACCAGTACAGACAGTAAAACATCCACAGCAGCTGACCAGTACAGACAGTAAAACATCCACAGCAGCTGACCAGTACAGACAGTAAAACATCCACAGCAGCTGACCAGTACAGACAGTAAAACATCCACAGCAGCTGACCAGTACAGACAGTAAAACATCCACAGCAGCTGACCAGTACAGACAGAAAAACATCCACAGCAACTGTCCAGTAAAACATCCACAGCAGCTGTCCAGTACAGACAGTAAAACATCCACAGCAACTGTCCAGTACAGACAGTAAAACATCCACAGCAGCTGACCAGTACAGACAGAAAAACATCCACAGCAACTGTCCAGTACAGACAGAAAAACATCCACAGCAGCTGTCCAGTAAAACATCCACAGCAGCTGTCCAGTACAGACAGTAAAACATCCACAGCAACTGTCCAGTACAGACAGTAAAACATCCACAGCAGCTGACCAGTACAGACAGTAAAACATCCACAGCAACTGTCCAGTACAGACAGTAAAACATCCACAGCAGCTGACCAGTACAGACAGAAAAACATCCACAGCAGCTGTCCAGTAAAACATCCACAGCAGCTGTCCAGTACAGACAGTAAAACATCCACAGCAGCTGTCCAGTAAAACATCCACAGCAGCTGTCCAGTACAGACAGTAAAACATCCACAGCAGCGGTACACATATTAAAACATCCACAGCTGTGTCCAGTACAGTAAAACATCAAACAACCAAACAAGAGCTTCTGAGTGATTATGCAAACCTCAATCAAAAAACAAAGCCACAAAGGCAGAAACCTAGGGTGGCGTATTTATAAAGTATAAACATGCAGCTTGCAGATTGTGTGAACATTTGACTATGTCATATTGTCATGAGCTGCTGGATGTCTGCATAGTCTTGGAGAATTTAATTATGAAATGATGGTGCCTGAGCTACCCAAAGTCCCTCAACTTAATACTGCAGTCAGATTTTTACTTCTTACATAACACTGCAATTACTTTATGACATCTCAAAGGTATAAATTCGTACTTGGTGCTTTTTGAGATCTATCAGATTTATCAGTCGGACGATATTGGCCAATTGCATATACACTGAACAAAATCATAAACGCAACACTTTTGTTTTTGGCCCCATTCATCATGAGCAAAGATCTAAGACTTTCTCTATGTACACAAAAGGCCTATTTCTCTCAAATATTGTTCACAAATCTGTCAAAATCTGTGTCAGCGAGCACTTCTCCTTTGCTGAGATAATCCATCCACCTCACAGGTGTGGGATTCAAGATGCTGATCAGACGGCATGGGGATTGCACAGGTGTGTACATAGAAAAAGTCTTTGAGTTCAGCTCATGAAGAATGGGGACAAAAACAAAAGTGTTGCATTTATAATTTTGTTTCAGTGTATGTTAGTGCCAGCATATATGTTGTACAATATATGAAAATGTTTTTCTTTACAGAACACAGTGCATAGAAAGATGCTTGGGGTAATTTAGAAAGGGTCACATACTGTTGGAAAATCTGTGCATCTTCTAAGGAAATTCTACAGTGTCGCGTCTGTCCGGGTCAAACTGATCACTATAAGCGGATGATTAATATTATTATAATATTTTTTCTTTATTTTTCATGCAGATCACCATCTATTAGAAATGTCTATATTTATTACATGAATATAAAGTAATGAGAGGTACAGTATTGACGGTTTCAAAAAACAGTACAGCTTTTTCAAACTTACTCTTCAAATAAATTACTGTACTGTGTATAATTGTAATACACTAATACAGAGTACTGCATATAAAATCTTACTAAGTGTAGTTCAAATTATCATTAGGCTATAGCCTAAAACAGGATTGTGCCGTTTACATATACAAGTAACATCAGTAGTTCAAATAGTCTACTATGCTACAGCCTGGCACTGGTATCAGTGCATTTATACATTTTTAACAGGCCTGAAAATAAACAGTAAGATATCAATGCCCAATTGATTGCAGAGCTTAAAAACAAACATTCATAAAATATTCAGATTTTATTCCATGTGTTGTAATGTACGAAAAGAGTCAGACTGAACACTGTATGTGGACTCCTCGATTAGTAAAATATTTAAATGGTAAATGGTCTGTTCTTACATAGCACCTTTCTAATCTTCCGACCACTCAAAGCGCTTTCAACTACATGTCACATTCACGCCATTCACACAGCCTTCAGCAGCAATTAGTGCTTCAGTATCTTACCCACGGACACTTGCAGGCTGGAGGAGCCGAGGACAGAACCTCCTTGTGATTAGTGGACGGCCGCTCTACCTCCTGACCCACAGCGGCCCTTTTAAACAGCATTTGTATGGGGAAAATTCTATCTGAAGCTTTTTGATTCATATAAGCAGTCGATGAACCATGATCACTTAAAGCTGTTTCCAGAATATTTGGCCAACCTTAAAACGGAATATTTACTCCCTAATATCAGCATCGGCCTCAAACCCAGTATGGGTCGGGCCCTAAAAAATGTATTTTATGTCCATGACAAGCAGCAAGACAATCACATTCTCAACATGCTTGTGGTTTGTTTATTAAGTCCCACATTATTGACTATCACGACATAACAACATCAAGCTGACAGGCATTCAGGGACATGCTCAAAGCCAACAAGTGCTGGACCTCAGACTGCTCATATGAAGAGTAATCACTTCAATCACAAGGCCGCCCTGATTGCACTGGAATGTGAAGAAACAACCATTCAGCACTTCTTTAAATGGCTGACAAGCAAATCGATTGAAACATTCTCACCTCGTATTTTGGAGCTTCATTCCATGAGTCCAGTTGGAAGGAGAAGGACAGGCCTCGAAAGTTGAGATGGAACAGCTGCTCTGCAGCATTGTAAACTGGACGGAGAGGGGCGAGGAGGACAGCAATACACAGATGAGATAAGTACAATTAAAACGCAGGTTTATTTGTGAGTGTGTGTTTGTAAAGTACCTCCAGGGTGCGTAGCTCCAAATGACTGGTCTATTTGCTCTATTGTGGGGGCAATGGCCTGAGAGTTGAAATGGACTCCGCTAAAACACAACACACACACAGCCAGTGTTACGTCTATTAACAGTCATAAAGGCTATGCTGCATTAGTTGAGGAGACATTACCAGATAAGTGAAACGCGCTCCACTAAAAGAAGTTAAACAAACACATTAACGCAGATGGACTCCATTACGGTCGTGTCATCCACCAAGTAGCTGCCTATCTGTGAGGAGCTATGACTGAGTTGAAAATGGTCTCTGTGGCAACACAATACGGGCAGGGTATACATATATGGCCATTATATAGATATATGCCTGCAGATAAAGACCATAGAACTACTGACAATCTGAGATGGTTTTCATATTTGCCACATCTGTTGTCAATCAGTAGGTCTGTAAACGCCTTTGACTTCACCTTGGCATCATATTTCCACTCACCAGTATTTCAGCTTGACTTTGCTCAGGTCATACACTTCAATCACCTGTCAGCCAGAAAGATGAACAAAGTTAGGGTAGAAAACTAACGGTGAGCTGAATGTAATTAACAAGGCCGAGTCTAAATATCTTTCACAATCATCTAGAAATCCTGCAATCTGCTGCTGCTGCTAAATATCTGCGGAGAAATGTCACAGCCCTCTCTTGTTAATGTCTGGTTTGCAACTCCAAGGTAAATTCAATCTCTGTTAAAATGTCAGTTTAAATATATATAGCACTATGAGCTTGACTCTCAGTGCCAATACACCACTGGTTCTCCATGACAGTTTCTCTTTTGCCACCCAGCAGTTACAATGTTCACCTTGAGTCTCTGATTTGTGGCATCAAACAGCAGTTTGATCCCATCCTGAGTCAAGTTCAGTATGAGGTCATGGCTGAGTGGCGTCTGTAGGGAAGATAAACCAAATTAATTAAAAGAGAGACTGGGGGACGTTCCCCCGTCAACAGATAGGCAGATACACAAACAATCAGAATCAGCTGTTTTTGAACTGACATGACTGTACATACATTTTAAAAGAGAGAAAATTTAGTGTTTTCTTGTGATGATTTTATTCATGTTAAAATGTACAAATGCTTCCAGTTACTCTTGAATGAATCGTTATCTAAAACTCATTGTGTTTTAAAAACAACCTCCCTGACAGATGTTATTTATAGCTATTGAACCTGGGGAAAGATCTTAAATATAGCCTGCCTGAGAATGGATTTTTTTGGCTTACATTTGAGTCATTAAAAAAAATCCTAACATTATTATCGGCCTACATACACTTTATGTCTGAAAAATAAACCTGTCAGTAATGTCAATACTATTTGTGAGAGAGCTGGTACTTAATAAAGACAGACGTCTGGCCATCATACCTGTTCACTGTATAGCACCTGGACATTTTTGATGATGCGGCAGTGTTTCTGCAGAATAGAGATGGCCTGGGCCAATGGCATCCCTGAAAACCAAGGCATGCGAGCACACACACACAAATGAAGAGAAGAGAAGTCCTTAGACATGAACAGTTAACAGTAACAGCACAAGGATAATCATTTTAAATTTGGCTTCAAGTATTAATAAATGGTTTCTTTCTCCAGCTGTGTGTTATGTTTTCATAACTTAAATAAGTAGTTGTAAAACCCACCTAAGGCGAATTCCCATTGCTCATTTCCTAGTGATCTCTCAGGCACCACCTCCAGATCCAGCATTGGCAAGTAGTGGGGGTCTCCTCACCTCACCTCAAGACACAATGGGACCCTCTGAGGGACCCTTTCTCTTCGCCTGTCTCTCCCTGATCACAGCACTGTCTTACAATAGTTTCAGATGGCCACTTTAATTCATAACTGCATCTACTACTAAAGCTACCAAATTCATGAGTGTGGGCATCAAACAGCTATCTGTGGGGTTACAGCAAACCGTGGGCACTTTATCACATGTCATATGTTCTTGACATTAAAACGGTACCAAAGGAGAATGATAAAATGTATTAAAAGATCAAAATGACATCCACGCCGCCACCTACGGCTTACAGAGATACATACGTTTTAAATAACAGTTGAACAAGTTACCCAGCAAAGGCTGACAGCTCGCACACAAACAAATTACGCAATCTGCCAGCCAACCTAAAACGTACAGGGCCGACTGTCAGTCAACCTATTGCCTGTTTGTGTGGTTTAGAATCGATGCGGATTAAAAAAAAAAAAAGAAAACAGAAACCCGAACTCCCTCGATTCAATGTCAGGAATAAACAAACAGATATGTCAAACTTGTTCAGTAGCGACAAACGTTTCCAACAGGCTTCAATTTAACGAGTGGGCATCAACTTGTTCGGCTACAGTGTCTCCAACGGAGCACCTGATCCAGTGACAAAAAGCTACAAAAATACAGAGGCACGAGAATTATTTCTCTAAACCCGACTATTCTCACTGTTAGCTAACGTTACCTGTAGCTGTCGGCGGTTACGAAAGCATCAAAGCTTGACAACAAGACTGTTTCTTTGCGCTATGGGCTAACGTTAGCTACCGTGCTAGCTGCCCTCCGTGTAAAGTATAAATATAAATAACGTATGTGCAAAACAAATCTTGAATTCAAGACAAAGAAAATTATTATCACGGTTCAGACTGGAACGACATAAACAAAGACAGCAAGCCAAGCCGACGGCTGTCTTTACTGCTTTCTTTCTTCTCTTCACGGAAGGTTCAAGCTTTGGCGCTAGCTCTTCTGCCGCTAGTGCGCGAATTTAAAGTCCTCTCTGTGAGACGGTTCCCTTGTTACTCATAAGCTCGTCCGCAGGTAAATGCCCACCGTGTCCCTGTCTCGGGTTTAATGTGTCTTCAATGTCAGGAGCAGATAAGAGCGACACAGTGTCCAAACAACAGCAACTTCAGGCATCAACAACAGCCAGCAGGATCAGCTGATAATTCAACTTCCTGTGTTCGACGCACGTTCTTGGTGACGTGACGACGTCGTGGTCAGCTGAGACAGTCGAACAAGAAGCGGGTGTGAAGAGGCGTCGATTGAAAATTCCCCAAATTTGATTGCATTTCTAAATGTGCTAATTAAATGTAATATATCAGAAACCAGTGTAAAGCAAGAAAGAACAAAACTCTTTGCATTTGATTATTGTAGCAAGGTTCATATCAGAACCTCGCTTATTTATTTTAATTTAATTTTGCTTTGTTTAATTTGTAGCCTAGAATAGCATGCCTAAATTAACATAATACAACAGTATAATATACAATATAATATATTCTAATATATATATATATATATATATATATAAAATACTCACTTCTCTCCTCTCTGATCCATTCTGTTTGACTGCCTGTGATAAATAGTTTAACTTTACTACAAACACATAAAGACTTTACTCGAGCACACATAAAGACAACACATTCAGAAGGTAAAATGTGAAAAAGGTGGGTCACAAATGCCATAATAAAATATATTAATAATATAAATAACTTGACAATGAAGACATGGGTTATGACTCATTATTTCTAAACATCAACATTCTAAACATTATTTATCAACCTTGTCATTGAGAAGTAAGATTTGATATGTCCGGCCAATGCTTTTTGATGACATGGCAGTAACCTGACACCAATAAAGTTATTTGCTAAATGTCAAGTAGCCTACTGTTGTAGCAAAAGTTTGAAATTCTTTGCAGCCATTGGCTTTTTTTGAGACTCAAACCTTAAATGGCCCATTTTATCTGATGGCCAAATTTAGCAGAGTTCATCCTATTATTTTTTTTTATATTGCAGTGCTCATACATGTTTCAGGTGTCTTTAAGCTTTGAGTTCAAGACTCATTGGCTAGGTATTTTTCAAAATACATTGCGTATAAAATACACATAGTAGGCTATAGTATTCTTTGAGTGAAATTAATGAATAGTTTCTTAATCCTAAAACATTGCACTGTTTTGTCAGTAAGAATACAACAACATTAAATGAAATAAGGACAATGAAAAGGACCAGTTTACAGCATTTCTATAGATAGATAGAGATAGATCTTTTATTAATCTCTAAAGAGAGATAACAGTTTTCAGCAGTTTGCAAGAATAAAATAAACCAACAGTTACAAAATATACATGCCTTACATAAAACACACATTCATATTCATTCCATTACTGTGCTTCTATATAGATAGAGTAGCTACAATTCAGTGCAAATGAGTGTAGAGTGTGCATTGTCATTCAGAAGACGTACATCTCATTTCCCTGCGAGGGGAGTCATTGATTATTTTAATTGCGGTGGGCAGGAATGACTTCCTGTAGTTGCTCTTTTTACTGCAGAGTCCTCAACTGAAGAGACTTCGTTGTCCAACCACTGCTGCCTCGAAAAGATGGCTGCAAAGAAAATTAATTGCAACAACAATCTGTGCTTTGTCCCTTCCTGTTGACAGTGTCAGTGTTACACTTCCAGTTCAGTCAGTTGTCAAGATGAACACCCAAGTATCTGTAGCCCTCAACCACCTCCACCTATCCTCTACTCCGATGTAAATGGTGTTCAAATTAGTCCTGGTCTTCCTTAAGTCCAGAAAGTTTTCTTGGCCACATTTAAGATGAGGTAGTCATTCCCACACCACAACGCAAAACAACTGACCAGCTCCCTGTACTCTTGTGTCGCTCAAGGCCATAAAAATATGACAATTAAAAACATTAACAGCAGCATGTCGTTAAAGAAACAATGTGTAATCCACAGAACAGGACAGATTTACTGGGGATTATTTCTTCAACGATATGTAGCTTTATCATTAGCTGAGCAAAAATGTTCCACTGCTTATTTTATTATTTATTTTTTATTTGATATGTAAATTTACAGGCTCAGAAATATAGGCTCATATTCAGATTCAGTGGGCTAGTTTATTGGAAATTGATGTCTTTTTCACAAGAAAAACATTTTGACAATAGCAAAAGCACAGCTATACACTGATCAGCCATAACATCATGACCACCTGCCTAATATTGTGCAGGTGTCTCTTTTTCTGCCCTGACCCGTTGGACTCCACCAGACCTTTGAAGGTGTGCTTTGCTATTTGGCACCAAGATGTTAGCAGCTGATCCTTTAAGTCCTGTTAGTTGCGAGGTGGGGCCTAAAATCCCACACATGCTCGACTGGATTTAGATCTGGGAAATTCGGAGGCCAAGTCAACACCTTGAACTCATTGTGTTCCTCAAACCGTTCCTAAGCCATTTTTGCTTTGTGGCAGGGTGCATAATCCTGCAGAAAGAGGCATCTGCCTTCAGGGAATACTGTTTCCATGAAAGGGTGTCCATGGTCTGCAACAATGCTTAAGTAGGTGATACGTGTCAAAGTAACTTCCACATGTATGGCAGGACCCAAGGTTTTCCAGCAGAACATTGCCCAAAGTATCACACTGCCTCCACCTATTTCCCATAGTGCATCCTGATACTATGTGTTCCCCAGGTGGACCATGTACATGCACCTGGCCATCTATGATGTAACAGAAACGCAACAAACTATGATGCACTGCGTGTTCTGACACCTTTCTATCAGAACCAGCATCAACTTTTTCAACAATTTGATTTACAGGAGCTCGTCTGTTTGATGGGACCACACAGGCCAGCCTTTGCTCCACGCGTGCATTAATGGGACTTAGCTTCCCATGACCATGTTGCTGGTTCACCTCTTTTCTTCCTTGGACCATTTCTGATAGGTACTGACCACTGCAGTCCAGGAACACCCCACAAGAGCTGCTATTTTGGAAATGTTCTGACCCAATCGTCTAGGCCTCACAATTTGGCCCTTGTCTAAGTCACTTAAATCTTTATGCTTGGTCATTTTTCCTGCTTCTGTGACAAGTCAAATGTTTGCCATGCCGGCTGATTATAGACTGCTGTCATTGAAGAAGGGCAGAGCTATGCTCGCAACTCCAATAAACTTTACATGGATAAGACTTATGAACGTGTACGCTGTTCCACTCTAACTAGGAGAAACAAAACAAATTGGAACGTAAGCTGTCAATTAACCACGGTCACCACGCAACACAGTCCTAAGAAGAAGTCTAATCAGCAAGGTGTAAACACCTGTGTGGATGGAGCTGTGTGTGAAGTACCGCTTTCAAGTCCATCCATCCATCCAGCCATCCATCCAGCCATCCATTGTCAACTGCTTATCCTGCATACACGGGGGGCTGGAGCCAATCCCAGCTTACATTGGGCAAAAGGCGGGGTACACCCAGGACAGGTCGCCAGTCCATCGCAGGGCCACGCATAGACAAACAACCACTTACCCTCACATCCACACCTAAGGACAATTTTAGAGACACCAATTAACCTAGCCTGGGGCAGAGAGGCTACGCGGACACTGGGAGAACATTCAAACTCCACACAGAAAGAACAGGGCAACCAGTGGTTACTGTGAGGTCAACAGTGCTAACCACTGCACCACCGAGCCGCCCCGCTTTCAACGTAAAGAACAGAAACACATACAAAAATTAATTCATGTTTATTATGAAAAACATCCAACATTTAAAATTGAATATCTCATATTTCAGATTCTTCTGAGAGGACAAGCTCAAACCTAAAACAGAGGGAAAGACAGACCACACACACAGGAAGGACAAAGCCACTTAATATCACAGAGTTCTTTTTTGGATCTCTAAATAAAACCAAAGTATAAATAACTTAAACAAATAAGAAGAGAAAAAGTGTAGGTAAAAAAAGAAAGAAAATGTTGGTTTATTTTTTGCCTTAATGCCTGCATTAAGAAAACTGAGGGATCAACTAAGGTGTTCACACGGGTAACCATCTAAATAATGGCAAAATGATCACCTGTGGGTGTAGTGGGGACAGGGTTATACACTGGGTTCACTTCCTAAATACAACCTCGACATTTGACTTAGTTTGTTATAAAAACTAAGTAAAATAAATAAATCCCTCTCTAATGTTTCATCACCTGAGCACACTGTTTAAATCCATAAAGAGCTGACCAAGAGATGTGCTGGTTTATACAGATATGGTAGATTTCATGTGATCACCAATGGGTGGCAATCTCATGCACAGCTTGATTGGCCGCTGTCCAGCTGTAGTACACACAAAACCACTTAACTTATGACTTACTGATGTCCAGAAACCTACAGAAAGCCTGGTGGCCAGGCTAAATCATCCCAAAACATTCTGCCCCTGACCGTCCACCTACACCTCACCTCTCATTGAACCCAATGCTCTGTCTGTTTCCACTGATTTTAATTTTAACACTTAACTTGCACTGTTGTCCTGATCTGTATGACTGGGCTCACTTTTTCTACACTGGATGCATATGAGAAATTATGCAACTTAATGGAAACAGCCACAAATGTATGACAGCTTCCACCCACATGACAAGAGCTGCATCCTGGGCCGCAACACATTTTATGCTCCCACATGTTCTAATGCCTTCCTCTAACCCCCTAACCTTAAATCCACCGCTTATCACACTGAAAGTGCCCTCAGACAGAAAGTGTGTTTTCCACATTTTTAACTTATTAATCACAGAGTCACATCTGACTTTGCAGGATCAGTACGCATTGAGAAAAAAAAATTAACCTTTCTCCCTAGTCTCCCAAATCTCTGTGGGGGATAAATGAACTAAGGCTACCAATGAAAGAGTTAATTATCTGACCTTAGGTTACCCCAATTAAGTCCTCCCATGTAGTATCCAAATATCAGGATGAAATTCCTGCATTGTTTTTAGTTGCAACCTGAGCTTCATGATTTGGCCTTGAGAGTTTTTGCTAATGAGGCTGTAGAAAAGTTGACAAATGTGTTACCATTGCAGCTCAAACAGTTTCTTTGAGTCATTTTGCATGTTCTTTTAAAATCATACAACCTCTCTGTGGACCGGCTGGGGTCCTATCATCAAGTTTATCATGTTTGAGCTTTCAATTCACTTTTTTATTTAAATTTCTTATTATTTTTAGCAACAACATTTCTTTACTCTTTCTTTAATAAGATCTTGTAAAATGTTACAAACACATGACTATCAATGGATACAAAATCACCAGTTTGCTTAGCTCATTAAAATTCTTAATAAGTCATACAGGGAAAAAGAAAAGCATGAATAAACAAAAGATTTTTCTTGGTTATAATAATTATAAGAAAACCGTTGAGTGCACTTACTGTAACTAACTGCACTGGAAAATGAAATGAGCTTCTAGTTGCACAATATAAAAACATTTATACCCCCTAATGACAGGACTTGAGTAAATCCACATTCAATGTATTTAACCCAGGAGGTGGATTACCTTTAAAAACAAACAATAAAAATAACATTAATAAAAGGAACACATGAAACATTGCAAAACAAAGCGACAAAAGTCCTCCAAACTCCCACGTGTCTGGAGACAATTTGTAAATTTCCACTCAGCTTGACATAAAATAGCCTACTGCTACTACTACTAGTTGATAAAAAAGCTGAAAGATGAACAGAAATGAGTACATATACAGAATTGAGCAGTAATATAAAAAGTAAACATAATGACTTTCACACAAACAAAACGATAAGATAACAAAACCATTTCATTACACTAGTGCTGTAACAGGACATGGAATAGTAGACTGCATTTAGGCGCTTACAGCTCTTTAATGATGAGGAATATCTGGGTGATTTATCGATCAATAGTTGGATTCTAACTAAGCTGAATTGGTACCATAGAGTGTACAGTCTATCATCTAAGCTGGGGAATTATCAATGTTGATTGCAATCTGATTTTTATATATTAAAAGTGACAGAAGTAACATGTGACACATGCAGCTGGAGGATGTGAGATTGTGTCTTGGCTGATATCAATTGGAATAGTAGCATGTCTGGTGAAAACCATGTTTCACCAAAATGTCAACTTTTCATGAGCTGAGAAAAAAGCCCTGTTTTCAATAAACCCAATGGTTTTTAAATGTTTTTTTACATGCTTGTGCTTTGGAGCTTTTGGAGCTTGCGAGTACCCTTAAATTTGGCTTCACAGTGACACAGCCTAGAATCACCCGGTTATTCCTGATCAAAGCGCTGTAAAATGAGTGCTCTCACGATAAATAGGCTGCATAGGGAACAATAAAGAACATAGGTAGGCCTGTGTTTGGTTTCATGCATATAAAGAAAATCCACGTGGAGAACAAATCTGATTGTACCACATAGTGCAAAACCCCTCAGAAGACAAAGGACGTTTGAATTTACTCCCCCACCCCACTTCCAGAGCCAAAGACAGCAGAGTTTGTAGTAGTTTTCTTTGCTAACTGTCCTGCCTCAAGGTTGTTGCTACATAACCTGTGATTCTATAATCATGCGCATCTAACATAATGATGGTTTAAAGTGATCATGAATGTCACAGTACAGCAAACACTTCTCAGCCCTACAACCTTGCATAATTCTCTCTGGATGACCTCCTCCCTCTTGCCCCCTTTTTAAAACGTGACTCAGTTTCCCCTTCTTTTCTTCCCTCCCTCCCTCCCCTTCCAGCAATGTGGTCTAAGAAAACAGCAGGTTTCAGGAAGGGAGCAAGGTATAGTGGGGGTTAACAAGGGCATGTTCACAATGTGAAGTGTAGCACAACACTGAACAATGCAGCATCGTTTCTATTTTCTTTTCTTTTTTTGTCAACACCTCACGCTTGCTTCATGCTCTACTGGTAATCCTGACCAGAAAGCCCGGACTGTGACCCTGAGGCAAACAAATCTCTTTTTTCTCTGCTCTTTCTGGCTGGTGGCCACCCCCACCCCACCCCCCAGTGACATCTGTAACCCCTTACAACCCCTCTACCTCTATTTTCAACATCTTGTATTAATAGAAAATATACTTTTAGTATTTGTATCTACCCCTATCCAATAAATGCTTTAAGACCTGGACAAAAGATATCAAAGTGTTTGATTTCTGGTTCTCTACTTTATGTATTTATTTATTGAAACACTCAATAAACATCTTCACATCAGCTTATTTTCCTTCCTCTGTGTTTAAATATAGTCAACTACTTTTTGCCCAGGTCTGTTGTGTCCTTTTAATCCTTCTTTTCAAGGGCTTGCTTCACTTTCAATTCAATCACTTCAGGAAGTTTATTGTCTTCTAAATTTAAATATCTCGAAAATGTTTGGCGTGTGAAAACGATCATTTCAAACCACTTCAGAAAAAATGGTGAACAATTGGTCTACAATTGCAGCTTCAATTGACATTTGTTTCCCCAGCTGATTGTATTTAAAGTGAATGGACAGCCAGCACTGGTTTTCTCCTCTTCCTCCCTCCGCTACTTCCTCGTCCTCCTCAGCGCATCTTGTGTTCTACATCAGCGTTGGCCATGTTTGAGCCAGGGCTGTGGTCCTGCTGTCGTCTGGACTGGGGAGAGAGAGGGATGGAAGGATGAAAGAGGGGGAGAAAAGAGAGAAGGAGAGGGGAGAGTGGTGGGGAGAAGGGTGAGGATTAGACAGGACAGAGGACATGGGAAATATAGCAAGAAAGGGATCAGAGAGAGAGACAATACATTAAGTACAGTTTTTCAAATATATAAAAATGTATATATGATACACTTCACCATTCTAAACATCAGTAACAGTGAGGTTTAATGATTTGCCTGACTAGTTTATTTAATGATTGGATAAACTGCCTGTGACTGATTTGTAATCTGATGTGAAAACAATTAATACATTTATTATAACTCACTGTAGCCTCTTAGACAATTTATGTCTTATAACTGGTTCTAATGAATGTATTAAAAATGTATTATGTGATTGTACAATTGTTTGTTATCTTTCATCCTGCCACTCTTTCTTTCTCTCTCTCTTAATCCAACCGGTCGAGGCAGTTGGCTGCCCACCCTGTGTTTAGGTTCTGCTCAGGGTTTCTGACTGTTAAAGGGGAGTTTTTCCTCACCACCAAGTTCTTGCTCATGGTGGGAATTGTCTCTGTAATTATTATAAAGAGCACGATCAGGACCTGCTAAGTGCCTCGAGATATCTTCTGTTATGATTTGGCACTAGCACTGTATAAATAAAATATAATTGAATAAAATTGATTGAGCATTGGTAAAAACTCAGTGTATGTTAGGGTTTAAGATGTTTGTTCATTATGTTCTGAATTGAACACTCCATCACATGTTAGAAATAGACGTCAGTTTACTTGTCATGAGGAGTTGTACTCAGCCTGTTGGAAGAGTTGTACAATATCTTCTGTGGCTCTAGAGAGAGCTTTCCAGAGTCTGAAACCCTGATAATGATGGCCTCCGCTGTGCAGAGTTTGACCAAATTATTATATTGGCTTATAACAATTTCACAGTGTGTTGAGTTGAGTTATGACGTGTGTGTGCACAAGTACATCAGGTATAGAAGGGTTTATAGGTGAAGAACTTTCTTATACTGTGATAGTGATTTATGAAGCAGCTTCTGCTTATATACCAGTTGTGAATCCTTCATAAGAACAGTTATATTCACAGAAATATTCTTTTAAAATGGCCTTATAGCTTTCAACAACACTACAATGTACTACATTATTCAGCTGCTCATAAATAACTGTACACACTTTGGTGCCTGTGGGGGATGAAAGAACTATTTTACAACTACTGGCTGATGTGAGACTAACATAAAAAAGTTGCAGTTCCACAAACTGTCCATAGAGGGAGCCAGAGAACGCTACTATACCGTGGCTGTTTATATACTTCACTAATGTTGATATTTTTGTCAAGGTAGGTGGCAGACATACAGGCTGAACAGATGAACACACACACACACACACACACACACACACACACACACACACACACACACACACACACACACACACACACACATTCACAAGTGAATCATTAGGTCATCATTAGAAGTCATCAGTATGACAAGACTTTTAAATATATTTCATGACTGGGTGTAGTGTGTGTGTGTGTGTGTGCGTATGTGTGTGTGTGAGAGAGAGAGAGAGCCCGTGGCATGACCTGCTCCTGCTGTAAATAAATTCTTGTGGTTACATGTTTACATTTAAGTGATAGCTGAGGGAAATTGGGAGGAGTGAGGGAAGGGGAGACAGGGAGGTGACAACGCGTAGGGAAAGGTGAGGCAGAGAGCAGAGCAGACAGAAATGCAGACAGAGATAGTAAAGAGGTTGCTTAGTTCAACTGGAATGTAGTTTGTGTCATCTCAGTGACTCACCATAATAGCAACATACACGCAGTCACATGCACACACACATACAGTATGTCATACTACCATTTTGACTCCTCACAGCCAGACTGACTCCAAGTTCTGTCTGTCTCCTCTGGAAAGCTTTCTGCTGCTTTATGAAAACGGCTGCTGTCAAATATATGTGTGTTGGGCTCAATTAGAATGACTTGATTTTGGATCAAAGTGAAGTCGCAACAAACTCAACTCCTAAATGTTCAGTGTAACACCATCTTATGTCTGTGTCACTCAGTCTCCCAAGGAACTAAGGTCATATTGGATGATTCTGCCGCATGTTCACAGCCAATGTTCAGTGCCAATGCAAGAAGTAGTGTGCCGTTAATGTAGTAGGGCAAACAATATGACTATTGAAGTGGTGGGTGTGTAATATGTTCAACAAAGATGCTGTAATTGATATTTTTATCCTTATTCTTTTTCTATATCTGTAGTGATGAATGCTGTGGAGCCTTATAGCATGTATTGCTAATTCTTTTGGTTTCCCTACCTTTTTATGTTTTATGCTATTATTTTGGTTTACTCTCACCGCTCTCATCAGCTGCATGTCCAGCCACATGAGGCGGCTGTTTTCAGTGAAACTCACTTACCCACATAAACCCACTGTACACAAACGCTAAATGCCCACCACCTAACAGCAAACAAAAATCATTAGCGACTAGCATTTAGTGGCTAATGAGCCAGATATTTCCCTCAGGAGTTGGTGGAAACCAAAACCAGGGCTAAAAGGAGAGTCAATGCTGGAGTCACACAGAAGCACAACTCTATGCCAATGCTAAAGTGGCTCCATAATTGCTGGATGTGTAATTAAGCTGTTTGCTAACAAGTTAGCCATATTGACGTAAAAGCTGATGATATGTCAGAATAATTATGTGGCCCCCAAGTGGCTGACAAAAGATCAGTTAAATGCAGGTTTAGACATACCTTAGCAATGAGCTTTTCATTGTAATGCAATGATGTAATCTTGGATCAGTGATCTGAATTCTATGTGTGACTAGTTAAACTGGGTTTTCTTTTTTTACTAACCTGACCTTTTTACAAAAATTACCCCGATTTGATAGTTGGGGCTCAGAATCGCAACAAGAGAGGTGTTGCGGTGTTGCTTAATGGGCATCTCTATTTTTTCTTTTCCTTCCTAACAAATCCATTTGGTATTTTACATGTTTTTATTTCTGAATGCATTTTGCTAATCTGTATCTTGACAACATTGCGGGCATCAGAGCACTCTTTTTTACCAAATCTTTCCCAAATGAATCTGACTAAGACAATTTGACTTATTATAGCAGGAAAAGCACAGGCAGAACTCATAACATTTACAGTTCTCCCTACCAATTATTACATTGGCATGCTGCAACTAATGATGTGATTAGTTATATCTGTGTTTGACAAGTCAAAATGTCTGCTGTGAGAAAAGTCTGTTTCACTTTTTTCTACCTGATTTAACTATTGGCAAATGCTCAGTTATCTGATTACAATTTATAATATTAGTTACGTGCTATTTTGAGGTTGGAATGATTTAAAATACACTCAGATGATGGACATGAACAAGACTGAAATATAATCCACAGCAAATTCCATAAAAGCCAGCCAGTCAAAATGTGAACACAGAGGGGCTCTGAGTGGTAAAAAAAACAAGCTGCTCATAGCTGTGACCAAAAATCCCCTGTTTTTACTCACACTCGCACTGTTGATGCTACATTCTGGCCGTTAGTTGTGTAGTGTTTGTCTTTGTAGAAGGGAGTGGTCTTTGCTAATGACAAAGACAGAAGAGCTTTCTGTATTGATCCACACACAGATGGAAGCCTGCTGGGCCACTATGGGCTGCTTAACCACAGCTCAATACTGGAGAAGTGTGTGTGTGTGTGTGTGTGTGTGTGTGTTGTGACAAAGTTAGAGCAGATTTGCTGTATCTGCGAGTTTGTGCACATGTGCCTGTACAGTATTTGAATGTGTCTCTGAAAGTGTGTATGTGTCTGTCTACGTAAGTCAAAGCAGGGGTCTGATGCCGATCAATACTAATGATATATTAATGCTTTCAGTGCCAGCTCATCATTCACCACCAAATCTCTTTCTGCTGAGCACTTGGAGAACTGTGAGTGTGTGTGTGTGTGTGTGTGTGTGTGTGTCTCGTTAAAACACACATTTCTTCCAGATCTATTGCTTCTCCATCTATCATCCTGACAGGAGCCTTCTGACCTTGAATGACTGGAATATCACTGCTTTTCGATGAAAAATGTCTCTGCCATAATGACATGGTTTCGGAAATGGAAGGAGAATCCGCGAGCACTCATGAGCTTTACTGTAATGAAACCTACTCAACCCAGTAATTTAATAAGTAATCTTCAGTAATTTGGTTTTGAGTGAGATGTTTGGTTGAAATAAACCTAAAGCCTAATCTCAGATTGAGATTTCGGCTTGAATAGATGGTGAATGTATCATACACTGTATCAGTCAAGGCCTTTTTCTATGCTTCATATCTCCCATTCATTTTTCTCCCCCTCTCTCTCCCTCTGTGTCTGCTGTCCTCTCTCACCCGTCGTCTGGTGTGCTACGCTTCTGCTTTTCTGCCTGATCATCTATTATTGATTTACAATAATAGAAATCTAAATGTATGTTTTACAAATGTAGACTAATTTCACTTGTGTTTCACACAACTCAACAAATACAAAGACACACATTTAGTGAAATCTGTCTTTCTGTCTCTATCGGAAGATGTTCATTGAGTCGTCGAATTACATACAGTACGGACAGGCAGGACAGGGCGATATCTAGATCACCAGCTAACAGGAGAGAGATAGAGAGACAGAGAGACAGAAGCAGAGGTGGAGTTCAGACCACAGAAATGCAGAGGCTGAATCTGTGCTGCTATTCAGCAATGCTCGTCAGTTACACCCAAAGAAACAGCTCGGAGGAGATCTGCAGGAGCCCACTGCGACTGCTGTTTCGCACAATCTTAACCCCAAAAATATGGCTCATACAGACATTGTGTTATGAAACTAATTTTGCAATGGCTTTTCATCTCATCTGCAAGAATTTAACAGTATTTCTGTTGATAATTAATTCCATCAAAATTCCTCAACATCCAAGTTAGGCTATTTACTGTCTACTCCTTCTCCATTGTTCCTTACCCATACTCTGAAGGAGTCACTACTGTGCTGCACATAGATACACATAGATGATGAACTAAGTATTAAAACAAACTGAAGCCGTCAAACATTTACCTAAAAATATATGTAAAGTTGGCGACACCATATGTTTTTTTACACTCTGTCGTCTTAAATACACAGTGTGTTTATTAGTTTATCAGCCAAACTAAAAGGAATATTATAGAATGTAGGCACTTGAATAGCCAACGTTGTAGTATTTTATACAGTTTTCAACTGATGTCTCCAGAGATGAATTATGACTGGAGCATTTTGTTAAAAGAGGAAATCAGTCGTAAATCACCCAAAATTCTGAAAGTGACAACCAATCAGAACGTAGTGCTGAGCAACACATGCAAGTCGGGGCGGTGCTCGGTCTTCAAGCAGCCTGGCCTGGTGTTATGTCCAAGACTACTCTGCGCTCCGTTTTGAAGGTACCCTGGAAACTCCTCCCCATAATTTCACCAGTTTCTGGCACCTGCTGGCATGTCTTTACCGAGCTCCACAAACTTTCTCAAAGTACAACTAAACAGTTCACTAACATGTGTGCAGTAACAGAATCTTGATTCATATTTGATCAGCACTGCCTAGTCTGACAATTTGATGTGAGTTTTGCTGCGTGTTGAGTTTGTTTCTCTGGATGGACCTGCAGGCAGGACACAGGTCCTACAACCAATCAGAGCAGCGAAACATGTGACTCAATCATCACATCAAACCTGCCTCATATTTAATAAAAGGCTGTGATTGACCCGACCACATCCAGGACGGGTGGAGATGAGTCTGAACGGGAGGGGGGCCAGACATTTCTGCCAGGGCAAATGAAACATGAGCTCGGCAGATTCGTCTGGTTCCCAAGCTAAAAGTGACCCATGTTTGGTCCTACTGTCAGGTAGGTAACCTTTGAAATTACATCTATGGAGAGCTGCAGACCAAGTCCTAATCAGTTAGTAATGGTCAGCAAATGATGGTCAAATCTTTCTGATGTGAAATGAGAGGAGCTTCCTCAGAGATATTACTTGTTATATAATTGCTCTGTTCACAAAACTGTGTTCACTGCAGAAAAAGAACTTATGTGGTTTCATTAGTATTTTGTATTTTGTGCATTCATCAAAAATATCAAGGAGTGAACTGGAAGAAAAATGTGCTTCATAAAAATAGCTAGTGGTAGTTGAAAAATTGAAGTACACAGAGAATTTGCTTTTAGTAACTCCTGTTTCATCTTACCCTGTAGACCACCACATATACTTGTTCCTTCAAAGGTTTGTTTGACATTTTTGGATGTACGCTCATTTGCTTTCTTGTCGAGTGTTGGTTGAGAAGTTTGGTACCACTCTCATATTTTTGTTAATCGGTTAAGTACGACACCTATGTTAGCTTAGCTTAGCATAAAAACTTGAAGCGGGGGCAACAGCTAGCAAGCCTCTGTGCAGGTTAAAAATCTAACCAAAGAGCACCTCTAAAGGTCACCAATTAAAACATTATATCTATCAGCTTCCTAGCTGATAGATGTAATGCTTCCTAGCAATAACAACACTCCTCTGAGAGTTGTTATTGCTGTGAGTTTGCCAGACATCCAGCAGAGACTCCAAAAAAAAACTGCACAGTAAAACTACAACTTGTAATTTTTACATTTCTGCTTGTGTCTAGATTAATGCAGGGAGATGTAACATGTTAATTAGTGAGATTTAGAAGAGGCGGTAGGCAGATTTTTGTTTTTACTATGGATAGAGCCAGGCTAGCAATTTCCCCGTTTCCATTCTTTATGCTAGGCTAAGCTAGCAGAAAGGCTCTATCTTCATACTTAAAACGCAGACATGAAAAGGGATATTCTCATCTAATTCTCATTAAATTAGACAAGAATAGAACCTAGAGTATAAATGCCTTTTTACAGTGTATGTTTTAGGGGATAGTGATGGTACTTATATTGATTCAGCAGGAGACACAAGGTTTTATTTTTCACGGAGAGCCTCAGGGAAGAAACATGAGATCAGTCAGATGAAAGACGACCTTCAATAAATGCCTCTCTTTTTTTTCTTTCCTATTTCTGTTCTTATCTGTGCTTCTCTCCCCCCTCTGTTCTCCTCATGTGCTGAGTTCCTGCCTTTCCTTTCTTTCTAATTTCTGCAGGACCATGTGCTGCAAAGATGTGGTCGGTCTTAAACGTGTGTGAGTGTGTGTCATAGTGCAAACTAGCTATGTCATGGTCACATCTTGCCATTTCTGTTTCTCAGGCACACACACATATCACAAGCAGAAGCAGAACATATAGTCATAACATTCATCAGAAGAGCATGCATGTTCATGAACAAACCCACACATACATCAAAATACAAACACACAAAAATGATGGACAAACAAGAATGCACATACATATATTAAACAGGTGGACACATTCACATGCACACACAACCACACTCACATGCACACACACACACAGGGTGGTTTAGTGCATGACAGTGTGATAGATGTTGAGAAATGAAGGACACAGACCCTGTTCTTTTCTGCTGGCTGTCTGTCTGTGTGTCATCAGTCCCAGATTTTAGAAACCACAGGGTCCTAAAAAATAAACAATTTGGGGTTCATTTGTAGGGCGTCAACTTGTGAAGGATGCCATTGATCTCCCCAAAGCCTTGCTGGGAAAGTGCGTTTGTCTCAAGTAGTTAAATGCATTTGGGACGATTTCAAAATTCAAACGGACAGCGTATAACTTTGTGTACAACACATCTAGGCAGCACAAACTTGTACACAGAGATAATTCAACAAACAAAACGCAATTTAAGAACAGATCTTAAGACAGATCACATTTCTGGGAAGGTTTTACGATTGCTGATGTTATTTGGGTAAGTAAGTAAACTACTTTCCCTTCTGAGGCTTTTGGGACACCTGACAAAACTGAGTCAGTCATTCAATATTTAAATAATATGAAATTAATTATTAGATTAGATTTATCGTCAAACTGATCATGCACTAAACCTATGATTCAAACTGTAGAAATGCTATTTAAATGAAAAAAATATATATATTAAAGCTCACAACCACACATCACACAACCCTAAGCCACCCCAAGCGCTAAGCAAAGAAAATCCTTCTGGAAATTTGACCCAGTGGCTTTAAAAAAAGGATGTTTAGTCTTCTCTAAAAACCAATCATTATAGACTTAAGGAACTTATGAAAAATGTAGAACAAATTTAGGTTAGATTTGGTAAAAGATTAACCAATTATCTCTGTAATAAAGTATGTACACATTTACTGTTACACTAATTTTATCAAAGATTATTTGGTACAAAAAGTACTAAATAATCTTCTGAATGGTTTGCAAGACAATGCAAATTGTACTATAAGCAAGCTGTTCTGATAATGCTTAGTTAGATCTATGAATAAGTAGATCTGAAAATGCTATTTGTACATTTAAATTTATTTGTAAATTTCCAGTTGGTTTAGCCTTCCAAAGCCAGCCCACAAACGTGACATTTTCACTGAGTCATTCCTGTTGGGTGTGCTTACAAGCGCAATGGGGCACACATTTGACCACACCCAACAATGATGATGGTTGTGGTCAGAGGTGCAACAGACTTGTGAGAAACAATGCATTTCAGTATGGTGTTAAGTTACTCTTAAAGTAGTGGTTGATGAGAGTAAGGAGGGCGCCAAGTCACAATATAGTCTCTGTAAACCACAGGTAGAGCTCAGTTCACAGATTGCTGGGACCAAATGACTCCCAGCATGTGTTCATTAAGAATCTTGACGCAAAATCAGAATTCATGACATTTAGGCTGGCTTTGTGAAACTAAGGTTTAAAGAGGAAGCACATTTGTCCTGTTACAGTTGGCGCTACACTGTGCAGTAACAACCTTGCAGACCAGCAGCAGTCCTCCATAAACAACACCTTTACAGGGCCCCCTCACCTCTAGATCCTCTCTGTGTGATCGGTCTCTGTCTTCAAAGTCTCTGGTTCTGCGTCGAGCCTCTTCGAAGGCTGCCTGGGCCAAAGCGTCTTCATGCTGCACACACACACACACACGCACGCACGCACACACACACATACAGACACAGTGAAAGTGAGTTTGGTTTTCCATCTCTTGTGTGACAAAGTGGTCTCAATAACAAAAGAGCCTCATTATAAAGCATCTATTTCTTTTGTATAAAGGATTACTCCACCAGCATTGGCTGCTTTAACATTGGTGGATTCATGCATTTTAAAGAAAAGCATCAAAAGTGATGCAGCGAGATATTGTCGTTTTTTTTATAGCACGTGTTCTTCTTCCTTGCCAAAACCTGGCGCCCACTTCACCCAGAATGCTACTTGACTGCCGACAGTCCAGTCTGGGGAGCGGGCTACAGAGGTCTGGTAAGCTCACTTCTTTGTAACTCTACACCTCCACATTGATCTGTTTCCATGTGTTGTGTTACCTGCGCCCTCTCGTCATCATACTCCAGGCATCCCATCCCATCCAGCCTCTGTAGGTCGATCCAGCCTCTCCAGATCACACACACCCCGTTTAAGATCATGGGGGCCTTTAAATGGACCTGTGTAGAGACGGAAAGAAAGAGAGAGAGAGACATATTAATGCCAGCATTTCATTTGTATGGCATTACTCCAACACTGTACTGTAGATTTGACTGTACTGTAGCATTAGTTCAGTATTTTGGTATTTCATTACATGTGTGTCCTATGTGAGACTAGACATTTGTTCTGTTAAGTTCTTCGGCTGGTAATGTTTAAAACCCTCTGACGATGGAAAATATCTAATTGAATCTAAGGTGTTAAAGGCCGCATGGAAAATAAGACAATCCATAAGACACAAAGACTAAGATCTGATGCTATTCTAGAACCACACAAGATTGAGTCACTGTTTCTCATGACTTTATTATTGGCCAATTTTACAGTAGCCTTAGGAAGGAGCAGCAGTCTAATATGACCTGGGGCTGCATGCAAAATTGCAATTCTTAAATCAGAAACTGTCAGCTGTTTCTCCAGAATAATAAAAAGCTCTGTGTTTTGGGAGATGGAGGCCTCTCCTCCCTCTGCCCCCTGTTACTGCTGTGAAAGAGGAAAAACCACCAACTACGTCAAAACCTCTTCAGTACAATTGAGTGTTTGGACTAATAAATCACACACACGCACGCACGCACACACACACACACACACACACACACACACACACACACACACACACACACACACACACACACACACACACACACACACACACACACACACAACTTAGTGCTTCTGCATGAATGTGTGTAAGGATACATGTGTTGTGCAAACACACATAAAGATTCAAACAGCCGTCTTGTGGCCTTAAGAATTCACACTGTCATGCTCCTGTTTTAGTGGAAAAGTAAGCATTTGTTTTGGACTGTGTGAGGACAAAGTGATCCAAAGTAAATATTAGATGCCTAAAAACATTTTCTTCTTTTCGTCACTTTTCGTGTGCGTGCGTGTGTTAATTTTTATGGCACTGCCCAGGGGTCTGTGACTTATTCAATACCTTTATTCACACACTGACAGCTAAAATATGACTGTAGTCTTTTATCTTGTGATAATGATCTCAGGCAACAGCTCTCAGCTCCTGTTTTACTTATTTATTGAAAATAAATATTCCTTCACTAATCATGTATCTTCAGTTAAGCATAATGACAAACAAACAAAAAATTTAACAACATTAACCAGTCCAGAATAGGCTGTCTACAAACCATTGCATCTGTCTTGTTTGACTTTGTGTAGCGTCTATTCTGTCTATCGGTGAAAGGGAGAGCAAGATAGTGGGAGAATTAGCAGCGATATTAAAGGGACTAGAAGTGCTTATTTATATTCTATCAACCTCTTTCTCTTCCTCATGTACACTGAGCAGCACAGTAAACCCAGTCTGCAGCGCCAGACTGTCAGACAGGAAGAGGAGTTTCAGACTATGTCTCTTTCTCAGCTCCTGGTTACATTACATGGAGATGGCTCTAGGAGGGCAGCAATGTAACCACCAAATATGTGAGTGTGTTTGTGTGTATTTTCATGAGGTGAAGGAATGTGTAGGATCACAGAGTCATTTCTCTGTTGAGATTTGGCAGTCTACCTAAATTCAAGTTGCTACAATGTCAGTTGAGCTAAAACATATTTTGTTAACTAAAAAGGTGATTTCCTGATGTCAAGTAAAAGTTGCATTTGACCTTCTCTAGCTTTTTAAGTAACAGGTCTTTCTTTTAACAGCTCAACTGCTTGTGGCAGCATTTTACTTTCATTTTGTACTCAAATATCCGTCTTGTGGCCTTAAGAATCCAATATTTACCTTGTTATCTTCTAGACTTTCCTTTTCCCATTTTTCCAGGATTTGATTGATTTAAAGCAGAACTTATCAGTATTTTTAGAGTAACAACGGATCACAAGGAGAGTGAACAACAGTGAACAACACTCATCTTACTGGGTTGTTCTGAAGGCATCTGTTTTCAGCAACAAAAAACAATCCAACTGTACGCTGTCTACTCACCAAACAGCAGAACTATCTGGTGAACATAGTGGAGCATTTGACAGGTAAAGAGCCCCTCAGCGGTTGGTGGAGACCAAAATAGAGCTAAAAGGAGAGCAATTACAGCTGACCCTATTGCAAATGAAACTGATGTTGCTCCATATCTACGGTGTGTATAAACAGGTAACAGTTTGCTAACATGTTCGCCATGTCAACTCAAAAGGTGATGATATGTCAGTGTTGTTTACAGCTTGTTTCTGCTGCCCCCAAGTGGCCAAAAAACAATTCACGCAGGTTTAATACTGTCTAAAAAGGCAGAGGTATGTCTCTTTAATTAGTAGAATCTACTAATGATTGAATTTTCATTTTGGTGAAGAGTATTCCTTTAGCTTGATGACTCCAATGGACATTTATCTAAAACACTATCAGGCTGAGAAAATATGCATAAACACATATGTGTCTTACATAAAGAACACTTTGGACAGGCTTTCACGCAGAGCTGTGTGAACTTCCTGTCAGCCGAAAACAACAACCTGTACCAAAGCATGATACAATAAATGTGGAGTGAATAATCTAAGACCTAACTTGCTCTCTTTCTATTTCTTCTCTTTGTCTTCCTCATTCCCACGATAGTTTCCATGAAAAAGAGACAACAGGCAGCTGTTTTTCCCAGGGTAGAAAGTTTTTAGGTGGTATTTTTATCCAAGTAAACAAGTATTTAGGAATAAATGAACAAAATCAAACACTCCCCCCAACATACACACAAACACACAGATGACTGGATTTTTCTGTGTGACACTGGGCGAGCGCCACGTTCCTGCATTTTTACTCAGGCTATTTTTGGACAGCCTCTCACAGGGACCTCTTTTACCACAGCTACCCACACTGCACCGGGGTTGTAGGGGAGACCGCACTCCAAGAGACTGTGGGTTTTTGTGTTTATTCGAGTGAATGTTTTTCTGTGTGTGTGTGTGTGTGTGTGTGTGTGTGTGTGTGTGTGTGTGTGTGCAGGTGTGTGTTTGTGTGTGTTAGAGAGAGTTAGAGAGAGAGATGGCTTCCACATCTGTGGGGCTGCATGGTGCTTTTAAAAGAAGGCTTCATTTGGCATGACAGGGAAAATGTGTGTGTGTGTGTGACACAGAGAGAGAGGAAAATATGTAGAAACGGCCCAACCACAGACTTCCTCTGAGAGAGAACCATGTCAACCCCCACATCCATTTACTCACACACACACACACACACACACACACACACACACACACACACACACACACACACACACACACACACACACAAAGACAAGAGAACTCTCACACACTGCAGCACACTGTGAATAGAGCAAGAGGTAAAATGCAGGGAAATTCAGACTCGCTTTAAAACCAAGTGCAAGTTTAGTAACGCAGTATCGCTTTTGGTCTCAGAGATCATGTGGGAAGATTTGTGTTGATTTACCTGCCTGTGCTACAAATGATGCGCTTGGTGCTCATTCTGTCGATTGTTTTTCACTTCATAAAGAACCTCTGGACACGAATATAAACTACTCCACTACATTTTTTTGACAGCTAATAGTTACTTTGCAGATTAAGATTTACACTAGAAAGCTTTGCAGATAAACACTGTACATACAAAACATATGGTGGTCTTCTAAAATATTATGATGCATTGTCAAGCTTTCTTATGCAAATAGTTTATGTGAAGTTCATATTCCCATGTGTTAAAGGTGTCCTGTGGAGTTTCCTTGTTAACAAACTAAAGTTCTGTTTACAGTCAGTGTTACACCCCAAAACACATTCTGTGCATTCTTGAGCTCCAACTAATGTGTCGAATGCATTCATAAAACATTTGCAAAGTAGGTTAAAAGTTTTAAAAGTATCTTAAATCCATGTTTACTTGCTTGCGGTCTTCTTCTTCACTGTCTTTGCTGTCGCATTGCTGCGTATCTTGGCTCGTTACCGCCACCTGTTGATCAGTGGAATAGTGTGAAACCATTGGCAGGAAGGAGCATCACGTCACATGTGCGTCCTCGTGCCCTTGGAGGAGATCAACAAAACAGTGACCCTCTCATGGACGAACAGCTCCGCAGTGTTACAGAAACTCCACAGGAAGCCTTTAAATGCTCAAAAACCACATGTGACTGCGTGCATGTGAAATGCTTTTTGTACGTTACTGATATTACTGTTATCCTAATAGTGTTATATATCGCCTAATACAATATATGATGTCTAATATATGCCTAATAATAATTAATGACACTACTATAAGTTGTTCAGACTCTACTTTCCATTTAAGAGCTGCAGCCTGAACAAGTTAATAATATAATTCTATTGCTCTCTGTTTTAGTCTGTGTATTGTGTTCCTACACTCACAAATTAAAGGAAAATCCTGAATATGAGTAGAGAAACATTACACATGCTGGCATGCAGGGCACGAGGGGTCACTGACTCTCCAACACCATCACCAAAACACCCAACCCGATGAGGGAATATCTGGAATTATAGAGTTCAGGGACTTGTAGGATTTAAGACAAGGGAGCACTGAAGCTGTACTGGAGGCACAGGATGACACCTAACGTTGTTTTTTCCTTTTATTTGTCACCCGTCACGCACGTAACGTAATCTTACATCATTTTGTCCTGTGATTCTGGCCCTGAACATTTAGATCACATTTTTGTGGCAAGTCCTTGCATCACATGTTTCTGAGTGACTGAATGATTGCCGAACATAAAATTTAGGTGATTTTAGTTTTAAACTTCAACTGAAGGATTTCTAGATACTTCAACTACCCCTTGGGATCACAAAGTTTGAGGATGTAATGATTTTACCAGCTGCAGCCTTGTGAATCACTGTGTATCATTTTGAAAGTCATTCACAGGTGAATGTTCTGAGAATTATGAGACCTGAACTCACGCTAATACAGCCAGCCTTCAACAGGCAAGTTGAATCTCACACATTTGATTTTAAACCTCTCCAATCTACCTTAAGTGTTTCTGACACTGTGTGTGTGTGCGTGTGTGTGTGTGTGTTGTTTTGTGTGTGTGTGTGCAGCAGTGGGCAGTTGTGCTGACTAGATGGTTGGCACCAGTCTCAATGAGAGGCACAATGCCAACACATCCCTCTACATCTGCGTCACAAACTGTCCTGGCCAACACGCTCTGTCTCTCTCGCTCTTACACACACACACACACACACACACACACACACACACACACACACACACACACACACACACACACACACACACACCAGTGCCCACGAGGTGTGTGAACACAATGGTCATCTGTGTTTTCAGTCTCATGAGTTGTGGCAGTCTGTCTCCCACATATGTGCGCAGACACGCGAGCGCATATAAACACATTGAAATGATCAACACAGAGACTTAAACATGCCTCTTTTAATTACTCCGTCACCACAATCATTTCTGTGTCTCCTTTTTTATTACAGATAAGCATATGCGCTTTTCTGCTTCACTTCTCTTCTGGACTCTGTGTGTATTTGTATCTGTCTAAGCTGGAGGCACCAGCTGATTTAATGCAGTAATTATGTTATTATCCAGAAGAATGTTACATCAATGACTGTCAGGGAGGTTGCGTGTCACATTCAAACAGTGAACATCAGTGTGTGTGTGTGTGTGTGTGTGTGTGTGTGTGTGTGTGTGTGTGTGTGTGTGTGCAGATCATTTCGATTACAGATGAGCTCTGACTGTCTGGAAATCTGTGTGTATGTGTTAATCACACAATAAACATGTGTGTGTGTGAGTCAGCAGCCAGTCACAGACAACACATGCGCTCACTCCTCCTTCCTGCTTAGTTCTTTCTTTCTTTCTTATAGCTCATAGGACCCTCAACACCCTTCTCTTGTTTCAGACTAGAAAATCGAGCATTTTGAAGACAATACGGCATTCAAGTGTAAATCACATGAATCATTCCTGATTCACACTCCCTCACCACAGCACTCTGACACACAGCGCCTCTTTCAAAGTCAACAACAAAGCCATAATAACTCCAGCACAGATGGCATGTTGTCATTTCTGGTGATATAAAGTGGAATAAAAGAGAAGGTAAGACAGAGGAAGAGATCATGAAGGTGAAGGAAGCAGTGGTATCTGTAGTGGATTTTTTTTTATATCTGTACTTTAAATTAAAAGTGGAATAGAAGTACAGGGTTAATTATTGTGGAGCATGATCAATTATGTATTTACTCCCACTATAACTCATACACTGTGTATTAGAAACAAGTCTTGCTGGGCTGCATGACATCAACAAATAATGACCCTTTGATTTATTATATCTTTTTGATTATTACCATTACAATATACATTGGAAAGCAGCACACAGACAATGAAACAATTAAAATGAAATTAAATGTATTTTTGACAGCTTTCGATGCTCGTACCATAATACTGTAGGAGTGTTTTTCTCTCACATCTTGAGCCTCATGTGGACTCATACAGTACAGTGAAGTTCTGTAGCTCACGTTAGGGGTGTGTGACGTGGATAAAATCCTCTAATGTGGTTCTGGAATGTTTGATCGAGATATTGATATATGTTGAGACATGGTAATGTTTCTGTAAAATACATTGAGAAAAGGTTTACGGATGAAATCAGCTCACAGGATCCAGGATTCCTCTAACTATAGATTGTCAGAAAATAGTAAACAGCAATTGTAAATTTCCTAAAAGCCAATTTTCAAAAAGGTTCTTTTGTTCAACCAACAATCCAAAACCAGAAGATGCTCAGTTTTACTGTCACAATAAAACAAAGATAAGGAGGACATCCTCATAATTAAAAAGCTGAATCTAGGGAAGCATTTTTTGTTTTAAAAGTGACCTACTGAACTTTTCCTGTGTTTCCTGTGTGTATCCTTGACCTAAAAAAAAAAACGTGCAGAATGCATTTCCTTCTCCTTGAAACAATGAGTCCCGCATTGCTTACATCCATGTCTACTGTGTTTGCAGTCTTCTTCTTTACCGCCTTTATTGACGCCTGAGTGTGTTTCATGACATGCTACCTCCACCTGTAGATTAGTGGAATAGCACTGAAAACACTGCAATAAAGCATGAACCGTGGTTAAAAAAGCCACAAGGAACCTTTTAAACAGTTATCAAAATACTGGATAATTTACCGCAGGTCAGCTGATTAATTAATTTATAAATTCATTTTAAAACCCAAAATCGACATAAGGCAGCTTCTGCTCATTTATTTGCAATGTCGCTCATGACCTAGACCCAGAGACACTAAAGGGATGGATGCCACAGTATAAATGGCAATCTCTAATGGTAGACAAATGTATATCGCTCAACATTAGGTTTCACTTGGTTTCAGGGTTAGGGTTAGAATTAGGTTTAAGGTTAGGGTCAGGGACTAACAAATGCATTATGCCAATGACGGGTCCCCTTGAAGATAGTGACACAAGGATGTGTGTGTGTGTGTGTGTGTGTGTGTGTGTGTGTGTGTGTGTGTGTGTGTGCTGTGTGTGTGTCAGGTGTGACAGCAGCAGATGGAGATAAAGCACGTTACTGGCATTCTGTTCCTAATCCCACGGTGAATACAACGTCTACTGACCAATTGTCTGAGACACACACATACCACCTGCTAAAGCAAGTATAATAGTACGGTCCTCTCCACCGCATGATCACTCTCTTCTTTTGCTTTCCCTCACTGTAATTATAAAGGCTGCAAAACAACATGGATCACACACACACACACACACCACCCACACATCGTATGACACTTGACACAGCCAGGTCATCAAGGCCGATGTCAAATAAGTTGCTGTGTACTAAAGAACGGGAGCCATATGTGAGACATAAGTAATAACCTGCAAACATCACAGGACAAACTTAATCCCACATCTTTACATACAGATGTCGTTCTCTAGAAATCAAACAGCCTGTGTTTTTTTATTCAGCATTCATTCAGTTCTCTCCCTGGACGGACTGAAGTGAAAGCATTTGGCTGCTGCAAGGCATCATGACTCACATCTCATTTTTCTGTTCTATCAGTTGTTTCATGTTCAGGATTAAAGTACTGAAAACCTTTGTCAGGTCATATGTTTTCTATTGCAAGGTAATTTTTCACTGGTTCACTGGCAGTTTGTATTTCCATAGTGTGTTGGCCCCCGGCCCTGTCTGAGTCTCTAACTGCCTGTAGACACATAATGTGCATCATTGCTATGCAAAGTCCTCTCTGTGCTCACCAGGTGGGCAAAAACCACTGTTCCTATGGCTTTCATAGGAATGGAAATATCATGCAAATCCATACACAGGGCTGTAGATAATTACTGAACCAGAGAGAGGGAGACAATATAGCTTAAAGATTATATAACCCAAGTTTAAATAGACAGAAACTACGTTAAATTCCATTTACACAAAAAAGTTGACCATCATGTCTTCTATTCCTTTTGATGTTTGATTCCTTTGATTCCTTTTTTTGCATTTCAAGCTGGAAACATTACACGGACATAATAACATTTAATAAAGTAGCAATAGCTAACATGTTTGCAAACATTTTGTATACAGTCCACACAAAAGCAACAATCATTCATTTAAAGTCATGTTTCATGCAAACCGACAAATATTTTAATTTCCTTTTAGCTCTGTTTTGGTCTTCACTAAATCCTGAGAGACACATCTGGCTCTTTCGCTGCTAAATGCTCTGCTATGTTGACCAGTTAGTTGCTAACGTTGTGTTTTTGCGTTTGGTGCTCGGCAGGTAGTGTGCAGTGGGTTTATCAAAGCTTCTTCTCTGAGAACAGCTGCCGCTGGAAACGATGCTTATGAGAGCAGTAAAGTTGAGGGCCATGAAGCCAAAACAATGAGCTGAACTGTCTGTAGAGCTGAGGGCAGCTGCCACGTCAGATGATAATTCTGTGTGGGCCCGTCACTAATCACAGTCATTTAATTTTTACTTTTTACTGATTATTGCAACTTTAAAGATTTTTGTAAATTGACTTTAGGAAATGAAAACTCCAAACGTACTGACAAACATGAATCCATGTCGCCTACAAAATATGTTTATGAATTACTAATTTACATTACATTCAGTGCTTTGTTTCAAATCAGGGAAGTGTGAAATTCCTACACTGCACAGAAACCATAAGGAGTTTGAATAGTAAGGAGTAGGAGTTAGAACGGTTTGCCGTGGTTTAGGCTGCCACTCCAGGTGTCCAGGTGAGTAGTGCTGCATACTTCAGTCCAGCTCAGTTACTGGAAGAGAAGGACTAAGAATAGAGAAATGGAGCTGACACACACATGCTGGATTTCACACCAGACTGACCTCTCTCTCCCTCTCTCCACAAAGTTTTGTATCTGAACCTTGTGTCTATCTGTTCTTGTTATTTTACCTAACACACACAACACACACACACACACACACACTTTCCTGCCTCCACCTTGCGTGTGCAAATGCACTCAGACAGAGTTTCACTCAAACACAGAGACACAATGTCAACATAAAACTGGGACACACACAAAGAGCATATAAACAGGGGACCCTGTCTGCGCGTGTGCTGCAGTGCATTATGGGAGTGGGTGTGGTCATTGATCTAAAGCCTGGAGCAGGAAATATGAAACCCTGTAGGAGGACACGGCGATGGTGCTGTGTGTGAAGAGGTTTTGTGGTGCATCAAAGTCTGTGAACACGGTGACGCCAACTGAAGCTCAGAAGAAGGTTTACAGTTCTTTCAATTCATTTAAATTCAACAAGCTTCATTAAATGGACAGAACAATGACTCAGGACGTGCAAGATATAAAGCACAACTGCACACATACACACAACACACACACAGTCGGATGCAGAGCAGCAGTAGCAGAGGGAACCAATTAGTGGTCGGGCTTTGATGATGTCACTGACAAGTCACGCACTGGTGGCACAGCTTCCGTTCAGAGGGAAACATAACACCACACACTGCGTGTGCATGCGCACACACACACACACACACACACACACACACACGCACGCACACACACACAACGCACGCACACACACACACACACACACACACACACACACACACACACATTTGATGTTGATATACTTCTGACAGAGGTGAATCCTGGAGGCTTAAAGCTGATGGCTAAATTAGAGGGCAACGGAGGTGTCAGATAAGAAATGGTTTTAGAAGGGTTTGTGTGTGTGTCTGTTTGTGTGATTACTTTTCTTTGGGGTGCATGCTGGGAGTACATGTGTCCTTATCGCAGGACAGATTAAATGGAAAAAATGCCTGGAAGACCAAATCTGACAAAGTTTAAAAATGTTACGATGACACAAACGTACCAGCAATACAGAAGTTTCAAGATTTCTCTCTTTGTTAAACTGAAACCTGAGAACAGAAAAGGACAAATATTCAGACTTGAATACACAGCTGAACTATTTTGCTGACATTTAGCTGAAGGAGATAACAGTCGAGCTGATAGAGGTGCTTTCCAAAAGACTGGACTGGTGCTACAGTTGTGAAATGATCTAACAGTCACCACATCATAATGTACTATAAACCAGAACATCTTGCACCTATTATACTGTACAATCTAGCCCAAGCATTGATTGTCCTTAAGCACTCACCTTCTACAAACAGTCGTACAGTACAAATTATGTATCAACTGTATCCTGTTTTATTTATCAGAGAAGGGTAAAAAGATTTTTAGAATATGTTTAATTCTGGAACTTCTTCAGAGGGCCAGATGGACGAGCTATATTGTTGTTTTATTCAAGTATCAAAATAATGTTTTGTCAATGACTGTCCTGCACAGTACAGCTTAAGTTGGAGATTTGTTCTAGGTGTGGAGCCGCAGCACTGCACAGGTACAATAAAATATTTACACAGGTACCAACAGCTGTGTCCATATTTGCCAATTTCTCTCCTGACTCCTAATAATCCGGAACAACCACTATCCACTGGGACAATAATGGTAAAGTGGGATGGAGGTTCCAGATATGACAGTTGGGGAGTGACCTCGTAGCATTAAAGGGCCAATATTGGGGGGCCCAGTGGTGGTGTGTGTGTGTGTGTGTGTGTGTGTGTGGGGGGGGGGGGGTATTCTGATGATAGGGTATAACAGGGTGTTTCTGTGCTGGGTTTTGTGTCCACCCTCCTCCATCATGTCACTGACAGATGCTCATCTGCTTCTCATTTAGTCCCCCCCCCCATGTCTAATTTATGTCCTTCTCTTTCTGCCTCTCTTCTCTATGATATAGGTTTTGCCCTACTGTTTATTTGTTTGTATGTGTGGTTATTTCTTGTATGGAGACGTGGGGGTAAGGCTTAGCAATCAGTCAGGCGCCACCTTCTCATCAGCATGCAGGGGTAGTGTGCAAACACACCCAGTGCTGTGTACCAGAACGTAAGCACACGCACACAAGCACACACACACACACATGCAGAGAAACAACAGTGAACTCCTCTAAAGTCACATCCTATAAGTTTTCCACCAGCAAACAGTCGGGTCTAGAGCCAGTTTCCAACCAAATCTCAACCTGTTTCAAGTGTTTTCGTGACCGACAAAGTAGTTTAGGGCCAGAAAAATACAGTTCAGCTGAGGCCTCTTCACCCTGACATTTTAGTGCAAATGTAATGGATTGTAACTGGTGCTGAGCTATTATTGTGTTAATCAGTTTAACATGTTTCACCAGCAGCACTCACTCCAAGCTTATTTTGTTTCCAAACACTCACTAAAGCACAGACTGCTCTATGCCTTTAAACATGTGATCCCTTTTTAAAATCTCACAGAGGAGAATCCCCCTCCCACCCCCCACCCCACACACACATTTGTGGTGATTAGGTAAGAAGTGCAGGACAGGAAGTTCGGAAAAACCAGAACCTCGTTTGCCTAAAGAAACATGGCAGTTTCTTCACACAAAGGAAACCACAGACAAAGCTCTTTGGATGACAAAAACTGGATGAATGAAAGGAGGGACATTTTCACATTATGGAAACATTCAAGTTGGGTAGTGATCAAAACTTTAACAAACAAGTGAAGTTAAAAATTGTTTCCCAATAAGAGGTAAAATAAAATATATGTTAACAAGGAGGGGCCCCAGCGGAAAAGGGGAGTTGAGGTAAAGTCACAAAGAGCCATATTTTAAAGGAAAATGTATCTCAGCGATGATAATTATATGTTAAGGAACCACAGTATGGCTTCAATATGTGGGGCTACCCTACAGTATGAAATTCCAATTATCCAATTTCAAAGAACTGATGAAATGTGTAAATGACGAATATGAACAAAAATCATCATAATTCATATGTCTGTCAATGGAAGATCTTACTGCAAAGATACCCACATGCTTCAATATGTACATGATAATATGAATAGCTAGTGATAATAACATTGTGTGGATGCTGCAAATGTACCTAAGACCTGGTTATTGGATTATCTTCCATGTAGAATTCTGTCTATTCCCCACCGTGTGTTCAAACACACAGAAAGGTATTTTAAATTCTAGTGCCAATATATGCCAAACATGTCAGGATAAATTGTGGCGTACAAGACAACTAGAATATCTTTATTTGACCAGAAAAAGATTTCACAAAACTACATAAAAGGACAAAAATGTATGTAAAAGAGTTTAAAACATGAACTAGACAATAAAGCTAGCATCCTAAACAGAAGTTATTTCTCCTGTTTCTCATTCTTTCATTTGTAAGAAGGTAGTCAACCGTTTTGGGGGTCAAACAATGGCCTAGGTTCTGCTAAACTGGTCACCAGAACCAAGCCTGGCTTTTAATGCATACCGCATCATAGTCCAGTTCCGGGTGACACTAGAGTCTTGCAAACAGGAGAGACTTTGAAATGTAATTCAGGGCATTGCACCATCGACCTCTGTGGGAACCGTTTACATCCTGTGTTTAAATTCAGCTACAAAACTTAAACACTGAGCAAACTACATCACTCTGTTGCCATAAAGGCTGCAGGTAAACCAGCTGCTGATGCTACAGTTCATGTCTAAGGCCGGGTTATTGCTTGCTAGCAAGTTAGCTAAAATTATCCTTGCCCACAGCTGGCTCCCATTAGTCTGCAATGACACTGAGAGCCTGTACTTCTACTCTCTCTCTCTGTGTCTTTCAAACACACACACACACACACACACACACACACACACACACACACACACACACATTATATTCAGTCGCCAAGTTTAACCTCACTGTGCTACCCTTTTGGTTTGGCAGTGTCTGTGTTTGGAAATGAAGGCGGGAGAGAGCGAGGAACGGAGCCAGTGAGAGAGGGAGGGATAAAAGAAGGGAGTGGGGGGATGCACGGTGGGAACGAGGATGTAAGCAAAAAAACACAAGGAACGGAAAGAGGGAAGAAGGGAGGGAAGCAGGGGTAGTGTGGATGTTCCTATAAAATACCACAATAATAACAAAGGAAAAAGAAGGGAGTCTGAAAGAATAAATTATGTAGGGAAAAATAATAAAAATGTAAAAAAAACTCCAACCTGGTACATCAGTCTGAATCAGTTCATGAGATACTGTCTCATCCTTCTCTACTCGACCGCCAGCTTCACATTTGTGTTCAGTGCTGCAAATGACCACTAATCTTCTTTTTTCTAAAAAGCGTTTTGTAAAGAAATATGTTTGGCCAAACACTGAAAAAGCAGAAGATTAAAATAAAAAATCATGTTTTTAGGTTCTACAGAACACTCGGAAATAATAAAAAATTAAGAACCATCACCAAGTATCAAACGTGTGTGTGCATGCGTGTGCGTGAGCGTGTGTGTAGTTCAGCTGTGACAATAATTAAGGGAAGAAGTTGCAACGTACTCAAGATCTCTGCCTTGGCCCGACAGTTGTATTCTACAGGGAGGTCCGGCAGGATTAGAGGGTGGGGTGTGTGTGTGTGCGCGTGTGTGTGTGTGTGTGTGTTTCTATATGAAATGAAAGCTGGAATCGTGGTAGAACAACACAGCAGAAAATGTACACTCAGTAAACAATTAAAGGTTCTACGCTGGAACAACTGAGTGAGGTTGTCCACTTTTTTTTGAACATTTCTTTTTTCTGTACATTGCACTCAGGAAGCCACTTTCTGCACTCGTCTGTTCTTTTTTTATACAAGTGGGGTATAAATGACTGTTACATGAAAGTCAAGTCTGAAACCTTACACTTGTGTCTTTTGCTGGAGCTGCATGAAAAGAGCATTTCAGTGATCTGGAGGAATATTTTGAGTCACCATGCTGGTATATCATGACTGACTGATGTTTCCTCAATGTAAAAGATGACTGTGGATGAAAAGAGCAGGCTGTCAGCACGTTTATCTGGATCATCAGACATGTGTGTGTGTCTGTGTGTGTGTGTACGTGAGGGCTTGGCTTCAGTTCTACAGAACCACTGTGAAACTGCTTTACACTGACGACTCCTAGCCTCATTAAAACTTCATAGATCTATGAGCACCGTTGAGGTGACAAAGAAGAGGGTATCGTCTTACATGCACACACACACACACACACACAACCACAAACTCTCTGTTGCTGCCATACACATGCATACCGTCTCTTTCTTTCTTTGTCTGACACACACACCACATCAGAAACTTTCCGGCAAAATGCCCTACGCCCATCTACACACACACACACACACACACACACACACACACACACCCACACACACACAAAGTTCCCAACCATCAGGGCACTTGTGTTAAATAATTAACAGTGTGAGATTAGTCCGTCAGCCTTGGGGCATGGAGGTCCATCGATTCCCCAGAATGCATTTTTAATGAGCCGCCAGCCGGCATTCATTTCAGCTAGCCAGTGTCCGTGGAGGGCCTTCTGACACACACACACACACACACACACACACACGCACACACACACAGTCCAGGCGTAGCGCCAGGGGAGACAATTAACATACACATAAACACAAGAGCAGCAGCAGCACCACTGCACTGTATGGTGGATATCACCTTGACAACAGCAGCAAACTAACATCTTCTGAGCTCTTTAAGTTGTTTAACTTTAAACTTGACCAAGCATGAGTGCTACTGAGCAAATAATGGTTTCATCAACTTACTGTTGTGTGACAACACAATCTCAGCCGTGATTTCTCCTCCGGGGCCAGGCTCACCTCGTTTTAGAGTATGTTTGGATGGTACGAGACAGCGAGAATTGTTTGAAAAGCCCTCCAGAGCGATCATTATCCAGCACACAGAGGGAACACAACAGGGAGCTTATTACAAACGGATCCCTTTAATTTGTCTTTGCGGCCCTGTGTACATCCTGACACACAAATCAATCTGTATTCTGTCAAAGGTGGCTTGGATGTATTCAACATTTGCATTCATTAACTCACATGCAGATGTGCCTTTGTGTGGGTGTCTACACTGTATTGTTTCATTTCATGAAATAAAAGAGGAACAGAAAGCAAAAGGGCGCACAGACATGTATGTGTTTCTCCAAAAGCTATGTTTTCTGTGACACTTTCACATTGGCACATGTGAAAACAGAGTCGGATGAATCAAAGGCACATGACTAAAGCGCGAGACAAAATGCCACAGATGGTCTCCAATCCGACTGATGCGGGAATAAGACATTTAGAATTAGGTGGGTTTAAGGTGCAATTTTTAATACATTTAAAAACAGAATTTTCAAAACAGTCTCTGTGCTGCAACTCAGACCATGTGACCTTAGAAACAGATGAAGAGCAAAAGACAGAAATATGTGAGTGTGTGTGTGTGTGTGTGTGTGTGTGTTTGGAGGTGTGGGTTGGTATATTGCACTTGTCCTACCTTTCCTGTCTCCCTCTCAAAGTCCACATACTCCCTTGTAGGAACCTGCCTCTGATCTCCGTGCAGGTTGGCTGGAAAGAACTGGAGAGATAGGTTGGTACCTGTAGCTACGAAGGCCTGGAGATCGAGATCGAGAGAGAGAGAGACAGAGAGAGAGAGAGAGAGAGTATGAAGTCAGTCAAGAGTTTTAGTTCTGTTTTGGTCTCCACCAAGCTGCTTAACCAGCCACTTGTGTATTTCAGCTCTTTCTGTTTCATGCTGGGCAGGTAGTACGCAGCTACTTGTCTGAGCTTGTTGTTAAGAAAAGGCAGCTCACAGTTTCATATGGTGTGTGGTGTGGTTGACGATGAGAGCTGTGAGACTCAAATACATGTTCTATGTCTGGAGAACCAAAACAATGGGCTAAAAGACGCTAAAGCTGCAGAGTAGGGTGTGATTCATTGGGTCCAGCACTACTAATGACCCTCTCACATTACATTTTATTAATGGTAAAACGGCACTCCACTGATTTTACACGTCAAAGTCGGTTTACTGTTATGGGGGTATTAAACAGCCTGTATAAACAGCCATATAATGACTTTTGTGGTTCTGGAGGAGCTTTGACAAATCTGAGAAAATCCCTCAAGAGATATCACCCACTTATTTTGACGTAGGCCAAGAGAGTACATGTTTATTGGACACTTACTTATTGGGCACAAATTCAGTGTTACAAACTGGAGGCGTGGAGTTTGGAAGACATGGGCGTTTATCAGGCAGGGAGGATCTTTATAGATACTTTATCGATGAGCATCAATTTGAGCATTCTTTGTGTTGCCGCAGTTGAAAATTATTTTGATTTACTGATTAATCTGCCAGTTCTTTTCTTATTAATAGTTTATTCCATAAAACTTCAGAAAAAAAGTAAAAAAGGATCATTAAAGCTAAAGAGCCCAGATTGATGTGATGTAACGGATTAAGAGTTCAAAAAGATATTCAGTTTACAATCATATCAAACTGAGAAAAGCAGCAAATCCTCATGTTGGAGAGGCTGGAACCAGACAGGTCATTCAATCAATCAATTATCATAACAGTTGACGATTCATTTTCTGTCTCTTGACTAATCGTTGCAGCTGTAATTCTTTTCCTTTTCTATGTCAAGCCAATTTAATTTACATATCCCAATATCCCAAATCACAAATTTGCTTTATAATCTATACAACATACGACACCCTTTGTCCTTAGACCATTGATCGAATGAGGAAAAACTCCTTAAAAACAAGCAGGGAAAAAAAGATTCTATCTCTCACAAGTCTCACAAATTTATAAAAGTTCATCTAAAAAAAAATTCTATCTGAGATTAAGATTTTGAAATACTGATTTTAAGTGCATGCAGTTATCGCTGTTTCATAGGAACGTTTCCAGAAGGTTCGTGCATAAGCTGAAAAGCAGAATGTTTGAATAAGTTTAAATGTCTTCTTTGGGTCCAAGCCTGGAAGAGTTTAAGCTGGACAGGCTGCATCAGAGTTGTTCTATTTCTGAGTTAAAACTCTCTCTGTTTCTCCTTAGTCTAACCACTCTCCTCTCAGAACAAAAGCACACAGTGAACCACTGCCCTCCTCACACACACATAATCACATCATACTGTAGCTTTCCTCGTTTTTTGATTTCTGTAAAATGGCTTCTTGCTCTAATGGGAGACATTCCTATCAAGAGAAGCACACACACACACACACACACACACACACACACATATATTTATGGACACACACATACAGAAAAACAAATAAAATGAAAATCAATAGAATGCATTTTTCTGTTGCCGTCAGAAAGCAATGAATTAGAAAGAGGCAGAAAATCAGGTTAGAAAATGTCTTTCATGCGTATCTGTGTGTGTGTGTGTGTGTGTGTTGTGTTTGCTGAGACGGATCAATACTAAGGGCATTAGGACTGCGACTGAGCTGGAAGCATATGAATTATGCACCATGTCAAACCTGTCCCTCATCAGAGAGTGAGAGAACGAGGGAGGATAAATGAATGAAAAGGAAGAAAGAAAGAAGAAGGAAAGAAGGAAATGAAGGGGGGTGAAAGCTGGAAATGACCAAGTGAAGTGTGTACACGGATACACGGACACATGAAGAGAAAAAGTGCCTCACACACACACACACACACACACACACACACACACGTGTATATACATACACACTCACAGAAACGAGAGCTCAAAGAACACTCGAGTCATCATTTCTGCTGTATTTGAAGTATTGGATTACAACCATCTGATACTCATTTGCTGCCTACTACCGCGGGAGGAAAAAAAGAGGGGGGGGCAGAGAGATGGAGGGAAACTGAGAGACAAAGGGGGGAACGAGAAAAAGAGAGGGAGGCAGAGAGAAATGGAGGAAATGAGAAGGAGGAAGAGAAATGAAGGGAAACAGGTAAAGACAGCATGATGAATGTAAAGAAAGTCAGACAAGGAGAGAGAGAGAGAGAGAGAGAGAATGGAAGTGAGATGAAGAATAAAGACAAAGGAGAACAGAGGGAAGGAAATGAAATAAAACAGAGTGAAGAGAAAGAGAAAAAGAGAGACAGAGATTGGAGAGGAGCGGGAAGAGAGACCAGTGCAGCCTGAAAATCAATAGTAGTTGAGAAAGCGACTCATCTCTAATGAGCTGAGCTGAAGATAATTTACTTTGAATTATTGTCCCATTTATCAGATCAATCCTGAGCATTTTAGAGTCGCCCTGTGATCAGAGTTACACGTCTTTGTGCATGTGTGCATGTGTGTGTGTGAGATTTGGAATTCCTAGAAATTCACAGCTGCCAAACTACATTTTTTTGTACATAAGATGAGCTTGTCATTTTTTATATATATTTTATAATACAATGTTGTTTTTTCTCATTGGTTAAAAACTGTTATAACATGCAGAATATACAAAGGCGCTTACATTAATTTTGTTAATTAAGCTACTACTCTTAGAATCAAACTGTGAAGACAGAACCATGAAAAGCAAAATATTCAGGCAGTGTTTCTGCTCTGACTAGCAGTTGGAAAACATTAACTTAATACTGTACATATGCATAGTGTATTTGTATATTTTATTTTCTGCCCACTTAAACAGGCCTTTTATTTATTTTACTTAATCGGCTTCTTCTGTAAATAACAACTTGTTCTAAACGGACGTGTCTGTCTAAAATGAATGCTGCATTTAAGAAATTAGCAGTAAATGAAAAGAAAACTTTTTGATGTTTTTTGAGTTTTTTTATTTTTTATTTTTATTGGAGTCCGTCTGGAATTATACAAATGTTGAAAAGAGAAAGTACAACGTACAATTGGATAAAGATTTTTAAAGACCTCCTTCAGACATCTTTTAAGACATAAAATACTGCTTGGAATGATAATTTGAGTCACATAAGTTCAATTGCTGAAAATTCTTAAAATGAAATATTCTCCCTCTGTCATTGAAAAATCCACAATCTCCGAATATGCAATCATAGTTCACTTCAAAAGTTTAACTGCCGGCCATAAGCTGTCTCTTATTTAAGTACTGTGTAATCCCGGACCGCTTCTTCCAAACTAGTTGTGATGTCACACAGGTGTCTTAAACTCTGAGAAACGTCCTCTCTTCAGCAGATGAATGTGAAAACAGCCGTCTTGTGTCAAACACTGGACAAACATTTTGCACGGTGTGGCAGAAGCATCCAAGTGGAGCAACAACAGGCAAAACATTATTTTTGCATGTTGGGTACTTTAAACCCAGTTTGAACCTAATTAATTGACAGTTGATTTGCTCCCATTTATAAAAAGTGATCCTTGACAGCACGTTCGAGGCTCATTGTGTCGGATAGTTGTTCACACCGGCCGTGAAAATAGCAGGAGGTCTTTAGCGGCGTCTGGCTGATAGATAAATCAGCGACATGATGTCACAGCTGCCATCAAACCATTAAAACCGTGGCTGTCAATTCTCACAGCAGAAGAGGCTTATAAATACAGCAAGGACAGACAGACAGACAGACGCATCATGTCCCACTAAAGGATGGTAAAACTAGATGACTAAGACAGCAGAAGCTGCCCTGTGTTTGTGTGTGTTTGTGGCAGCAGCCTAAAAGGCTTTTCGTCTTCACCTTTTGTTGAGGGCACAATAGGAAGTCGTAATCAGACTGGAAGCGTACAGTAATTACATAATGAGAATAGGACTGTGTCCCGACTTGCTTTAAAGTTATAAACTATATAACAAATGAAGCACTTAATATAGTTTTTGGAAGAAAGGCCACATGGGTTCAGTTGTGAGGAAAACATAGTTCACGTCTGCAGAGAAGTGAAGACAGTAAAACATGTAGATGTGTTGTGTTCAGAGAGGACATTTATCTCCTAGCTGTAGTTAGTAGTTAGTTTGCAGATTAATATTGTACAAACCTATTATGAGCATATAAAATATGGTGCATTTTATATGTACATTTCAAAGACCTGCAATATTAAAATGTTTACATGTGCATGAGTATTGATGATCCAGTAGTGTAACATAATACAATTCTGACAGAGACGAAGGTACTTTCACTTTTATACTTTACGTAAATCTTGCTAATAATTACACTGCATTACAGTTTTGAGTGCAGGACTTTTACTCACAGTGGACTACGTTTCACACTGTGGTGCTGCAACATGGTGGTCTTTTCATTCGCCAAAAGAGTTCAGTAAGCGTTCACATCAGCCCATTTGCTTTTGAGAGGCCTCCATCTCAAAGCCTGACCTCTGATCAGAAGCATTTGAAGATGTTGCTACAGAGAAGTGTGGTCAGGAAATGGTGGGAGACAGATTCAGCACACCGATACTTTTGACACACAGTATCTCCTACTGCAGCCCGCTGGCTGCTCCTCCATAAATGGAAATGACGAGAAACACCCCTGTCAGTGTAACGCACTCCAACACAACACCACAACACAACTAGCAACAGACCATTGACCTAAATCAGCACAAAACAAACAAAACAACACAAACAAATATCTGCACATATTTTGCGCATAAAATTTTTTCATTATCGGTTCATCTGCAGATTATTCTCACGATTCATTGTTTGGTCTCTAAAATGTGTGAAACATTGAAACGTGGAAAGATGTTTGTTTACTGTCACATTAGCAAATCCCTCACAGCTGAGAAGCTGGAACCAGGGAATGTTTGTCATTTTTGACAGAAAAAAACAAAACATTAGAGATTGTGAAGATTAGAGATGTTAACAAAATATTTCCTGAATAATTTTCTGCTGATTGACTGATTGATTAATTGTGTCATCTCTTAACAAAAATGTAATGTTTAGAGTACGGTAGAAAGTATTTTGTGTAGTATTTAATAATTAACTCTTCGTTCCATTGTTATTTTTATAGCTTGTTTTATCATTTACTGTGCCTTTATTGTTGTTTTGGTGTGCATTCATTCCTAAAATCCATTTTTAACAGCCTATGTTTTGTCAGTCGCTTGTAAAGCACTTTAAATTGCATTTGTTTCAAAGGTGCTGTAGAAATAAATGACTGCTGGACTTCACACAGGTGTTTCTGTTTTTCAGTTCACTCACTGTAAATCCACATCATTCCCTACATGTTTATTGTATATACCAAAATTAGACATGACAGGTGATGTTTACCTTAACAGACCAATTTAAGGCCCCAAATTACAGCCCTAACTGTGTTTGTTGTAACCATAAGGTGTCTATGTGATAACATGTATTAATGTGTGCTGGGACAAGGATGACTGCAGCTGCAGAATATGAGAGAAGAAATCATGAGCCTGTAAGCGGAGTCTGGTAAGCTTGCTCTGCATGTCTGATAGCACGTCTACTTCCTTGTACAGGGACACATCAAAACATCAGCACACACACACAGCGCGCGCAAGTCTATCTAGCCTACCTTGTACTGATGCACAAAGTGAACCGATCTCAGTGTTCTCCTAATAAGAGTTCACTTGTCTCTTTACATGGAGACAGCCTTGAGATTAATGAGGCGACAAATTCAACAAAATACATAACCTATCTGCAGCTTCACATCTTCATAAAACACACGCATGCACACTGTCTTTTCCTCTCTTTCCTTAAGTCAAATGTTAATCAGCATTTAGCACCACGTCCCCCCTGCTGTTTTTTCAAGGAGAAGACAAAGAATAAGAGATTATATTTAGTTTTGTACTCACTATTTCTGACCGCCCGTCTCTGCAGGCGTTCTGGAAGCGAGCTTGTCTCTCCTCGTGGGGTCGGTCCCTGAACCCGGTATATTTAATCTACAGACAAAAGAAAACACAGACCTTGAGCAACACGCACATACAGAAGAAGATAAGCCGCAGGAATTTTGATTTAAGGCTAAGTGCATAATTCTTTGTCTCTGCTTTTCACCAAAAAAATAAATAATACAAAATCTATTCAGACAGAGAAAGCTCAATATGTTAAAATAACTTTTCAGATTTATTTAAACACTAAATAAATAAACAAAAAACAAAAGAACAAAATATACAAGAAGAATACGAGTTCATCGTCTAAAAGTTAGACATTTAAGTGGACTTATTTTAACACACTTTTGTAGATTGTTTTGATTTTGGGAATCTTATTCAACGGTTGATTTTCTCCCACTAAAGTAAAAATGAAGTAACTGAAGCTTAAAACTCCCCGGCGAGCCTTCATCTCTGCCTTTATTTCCGCCGTTCAACAGAAAGGATCCAGAAACACAGCAGACTCACCTCACACTCTCTGCTCAACTTGCGGAAAAACTCCTCATTCTCAAACTTGCTCCTCTGGTCCGGGACTACCCGCGGCATCTTCAACAACACTTTCCGGCTTCTTGACTTTCACTTTTTTTTTTTTTGGCCTTTTTCTTGTGGTTGTTGTTTTTATCCCGCAGAGTAAAAGTTCAACTGTTTGCCTTGCCGTCCGTCCCTCACTCAGCCTCTCTTTCGCTCACTTCTCTTCCGTGTCTGTGTGTTTCCTCCTTCCCTGTGTGGAGCAATGTGCTCTCTGCTGCTGGCCTCTGAGATTATGACTGCTGCTCTTATTAAGATGATCTGCCCCTGACTGCGGCTCCTGCGCGCACCGGGTCGCCTCTGCACCAAATGGCTCTTATTAAGTGACCCACCGCGGTGGATAAGGCTCAATTTGACCGCGTCTCTCTCTCTCTCTCTCTCTCTCGCTCTCCCTCTCTCTCTCTCTCCCTTTGACGAGCGTGCGATCTCAAGCAAGTGGCAACAAACGAGCGCTCTCTGTCTGTGTCTCTAGTCTACCTGCAACTTTCAAGTGCTCCTCCCTTGTGGGCCTGACGATTATTCGTGCATATAAGAGATTTAGGACACAAAGGCTGCATTAAACACAAAGGATTATGTAAGTAGGCTACATCTTATAATTTGGCGGTTTTAAATTCATTAAAGTAATGAATCATATGGCACAGAGCTGTTTTTATGCTGTGGTGGCAGAGGGAAAAATATCTGTCTGGCAAGTAGCCTAATTTACATTTTTATCCGTGTATCAGTCAAAAGTTGCAGCTGCTACAGCATGATTCAGCATGACAAATAGACATAAACAATGTTGTGGCAGTCCATAGGCACGCGCTTATTATAGGCTTTTGATAAAATTTTAACAAATAGGCCAAACAATAAATACAACAAACATGCAGGCTAGGCCTATCAGCACACGGTAAAAGCACAAATATCCGGCTGTTACAATTCATGTTTCGATCAGCTGTTGATATATCACCAACGCTCTTTCATCTGCTTTCTTGTTCTTTCTAACACTTTTGGCGGGTCGTTGAAGCACAGCAGTCAAAAGTCAAAATTACGACAATTCCGTAAGAACTTGAAAGCATCGACAGTCTACTTCCTGGCTCCGTTGAGTCGCTCTTGTGACTGTACACCCAAAATACCCCCCACCATCATCACCACCTCCCTCCACCCCCCCATTCACAATAATAATACTACTACACACGCTCCTCAGGTCTGACACTGCGCATGCGTCTGGCCCGGTCCGAAGAAACTTTATAGGATCCTTATGTGAGAAGTGAAAGAGGGAGAGAGCTTAAAGAGGGGGTCGGACAGACAGGGTTTGTGTTGCACTGATAAAATGAATCGATGCAACAATCCTAAACTCCAGAAATGGAGGTGAATATAGAAATGTTAGGGGTGATTTGAAAATGATGAACAAGTTAAAGAAGGTCTTTTTTTTAAACTTCTTAAAAGAAATAAGTGAGTAGTTTTCTCCACGAGGACAGTGAACTCTGTTACTGCTTGAAATCAGTCAAAAACTCTACTGTCTTTCAAATTTTGGGCAGCTTCCCAAGTTAGTCTATTAACATCTACTGTTCTCTCCTTGTGTTTCCTCAGACGGTGCTTCTTTCTTTGAATACTGAATTTAACTTTGGAAGATGTCCACTTGATTTGTCTGACTCAGTCTGCTGAAGCCTCGCATTACCTGCAGTTCAACTTTAGAAATCATTTTCGCAACAAGGACTGTGGATTTACTCCCTTTTCACTTAAGTCAGGATCTCTTCACAGCCAGCATGGACAGAGGAATGATTACAGCCACCAACAGCTCTTTCAGTGTAGCCTACTTACAGGCATTTGAGTAAGACAGACTAGGAAAAATGTAAATGTGTTCTTTAATGATACTTTACACTTCTGCTCCACTACAATTATCTGACAAGAATGAAAGGTAGGCTACTACAAAGTTACTAGCTGCATTGCAGAGTCATATTTTACACAGAAAACATGATCAGTTTGTGGAATATGATGCATTTTAATGGGTTAAACTACACAGCAGTGGTTAAAAGCAGTTCAAACGATGCTGCTTGTGTTAATGCATCACTAATAACAATAATTCTCATACACTCAGCATGGTGATTTACCCACTATATATTTTGTATTATTACATGTTGGGAAGTGTATTGTCTATTTTGTTGTTTGTAATGCATACACATGATGCAGAGCTCAAACATTGTCGCGTGGCTAATAAAACAATTCAACAATCTAACAAAAATATTACATTGTAGCTTCAGTAACAAACACTCTGGAAGGAGTCATTCTGCACAATTTTAACTTTTGTACATTTGATACATTGGAAGTACATTTTGCTGATAGAGGCTATGATTGATGTTTTCACTACAGTGTATCAGATGATGATGTGAAACAGTGTGACAATGTGAAAGTGGTCACTCTTAGTAATGAACTTACAGAGAATTATCACCTGAATCTGCAGCTCTCTTGGCTTTATGGAGCTTAATAGCAAGTTTTAGCTTATTGTTTAACCGTCCAGCTTGAAGTGTCGGTCTTTTGGTCCATTCTCGTCACTGTCGTAGCGCCATTTTCAGCTGCAGCAGGCTGCTGTTGTCAATGCAAAGCTCTAAAAACCTACTGTGCACCGCCTGCTCAGCAACAAACAGCAGACAGACGCGGTTAGAGACCAGCTGGGGAACGCAGCGGAGCATGAAGCAGCGGAAGAGACATTTGAGATATTTCCTACAGGAGTTGGTGGAGGACAAAAACAGAGGAAAAAGACAACAAATATTGGCCTTTAACCCATCAGGTGGTTTGTGTAGATGAGCAACTGTTTGCTACCAAGTTCGCTATATCAACTTAAAAAGTGATGATACATCAATGTTTTGTTCACAGCTTGTTTCCGTTATTTCAGGTTCAAGTTTTTAATTCATTTTTAATGCAATATTATAGCAGAGTGTTATTGTTGCCACAGTGTGTTTTTTACTACTTCAGCTTGAGTAAAGAGTACTTCTCCCACCGCTGTCATTGTGACATTACACCTTATTCACAGCAGACATTTTGATTTGTCAAAGCAGGAAAAGCAAAGGTGTTATTCATAACCTAAATGTTCGCTCCGCTGCGTTCAAAGCTTACTACTACTATACTACTTTAATACTCAACTTTTTCTCTTCTACAAAATAATCAGTTCACACATGGACCATGGTCTTCTTTAGTATTGACCGGGTTTATCACAGGAGCAGGCGACAGCAATGCAAGTATGCCGCTGTGTGTTATCTATGCTACTAGTATATTTTTAGAATAAATGACTGCACCAAGGAGAGGGACATAGTTTCATTAATAATTTTTCACCAGGCAATAAATCGTTTTAATTCTTTTGGTGGTAAGGCAAGGCAAGTTTATTTGTATAGCACATTTCAACAACAAGGCAATTCAAAGTGCTTTACAGAAAACATAAAAGCAACAGGGAAAAACAATAAAAACCTTTGAAAGCAACATAAAATATAATAAAAGTTACAGTGTTACAATCAGGGTTAAAAGAGTTAAATGGAAAATAAAAACAGGCTGAGGGGTTGAGCAAATAACTGAGTCACAATCATTCTGAAAAGAGAACAAACAGAGAAGTACTCTTAATCTACTCTCTCTAGCTAGTCTGTACTCGGGTCCACAGCAATCTTTGGGTCCACTGAAACTCCAAAAACCCTCGGACACTACGGAGAAACCAGGACATGTCTGTGAGCAGGCCACTTTGATCCAGTTATACTCTGACCCACCAGCACATTTACAGGTGGACAGAGGTTCCTGCAAATCACTCGGGCGCGAGATTTAAGACCACTTCCTTCACTCTGTTCAATCTCACTCCCAAAACGTCTTAACCCAACTACCTGCTCATTTCTCACCATATTTAATTAAAAGCAATGGTAAAAAGCTAAAAACAAAGAAAAAGAAAACAGGACAGTAAAAGTTACAGTGCAGTGTAAATCTTAAATATTTAATTAAAAGCAGTGGTAAAAAGAAAAGTCTTCAGTCTTAATTTAAAAGAACTGACAGTTTCAGCAGACCTGCAGTTATCTGGGAGTTTGTTCCAAATATATGGAGCATAATAACTGAACGCTGCTTCTCCTTGTTTAGTTGTGACTCTGGGGACAGAAAGCAGACCTGATCCCAGACGACCTGAGAGGTCTGGATGGTTCATAACGAAGCAGAAGATCAGAAATGTATTTTGGCCCTAAACCATTTAGTGCTTTGTAAACTAACAGCAGGATTTTGAAATCAATTCTTTGACATACAGGAAGCCAATGTAAAGACCTCAGAACTGGAGTGATGTGATCCACCTTTTTGGTCTTAGTGAGGACTCGAGCAGCAGCGTTCTGAATCAGCTGCAGCTGTCTGATGGATTTCTTAGGGAGCCCTGTAAGGACACTGTTACAGTAGTCAAGTCGACTGAAGATAAATGCATGGATAAGCTTTTCCAGGTCCTGCTGAGACATAAGTCCTTTAATCTTTGAGATATTCTTCAGGTGATAGTAGGCTGACTTTGTAATTGTCTTAATATGGCTCCTCAAATTCAGGTCTGAGTCCATGACTACACCAAGATTTCTGGCTTGAGTTGTGGTTCTTAACATTACAGATTGAAGTCGAGCACTGACTTGCAATCGTTCCTCCCTGGCTCCAAAAACAATAACTTCAGTTTTATCTCATGTACTGGAATACATAACACAAAAATCTTCACACTAAACTGTGACAGTGGGCTGCAGGCATAATTAAAATACATTTTATTTAAATACTTTTTGTTTCACAAGCAAGGCACCAAATGAGTAAAGATAAACTTCAACTTCACACAGCCAAGCAACAGAATACTGCATGAAGACATTAATGTATTGATCAAATACATTATTGTTGTTGCTATTACTATATTACAGGCAGGGAAGCTGTGTGAAAACAGGAATAAATATACTGTGTATTAATTTATTTTTAAAAAAGAGCTCCAGAAAAAAGGGCACTTTCTCTCTTGAAGAAAAAGGGCAGGTGCTGAAGCCCCTTTCTGTGTCTATGTGTACACGTGCCACCGTGAACAACTGACCTTTTTCACAGCGGACATTTTGGAGCTGGGGAGCTGGTTCCAGGGCCCTAGTTTGCATGCTAAATGGGGTCAATTAAAAAACTACATTTTCTTTCATCTGTGCCTTCCTTGCTATGACAAGTCAAAATGTCTGCTGTGAAAAAGGCCTACGGGATGCAAATTAACGAAGGCTCGAATGCTTAAAGGTAAAAGTTAATGCACACAGCGAAGTGAGAAAAGTGTTACTAAGAAATGTGTCTGATCCTTTCAGGAAACATCCATTTAAAAGATTGTTATGAGTTTTCTTTTCACACACACACACACACACACACACACACACACACACACACACACACACACACACACACACACTCAGACACAATAATTAGAATGTATTTTATAAGTTTATTTAAACTACAGCCGAGACATATTGGCACTTGCATGTTTGATTATGCAATGAACAGGCGGATAAAAACACGCCCCTGAAATGCAGCACAGCTATTTTCTTTCTCCTCGACACACCTACAGACGCACACACATACGCTCACAAAGAGTGAATATGACGATTAGACTCCCAGGGGAGTTTCATAATCACCCACACAGATCTTAATTAAACTATGAACAAGAAACTGCAGGTCGAAAGTGTGTGTGCGTGTGTGTGTGTGTGTGTTGTGTGTGTGTGGGAGAGTGAGAGGACATTCTCGTGCAGTGCTTTTCTGTCGTGACATGTTTTGTTTGTTTGTTTTGTTGGTGTCTGTGAGACTGTCTGTGTGCACGTGGAGAGACTAACTAGTGAAATGTGTGCCTTGTATCGAAGATCCCCTGAGACGAAAGGAAAGAGAAAATGAAACGTATGTAATTATGCTTTAAAAAACAAACACACCAACACGCCTAAAGAGGAGAAAGAAGAAATATTGAGAATAAGATACATGCTATTTGTAAGTGTATAAATAAAAATGTTGTTGGCAAACTTGTGGTGCAGCTGAGCGGGCTGTAAGACTAAATGTTTTAGGGGTTTTAGGGGTGGAAACGAGGCCTCGTGCTACAGCAGATGCTTCGAATGCTTTTTATGAAAAGAAACACTCCTTCTTTATGACACCCATGTCATTGATTTCTACCAATCAATGTCCCATTCAAATAGCCTGAGGATGGCACACACACAGAGCCCACTGCTTTACTGCCTCAAACTGGCCATTTATGTGTGTGTGTGTGTGTGTGTGTGTTAGCTGCAGGCCAAACAGTGCGTGAGTGATTAACAGCAGTAGCTGGTGATGCAGTAAAAGGTTCATTAATTAATCAGATAATCTGTGGTTGCCATGGCGAATAGTTCTGACATGCAGTCTGGTCTGGTCTTCACACGGCACACTGAGCACGGCTCGCTTAGTTCACGTTGCTTTTGTTTTTTGCTTACTGTCGAGTCAAGTTAGGTTTAGGTGGACTTTTTTTTCTTACTTTAAAGAAAAACTATAGTTTTAATTCAGTTTTTAATTTGCTGAGTTCATCTTAGTTTTAGCCAACTTAAATTTGGTTGATTTCGTTTACATGAAGTTTAGACTGACTTAGTTTTAGTATTTAAATCAAATTTAGAATTGATTTACTTTATTCAGATTTTTATACATTATCTAGTCTACTGCAGTCTAGTTTAGTTTTTACAGTTGGGTAAAATTACAACATATACTTTCTGATGGATATAAATTGTCAAACTGTCATGTTCTCATACATGTAGCTATAAGCAGTATTGCCCAGTATTATCATTTCTTCATCAATGTGTATTTTAAAGTATCTTGATTTGCTAGGACTAACAATTTGCCCTTTAAAGAAATGTAACCATTATTGAGTCCTCTGTGATCTAAAAGTAACAGGAAGTGGAGGGAAGGATGACGAGCAGCAGCGGTCTTCACAGTTCTGATGTAAATCATGGCTGTAAATCATTTTTATTGTTCACTTGTTCAGAGTTTAGCTGCAGGCTGTCCTCTGAAGGACAACTTTCTGTGTTGTGTGGAATTTCGTGATGATCTATTCGTGGCTGCCTGGCTACACACCCTAAACACTAAACATGAATACAAACCCATCACAAATCTTAAGGAAACTCAGTCTCTATATATTTCTGTATAGATGATATTCTGTAAATGACAAATAAAATCGCTGTGGATGCAGGTCTTCTCTGCTCTGTATAACATGGATGTCTCTCTTTTTCTCTTCTAAACAGCTGATGTAAACATCTACTCTAACTTACTGTCAAGCCAAGTGTAAAGAGCAAATGTGCTGCAGCCTCTTAAAGGATGTGAGGATGTGCAGTGTCTGTGTCAGTGAAATGACATTAATGATGGATTACTGCACAGAAAGCGTGTTGGATTTCTTCTGGTAATGTTTCCAGGCTGAGCGCTTTGGATCAACAGCTGCACACATGGGAGACTGAGTGGCTAAGTGGGCCCTTATGTACAGTCCATTAGTTATGGTGAAAATCCACTTTGTCACAATCTTTAAATTGTTGCTGTCATGTAAAAAAACCCTAGTATCTCTAAATGTGAAATTTAAAGAATTTAAAGTTTTAGCTTTTCTCATATTTTTACCCAACCTAATGATGTGGCTCTATGGATGGTAATATTGGTCAATCAGATGGTCTACCATTTTGAACTGATATATTGGATAAAGAAATGAAAAAGACAGTAAGATATGGTGTTAAAAATGTTCATGATGCATCTTAACTATTTCTATGTTTAAAAAAAATGTACAAAAAATGCAATGTCCAAAATTATTCATAGGCCCTGAAATTGTAGCAAATTTTTGAGAAAATGCAAGTTTCTATAACATTTCAAATGGTCTCTGAAGAGAGAGAGAGCATTCTAATCACAATAACCCACCTATAAATTGAGAACAGCTGAAACAGTAGTTCTTTAGTTAGTTCCTAACTGCAAGTCATGGCTAAAACCAAAGAGCTCACTGAGGACCTCCGGTTGCGCATTGTGGCTGCTCACAAGACAGGAAAAGGCTATAAAACCATATCCAAGTGTTTTCAGGTGCCAGTGGCCACAGTGCAATGCATAATCAAAAAGTACAAGAAGTTCCACACTGGGAAAAACCTCAAAGGGCGTTGTAAGAAGCCAAAAGTGACCCATGAGCTGGCAAGAATGGTAGTGAGAGAGCGCAAGAAGAATCCAAAGATCACCACCCAGGCCATCCTGATGAATCTGAGCAACTCTGGTGGTGGTGTGAATGTAATGCTTGGGAGGTGTTTTCCAGCCAGTGGGCCAGGCAAAAGTCAAAGTAAATGTCATCACAAAAAAGAGGACTACGTTGAAATACTGGAGGAAAACATCAGGCAGTCTCCAGAAAAACTTGGCCTTGGCCAGCATTTAAACAAGACAATGTTCGAAACATGCAGCCAAAGTGGTCAAGAACAACAATATTAACATTTTAGAGTCCAGACCTGAATCCTATCAAGAATATCGAGAAAGAAACTAAAGACCCAAGTGATTGCAAGGAGGCCTTCAAACCTCAAAGATGTGGAGATCATCGCAAAAGAGGAGTAGACCAAAATCCCAGTGGAGACATGCAAAAAGCTTGTTAGCAACTATAAGAACTGTCATGATGGCAAATAAAGGCTTTGCCATTGATTACTGAGACTTTTGTTTGGGGGTATGAATAATTTTGGACGTGGCATATATATACTACAAATAAAGAAAAACATAGAAATAGTTAGCATTTATCTTTAACATCTCTGATACATTATCTTACTGTCTTATTTACTGTCACTTATTTATGTAATTCCAACCAGATGAAACCTAGTGGTAAACTGGAAGTTCACAATGAATCAAAATTTGGGTATGGATAGGGTATGAATAATTTGAGGCTTAACTGTAAATAGCAAATGTAAGTCGCTTTGGAAAAAAACGTCAGCTAAATGACTAATATTATTATCATATTGGATTAGTTGGCATGAAATTTTGCACAAACATTCATGTTCCCCACAGGATGAATAGTAATAACTTTGGGGATCCCAGCATTTTGTTTAGCACCATGAGGACAAAATTTCCATTTGTGCAATTGGGTTTACTGCTGTTTACTAAGCTAGCACACTAATTTGCTAAACCAACCCGTTCTCATTTCCAACTCATTACATTTGGACACTTGGTCAGACCCTTGGCGTGACAAAGCATATTTTGGGAATGAGAAAGGGTTGGCTAAACTACAATGTTGAAGTGGTAAACATTATACCTGTTAAACATCAGAATGTTAGCTTTGTGACTGCGGAGCATGTTAGCACACTTTTAATTTAAAGCAACACTGTGCTCCACAGAGCCGCTAGCGTAGACTCTTAGTCTTGTTTAACTTTACCTATTTGTTTTGTCCTGCTTCCTTTCCTGTCATTTAGTGAATGTGTTTTCGGTTTCAGTCACTCACACACACCAACATGTGTGCAAATCAACATGCTACAAATTTTTTATACAACCCTTGTAACCATATACACCTATAACTCTTACATAACCACCTTGTAACTCAGATTCCACTATAAAATTTTATTTGTCTGATTTTGTAAAATATATGACTTTCAGTACACTGAATGAATGTACACTAAATCCTGCTTTAACAGCATATGAATTAGGCCCACCAGGTCCCCATGATTTCCACGATGCAGAATACATACACAGAATTGTGGAATTTGATAATAATAATGTATTCAACTGTAAAACTCACAATATTGTGGAATCTGCCAAAATGTGATGCAATAGCCTAAAACGAATGCTTTCCCTAGAATTATAATTGGTTTTTTTCTTAGTAATTAAGCCAAATGATCAGGAAAAAAATCTGCTCTCTGTGTTACCGTGTTTTACCAAGGGTGGGGGGGGGCTCAGAAAGATTTAGAAATTTAAATGGAAAACATGGAATTTGGGAAAAAATAAAATGGATTCTAGAAAATGTTTTAATGAATTCCACATGGCCTTTACTGGGCCACAAGCTGTTAGGAACTTATTCTTTATGTTTTTATCAAGAAAAAGGCCATATATTCCATCTTCTCAAATTGTCTTTGGGTTTTGGACTGTTGGTCAGACAAAACAAGTTAGACGACTTCGCCTTGGATTCTGAAAGATAGTCGTCACCTTTTTTTCACAATTGTACATGATATCATTGGCAGTACATAAGGCTGGTTATAAGGCTAAATAGTGAATAACTTATTATAGGTTGTTAATAAGTTTAAAATTAATTTCAGTGTACTTAGTCTAATTACAGCCAGACTATCAATGACAGATTATAGATTTTGTTATAAACAAGGACAAAGTTTAAGTACCAGATGACCAGGGACCTAAGAAACAAACCCTACATTTCCTGTACTTTCTCTCTTGTGTACATTAAGTAGTTACAAAATTTCCCTGAGACACAAAGTCAAACGTTTTTCAGACTTAAAAGAAAGAGAAAAGCATAAATAACATAAATGTGTCCATGCTGTTCCTGCTTATTGTTATTTAAGGACACACACAGAAATATATTGGCTTTGTTTGCTGGTTTAGACGATGATGCTGCTGCTGTGGAAGTGGCCTAATAAATATTTAAATGCATAAATAACACAGGAGCACAGAAAAGCTAATGATGCTACAGTGACACACAGCTGACTCGAGACAACCAGTGTGTGTGTATTTGCAGAGAAAGAGGCTGAAGATGCCGTTCTCGACTCGTGTCCTTGATGTGTGAACAAAAAGGAGAGCGGGCAAGAATATGATCAAAGTGACTTGACTCATGCGTCGCTCTTTCTGTGCCCAGTTACCTGAGTGTTATCTACGCCTCTTCAATAATGTTCAAACACACTGTAGTGCGGAAATGAGATGTTTGCAAGTTTCTCGACTGTGTTAACTCTGACAGAGACACCAAGACTGGAAAGTGCCATCTGACGTGTCTACACAACGGTTTCTGCTCTCACTGCAAAACTAAAGCGCTAAAGGAGCAAATACATCATGCATGAGGGAAGGGTTTTTTCCAGAAAGGCTGTCAATACAACATCTTAACTGTGTCTTATTGTCGCTGTCAGACAGCCTCTTTTTCTCAGCCTCTTTCTCTACACAAAGAAATATTTATTCCCTATTTTAACAGCAATAAATAAAATGTTGCTTCCCTGTGCTGTTGGTGGCAAAAGATAAATTAAACAGTCTCTGCTGGCAGTTAGACAGCCTATTATGAGAATTGTTGGGGGTCATTAAAAGGTCAGCAGGGTCTGCGGCGCTCAGTGGACCCACCGTCAGCAGCAATAAAGAGTTAATAACTCTGTTTTGGATTAAATGACCATTAGTAACAGACGGGATTACCAGGCGGCTCCACAAAGAGAGCTGCACGTGGGCTCATTGTGGTCCAACTCTGCCAGTCTGGTTACATCAGCGACTAAGAATCAACCTCCTTCCTCACCCAGACGTCCCTGCATCTCTAACTGTGATACCCAAAACACACACACACACACACACACACACACACACACACACACACACACACACACACACACACACACACAGGAGTACAGTACAGAGCAGGGGAGACGCCTGGATGTGTGTTTATTCTTGGTCAGACGGTGGGATCCCGTGGCTGAAAGACAAATTTGGAATGGCGCACGGTCCAGTATTTTAGTATATCGGTTACAGTGTTACGGTCAGCCAGTCTGTCTGCCTGTCTGTTTGTCTGTCTGTCTCGGGTCGGGGGTCTCCAACTCCTCATGAATGCAAAAAATAAACACACACACACCCCTCAAATAACTATGATGTGAAAAAATGACAGCAAACCAGTGATATTTTTTTCAAGCACATTGACATTGTAACATAGTCCCAATGTTACAATTGCAACCATCTGGCCCCACAGAGCCATGACTGGACTAAGTTGTTGGTAGGTAGGTACATTTATTTTTCACAATATAACACGTCATAGTTTTGTAACTGCCTTCTGCTACATAGCAGACAACATACATTAATAGAGAATCAATTATAAAAACAGAAATAAACTACTATCAGTGGAGCAGTGCTGAGGATGAATTTGAGCTTAAAGCTATTTAATGCTCTCATTATGAACTTTAATGTAAAAAAAAACCCAACAACATATCCTCAGTCTCATGTGCACTAAACCAGATGTTTTACCTTCCAGCCACTATGTGTAGAATTTGAATTTTCTGACTTTGGCACCCTCCAGTGGAAGTATCGAATAAGACGGATAGCAATGCATGCCATTACACCCCCCATGAATAAATGGGCTTGAAGCAACACACAGACTGCACTGACATCCACACGGATTGTCTCATTTTTTTCCTTTTACGAACACAAATTTAAAAGATTAGAAAGACGTCACATTAAAATTATACCTACATGGGCTTTAACCTGGTAAAGTAAGGGTAGAATGAAACATGTACAAGTAGTGTATCTGCAAAAGTAATGTTATGGGCATGTGGAAAAGCAGTTCAGGTTTTTACATGTCATGACATCTCACATTCTATTACAGCAACCTGGCTTTGAAAGTCAAATGAATATCAGCATCAGAATATCAGCATCAGCTGAACATCAGCTTTAACTTGAATGGATTCTAAGACACTGTACACTTGAAGTTTTATTCTCAGTGAAACTGTCTCAAAGGCATTTGTAATTTACATATTTTTCGCTTAAAGGAGTAACAGTGCTGCCCTAGTTCCCGGTTGTACCTCGTCGTGTATTGTCATTGGATCTGAGTCACAGAGCTAAGATTCAGATTCTCTAAGAAGAGATTACTTAGCAAATTTTGGAAAAACTCAGAAGAACCACTGTCTGTGCTCACACCAGCCTAGATACTGTAGAAAAGACTCCGTCTTTTACAAGGAAAAAAATATTTTAACCCATTTCCCAAGTTGTGAGTGTATTTCCTAATCAAGGTAGTCTGAAATGAAACATCTCCTCGCTCTTGTTAACAATAACAATAATAATTAATAACATAATATGCCACTACTGGTTCATGTGATACAAACTGACAAGGATATCTGTACTTTCCTGCAACCATATTTATTGAAATAAGAGAAAGAAGCACATCTTGGTAAACAAAGTAAAAATCTCTTTTATTGCGCAGTGGGACAGAATTTCTTATTCAGCTCCATAAAGCTGTGTGTGTGTGTGTGTGTGTGTGTGTGTGTGTGTGTGTGTGTGTGTGTGTGTGTGTGTGTGTGCGTGTGTGTGTGTGTGTACACGAGGATTTTGGAAATAGTGGTCGGCTAAGTGCTGGTTTTATTAGTTTATGTAGCTCTGTGAGCTCAGATGTGGTGATAACACATGAGAGGCACAAGCTGGGGAGAGATCTTGCATGTCTTTGCATCATATGAGTCAGTCTGTACTACTGCAGCCTCATACTTGCTGTCGTGTCACTGCGCCATACTAGCAACACAAATTTATAAAGCATGAAAACAACTCGATTATCGTCAAAAGTGACATGCAGCATCTCTGCTGTTTTTTATTTAAGAGATTTAACACATTCATTCCCCCATTGAAACATACAGAATAATCCCTCCTGACCAACCAACTGCAGCGGGAAAACAGCTGTTGCTCTTTTAACAGATTTACTGGGATTTGGATTAAAATAAATTGGATTAAATTAAGATTTAAATAGAGCCAGATATATTGGATTTTGCAAAAGCACTGCTGAAAAAACTATATGCAAACAAGGATTTATTATCACTAAAATATAATGTTTCTTCCTGTGAAATGAATGCTTTATTGTAATTTGGGATTTACAACAGAAGTCCTTCTGTCCTGCAGCCCTCCTTGCTGAACCCACTCTGAACCACTAGAGGGCGACACGGCAGCTTTGTTCCCCATGAGGAGCCTCTGGTTTACACACTGCCACCTTCCTCTGTTACCAGAGGGGAGGATGCTGAGATGCATGGACAGTTGCCATCAGACTCGCCCCTCTTTTAAACACGCAGACTCCATTTTACTAAAGAGTGTAAGTGTGTGTGAGAGAGAGAGACTAACCATACTGAACATGCTCATTTTTGTAAACAAACCTAAACTGCATGTCTAGCTGGTATCCTAGCAACAGACAGACCAGTTGGAGCACTATAAATATCATTTTTCTCTGAGCGTGTGCGTGTGTGTGTGTGTGTGTACATTTGGTAGCATGGATACGATCTATCTATCTATCTATCTATCTATCTATCTATCTATCTATCTATCTATCTATCTATCTATCTATCTATCTATCTATCTATCTATCTATCTATCTAGATCAAGAGTGAGAGCAGAAAGCAAGAGGACTGGAAATATAGAAAATGAGAGGGAAATGGGATGAGAGAGAGAAGAAGGGAGAGAGGAGGAAGGGATCAGCAGGATAAGATCAGGAGGCACCAAAGAGCAACAGTGGGTAGATGTTCTACAGTTGGTGTTACTGTATCATCATCTAATCAACAGATGATGTAGTCTGGTATTTAAGTACTTGTCCTTGCATTCAGCAGCACCATCACTGGGCGTGGTGGTGCAGTGCCTCTCCTCACCACAAGGTGGGTCACCTGTTCCACTTCAGAGTAAGAGAGCTGGCGCAAAGGCAGAAAGCAGGAGAGAGAGAGAGAAGGGCAGACAGCTGGGAGTAGAGAGGTTGGCTTGAATTGATGCCAGGGGCAGTTCCTTTTATGTTCTTGTGCTCAGGATGTATAAATGAGAAAAGCACGAAGAGACGACGATTTTGTATTCGACTTCACAATCTCACGGTACCTTTTTCATCTGCATGTATTTCCACAGTTTTGCAGTTCAGTGATTAAAAGGAAAAAAATCCTGAGATGCAATATAAAGACAAATTTTTATGACTTCATAACAGTCATTTCTATACTCAGGCTTCCTCTACTCACTCACTGTGGTAATGTTTTGTATCCACTGTCATTTTCAGACTTGCACATTTGGTTTGATTAACCCCCAAAGGTAAAAAAAACCCCAATAACCCTGAAACCCATTTCTTGGAGCCACACTGCAACTCAGCTTCCTTTTCTAATATCCTGTCAGTTGTTTGTGGGCGCCTGCTACCTTGGAACAGGAAGGGTGGGTCTCATACCGTCAGTGTATCACTCTAATACAGGAAGTATGACAGGTGATGTGAAACTGGCACCTAAAAATCTGTGTGTTGTTCAAGTTGCATTTTGAGAAAACATGACGCAAAAGGCTAATTTCGTTTGCGTGGCACACACTGAGGTTAATGTCAGAAGCTGGCAAAATTGAGATAACGTTTGGCATTTTGGGAAATACACTGATTCTCTTTCTTGCAGAGAGATTGAAAGAAGATTGATACCACTCACATGTCTGTCTTTTAAATAGCATTAGCTTAGCTTAAAGACTGGAATCAGGTGGAAACAGCTAGTCCGCTCTGTCCAAAGGTAACAAAAACATCTGCCTCCCAGCTTCTCTAATGAGGGTATTTCCCAAAACGCCAAATTATTCCTTTAAAAATACATTCTTCCTCTTTCTTTATCATTTTAATGATGATTTACTATTATATTACTTTTACATGCATATTATATTCATTTGAAGATTGAAGAAAAATTCCATTTTTATTAAATGTTTAATTATTTCCCCATGTTTTATTCGCTGTAACAATATTTGGTATCATATTATTATGATGATGATATATGTTTTTATGATGTAGAATTTGTAGGCATTTCGACTTGTAGGAGGAATAACTTATAATCGCTCAAGAATATGTTCCTGCTGGTGATCCAGCAGGCACAATTCCTGAACCCAGAAGTGTGGGCACACCTGAAAGGAATTCACTCAATCAACAATCAATATCAACATCAACATTGTGATAAATTTTATCACAATTTATAGCTACCAAAGGCTTCTTAAGTTACCTTGCTGAGCTTTCCACCACTAGTAACGCTCTGGAGCAATGGTTTTCCCGTTGTGTTTGTATTGTACACACACACACAAGGACGCATAAACATGCTTTCTTTATACAGTCCTGCAGCCAGTTTCAAGCTATTTTGCATGCTGGTGGTGGTAACCCACAAAGAGGCATAGCAATGCGTAGTAAACAAAGCTGGAAACAATACAGGATTATTAACCTTTGAAAATATTTAATGTGCAAGGAAATGCGTTTAGCATGTCTTTCAGAACAAAGATATCCCGTTTTGCTGAGAAACAGTGAAGGTAAACAGAAGGCTCCACGGGGCACCTTCAACTTTAAATGATACTTAATTATGCTGCAACATAATGTGTTTTTGAGTCAGATAGCAAGATCAAACATCACAGTGTAGGGAGCCAATGATACCACAACAACACACTTTGTAAAGTAGCCTCATCTTTGATGGAAGGAACATGAGAGCCATTCAATCAAGGACCTGATGAATATACAAGACTGGATAAATTATCATGATCTGGACTGGTAGCTGAACCACAGTAAACAAAACCGATTAGTCCCACTTTGCAGATGTGAAATCTGCGTAGCTGCTAAAAGATCTACAATCTTTTAAAATATAAAATATATTTTTACTGTTCTATTCTATATATAATAACTGTTAGCTACTGTTTTATGTTTATTGTTAGTATCACAAAGGTAGTATGATTCCCTACACAGGCAAGTATGTAAGCTAACAGAGAAGACTCAAATGCTTGACAGTTTAGGCAATCTATCCATGTTCCAGGGTTGAAACCGTATAAACTGAATTGTTAGTCAGCAGGGGAACATCTCTGCAGGCAAGCAACAGCTTTACATGGGCAGTCAGGTGACGTGCAGAGACTTGGAGCTCGCTAAGGACACCTAATGAGCAGATCCAGTGGGCCTGGGACACAAACAGAGCACCCACAAAGGAGAGGAGGCTGACAGAGACAGTGACGGTGGAGTTAGTGTGTGTAAACTTGAAGGCATGCCAGATGGTGGCCAACACAGATGTGTTGTGACGAATCAATTCCACGTTCAGATTTGCATAGTGTGAATGCAAGGTTAGGAGAGACTCTATGACCATTATGGCACTGCTGACATTGTAGAATCTGCACATGAAATATAAATATCTTAGCATACTTTTTCATTACATTACATCATTATTATAATGTGTTTTATATTAGCAGCCTCATATTGTTATTTCTTACATAGAGGAGCAGCACAGTAATGTAAAAAATAATTACATCTTGGATTGCCAAGACATGTGGTCCAAACCTTATTGCCCCACATAGGATTTGTTTATCCAACACAATCACCAGGTCAAAATTTGACTTTGTCTATTACTTTGGTTTATGAGCAAACTAATGACATTCTCATCAGCATCAGCTGTACTTAATGTTTAGTACTCATTAGCAAAGCCAGACAGATATCTCAACACCTGGACAAGCGAAACCGATAACATCTACATGGCTAGATGCCACAACAGGGGAGCAAAAACATCTGTACTATTGTACTTACAAATTAACACTTTAATTGACCTGGTACTACCTTATAGCCCGAAAGTGAAATCAATGTATGAAACTATGTGTAAAGTAGTTGAAAATGTGTTTGAAACAACAATTACAAGTTGTTCTGCGCTGTGTGATGCTCAGCCACAGTCTCTACTGATGAACTGTAATGCAGGTGCTTTACTGGATTAGCACTGGCAGTGGGCCAGGTTCATTAAATTGGCAGGCTCTTGGATAAACATCTCAAGGTGAACGATGATTGCTAATTGTACTTGATCTTAGTGCAGGCCTCTTAAAAATTCTTGCACGGCTCTGACAGGTGATAAGCCCCCCCACCCCCACCGCCATGTGCCTCTATATCTCTTTAAACTCCCTCCCACCTCTCTCCTCCTCTCCTCCTGGTCTTCATCTCTGCTTTTTCATTATCTCCTAAATCTCTGAAATAATGTTTTCAGTCTAACCTACACCATGTTTTTTTTTTCTGCAATGCCAGCAAAAAACGTTAACTTTGAAATTATGAGGCAGCATGTGTCAGCTTCTGAGGAATGTTCTGTGACATATGATTTATGCAGGGTAGCGTTTTGTGTGAATATGAGATAAAACACAGCACATGGCAAACCTGCTTCGGACCTGATTAACTACGATATATTGTGTCATTGATACTGATGCAAAACTCACCAGAAGTCATGGGGCTAGCTAGCAACATGACAAAAAAGTGTTTGGCTGGGACTCGGATGAGCCACCTGGACAGCTTAAGCCATCCTTAATCTCACCCTAATCTATAATTTTTTTAATGAATCAATGCTGCTCTTTTTAAGTTTGGATCTAATATCAGAGGAAATCAAACACCGGAATGATGTGTTTTACCAGCTTGCATAAAAGTAAGTACAGAAGCCTTAAAGTTGATGATCTTTCTCTAATAAAAAGAGAAACAATTTGTCTCACTTGGTGTTGTCAGCTCAGCAATTCCTATCAAATGTGGACGAACACCAAAGCACAGAGTCTGGTCTTTTATTGCATGCATGACTTGAATGGAGAACCAGTATGAAGGCATTCCTGTCTTTCTCTGTGTTTTCTCAAAATAACATGAAGGGCATTTTGTTCCAACCCCATTAACACTGGATTTATGTTCATTCATTCTTTATATAAAGCATATAAAGCTCACAGTTACAAAGAAATAAGGCGGGCTCTACAAGGTACAAGGTTGTTATTAGTCATTATACAGCACAAGGCTGCATAACGAAATTAAATTTGCACTTCCTTCATGCTACACACACAACATGTAACCGAATGTTGGCCTGTATTAAAATATGGTAACATATAAAATAAAAACAATAAATACATTTTTTTATATACATATTTACATACACACCATTTTTTTGAATTTGCATCTGGGGTGAATGTAACCAGCAGTAATCAGATGATAATATCAAATTTTCATCTTCACAATAAACAGTCTGACATTTAGAAAACAGTCTTAACTGTGACTGTGAGCTCACAGCTCGGAACATGAACCCCCTGCCGAGGGCTTGATCCTGGATGTTGATCGGGCAGGTCTCTGCAACGATGTGGGCACAACAGTCTCTGAAATCTGTAGTCTGGTCAACAAAAGTCCCATTTTGTCCAGACCGGCTCTTTATGAGCAAAATTAAGTCCAAGCTGGGCCAGCATGGCTCCTGTCCTGGCTCTCTATCCTCTGCTCTGAGTGATGGGCCGGGTGGATCGTGGTTTGCTGCTCTACACCAGCATATTGGATTTGAAATGAAACAGTGACTGTAAGGTTAAAGTGCTGACTTTCTGACGGTGTCAGATCAGTTAAACAGTGTAGGAAGTGTTGCCAGTTTCATGAGCCCAAACATACTATACAGTATGCTCTTCTATGTACTGTACTGCACACATATGGATGGCAATAGTCTCTCTTATTATTCCTTTAAACATGATAATATTAATTATTTGACAAAAAAGTCTCAACACTAGGCCCATTTATTGAAAAGGGATTTTCACCTGCATCTCGTGGCCTTCATCATGTTGCTCATTTGTCATGTAGCTGGTTCACCAGCAACCATGTGACCATGTGGCAAAGGCACTTAAAATGTGAAATCCTTTACATTAGTGTCACATCTGAGTAATGTATGTGTGGTGCCACTACAGCAATGACAGCTTGTCTACTAATTTGTCTACGACCCTCTATAGACGAGATGGTAAGCCTGTCTTTGTCTAAAGGTTGTGTCTGGTGTTGGATGGGAATGACCTACTCAATCTGTCTGCAGACGTCCTCTGACTCCTGGTTAGTGACCTTTGACCCCTTCTCAGTCGATGCAGCAACCAGTTTATGTCTGGTGTGCACAGACAGTTGATGTTGTCTGTTCCCGGTGTTCATTCAGTCTCTTGTCCAGGGTCCTTGCTGATTACCAGTGTGCAGTAATGTTCCACACAGTTGCATGTGACGTCTTCAGTCTCTAAGGTGTGCCAGCAGAGCTCTTAAAGACCGGGAAGGTTTCTGGTATTATTTTGTTGTCCTTGTGACTTGAAAACTCATGACATTGCTGTGGCAGTAAACACCCTCATTTTAAAGCTATGAGCCAGCACTTTAACCTCATAACCATACTTTTATTTCAAATCCACTATTCTGGAGCGCAGAGCCAACACCACCAAACATGTGTCAGAATACATTTGGCTGCTTAAAGGCTCCTCTAACTTTTTTTCTTTGATGTTTGTTGTCAGTGGGACCTGAAAAGTCTTCTTAACTACGTGGGGAAAAGCTTGACAACTCCAGACCAAATGGGATATTAAACCTACTACTGAATTAAATCTGACAGGGATCCCATTTCCATGTAAAACCCATCTTCCCTTATTGATCATAATAGCTTGCACACTGGCAATGAACATCATATTTCACTATTACTTTGTACTCCTGGCTATTAAAGTGACAGCTGTGGTTAAGATTATGCACTGACTCATGCACAAGAGAAAAATGTTTTGTCTTGGAGCGCATCATTATCTGTGTACGTTTTGTCCTGTTTGCCCTCAGCAAAAGAGATGTGCAAAAGTTAAGTGCAAGGCGGCAAGACATAAGATAATATATTACAAGTGCTGTGTGGTAGAATGTCATTTGCCTGTTATTTTCTAGAGCATAAAAAAGCTTTGTGGGTAGCAGCCTGCTCAGTTCAACACCACAAAGTCCCAGACTGGCTTTTGATTCAGTAAAAAATGATGGAAGTCTTTCCCACTCGCACTTCTGTTTAACATGACTTCTGTGTCTGAAGTAGGCTCTGTCTGTTTCAGTTAAGGAGAAGTCTGATGTTACTGCTGCTATCATCTGTTTCACTTGATGATGATTCATTGATATTTTCCCCCAGGACTTAAAAAAAAAAAATCTCACTGGCACTGGTGAAATCGCTCGGGTAAGGATTCAAGATTCTTGACACTCGACCGTCTAATGCACCTGTCAGTCACCCTACTCATCAGTCAATTTTCCCCCTGTCAGTCTTAACCCTGCTAAATCAATCTATATTTGTTCTGCTGGGGTTCTGCTGCTGTTCTTCATGTTGATTCGTTATTCTGTCCCTTCCATGTTTCCCCTTTGTCTACCTATATAAAATGACCACAAATCTACTTTTAACCTTCTGGGAAATATGCTCAGCTGCGTTCTTTTTTTTTTAAACTATACTCAGGAATATTGATAGCACTCTTCTGTCTGTACCATAAATAACAAGGCTGGAGCCCGAAGCTGACTAGCCAAGCTAAACAGCTAGCCTGGCTCTGAGTAGAATAGCTATATGTCTACCAACACTTTCAATCTGTACACAGTCTGTGGTTTTACATGCTGTCATTAAATAGTGCTAGAGGTGTTTATAGGTTTATTTGTTACCTCTGGACAGAAACAAGCTGCCTGCTCACTGTCCTGATGCTAAGCTAAGTTAACTGCCTTCTGGCTCCAGCTATGATAAGAAATTAGCATATCAATGTTACTCACTTTTAATTATTGAACGTCTGGGCCATTAGACATTCTTTTGGCTAGAGTGACTGAGAAGAGGGAAATAACAATGAGTTATTTTCAGAATTTATGAACCTAGAGGCAACTCTCACTGAGGGGATGTTCAGACAGAAAACAGCCTTGCATGGAGACAAGACTGTCTTCTCAAGAAGAACAACAGCATCAGTCGTTTCAGCAAGAGCACCAAAATATGTGTGTTGTTTCGGGTACCAGTGACATGACGCAATAGGATTCAAGTTGAGCAACAGATTTATAAGTTTGCGGACTCATCAGACACCCCATGATGGTTTATAATACTACGTAACACAATTTTACAATCATTTCATTGTTTCATTGCAAAGATGATGAGGTGAGAAGAAATGCAGCGTTCGCTTTGCAATGATATCTACCTCGCTGAGTCCGGTTCAACATTTTTGCATTTCTTTTGCCGGCGGGCCTTCCCTTGACACCCCCACAGAGCCAATGACGGGGGGGCTGCATTTTTTTCACACCATGCAGTTGTCTGTCTGAACATGGCGTAAGAGCCTTTTATTGTTAAAAGGTTAAATATTAGCATGTTGGATGATGGTTACACACCTGCTGACACCGTCCCAAATGTCAGCGTTTGACATTCTAAAAACTAACACGAAGCTCAGCACATTCTGTGCGTATTGTCGATGTTGTTATAGTATAGGTGATTAGTAAAAGTGATTAAAATAATGATGTTTCTAAAATTCCAACAATGATAATAATCATAATGTGTTGTCATTGTCGTGATGTAAATGTTGGTATAGTTGGTGTACTGTGTAATAAATTATGTGGACAATAAGAACAGTTTGACGGATCCAAACACGGCTCCAAACAAACAAACCAGATATGGGTACAGTGTTGGCCCAAAAGAGCTAAAAGAGAGGAAATAGGAGGTTAGGAGAGTGACTGATTTTTTTGAAAAGCAATTAGGGTGAGTTGAACAGATAAGATTCAGAGCTTTTTCTCCTTACACGCCTCCATCCCTCCCTCTGGGTTCACCCTCCCGTCTCTCCATCTGCCCAGCCTCTCTCCTCCCCTCTCTGCATTCTGCTTGAACCCGGCAAACCAGCCTTTTCCGTCTAACTACTGCCACAGCAGCGAGGATGAAAGACTCCTCTCCCTCTATTTCCTCATGTGTGAATGAATACTGTCTGACACACCCTTTCTCTCTCTCTCTCTCTTGGCCTCCTATCACTCCAGCCCACATTTACTATTCTATCTACCATGACAGGGGTTCTTTCTGATCTGTGTGTGATCTTTTCAAGTTAATAGGACATGAGGCCCAGTTGAAATCCAGGTCAGAGTATGTGTTATCTGGTGAAGTGTATAAAGACTGTGCAGAATTACTCCCTTGCTTTATATCAGTGTGCCAACATGAGAGAGCTCTGTGTGTATTTGTGCTGCAGAGACACAGATATAAGCATTATCAACACATGTATGGACACGTCAACAGGCTGTCATGAAGACATGAACAGATAACTGCACTGTGTTGTGTTAACATGTTTGATGGTGTTGGCTCTGCGCTCCAGCACTGTGTTCCTGGCAGTACATGTGTGAAGATTTAGTTTGGGAATCTTAAGTGTAAAGCAAACAGAGAGCAGGTAAACACTTACATATATATATAGTTTCAGTGTATACATAGCTTCAGCGTTGTTGGCATCAGTATTTGAGAGTGTGTGTGAGATTTAGATTGTATCAGAGTGCGACAGGAAGTGTTTGTCCTTCTGAAATATGTCAACTCACTTCATGACTTCCTCCCACTGAGAGTCAAATGAGGGGAGGACAGGAAGCAACATGTTTGTTTCTCTCCGTTATCATGTGGAGATCGTGTGTGTGTGTGTGTATGTGTGAGACAGATGTTTGAACCAGAAAAGCCCTCTCCATTTCCCTATCTCAGAGAAAGCCCTTATTTTTATGACCTGGGTCTTCATAATGATCATAATGTTCATCCATGTATTTATTGTAACATTACATATAATATAATGTAATTATTATAACAACTCACTCACAAACAGCAAAAGTCTAGTGAGGCAGTGATTACTCTGTACGAGGTAATGCACAGAGCAACCATATGAATGATCAGACATCACACATCAAGTGCACTCCTTAAGTCTGGGCTCTGGCCGGGCCACTTAACCTTAACATTTACCTTGTTGTCCTGTAGCCACTCCCTTATCTTGGAAGTATGCTTAGGGTCCTTGTCCTGTTGGAAGATGAACCTACGCCCCAGTCTGAGGTCCAGAGTGCTCTGGTTTTCATCAAAGATCTTTCCCTCGATCCTAACTAGGGATGGTACTGGCCAGGTGATGAGCGGTGCCTGGTTTCCTCCAGACATGACGCTTGCCATTCAGTCCAAAGAGTTCAATCTTTGTTTCATCAGACCAGAGAATTTTGTTTCTCATGGTCTGAGAGTCCTTCAGGTGCCTTTTGGCAAACTCCAGGCGGGCTGTCATATGCCTTTTACTGAGAAGTGGCTTCCGTTGGGCCATTCTACCATACAGGCAGATTGGTGGAGTGCTGCAGAGATGGTTGTTCTTCTGGAAGGTTCTCTCACCAGAGATATGCTGGACCTCTGTCAGGGTGACCATCGGGTTCTCGGTCACCTCGCTGACTAAGGCCCTTCTCCCACGATCGCTCTGTTTGGCTGGGAGGTCAGCTGTAGGAAGAGTCCTGGTGGTTCCTAACTTCTTTCGTTTACGGATAATGGAGGGCACTGGGCTCATTGGGACATTCAATGCTGCAGAAATTTTCTGTTCCCTTCCCCAGATGTGTGTCTCAATACAATCCAGTATCAAGGGTCTACAGACAATCCTTGGACTACATGGCTTGGTTTAGGCTCTGACATGCACTGTTAATGTTAATATCCTGTCAACTGAATTTGCCACAGACGGACTCCAGTCACGCTGTAGAAACATCTCAAAGATGATCAGTGGAAACAGGATGCACCTGAGCTCAACTGAGTGTCAAAGGCTGTGAACACTTGTAATGTACGTGTTATTTTTACTAAATTTGCAAAGATTCCAAAAAAACTTCTTTCATGTTGTCATTATGGGGAATTGTTTGAAGAATTTTGAGGAAAATTGAATTTCATCCACTTTGGAATAAGGCTGTAACATAACAAATGACATAAACACCGTCTCTACATTTAAGAGTAGGCTTAAGACTTTCCTTTTTGATAAAGCTTATAGTTAGGGCTGGCTCGGGTAAGTCCTGAACCATTCCTTAATTATGCTGCTATAGGCTAGACTGCCGGGGGATTTCCCATGATGCACTGAGCTCCTCTCTCCTCTCTCTCTTTCTCTCTGAGTGCAACCTCATCCCATTAATGCATGTTACTAACTCGACTTTTTCTCCTCTCCCGTGGTCGTGTGCTTCCCCTCCTGTCGCTTCCTGCGGGTGTTGCTGGCTCTGGAGCTGTGGAGTCAGGATCTGTGGTTGGGAGTCTCCTGCTGCCCCGTGTTCCTGCTCGGCGCCCTCTGCTACAGTTGCAATTGCTATTACTAGTCCTATTGCTATTATTACTGTTATTATTATTATCATTAACATTACTATAAATATCTGTACCATTTTTCATTCAGTCTATAGCACCATCACCTTTATTGTCTGTACCTCTATGTGTATACTGTGTAGGTTGCCTCCCTCTGCTCTCTCTCTCTTGCTCTCTCTCCCCCTCACCCCAACCGGTCGAGGCAGATGGCCGACCACCCTGAGCCATGGTTCTGCCTCTTAAAGGAAGTTTTTCCTTGCCTGTGTCGCCTAGTGCTGCTCTTGGTGGGAATTGTTGGGCTTCTGTAAATAACTTCAGAGTACGGTCTAGACCTGCTCTTTATGAAAAGCACTGTGAGATAACTGTTGTTGTGATTTGCTATATAAATAAAATTGAATTGAATTGAATAAAAATAGCTTTGCTGGGCTCTGAGAAAGTTATACAAATGGAAATCACAGTGGATTAAAAATTGATTACACTAAGTGTAATATTTGAGCACTTTTACAGATGTCTCTTTTATAATGGCTGACTATGGGGAAAGTGCTTTTTGGGCCACTGGGACAAATTGGCAGCAAAATTACCAAATTTCATGGTAGTCCATTATCCAGTTCTTGAGATATTGCAATCTGGACCAGAGGTGGGCCAAAGGACCGACACTGCTCTCCTACGGTGTCACCTCTAGCATGGGTGAAAATCTGTCTGGTTGTCTGTGAGCTTGGATGATTGGTTGTAAAGCTGTGTCTCGCCAATCAGCAGTAAAATTGGGGAGGTCACAACTGATGGGAATGATGCAGGCAACCTGATACTGCAGCACTATTAGGGTTGCCTGCCGCTGGCTATAGGACACCCAGCCGTAAACAGCAAGAGCTTATTAAAATGCAATTAAAGAGCTCTCATTAGATGTCACAGTGTGCGCCAACGATAATCCTGAAGCTGGTTCGGTTTAAGCTATGGTACTGTAATGATTTGATTTCCAATTGTTGGAAATGTTTTACATTTCAACTGGCAAGCTTTTTACTGAGGTGTTATGCTCTCAGGGCCTGACCACGCACTTTACCTGGTGATTGGATTAAACCTAGCAATTGTGATGCTAGCATCTACATAACAAAGTCACATTTTAGAGAACTTATGCTTCTTTTTTCCCTGATCATAGCACAAGTTTTGCCATTTCACTTAAATATCTTAAAAATCTCATATATTCAGTATTCAGTCTGACTGAAGGGGTGAGACTGCCTGGGAGTAGTTTCCTCGAAGCTGAAAGGTTAAAACACACACACACACACACACACACACACACACACACACACACACACACACACACACACACACACACACACACACACACACACACACACACACACACACACACACACACACACACTAATACTGAATGATTTGGAGACGAGAAGAGGTTGGCTTTTTTGTAGTCATGAAAACAGTGGCTTTTTAATGTAAACACTACATTCGATTGGTTTTTCCAGCACGGACATCCCACATGAAATAACAACCATTCACTAAAGAGGAGTAGAAGGGGAAAGAGAGAGAGAGAGAGAGAGAGAGAAAAAATAAGCTGCACAGAAAAAAGCATTCACTGGGTAAAGAAGAGAACATAGAGGTAAAAAAAAAGAATATATGAAAGAAACAGGAACAGAATGCCAAAGGAACAGGTATATTATGTCATTATACACAGTTGTTTTCTCTTTTGAAAAATAAAAATCAAGAGGGCAAGAAAGAGAGGTCTATATAGATAGATGGGTAGATAGATTGATGAGAGGTAACATAGATTAAGTATGAATAGATAACAAATTTCCAAATCTACATATTGTGTGTGTGTGTGTGTGTGTGTGTGTGTGTGTGTATGTGACGTGAGAACTGTGCTTTTCATTGTAGACCTGGAAGGTGTGTGTCAAACTGAAAAGAGACGGAGAAGAAGTAGTAGAAGAAGAAAGGAGCATGACTTTATACAGCGTTGATGTGTGAACATGCGGCGTCCCTAACTAGCGGACGCAGCGAGAAACGTGCTCTCCCCCAAAAAAGTGGTTTGCTTTTTTTCTGAAATCATAAAAAATAGATATTGTTATAATATTATATTTAATCGTTCTGAGTCAGGCTAAAGTGAGGACACGGTTCTAATGCAGGGAAACAGGCAAAACGGTAAAAGGGGAGAGAGGGCTGGGGCACAGTTCAGAGCATTACAACAACACATGGTCGGTCTGAGAGCGTCGTGGTTCCAGATCAGCTCGCTGTCAAACTGGAACCCTTTACTTTTTATTTAAAAAAAGGGAGATATAGAGAAAAAAAACATTTTGTAGCTACAAAGCACAAGAAAGAGTATCTTTTGAGAATATTACAGGATCATCATGATTGTTGTTGTCACTTTTATTAATTGTTGTAGGTTACAGGTTTGAATTCTACATGTCACTGCAAGAATCCCAAAATCTACACTTCTCCCAAGCCGTGACCTTTCAACCTTTCAAAACTTTGCCTCTTAAATCTGAACCCACCTCGTCCCATTCAGGAACCAGTCATCCGTCTCCTGCTGTTGCTGCTATCCGTCTTCTTGGCTCTTTTTTTGTATTTTTACCCCCATTTTTATTCATCTTTTGCAATTTTTATTAAAAGTTTTTTAAAAATTATCTCAACAGTATCTATGTGAAGCTTTTTATTTTATTTTTTTTTATGTTTTCTGAATTGAACTGGTCTCTTTATACAAATGCTTGAGTGTCTCATGCTATCTGTGTCAGGGCTTTGGAAGGAAGAAGAAAAAAGGAGTGAGGGGTGATAAGGGTTGGAAAGTAAGCAGGGCCCTTTAACCCAGAAATCACGACTCCAGGGCTCCATGCTAAAACAAAGAGATGGATGGAGGTGAGAGAAGTAAAGGCATGGTGGTGGTGGTGTGTGTAAATAAAACACGGCAGAAAGAAAGACAGGTAGGTGTAGGACAGACGATCAATAAATTAATTAATAAATTAATCGACCATTATCAAACCAGGAGTGAGTTTCCTTACATGGAGAATGTTAGTATGTCTGGAGATTATAACAGTGAGGAAGGTAGAGTTATAATGTTATGTACTTGCTTCTAAAAGCATAGCTATCTACAGTTCAGTACCTGTTACATGGCACTGATAGGATACACTTCCTATTGGCTCTTAGGCTCGGTCATGGCCGACAATTGGCTAATGGGCCAAGGCCAAAATTGGGAAACAGGAAGCCTCCCTTCCTGTTGATGAAAACTAGATCGTGGGGAGTAAAATGATACAAGCTACTCAAAAACAAAAGGGAAATTGACAGCAAACATCTTCAAATGTCTTGGCTAATGTAAACAAAAGACAAATGTTAAAATCAGTGTGTCAGTTTCAGCAGGTCCCGAGAATATTTTAAGGTTTTCGCTGACCTGTCTGGTGCTTTTTAGTGCTATTGACATTTTCACATATTTCCGCAAAAAAAAAAAAAAAAAAAAATGTTATTACATAATCACTACTATAGCAAAAAAAATCATACACATATAAGGTGAGGCAAAATGTGAATAAAAATCAGTGTACAGACTGATACTCGTAATAAATATACACACGATCAACAAAAATATTCATAGTAATAATAAAAAAAAAGGTACAGGTTTGTTTTTGTTAACAACAAAAGACACAGCTGAGAAAGAAAGAGAGGAAAACAGGGAACAGAGGCTTTCATTGACTTTGTTCAAGAAGTTTTCAAGGCTGCAGGGTTTTGTGTTTTCTACTAAAACAAATTAGTTTGCTTGGCAGCAGGCCAAAGAGCATCAGGAGAAGTCGGAGCGAGAAGAGACAAGAACTAAAAACATTATATATATATATTTATATATACGTATGCCTATTTTTTTTAAATTATCCTCATTATTAATATGTACCTAGTTGCATTTTTCTTTCTTTTTTCTTTAAATAATCAGCAGAATCATCATCAGTGTCATCATCACCATCATCATTTCCACAGCAGTGTCAAAGGAACGGGAGCAGGAAGGGGGGGGAGGAGGACAGGGGGGAGAGAGAAGAGGGGACAACGGGGGAGGGCATGACGGGGTGTGTGGGCATGCTCAGTACAAGCCACACCCTCGGAGGTTGTTGGCGATAATGATGTCGGTCACGGCGTCAAACACCACCTGGATGTTTCCTGTATCCGTGGCACAGGTCATGTGACAGTAGATTTCCTTATTTGGAGAGCGATTCTTGCTCTCGAACTGTGCTTGGATGTAAGCTGCTGCGTCGTCATAGGTATTGGGTCCTGGAGATAGATGGAGAAAGATATACATGATACAGTTCTGGTTTAATAGAACTGTTAAAATGCCACTCTCTCATTTTACACTGGGGTTGAATGCTGGTAAATGACCCTTAGCTAAGCCCCGCCCCCCTTAGTTACTGTTGCTAAACCTGACAAAACTGTCGGCGTTGCCACTGTCTATTACTGCACTCCCAGGAGAAATATTCTCAAATTTGTTGTGAAAAGTGACCTCAGAAAGAAGCAGACAGTTTTGCATTTTACATTTGAAGGTTGTTTTCAGGCTGTCAGACAGACGTGAAAAAAAATAAAGACAGAAGCTAAAGCCGACCGCCCACACAGTCCAAGTGAACCACCTCCCCTGACGATTGAGACAAAAGACAATTATATTAAAGATTAATATTGTTCCTGTAAAGCTGGGTAGGTCTCTATTCATTATTATAATCATTAAAAAGCAGAACAGTAGGGCTTTATTACCTTACATTCAGTAGGAAGTTAGCTAGCATTAGCTAACTAACATTACATTAGGGACTATCCACAGCTGACATTTTTCTGGATGTTTTAGGTTTTGGAAAGGGAATAAATTGTACTTCTCCTTTCAGCCTCTCTGGGTAGTGACTGTAACAGGAACAGTGTTTGACCAAATCTTAGAAAAACACAGCCAAAAAAAATGACTCTTTTTGCATTAGAGTCAGTGGAGCGCAGCCATGAAAGTGTCAGACCACAGAGCGAGTCCTATACTGCTTGGCTAGCTGATTGGCCACTAGGGGTGGGGGGAAAAAAATCGATACAGCATAGTATCGTGATATTTGCCATGGCAACACTGTATTGATACACAGATGCCAAGTATCGATATTTTATTATATAAATTGCAGATGGGAGTTTTAACTTTTTGGTGCTAGAATAATAAAATCTTTTGCTTTTTTAGTCCACTAGAAAACTTAACAGGATCATATAGAGGACTGAAAAAGTGATATGAACAGAGAAATGTCCCTTTCTAGATAAACAGATGTTGACAAAGTTTGACTTTAGGGACCTTATTGGAAGTTGGAAAAAGGTAATAAATTGCAATATATCTCAATATATTTAAAATCGCATCGCAACATAAATATCGTGATAATATCGTATCATGGGGACTCTGGTGATTCCCACCCCTATTGGCCAGCTGTGTATTCGGGGTGTGGCTTAGTCAAGGGTCAATTGAGATCCCTGTATTCGAATCTTACATAACAAGACTATTCTTGCTAAGATCTGATCTTTTGCCCTATTTCTCTGTTCTGTTGGATTTATAACGTGTGTTGATAAGTCCTACAGATGTCATTCGCATGTTGCTGAAAGTAATCTGTTTTGTGTAAAGGCATTGTTGCTCTACTACCACATAAATAAACAGTTATGAAAGAAAAAAAAATATGAATAAACAGCAGTTTTGTGGTTAAAATCAAGTTTCATTAATAGCGCAAATATCCAGGAAACCCATGAAGAGCGATATATTCCCAAGAAGTAATTATTTTAAAATCACAGGAAATCCATCAACCCCTTTTTGCCATTAAATTCAATTTACTTAAGGGCCAGAGTTTCATCCAGAGCGTACCACTGCAACAATGACAGACTAAAACATAAAATGTCACTATGACCTCCATACTGTCTGCTAGCGTCACACTAAAGCACTGGAGAAAGAAAAGGCTTTCTCAATCACAGTGTTTTTCATCATCTCCTAAAAGGTCCCATTTATGTAATGTAATCAAAAAACACATTAGCTGTATGTGTGATGTAATATGCCTAAAACACATTCTTTTCTTTTGACATTTTCGCAAATATCTGACCTGTAATATCCGACTTTACCATAATGTACTGTATGGAGGACTAACAGAGATGGAAGAAGTCATGGTGACTGGTCAAAATGTGTTGATATTTGTGCTTTAATATGTGTTTACAACAATCATAACAGGAGCTGTCTAATTGTGGGCGTTCAAAATGTTTGTTACATCAATATTTCTTCATCCAATTCAGTGTCCAGTTATGTGTCCACAGGCTAATTACTGTGTAACAAGTTCATGTCATTATCAATAAAGCATACATCACATTACATAGTTTGGTGAAAAGATGTGCTTTAGCTAGTTCATGTTGATAAATCGGATGCCAGACCAACAAAGTACAAAATCAGCTGGTTGAGTGATTGTTTCTGAAGAATGCAAATAAAGTTAATAACTTAATAATCTGCATCATCATACTGATAGGTTAGCATCACAGAAATTAAACAGCTGTTACTACAACACACAGGAACAAATGCGGAACATAATTTTGAATTATGCACTGCATTCACGGAACATTGTCTTTTAAATCTGATTTCTGTGGTGGATGTGGTGTTTTCAGGCCATATGACCACCTCATAAATGTGGACGTGTGTTCCCAACTTTGAGGAATGTATAGCAGGCTGTGTCAATCAAGACTCAACTGGAAATGGAACAGACAAAAAAAACAGGAGGGCTGCATACGGTCAATTGAGTTATCTATCTCTGTGTCTGCTGCATTGATTTTAAATCTGTATCTCATTTTATGGAAGAGCAACGCAACTATAAATTGCTTAAGTTGCCCTATAAAGTTCACTCTGATTTAAAAGATTTGTTTTTTAGTTGTGATTCATGATCGATAATGTATTTTTCCCTGTTTGGTTTACTCTTTTTGCACAGATTATTCTAAATGGCTTCTCGCAGGAAGGTAAGGGAGGACGGAGAGACAGAACTTGTCAGATAGACTTCCTGTGATTATCAAGGCAGTTAGCAGAGCACAAGTAAAACAGGAGAGACAGAAATGAAGAGCATCGGCTGGGAGAGCGGCGGCTGTGTGAAAAGGGGGCAGGAAACAGCTCTCACTTGCCTTCCTCTCTCCCCTCTTCATGGCTGACCAAGCGTGACTGCCTCCTGCTCTCTTGACTCCCAGTCCTTTCCTTTTCACTGCCACGGCTACATTTGACTCTCACCTCCACACAAAGAAATCTGTCTGTTTTTTTTCTCCCCCTCACAGCTTCTTTTTTAGCCTCTGGGCTGTTCTCCTCCCTCCCTCTGTTTATCGCTGCCTCTTCTCGCTCCTTCCCTGCTATCCTTTTAAACACAGCAAAGTCAATCTTCATGTATATCGCCCTTTTCAAACCGAGGTTACACAGTTCTTCAATAAGGCGACATCAATCCTTTGGCTGTTCTGTTTGGGCGATCTCTCTTGCTAACGCTTGATAATTCAAACTGACTCAGCGCTGTAAACAGATGCTTCGATTAAAAGTGCCACATTTCTCAGAATGGTTTCCAACCCAGTGACAGTAAATGTCAGGCTTGGTCCTTGCAGCACCTGACGTACAATGCAGAACAAACTAACTAATCTACTGTATCAGGCAACAGTTAATCGGTGGTCTGAAACATGGGAGGGGCTTTAGGAAAGGGGAAAAACCTAATCTGGCTCTGTCCACAGGTTATAAAGTTCACCAACCAGCACCAGTAAAGCTCTTTAATTAATTAACACATAATATCAAATTTATTTCAGCCCTGCAAAAAAGCAAAGTGAGCTTTCAATCTTGTGATCTAAGGTAAAGCAGGAAAGCAGATTTCCCAAAATGTCGAGCTATTCTTTTAAAATTTGCCTTAAGATACATATAACAGCTCTGTAAACCTGTTTCCTCGGTAATGTGGGTGAAGCTAAAATAGAACAGCTGTGTTCTAGACATGTTCTTCTCATTTTAAAGCTTAGCGAGTTGATCGGTCCATTTTTGATTTGGATTGGAACGCAATTAGATTCAGTTCTTTTGTGTCCTCTAAGAAATCTATGTTCTGTTGCTATTCCTCTCTTGTACACTCAGAAAAGTTGACAATCCTATTTTTTTTTTTTTTACCTGTGTATTCGGGAAAGCAGATGCTGAGTGCAGACTTCTTGATCTTCTCCGCAAACAGATCCTTCTTGTTGAGGAAGAGGATGATGGAAGTGTCGATGAAGAACTTGTTGTTGCAGATCGAGTCAAACAGCATCAGAGACTCGTGCATGCGATTCTGCGGAGGTGGAGGGTTGAAGAGGGGGAGAAAGAAATTGATGGCAAAGATGGCAGAAAGAATGAGACAGCAAAGCGGAATTAAGGATGGGATTTCGATGAGATTAAGGGGACAGGTGACAGGAAGAGAAGAGGATTAAACAGAGATGAGAAAGAAGGGAAGGAAAGGAAAAGATATGATAGGGTGGGGGAAAAGAGAAAAGATCAAGAACAGGTGGGACGAGAAAGTGAATGGAAGATACAGAGAGGAAGAGGAAAGAAGGAGAAAGTTAAGGTTAAACTTTGCTTACTTTTTACAAAGAGAGAGAGATACAGTACCCCCCCTCCCCAATTAAACTTTGGTAAACAAGAGACGAGAGAAGAAAGGAGAGACAAATACATGAGGAGGGGGGGGTAAACCATTTTCTGCACAATTATTGCCTGTACATCTTTTAATTAACTTAAGTGCAATATTCTGCACGCCTATTATGTCGTGACAAAGATACCGCCTGAGGAGTCATTTCTTCTCAGTCTCACACACAGAGCAATTAGAAACAGTGGCAGCGTTAGTCTACAAAGTGCAGGAAATTCTTTCCAACATTTACAATAAATAGTCACAGTGTTGGAAAACACAGAGGACGTGAGGGGGAAGCATTCCATTTAAATGTTCTGCAAACACACGCACACACACACACCAAACAATTAGGTCAGAAAAATGATCACGCATGTCAAGGTACTCATGTGGTGCTTTATTTTCATTTCTCTTATGTATAAATACAGATACAATGGTTAATAAATTATCACAGCATTGGGGGCGATACAGCACATCTATTTTACTTACATTGCTCAGTAACACATACATATTCACATACACACATGCAAACACACACACAAAACAGGTTTGTATATTTTGCAGTAGGTGATGTGTAAAGTATAGACAGGTGCTGGATGGTATTGACAGAGGTGCTAAATCACTTGGACACTGGAGGGCTGAAGGCTAATAAAGTTGCAGCATTAAGGGGTTGAGAGCATGATGAGAGCAAGGGCTTTTACCAGCTTAAAGTCTGCCTCCTTAATTCTACACAGGTCATGTGCTCTGCAGCTTTCTGAATCCTCTCCCAGTCCGGCGGCTGAGCAGGATCTTCCTGGTTCTGCAGAGGCTTAAGGGATCATTTTATCAATTGGAAAGGTTGAGTGGGAACTGAACACATTATAAGATGAACCAAAGGCATTTTTAGGCAAAACTCTACTTCTAAATTTGAAGCATAAGTAAGTCAGCAAAAAAAAGGGCAGCACAGAAGATCATTTAAATCTAACATGGGAAATATTTGGCACTAAACTGGGATCACAACTCAGAATAGTTTCATTCATTTGGCTGCAATTGTAGGGTTTTAGAAATTGTTTATGTTGCTAAAGCATTGAATTGGCACAAGGTGCTAACATTTCTTTTGTTAACCATCATCTGTTGTCCAGATGAGCTAGGATCTTTGTTATCTGAATGAACCACTGATTGTATTATTCACATCAGAGCAAGTGAGCAAAAAAAAAAGACACTATTACCCATAAACCCTCTCTGGCATGGGCCTCAGACTAAATTACCCACAAATCCTTCACTGCAGGCTCTAGGAGTCCATTATTTATCGCTGGGACTGAAGCAGGACATAAACTACGTTACCCACAATTCTTGATTCTTTGGTTAATGTCATTTCCCCCTGGAGTTTATTGGTAATTCAGCAGGAGTAGGGAGAGGTTGTGAAAAGCAGACAGACAGACAGACAGACAGACAGACAGACAGACAGACAGACTTCGAAATATAGAATGATAGAAAATCAAATGAGACACATTTTTGGCTCCTGTAGGACAACTTTCTCATTCTGTGTCTGTCCTCATGAATGAAATGAGAATTCAGTCTACCTAGGACGAGGTACAAGTTGAGTGCTTAATCAAACTGCTCTCCTCTATAGTCCTCAAATCTGTATAAGGAAAGCTGGTTGTGGTTTCACAGCTACTTACTTAATCGCACAGTTTAGGTCCATTTACTGCATATTACAAATGTCAAATAACAGTTTGTCAGAACACGCTGTTGTGCTTTAGATTTGTAAAGGCCTGGTCACACCAGCATTTACAACAATGTTCCTCCGCTAAATCAATTCATTTCAACAGAATCGCCCCCATTAGTGGACTAGCTTGCAGGGCCAGCCGTAAAATGTGCACATTTTCTCTCTCAAGCTCAATTTTGGTGATCGTGACATGCAAATTTGAACTGTTGTCCAATAGCAGACTGTCCTGACAGTGCTAACCTTTGAGAGAATGGAGAGCCAAAAGAGAGGAAGATATCGTAGATTATTAGCTGCGTTGCACCATCCGGTTTTACTGAACCTTCTGTGTTGGCGGATAAATTGCTCCACAAAATATACATGAGACAAAAGTTGATGGTACAAATATGTTTCTTGAATATATACTGTGTGAACCTGAGCCCCGCTTAAACGGCAGTGATGGAAACATGAAACCAGGGTGGCCACACTAATTTACGTCAGCAGCGTGACTTAGTGTGACCGCGCTGAGACGTCTTTCAGAGCACACGTAAACACACCTGTGTCCTGTTCAGCACTGTGTTGGCTAACCAGAGTGCTCAAACCTTATCTTTATGCATGCTATGGGCTACACACAGCACGGCACAGCTCTGTTAAAGATGCAAGCCATGCTAAGAATAAATGCAGAGTAATTTTGCTGTGCCACTTTCTGGTGTGACCAGGCCTCTAGGGTTCCACTTGTTTCCAACTTGCATAGTTTGTTATTTGCAAGAGTTAGCAATCCTTCACAATTAACAACATGTCTGTGTATGGTTGCAATATTTTATTGTGGTGTGAGCTGGGCAGACTAAAATATCAATCACTTACAGCTGCATTTAAACACATTTTCAATAATGGCTTTTTGACAACTGTAACAGCAGACATGGATTACTGCAGTGACTGCAAGGTGATTTCAATACTGTACACAATGAATGTTAAACAGTATGGTTCTTTACATTCAATTCCCTGGTAATATACTGATACATTTAAGTGTTGTCACATCTTATGAACTGCAAAATGCTTTTAAATGCATCTGATATCACTGTCACTGACTGAATAAACCGCCAAAGAATCTGTACAGCAGGAACATGGATTCATCCCATTCTGTGCACTGCCTGAGGTTAACACAGGCATGAAAGAAGTTTGAAGACAAAGCTTAGACAGTATGCTGCCATTGCCACCCTGAGGGCCAATACAAATGTAGGCATTTCCTTTCATCTGAACTGGAGCTTGCTAACTTAATGTGGATGGAAATTTTACCAGCCCATTGTTCACAGCTCATGGTCTACTTCTGGCTGCTTTTGGTGCTTTCAGGAATGAAAATAGGGGCATACATGTAAATTTAAAGGAGACCTATTATGCTTTTCCACATTTTATGACTCATCTACAATGTTACAGTGTTGGATGTTCATGTTAAACATGGCCAAAGCTTCAAAAAATGTCTTTAAAGTATTTAAAAGAAATCCCTGTGAGCAAAAACCTCAGGTTTCCTCCTGTTCTGAATGCTCTGTTTTGAACCGCTTTTTCTACCAACGGCTCCGTTCTTCCCTATACGGAGCCGGTATTTCATATGGTCATTTGCTCCCACAGCAATGGCACAGCAACGCTCAGTCTACCTGTACCGCTCTGCGACAACAACAGCCTGGTACCATGCTTCAGGTCAGAAACAGGGCATCTACATCTTGTTTCAGACAGAGGCAGAAATGAAGGCCTATATGAAGAGTTGCCATACAGGAGTCACCAAACTACAATATTGGACTGGAAAAGCAGTATAATAGGTCTCCTGTAAAATAAAATGTCAATTAGGTGAGAGGTTTAATTATAACAGCATAACTCCACCAGCATCCTGCCCTGCAATAAGTGAGAAGGCTGCTCAACACAATTATTCATACAATAAATGCTAATTTAAACACACATTAGGGTACTTTTACTGTGCAGGGCAGACAGATGGTTGGGAATATCCTGTAATTTAATTGTGCAAGGATATGACTAATATAGTGCAAAGGTTAAAAAGATCAGAATAGTGTGTTTCGTCTTTCTGTGTAAACACAGACGCTCATTGTTTTCAGCATGCCAATGTAAATGTTTGACTTCTATGCAAATTACAAACAAAACAGGACAAGTGCACACCTTGATATGTGTTTAGAAAAAGGAGGGAAGCTACTTTACTAACTACTGATCAATGTGAGAGGTGAAGTAGAGAAGTGAAATAACAAATGATTTAGGTGGACTTATTTTGGCATCATTTCTGAACAAACAGTGATGTTTTCTGTATACATAAGTCATATCTCCAAAGATGATGCACTTCCTGAATGTAATAAGTCAGAGAGAAGATTATGCACTAAACACCTTCAGCAGCAGCCTCCATCTTTGGCAAAAAGCATCAGATGCTCTGTGGTATATTTTCTGGCATTAGCAAGTAAGATGTTGTGACATTTTGAAGTCCCAAGGGTGTGCTTGTGTCTTCTGTGCGCATGTGTGTGTGTTGAGGGCCCGTGTGTGTGGAAAGGATGGACAGGTGCCTTCTGGGTAATTAATCCACAGATACTGACTCCACCACAACACCCATGGGCTGATGTTCTCTCTCACAGAGCACATACACATGTTCATAAACACATATGCATACACAAGCGCACTCACACACGCAGGCTTTGTTTCCATCACTTTCAGGGACATGACATTAACTTACATTCATTCCCATAACCATTGCTTGCCTAAACCCAAACCTAACCTTACTCTAACCCTAAACCTTGTCTGTGCACTAAAAACAGATTAGGGACTTGCATTTTGTCCCTATAAGGAAAGTGAGTCCCCACAATGTGAAGTGTGTATATCCACAGATTTATATCCCCACAATATGAATATAGCCCGCGCACACACTGTACTATCAACACATGTACGACGTAACTATATACAATCAGTTAACACACAAAAATACATACACAAGATACACAGACTGAAACACAAACACACACACACACACACACAAACACACTCACATCAGGCTGCTGATCAACAGCCTTAGGCATCTGTCTCTCTAATTAGGAAAAGTTGGCACAGATGTGGCAGGAAGGGACGATGACATCATTTACCTGTTTTTTAAAAAAGCCGCAGCTTTGAGCAGAGGATGGAGACGCGCCCTCGCTGGAAAAAGTGGAATATAGCAAATGTGCTGCTCATACATAAATAAAGAAGCTCTCTACCTCTGTTTGCCAGGGAGCATTCACAGCAGTAAAGCTGTAAACACACTCAGCTCAGCCAATTCAACAAAGTCCCACAAACAAACAAGTCTCAGCTTCTGTGTGATGCTGTAAACTCTTGCTTATAAAGAGAGAAGGGAGGAACCGGTGATATTTTCCTGGTATTATATGCATCTCTTTGGCTCTAACGTCAAGGCTCAAATTTGAAGCGTTCCCACAAACTAAGCTGCACGCTACACCCATCCTCAATCCTACAGCAGCTCTGGGACGACTACCATTCAGCGGAAATGGAACACTCACTCACTCAAACAATAGTCACAAGGCTGACATTTTAGTCCCAGAGGAACATGTGTACTTACTACCCCACAATATTTCAAAGCTCACCTCTGGCTAAGGCAGAGTGGTGGACTATAGGGATATTACACTGTGCAGCTCCACACAATGGATGCGGCCCCACGGCCATATAAAATCAATGCTTCCTTTGAAGCATTATCTGGGGATTGTGAGGTTGCGTCGGAACACTTCCTCCTGTAGCTTTTTGCTTAAAGTGATTTTATAGTGGACCCATGCGTGCTGCAACAAGAGAGGCTGGAATATCCAAAATATCCAAAATATGACCTGAGTTGACATCCCCAGGGAAGAAGAGTGATGGCAGAAAAAAAGGCATAGATAGCAACTTCATCACTAGACATTTTAATATAAACTATACATTTCATTTTAAGGGTAAAAAACAAGTATATATATTCCGCTACCTCTTCTAAATTTGAACAAAAGTACAGTTTTACAAACACAAAAATTTACCCCAAATTACCTTTGGTCTCATTACATTTAATATTCAGAACAGCGCACTCTGATAATCCCTCTCCCCCCACAGGTTTTGAATGAACAAGGCTTTGCTGTATTGAAGCTGACGTAAAACTGTTTTGAGTCTGTATGTTTCTCTAAGGCCAGTGGAGCACAATACAGTAAGATACTGTGCAGCGCACTGCACACGTCAGAGCTGGTCTGTCATCAGAAAACAAAAGAAATCCCACAACACATACAAAATACTGAAGAAGCCGTGTACAAATGCTGTTTTTCACCATATTTATATTTATATATATGCAGTTGTTTTGTTGAAAATAATTAGAAATACCGTGGGGTAGAGAAGGGATTCCTATTTTACCAGTTTTGGGGACTGCTGGTGAACCACTAAGACGTACTGCACTAAATTTGCAATCAGTCTAGTTCTTTAAGTAAGGCACTAGTATGTATGTACAAACAAGCCTCAGGAACCTTGTATCCCTGAAGAGTCAACTGTAGGTATTGTGCAAGACTTCTGCAGCACACCAGCGAAAGATTTGGAGTTTTGGTATAATTAAACATAAAAAGTTTGGTGGTACTGTTGGTTCATCTTAAGGAGGAAGTAAAAAAGACAAATACAAGAAAAGAAGTCTCAACCAACCAACCAAATAGTCAGTCAATCAAGTTATCAATTAAGAGTCAAGTTGGACCAATGGCCAGTCTCACAGTAAAGCACAGAGGCGACATCACAAACATACCCCATCACACATACTATGCGGTAGAAACAGGTACCACATCAGAAAATAAAAGTCACCCTACAACACCCTTCATCTATTGGCTAACATTTAACAGAATCATCAGTACAGGCCACACCCCCGCAGGTTATTTGCTATGATGACATCAGTGACAGCATCAAAGACAAACTGGATGTTGTTGGTGTCTGTAGCGCAGGTCACATGGGAGTACACCTCTTTGTTGGATGACTTGTTCTTGCTCTCGTACTGACACTTAATGTAGTCTAATCCCTCCAAGTAAGTGTTTGGACCTAAGGAGAGAGACACAGAGAGAGACATGACATGTAGCGGGAGTTAGGTGAAGGCTTTAAAAGCTTTTCGTCATCTGAACTTGTTTATCAGGGGGCTAGCCTGCATTTTCTGTATCAGCACTATTCTCTGATATTTTCTGAAAACACAACCTTTGACTTTCCAGCTCAGCACACATTCTGCTGAGGTGTGCAGAGGACTGGGCCTTACTGCTAGCCTAGCTTTAATAAATATGATACATGGACAACTTTTTCAGACAACATGGAAAGGTGGTTTTGGACTGATAAATGAGATGTGATGGAAAATGTTATGTCTTGGTATATTTGTCAAAGTCTGCCGGTTTCTGAGTATTGCCAATGTATCACAGTCTTTATACAGCAGCAGAACAAGTATGACAGATATGACGTCCTAGCACCAAAAGGATGGAACCATTATTCGTACTGTATATTGATTCATTTTACAGCAGTGCCACATCTACTTCAGATCTAGTTCAAGTCCATTATTGACTGTGAGCTTTAGTGCTTGTAGTGCAAGCATTTGGCATGAGGTGCATTTAATAAAGAGCTTTAATTTGATATAACGTTTTTGAAAAGAGTCCAATGTCTGTGATTGGAGTAAGTATGGCTCCAAGTGTCACTAACATTTATCTGGCTCTCAGCCATTAGGAGCACTGTGGTTTGTCTTTTATGTAAAACAATGAAGACAAGAGAAGAAGAGGAGAGGAAACAGGTTTGGAATCTTAATTCTCTCTTTCCCACAGTCTTACTCTGTCTACTTCTTTTCTAATTTTCTCACACACTTGCTCTCTGGCTTTCTCACGTTCTGTTGTTTCCCCCTGTGCTGTCTCATCTCTCATTACTCTTGCATGTAGCACACTCAAGCTCCTCTTGTTTGGACTCCTGGTAACACTCCTAATTTCCATTCATTTTGGGTAGCTAATGGTAGCTAGCAGCTGTCTGCACGTATCAGATTAATATCAAGAAACACAAACAGCTGGAGCAGATGAATTAGTTTGCAAACTTTCCTGCTCTATCTGTGCTGAAACAGATTATTAATGTGGGTGTCTGTACTCTCCTTCTTTGAAGCATCTGGTACTGAAAGTCCTGAGAGGGAAAGAAATGGATGGAAATTGTGAATTTTATTCTGTTCTTCCGAACTAGACATACCGCCCTGCGGTTGTATGTGCCCGCCAACCAGTTAAGTTACAGTTTACATCCATGTCTGTCCAGTATATGTAGTAAAGACTTAATTAATTTAATATAAAGGTTACTGAGTGTATATTTGGGCGAAATGGAAGCTATTACTATTATTATATTGACATGTACTGTTGGAGCCATTCTGTCTGTTGGGATGGGGTGGCGCTGTGTTCTGCCACAAGTCTATTTAAGACTGGTGATAATTAGTACAGGTGTGGCGCACAGCGAGGTGCATGGTTTTTGACCGTGAGGCACGGCGTGTAGGAATGGAGACCGGGTTTGAGTTAAGTTTATAATTGAAGAACTGTTTAATTTTTTGTTATAATAATAAATGGATTGGCATATCCGACTTTAAGTTCAGACTTTTGAAAGTTTATTATTTTATCTTATTTTATTATTTTAAGCCACACGGAATCAGCACGCCTGCAACACGCGTGCAAAACAACTAAATGTGCGCCATCATGTACGATTCAAGTGAATTATTTCCAGTGAGAAACATGCTGTCTTTACTTAGAAACTATTTTACAGGAGTTCAGAGGACTGACATAGAGCTTCATTATGTCACAACAGTGTTTTCAGCAACGTTTTTTGTTTGTGCACATTTTGAAGTAACGCATTAAAAAAGGTTGATGGAAATGGCAAAATTCTAAAAAAAAAAAAAAAAAAAATCCTTCAGTTTACTTTTTCCGCTTGCTTGAGTTGTTTTTTTTTACCTCTGTCGAAAAAAAGTTAATGCACTAAATGGGAGATGGAAACACTTGTTGGATAAGTTCTGATGTAGCGAACTTGATTCTGATCAGCTGTTTCCGCTGTCGGCGTCTTGACGGATATTCCCGTAACGTGCGGAGACGTGGCTGGTAGCATGATTGAAACGCACTTATTTCGCATTTACCTTTTTTTTTTGCGTCATTTCAAAAGTCAAAATTCCCATGACAAGTAGATGGAAGAATGCCACAGTGAAGTTGACCTTCTGTCATAATTAGCCAAGCATATGAATTCTTGCGTTATATATTATAACTGTAACTTAAAGGGAAAGCTCATAATACATTTGGTGAGATGACACATAATACTTTAACTTGGTGAACACTGTGAAGAGCCGCACTGTTTAGGAACAGACACTGTCCACCTGCAGGTGACCTCTAGCTGGGACACGTTGCCTCTCAAACAGCAGTCTGCAGCTGAGCTGTCAAGTGGGCACATGAAGCAAACACTTTTGATGGTGCAATTATTTGAAATACTGTAACACCAACCGCACCAAACAGTTCAGTTAAAGGACTGGAGGAGTTTTCTTTGCTTTCCTAACTGTGATAAATGTAGAAGAAATTGGCTTTTGGAAAACGTGAGGTCTAGAGAGGGGGGTATACGACACTATTTAATTCTATCCACAGATCATTACCACTTCACTGTTACTCTCAAGTGTATGGATATGTACCAGTGTACTCAGGGAAGCAGATGGACAGTGGAGACTTGACGATCTTGTTTTCAAAGAGGTCCTTCTTGTTGAGGAAGAGGATGATGGAGGTGTCCTTAAACCACTTGTTGTTACAGATGGAATCAAACAGCTTCAAAGACTCGTGCATGCGGTTCTGTACAAGAGACATTAGAGAGGGTTAAATGGGCTTTAAAACACACTCTACTGAATGCTCACAGGCACGCAGGTACATCAGTAAACATCCGAAAACAACCAACCAGACAGGCACATAGAATTAATGCACATGTGGTCAGAAAACACATGCACACAAGCAGCCAAATCAAGAACACCCATACTGCAGACACGCCACTAAAAACACAATTAGGAATTGAGTAAAAAAAAAAAAAAAAAAAAGCAGAACAGAAGTACTGAGGACTTCCTTTTGACTACATGACACAGTAGTTCCTTCTCTGTGTTGAGTGTGCATTTGTGTATGTGTATGCGTTTATCAACATATTAGTAGAAATTAGAAAGTATTAGTAAGCTGGTCGTAGCAGCAGAGTTAAAATAAAGCCATGCACGCTTAGCTGTTAAACTGTAAGCCACTGCCTACTTTAGCTGTAATATGTAACCATGAACAGCCAGCAGCTTAAAGGGAACCTGTGGCGCTTTTGACCACTAGAGGCACTGGAGAGTAATGCTTTAAGGAGAAGCGCTCAGTATTGAGTGTTGAGAAGTATTCTACGGCATGTGCTCGAGGACATAATGTAATCTCAACATGTGCAGGGGTTTATGTACTCCACACTTCCGCAGATTAAGGCAGCAGTGTACCAATGAAAGAGGAGTAGAAGACAAAACAAGCCGATGTAAACAATGCTCAATGGAATTAAAAGCTTTGAAAAGGTTTTCTGAGGAAGCAAATGTATCATGTCTCTTAGGGCCAGATACACACAATGCATTTTTGTGAGACATGTTACATGTAAATAAAATAAAAATAGTGTTTACAGTGAAAACTCCATAGGGTTTATAAAGAATAAATGCTAAATACAAGACACAGATGTAAAGACTGTTCAATTAGCAGCTAAAATGGTTACGAAGCATGACAGCTTCAGTTGATCGCCAAAAACAATGATTAATACATTACAAATCAAATGAATTTTAGTATTTTATATTTTCCATCATTAGGCACTTTTGCCATGTTAGTAGAGCATGGGATTTCTTTGGCTAGCTAGATTGAGTTGTTCGTACCGGTATAATGCATCTGCTGATGCTTGACTTGACTTGTTAGCAGAAGTGCTTCATAAATCAGTCTACCTTGACTAATTTTCACCAGAATCCACCGTTCTGTTTGCCAATGGGATCTGTCGAAGGCGAAAATCAAACAAACTACTGGCACTGCTTTTTAGTGCTCACTCAAAAAACTATCTATACTGCATATAAAAAGTACCTAGTGATGAAAACATAACTTAGATTCTTTTAAGAATGTGTTGAAAGCAGTTACTCTCTGGTTATGATCTTTTATAATGACAGAATGACAGAAGAGATGAGGTTTAAATAGTATAATATGTAATACAGCAATATACAGAAATAATGAAGTGATTAGACAGACAGACAGACAGACAGACAGACAGACAGACAGACAGACAGACAGACAGACAGCCTGAAAACAAATATGTGAAAAGAAACACAAACTCCTACAATTCAGTTCTTGGTTCACAAACAGAAAGAGACACTGCTTTCAACTCATGGTTAAGTGTATCAACCTATCAGGAGGTTTCATACCTGTCTGTGGGTGGAGCGTCTGTAGAGGATCTGACTGCTGATTGGTTAGAGAGGACAGTCGGTGACGAGAGTGACAGGAGGAGCGGAAGGAGCCAGAGATGCTGCAGGGCGGAGAGCAGGAGCGGAAAATGCAAGGGACCCGCCCACCCAGCCACGTCCCGCTTTCTTTATATGATACCCCCTTTGCCCCAAACACACATACACACAGGAGGACAGGACTTTATCCAGACAGTGTTCACCCAGAGCAGTTGTCATATCAGAGTATAGTCTGTGTGTGTTTGTCTGTGTGTTTTCACTGAAACAAGACAAGAGGAGGCAGAGAAAAACACAATGCAAGCAGTTCTTCAACAGAAAAAAGGGAATTATAAAGCGAAAGTATTGTGTTGTGTACTGCATGTGCATTTGTTTATGTCTACAGCACACAGGTGTTTAGATAGATATATACAGTCTCAACCTTTAGCATGGGGGCAATGAGGTGGTCTTTTACTTGTTGCTTCTCCAGAAGAATGCATGATGATAATTTCAGGATATTTGTAGTGTAAAGACGTTAACGGACAAATCTAACACCCTGATGGCCACCAATGCCAGGCAGGCTTGCTGACAGCACGTTGCACAGTGTAAACTTTACACTGTTCTTGTTGTGTATTCTACTTTGTCCTACGAACTCTTCTTTCATCTGTACTATGATTAAGATGTCAAGTTGTAACTGGGTGTTATAGGGTTTAAAAAATACGGAGGAGGGTTAAAGGCAGTAATAATCCAAGAAAAAAATTAGACAAAATTAAAGTGGCAAATTTAAAAATATTCTCTGACATTACAGTCAACAAGGAACCACGTCGCTTCACTTTGCAAGGCTGCACATCACACTACAGACACCGCTGTTTGCCGTGTATTTAACCTGCGGTGGATAATTAAATTATACTTTGCAATCAGACTTGGCAATAAGGAAATTGTGATCACCACATTATCATATGCATGTGGATTATGGGGACATTGCCATGAACTGGGCCTGTTCAAAAGAAATACATTTATGATTTTAATCTCAGAGAATTTTCTAGAGTTTTTTTCTTGTAAATTTGCCACTTTCACCGCGGAAATTCTGAGTTTCTTCTCAGACTATTATCCCCCTTCCCTGGCTCAGGATTTTTTGAGACAAATATAGTCTATCTAAATATTTGAAAACATAATTCAGTTATACACATGGGCTGCAACTCATAAACTGATCCTTTGAATTAAGTGAAGATCTACTCCCTAAAGCTCTCTTCGTAGTCATATCACGTGGGCCTTAAAGAGCAATGAATTCACTTTTAAAAAGTCTTAAATGTAATTTACAAAAGTCATAAATATTTTCTCTTGCCTGTCATTACCAGTAATGTTTGTTATAAAATGTCTTTTTATCTGACTTACATTTTATACACCCCTAAACTAAAAGTGGGATTGTTGTGACAGTGGATCGTGCTGCAGCAGGCGGTTTAGTCCTTTTATGTGGAGTTTTAGTCAGAGCCATCCGATCTGAACCATCTGTATCTGTAACACTGTCACTACTGCTAGTTACATTAACAGTAGCTATGACGCTCTCCGTCTCATAATGGGTTTAGTAAAGACCAGTTTAGTAAAGACATGAATGAACTTTCATAATTTTTTACTAGTTAATCTATCCATCCATTTTATGCTGCTTATGTGTGTCCCGGTAACATTCATTTAATTAATTATATCATCAGGAATTATTGTTGTGCACTGCCGGGAAGTAGTGGAAAAACTCTGATGTATTAATGAATAATACTAGGCATTCTTTGGACGGTATTAAATTGCATTCTCTGTCTTTAAGGGTCTTAATTTGCTTTGCAGACTTGTGCTGAGACCCTGACAACAGCCAAGAAAAAGTCTATTCTTTATAATTAGGGTTACTGTCCTGAGATGTTCAATGTGCTGTCATATCAATCATTTGTTTCAACAAAACAACTTACTTGTTTATCTATGACTCATCTCGCTCTCTGAGATGAGCAAAGCCTTTGACGTAGATCTAATTAATAAACATACAGTATGAACTGTGTTTGCTTTATGTTTGTAAGAAGCTGGTATTCTCAGTTAGAATTTAAGATGTGATTGTGAAAATCCACCTTCACATGCTCTTAACCCCTGCCCAGACAGGATTAGTATTATGGAAAGAAGCTGACATTCTTATTAATTCATGGTGTATCAGTGATTTTAATGAACTGCCCAAAAGGGATATGTATTACTTTATCACTCCCATTACTGAGGAGTGGGTGTTATCTTTTCTGTCTGGTTGTACAATATTCTACAGTGCTGCGCAGTAATTTCTGAATCGTATGCCTGGTAGTGTGTCTGGTAGCAGAACTGAACGGAGGATGTGGGTGCTCTCTGACAAAACACATTTGGTTATTCTAACTCCCACACTAGGGTTTGCTCTGTAATGGTAACACATAATGTTGATTAGAACACTGTCTCACAGAAGCAAGAAAAAGTCACCAGACCTGCTATTAATGTTGTCTGAACAGATATAAATCTGGCCTGTACAATGGAGTCCCTAATCGTGGTTGGTTATTTTCTTTTTTGGTACATCTATTTTGCCACATATAACCTTATATTCGTCTATTTGAACTTGTGATTTAGATGCGGGCTGTGTTAGTGGGAAGGTGATACTGGCTGCAGTATCATGGTAAAACAGCCCCTATTATTAAAAAAATATCTCATCACTGCACCACAGCCTGATCTATTCTGATCTGATCTTCTTCTAGGTACTGCTCTTCGATGCTTAGGGCCAGAAATGATGCTTACTATAAATATTATATGTAGCTGAGACATTTCCTGCTTTCAATCGCTATAGCAGCTGTTCTCAATATCACCATGACGTCACATTGCCTACATTTGGACAGTTATCTGCAAGAACAAAAAAAACCACCATGCACCAACTAAATGGACTAGAAGCTGCTTGTGAGCACGTTTTATGATGGATATTTCCTCTCCTCATCTGACGTTCTTCTGGCGTTCCCAGCTCAGAGGGAGGCTTGACGACATCTGCATAAATAGAGCAGCTACTGAACACAATTTCCCTGCCTGGAATACACAGAGGATACACTTCGAGCTTATAAATAGCAGTGAACACTGTGCATTCAAATCAGCTTATTTGTTTTAGGTTACATGGCATCATCTTTACAACCACATGGCAGGACGGCAGGCTGAGGCCTTTGTTGAGAAAACACTTGGCTTCTCTGTTGTAGCTGTGTTTTACCATTTCCAGAGCCTTATTTTGATCAAATATCGAATAGGTCTGTAACACTCCAGAGCCTTTAAAATACACACACATTTTTCAATGTGACCAAATTGTGGAAAACGTGAATGAGCCTGAAAAAAGAAAACTGTAAATAATTCCACCACTGGAGTATACGTACAATCAACATAATTCACCTTTATAGCTTTCTAATATACGTAACACACTTTACCGTACATGCCCTCCCTATTATTTAAAACAGGTCGTTTGCTCTGATCAGACTACAGCTTGGTCTGCAGTGTCAACGCAGCGAAGAATGATTTGCATAGAGAAAAAATAACTCTCATATAATTGTGTCCTCGCGTGTTTTTGCATTGAAACAATCCAACAGTTCACCAGCGACGGAACAATGTCGGACTGAGTGTTTAGTTAAACAAGTCCAACAACAGCGTTTTGAATGTGGCTTTCAGTGTATTCCGCTGCCTGATTTACATGTTCAGTGGTTATATTAGTCTGCGTGTTCAGCAAGGGGAGGAGGACGGAACGAGATACCAAAACAAGATCCAGAGATCCATGAAATTCCATGGAAATTCACATGTTGTTCATATAATAACACCTGACATTTAGATAGGTGCAAAATAAGAGAGAGAAAAAAACGTCATTCCTCAAACCTTCTGAAAAATGAATAAATAAAATGTAAACATTGAATGACTTTTTCATGTCTTCATTTATTTAGCAGCTCAGCTGAGAGCACCATAGACATATATCCCTCCTTGTCGCAAACTTTTACACAGACAATGTGTTTAAAACGTGAGAGAGAGAGAGAGAGAGGGATAGAGAACATACACATCATCTAATATCTGTGCTTACCGTGGTCTCGTCCTCATGCAGCACCTGGTCGTATCCGCTGAGCGCCACACAGAAAATAATGGCTGTGACATCCTCAAAACAGTGGATCCACTTCTTCCTTTCCGACCTCTGACCTCCCACATCAAACAGCCTGATGGACGGAGAGATAGACGTGAATAAAAGCACACATAAACATATTTTATTTACATATCACCATAGAGACGGTTCTTATGTTGCGTCAGTTTTTGGTCAGTCAAGTCAAAATTGAATGTGTAAAACATTTATCTTCAGACTACAAACTAGAAGACTGCATAGCTGTTTAATCTGAAGTGGAAAGACAGTGACTTCTGAAGCCTAGTAGCTTCTTTAAAGTGTCATATTATGCTCATTTTCAGGTTCATAATTTTATTTAGGGGTTTTACCAGAACAGGTTTACATGGTTACAACCTCAAAAAACACCACGTTTTCATGTCATGCTGCAGCTCCTCTTTTCACCTTGTGTGTTGAACGCTACGTTTTAGCTATGGAGTGACGCATCTCCCCTCTACAAGATCTTGGTAACACTCGCACATGCACAGTTCTTATTTAAGGACTACTAGCCAATCAGAAGCAGAGTAGGGCGGGCCCTGAGAAGCCTGTAAACACGGCTTACGACACGCATTTTGATGCGACGTCACAGGGATGAAAGGGAAGCGGCTGGACTACAAACGAGCTGTTTTCAGACAGTCCAGAGCAGAGTTTTCTGTGAGAGATGGGAACTCCCTTTGGGGTGGACTTTGGGTTTTCTAACTTTGCAAACCGATTACATGCACATAAAAGGTATATAACTCAATAAAAGAGAGAGAAAAAGCCAAAAAGCATAATATGACCTCTTTAACATTCTCAGTTGTGGTCAGTTTGTAGGTTTATTATGGGCCTGTTTGTTTTTCTGTTGACTCATAACTGAAGAAGTGGCACATGACTCAGATGTGACAATGCTGGACCTCCTCCCAGTCCATAAAGTATATTTTTTTGCTAATATTGTCAGCTTTGGGTTTTATTAGCCGACTTGTTGTTTGTATACCCAAATGTCTGCTCCATAAATCTCCTTGCTACACTTTAATTTTCTTTTTTCTGTTTGAAAACCTCAGTCACTATCTCTAAATGTACGTATGTAAGAGAGGCATGGGAGCTCATAAAATCTTGGCAGTTTTCATCTTATTGTAAACCTTATCCTTTGGATGTATCGTTGATGTGCAGTATCACTGGGTATAGCTCCTTCTGCTCAGAAAGGTCTCGAATGTAAGACACTGTAACCATTCCTTATCTACTATACTGCTCATGTCATATTTGCTTTTCTTTAGCAGTCTAAAGGCGCCTTTACAATGTGAGAATTTACAACTGCCTGAGACAAAAGTTCACAATCTTGAGAGAAATGCTGTAAAAGATTTATTACACCCATACTGCACAGTGTAACATGCAGCCGTTGTTGTTGCACAGTCTATAGGCACCATTTTATTGATCTGGCATTGTCCTTTTTTGGGCCCATTTCGGATATTGATTCTTCTCTCTTTAAGGTGTTCAGAAAGCAGGTACTGGTCTGTGAGCGCAGGCTTCGTATCAGATCTTGAGCTTTTTACAGTCTTCATTCACTTCCTCGTGTATGGGTTGTATTTTTGTGGTTTTTAGAATACATTAGAAAAACAAAGCCAGAGAGGAGTGAATCCACAGTGGCACAAACCCAGTCCTACGTGTGACGGGTATAATGGTGGGTAGCTTGATGGGTTACACCCAGTACAGGAACACTCTACACTCCCACACACTGCCTGACTGCCAGTAATAGCAATTGAGCTGACAGTATTAAGGCATATGAACAGACACGGCATAAAGTGTGTTTATGTGTGTGTGAGAGAAATACTGAGGCGGGAAGTGCAACAAACATCAGCTGAAGTGTGATGGTGCATCCTTCCAGAAAGGTAAGTGGTGTCTACAATTTATTAATGGCTCTCTCTGCCTGTCAGTGTATTTATGTATGTGTAGTAAGTTTATTCATGGATAACCGCTTCAGATGAACCATCAAGTTTTCAAAGGGGTCCGAGGTGTACGTGTGTGTGTGTGTGTGTGCACACGCACACAAGAGGGGCAGAAATATGGTAATTTAAATTAGAGGTCAGAAAAAGACTCCTCCCCTCCTTTCTGCTTCCTTCCTTCGACATGCCCCTCCTCTCTATCATAATCCCCACAGCTCCTTGCTCTAATTGAATCAGAATTCATTTAAAAGGCAGACAATCATAAATATAGACACTTGTTTAAAGCATGTAATGGTATTAATTACAGACTGGATCTCCTTTCTGCATGCATGGATAGAGGAGCAGCACTGGTGACGGTAAAGGAAAAAGGGGACTAAAGGTACAGATGTCAGGAGTTAACACTGACCTGAAGTGGAGGTTTTTGAAGGTAAAGTGTGTCTCGACGATGCCCGTGGTCTTCACTCGAGTCCTCAGGATGTCCTGCTCTGTGGGCTGGTAGTCTGGCGCACCGATCCGATCTAGGCTGTCTAGGTAGCTGCACACAGACACAAAACAAAGACACAAGACTGTCAATCAGCAGCAATCTACTCCTAGCTTAGCTACTGTACTGTGAGTAGATACAGTAGGCCTGTCGAGCTTTTTCGACATCTTTAAGTGGGGCTGCAGTAAGAGAGATACTTGACACAAATTCTTTGCAAAGCGGAGGAAGAGAGAGGAAACAATGAGGGACGAAGAAGAGAATGTCCCAACAACTCTGTAATGTTACCGTCTGTCCACTGTAAAACAAAACTTATGTGGCCCACCCTACAGCAACAGCATGACGGCACCTGATCAGAAAGCAGCCGGTGAAGCAGACAGTAACAGCAACTTTAGCATTTAACTGAGATCATGATTGACTGTTGAGTTGAAGGCTAGCCAAAGTAAGACGCAGACCTCAGCTGAAAATGTACACAGGTGTTTGTTGTTCCCTGCCTGGTTGAGCCGTGGGTTTGGGTTGTAACGTCACAGTCCAAGTTACACAGCAAATCCCGGTACCGGGAGGGGGGGGGGCAACGCTGGCAAGCAAAAGTACTTCTTAAACGATGAAATAATCTAGAGAATACTTGATTACTTAAATCATCGTTAGCTGCAGCCCTATATTGAATCATGTCTTTTTTAGCCACACCCACACAAGCGAAAGTTCAGGGAATTGATTAAGAGCGGCTGTGTGCTCTATTGTAAGTTGCAAATGTTAGCATATCCAGCTAACTAACATACTACTAGAGTAGACATAGTTTTACAGATCCAATTCACTTACAGTACAGCGTTGCAGTGTAATGGTATATGTAAGGTTGTATGTAATTGCGGCTCAAGGTTGGGAAACAGCCACGGTCAGGGTCAACACTGCCAGAACAGGGAAAGAATCTGTGTCCTCCCTTTTGGAAATCAGAAAATCTTTACTGGTAACTGGTAACCCACATCAGCAACGCACTAAAATGGAAGATCAATACAGGCAACATTACCCAAAAAGCTCAGCAAAGACAAAAGCAAAACAAATCCTCCTCCTTCAGTTTTACACGGCCATCACTGAGCCGTACTGACCTCCTCAATAACAGTTTGGTACAGCCACACACGCAAAAACAAACTGCAACGTTAACAAAATCATCCAAGATAACTCTCTTATGCACAATCAAAAGAGTAATAATAAATCACAATTAGAAACTAAGTCACCATGTTGTTAAGAAGTGAGTTAGGGAAGTGGGTGGGCGACTTGATCCTGTTATATCATGGAAAATCCCTCAATTTAATGTAGAACTATAAAAGAAACAGTCCTGAATAGAACAGTTCAGCTCTCAGCTCTCTGGCTGAAGGATGATCAGTCTACCTACAGTAATAATCCACCCTGCCATCAAGCAAAGAATAGGAGAGACAGTGCAGAAGGAGCTGTGACTTGATTACATATTCCTTTTGACACCATGGCCACTGAGAATCTTTTATTCTGATTGGCTGACAGGGGTCCGTTATGTCCTTTGAATGCCGCGTTCTTTGCCTCTGTCGACTTACAATTGTGTAATGCCCACCTTGGAGGGTGTCACGCCTAACACATTCCCTTCTGACAGACTGTTTCACTTCTAAAACCAAGTGCCAAGCGAGGTCAGAGCCATACCCGACGACCTTTCGGGCATTATTGGTATTCTAAGCTAACAGAGATGGGCTGGCAGACAGTCAGCCAGAAGAGCAGAAGAGATGAGCAGAAATATCCACTTCATGGGTCCATTTAGTATAATGGATGTAATGTTATTTATGTATTGGTGAGAGTGTTGTTGCAGAGCTTTCAAATGGACGCCGAGTTACTTCCACGAGAGCAAAAAGATAAAGGATACAGGGAGAGGAGGTATCGGGCTGATGGTAACATGAAGTGGTTGGCGTACACACCCGCACACTCACACAGCTTCAGTAATAAGAACTATTGATTACACAGAAAGGAATATGGAGAGCTTGGGGTGTGGAGGGGAAGTAGATGGGGAGAGCTGAAATGGAGGAGACAAAGAGAATGTGAAGTGAAGATAGTTTTTTTGCTTTCCTTGGCCACAATGAGGCAAAGTGGAGCTCAGTTTGTTTTTTTAAAATGGGAAATAAAAAGAAACCTGCACCAGGCCCTGAACAGGTCTGTCTACTACACAGAAGAGAGCACGCAGGCTCTTAGAAACTCTTACATAATAATGTTTTATAATACATATATGATGTTATAATCTATTACTAGAAAAACTTTTTTGTTTCATTTTGAAAAATATAAGAGCTCTAAAAAGACTATAATAAAAAAACTTCATAAACGCCTCCCAAAGCAGATATTTATAAAAATATGATGCTTAAATAGCAGTTTGTGTTTCTAGAATTTTTTTTACACGTCAATCAAATAAATTGAACCCCCCCCAAACATACATACTGTAGGTAGAAGTTGTCAGACTGTGCCCCTTTCTATAGTCACAATCAGTCCTCACCGTACATTACAACACCGCTGCTCTCCATCAGTGTGAACTGTTCAAGCGTCGTGCTTCTATGTTGTCATGAACAGAATCTACATGGAACTTAAATATAACAGAGGCTGCATTAACAGACACATAAACCTGCCCTAAACCCAGCCTAAAAGGTTTGAGAAGAACTCCAGACCCTCCCCATCACCTCCATGAATACGATGCTGTGTGTTGATAAGAACAATTAAATAGTGTTTGGATATGCAGAGTCTAAGTCATTATGGAGAGACAGATGTAATGAGGGTTAAAGCAGCTGAGAGTCAGTACCCAGGCTGTCTTCTCCACTTTTTACTAGATGATGGCTGTTATGCACATTTTTGTTGTCTATCTAAGTAAAAGAAATGTTTTTGCTTTTTATTTTATTACCAATTTAGCCTCAATGTTTTAGTATGGCTGGAAAAAATACTTTCAAATACACTGCATCTTCAGACCAAGGTCCAAGGTTTAAAAATCATTGTAGTATTGTTCCGTACAGGGCTTACCCAGGCTGGAAATAAAAAAACAGAGGAAGTACTAAGCATTACGAAATGCATGTTTACCCCCTCAACCTATATGCTAGTCACTGAACCACTACAGTATCTCTTCCCTAACTGGCTGTCTCTTCGTCTTTCCTGTCCGACTCCACTAGCTGTGAAGAAACGATGAACACCTAAAAAAACAAACACCTAGTAGGGTTAGATATTAAACTATTGAGTAAGGAGGGTCTGTCAAAGTCGCCCATATTGTTTTGACTTTCATGACCTTCACCACAGCAGGCTCCTCCTGTTCGCTGCTTCCACCCTGCAGTGACTTTTCAGAAAAATACTTTTGACATAAACTTACATTAACGCAAACGCTAACATTGTTTCATCTCTAGAACAGCTGTCCCCCGAGGGTGGTACACAAACAGCAATGTAAATGACATTATATCATGCCTGGGCAGGCAAATGACTTTTGTATCCATGTGTAGCCTGTTTTTTAGATGCATGTACACCATCACTGCTTTAGGCCTTTTCCTCAACCTGATATTACGCTCTATAGTGCAAGTCGATAAAAACCAGACCCCAGCGTATTCTTCTCTCATTTCCCTGGTGATGTACAGTAATATAGATTATCACTGAACGAGTGTTCGGCACAAAAGAGACACAACCGAAGAAACTGTTGTGTGTGTGCGCACATCCAGCAAGGCTCACATGATCTCAGTATAGATCAAAAAAATCATGATTATCATTTTGGACATAATCGTGCAGCCCTGGGTACGGTATTCAAGATCACTCCCTCAACACTCTCAACGCACACACGCCACCCTCTGTCACAGACTCTTCTGTTGCCTGTAGCCTGAAGTATTGTTACATGTAATGTGTAAAAAGAGTCACCTGTTAATCAGTATTTAACATCAGCTAAGGCACCAGGGTAGATAAAACAGTGGTTTGATGCTAAAGAGGAGTCTTTTTGTAGAATGGGGGAGGGAATGGAGAATGCACAAGGAGGGGATAACAAAAGGGGTTAGTGGGTAAGGATAGGGCTGGGTGATATAGCCAAAAAATGTTATCACGATAAAAGGTTTAATATCTTTAATGAATACTTATTAAAGATATTAAATACTTATTTAAGTATCAAATTTATCTTTAAGTATCAAACCGTTATTTCGTTCGAGTTTAAAGGCTGATTTTTGCCCCTTAAGGAAAGCTGAAGATACCTGATGGGTAATTGGGGTTTACACTTAAACAATGGATCACTTCCCAAATTTGAGGTAGAGCACTAAAAACAATTATGATAAAAAATGAAAGCTTAATAAAAAATGAAGTCTGAATTCATGTGTAATTTAGGTGAATAAAATCAAACATTTATTGAATATTTATTGAACATTCATTATATTGTTACTGAAAAAAATTATATCGCGATAATTACTGTTATTGTTTTATTGTCCAGCCCCGGTTAAGGATGCAGGCGAGTTATAGCACAAACATAGTGATCACTTACTTTAGCCACATCAATTAACAACATCAAACAAGGGCCACAAAATGTAATGTAATAAAAGTTATACTTGAAAATATGAGGCACTGATGACGACATACTGTATCTACAAAATATGATTTTAACAGAAATATACCTTAAAACATGTCTTTGTGGCGTGTTTACCTTTACAGTATCAGCTGTAGGGAGGTCAGCTCCACTGTCCCGCTTCATAGCTGCCGCTAAGTAACCGGCTTCTAGATGTACAGACGTCTCCCCTGCTGTGATATTCCGACACACATTTACAACCTACAGCGACGCAATGCAACCCGGCCACAACATAAGAGAGAGAAGCATGCTGACCTTTCAGGTTAACTTGGTCATCAATTTTCTAAAAGCAAAAAAAAGAAATATAAAAAGGACCCACGGCACCAAGATCTCGTACGTTTATTAAAATCAATACGGCTGAAGTAGCTTTACATTATTAACCGGTAAGAAGTTCACTTGTGTTAAATAATCAAAAGCAATGCAAGATGCAGAATCAATGTAGTAAATAATGGAGAACCAGGCCAATGTGTCTGGCATTTAAATTACTTCTAATCAAGTATACTCAGATTGCCTGCTATTAGTGGACACTATGCACTTGATCAATTTAATACTAGAGTCTGTTAGTGTAATAAACCAAAGCACCAAAATCATGCTCCGGTCCAGGGTCTATTTAACTACTTCAGCTGACATCTTAATGTCACTGCATATGCCTGCATATAGAGGACATAACTGTTTGTTTTAATGGAGGCCAAGTGGGTACATGCATACCACTGTGTCACAAAGGCAGGGGACGTAAATCATAAACAGAGTGCATGTGTATTGTGATAAATAGGTCAGTGCATGCAGGGCATTTGCAGAGAGAGAGAGAGAGAGAGCGTGTGGAAGAGAGAGAGGTGGCTTCTGGCAGTCCTTACTCCTCTCAGAATAGAGCTTTCTGCTTTCTATGTAATACAAAAACACATTACATGCATGTGTGATTATGTGCACACCCCCACACACATACGCGTACCATAACCTTCTTTTTTAACATACTTTTTAAAAAGTTTTTAACCAAACTGTAACACCTGAGAACCGCAAAGCCTTTTCAAAAGCAACACGTAACAAGAAAAAAAACAAAAAAAAAAAACGGCTTCTACTGCTCACACACACACACAACACACACACACACACACACGCACACTCAAACTGAGTGGGGTCTGATCATGTGATATCTGTCCTATCCGTTCATTGGCTGGTTGGCCTGTTCTGCTCCACAGGCCACAACATAATAAGGAAGTGTGCATCAATCTTTAATGTGACATTTAACACAGACACACACGCGCGCTCACACTCACACACGGAGCGGATGTTGTTTGAGTTAATTGACCACACGTAAATGTTGATAGGAATATGTTTGCACTCCTTCCAAGATGTCTGCCATGATGTGAAATAGCAAAGTGCTGAAAATCTCTCTCTCTCTCTCTCCATCTTTTCTTGCTCTCTCATCATTTTTGAGTGACTAACTCGCCCTTTCCCGCGCCTTTTTAGTCTCATTTCTCTTGCGTCCTGTATCATTCAGTCATGCTGATGTGTTATCTAAGTCTAAGTCCCTGTTTGAATTCCCCACCTTTAACTTTCCTTCTCCTATCTCTCCACAGCTTCCCTGCCCTTAATCTCTTTTCTCATGGTCTCTGCTCTCTTCAGGCTTCTGCTATTTATTCTGTTTTATGTTGCCTTTATGTCTGCATCAGCTTTGCTTCTGGACATGTATTTCTCATCCAGTATCCCATCCATTACCATCCAAATGCTGCATCTAATCTAGATGTGGTCTCTTCTCATTTTAGCCTTATTTTAGGGATTTAAAGTTTTTTACGCTGACTACTGCCTTTAAATTCTAAGTTAAATACAACACATAATGAGGCATCCTCTCTCAAAAATAATATACAAGGTGAAGGTAAAGTCAATTATTTTCTCAGGACATCTTGGAGTGTATTATCAGGCTTAATGCTCATTATTTCTCTAAGCGGTTCCTTGAAACTACTATTCTTGGCATAAAATGCTCATTATCTCTTTTTACCAGTAGCAGATACTGATTTAAGGCCCTGTTACATCTGACAGTTTGCTTCATGTGCTCATAGACTAACACGTCTCTTACTGGTGCACCTGGAACCCATCTTACCTCTTAATAACTAACTCTTAATAAATAAGTGCAAACTGCTTATAACAGCTGTCTTTGGTCAGAACAAATACTTATGCAGGGTAGATGATCTTTGGAACACATCTTGAAACTCAGAGAATATAATGTAATTCTAACATCAATAAACGATAATAATCAATCAAACTATTAATCTATGCTAAAATGCTTTAAAGAAAATAAAATACACGACTCTTGAAAAAATTTCACAGCAAATTTGTTTTGAGGCCGGTTTAGCTCTCAGTTGGGGTTTGTTGCACCATATGTAACAGGAAGCAGAAGTAATGTTGCCATGGTTACCCTCTCAGTCACAACGGTGTTTAAACCGTTGACCAGAACAATGTTTGACGTGTCCTAATATATGATTTTACCAAGCCCCTGCCAGCCAGCCAGAGACAGTTACTTCCCTTTTTGTGGTATGAATACTCTGTGTGGACTGGAGTCGGTGCGCATTCATGACCCCAGTGGAGGAATTCCGACACGTCCTGCTGCCGCAAGTGTCAGCAGTTGTTTAAATCTTTTAATTGCCTTACAAACAAAGAATGCCAGCCAGCTAACTAAACACAGTAATAAAGCAGAAATCCAAAGGCAGGAAAGCTTTTGCATGACTTCTCCTGGATAATTATTATGACACAGTGACTCCCTAACATAAACGTACCCGGCTGACCATACTCTGCTGTCATATGACGTAAAAAGTATATTGGTTTGGTACAGTTACGAACGATGTTTAATATGAATTCATGTCTTTAAATGGTCAGAGTTTCAACTACAGAAAAACATACAGGCTACGTTCAATACGCAGTGCAGGCCAGCCTTTAAGGCCGCTGTGCCGGGTTGTGTATGGACTGCACACAGTACACTCTACTTCAATTTCTATTTATGTCACTGTGTAATTTCACTGGATGTATGGTGCATAATTAAACAACTGCTACATGCACAAACATGGCACTTGAGGGAAATGACTCCCCCACACCCCCCCCCTCCCTTGCTCTCTCTCTCACTCCGCCCACACACAAGCACTCAGCATAAATCAGGTCCAGTACTTGTAATGGTGATTGACTGTGTGTTGTAATAGCTAGTGTATGATTGCATTTAGAAGATAATAAATAAATAATGGTGTGTGTGTTTGTGTGTTTAAGGGCATGCTTTTTTATGGTGGGTGGATGGATTAAAGGGATAGAGAATGATTGTAATCCAGTACACTTATTGTCAAATTCAGCAAATATTTCCTCAAGGATTGCTAGCTCTCTGTTTTGGGTGCTCCTCTGAAAAATATCTGGTTTTACTGCACAGCCCTGGCTCTGTAAGTGGAAAACAAAGAAAAGTGGTGTGGACCTTGCCACACAACATGGTTCCAGCCAATCAGCCACAGGTGGCGTTAGTGCTCGTGCACAGGAGTGATTAGGGGAGGGAGGCAGAGGGAGAGAGAGTTTCACACTGGCACATTGGAACGTGCTGGACTCCAGGCACTCTGAAGACAGAGAGAAGGCCGAGACACAGCCAAAGATGAAAAGATCTGAAGCCTATAAACAGAAAGGAAAGTTATGTGACCAGCCAAAGGCAATGTTGTTGTTAGGGAGCACTGAAGGGAGAAGTGGATTTGTTTGGCAGTTGATTTCAAAGAACAACATTGTGCAGAATTAACTTACTCTTCCTTTAAGAGGGGGGCTAATAAGTGATGTATTGATCCAGAATTAGAAAATCAGGCCTCAGCTGGGCAGGTGGAATATAAACATACACACACTTACTACTGTGCTTAGTCAGTGACATGGTACAAACTCAAATTCAGAACACACATCCTGTTTTGTCCTATGGGTTGCTATAAACACACACCTATACACGCCAACAATCTGATGGTGTCACTTAGATACGATTAATAAGAGGATAACAGCAGCCAGACGCAGTCAGAATCATTCTTTTCAGAACTGTAATAAAGTGTTACATCACAGTCTGATATTAGCGGGTGACAATTTTTGACAACAACAATAGGAAATCATAATTCCCTCATGCCCTTTATTTGTCAGTGTAGACCAGAGGTCACTAATTGTCGGACCGCGGTCCCGATCTGGGCCCAGCCGCCGCCGCCCTCTCCAGAGCAATGGCCGATTTATTATTGAGCGTTTCTATTTTAATCTGCGCAGCTTTTGCAGCATTTACTGTACTGGTTTAGCGGCCCAGAAAACTCACAGACCAATTGCATGTGTTCTAACCGTCTCATGTGATGCTGCTCGGCCAATCAAATCTGTGCATTCCAATAAGCACTGCGAATCAGGTCAGCGAGTGAGATACACACATGGAGAGTGGGGACGAAAGAGAAAAGAGATTTCACATGGCTTTGAACCAAGAATGTACCGATTCTTACATGTTCATTCTTCCCACGGGCAGTTCAGAACCAGAATATCTCATAGATCTCACCAGAGCTCACGTTTCGCACTGAACAAGAGAAAGTAGGGAAGCTGTAGCTATATATGAGGGAATGTAAATGCTCTGTATTTGTACAGCACCTTTCTAGTCTTTTCGAGCACTCAAAGCGCTTTTACACTACATCTGCATTCACCATTCACCATCGCCAACCCGCTCTACCTCCTGAGCCACAGCTGCCGAATGGAAGCGAATAGGAGCTGTTCATTTGTTAAGATGTGTTGAGTGTTGAGACTACACTATAATTACTTCAAGCTACACTCTTCACTGTATTTTTTTTAGTGAAGGGATAGAGTTAGAGAAGTTATTATTTATTATCCATCCACTTTGATGTTAAAACTGACTAAATATTGAAATTTTTGATTTGAGAGTATAGCAATTGTAAGTCTCTTGGGATAAAAGCATCAGCTAAATGAATAAATGTTAACTATATATTTTGGTACTGAATAATAACCCAAATTAGGCGTTATGATGTTGTCCAGACCTTTGCCTTTGTGATATTGTAGATGGCTGCATGCGAAACGACCTGCTGCAGCCTCCAGACTGTGGTACTTACTACTCCAGGCCGAAGTTGTGGCTCACTCTGCTTGGTTCTCGAGGAGCAGTAGAACTTATAGAGATGTAGAGCTCATAATGCTACACAGTACATAAACTATAAAATTCACAGTTTACTGCTAAACTGACTCCACTTCGATGCCCAGCACACTGCCTGTCCTCTCTCACACACAAACTGTCGCTCTATCCCCCCCGCACACACACGCAAACACAGTTGTATTGTAATTTCCAGGAGCAGGAGGCAGTCTGTTTTATTATATATTTATCAGATATAACGGAGACAGAAATGTGGTTGGTTAACTTGCCCAGCTGTAACACGCACACAGACACACACAGAAAAATGACCACATGTACGTACTACTGCGCCGAATCGTTGAGCTGGTACTCTCGGGCGCGGCTGAAACACTCCTGGATGCCTGAGTCGGACCACAGACGGATCATGGCGGAGAGCAGCTCGGCGGAGTAAGGCTCTGTGTCCTCCATACGACTGACCACATCACACACCATCTTAGCATCCGCCTAGAGGGAACACAAGAGGGGGGAAGCAGGAGGTTAGTATTAGAGGCCTGAAGAGGAGCAGGGTCTTCTGAATAAAGACTGGTATGCACAGTGAATTTTAAACACTGTGCCACCGGGTAAACAGTGTTTATTCGTTCAAATACACTCCTGTATGATAAATGCTGGTTGCTACGTGAAAAAGTGTGCATGGAAACATTTAGAAGATGTTCCATGTAGCAAGAAAACAAATGACCCTCTGGGAGGAGGGTTAACATGGAGGATGAAGAGGAGAGAGGAGGAGGTTAGAGGTAACGACAATTACAGAAGGATATAACAGGAGATGATTGAAGAAAAGAACAGGATCAGGCGGGGGAGAGAAAACAATGTGAGCATTTTTAGCTCCCTGTGGTCCATTAACTCTCTTGGTGAAAGGCCTTCACAAAAGCATAATTTAAAATCTATGTGTCATTACAACCCGAGTCGGTGCAGATGCAGAAACACACCAGAGAGCTGCTGCAGTTTACAAAGAGGCCCGAGTGCCAAATCCATTTAAATGTCATCAAATTGGATTGTGGGAAAACCTTTAAGAAGATGCTGTAACAATCACGCCAGCTGGACAAAGGTGAAGCTTGTGTTTCTTTTTTTTTTTCTTAGCCGCAGAAGGCATGAGAGGAGGCTGTTGTCATGCCGCAGTGATCTGGCTCTGCTTCTTCCAGGAGACTGTTGGTCTGCACTCAGACAAAGAGGCAGATAAATCAGCTCCTGGTTACATGTATAACTGAAGAGGCGTCACTGTCTGAAAATGCAAAGCTGTTTAGGGTCTTATGATGAAGTAGTCTCGTCAAGAAGATGCTAAAGCTGATGAACTTCACCTCAGGCTTCTAGATGATAACGATATTTGTTCACAGAGATGATTTTGGTGGAATTCAATCTTTCATTTCAATCTACCTTCTTTCCTCAAGTGTTAGAAAATCCAAAGTAAAGATGACTACATTTATTTATGTTTTCTTTATATAAGACGGGTCTTTCTGTGTTTATGGAAAATCTTGCCAGCCACTCAAGCGAGGAATAAGGAATAAGTTCAGCGCTTAATCCCCACCCCCTTCTCTCCTCTGCTCTTTGCTATTATTGATTTTGTTTCCTAGCACTTACCTCCAACATGGTCATTCTTGCTCACAGTATTAATGCCAGGACACTGAGGCCCTGGCCTTTGCACTTTAAAGGTCTGGTCGCTTTGCATGCAGATAATTTAGATATTAAAAATGATCTGATACAAAATTTCTTCATATTTTTCAAACCATTCAATCTTAAATGTGCCATTTAAATATTCAAGATCTCAGGGAGCTTGACATTTGACCGCATCTGCTGTATGTTACACAAAATAATCAAACATTAATAATGGGCCTGATGAAGCTAAATATTCTTCACATATATTATACTGTGGCCCCGAAACCCCAGACATAGTTTAGCATCTATGCAACTCAATAGCACTGAAATCAAATCTGTGCAACACTACACCTGGCTAACTGCATCACTGGAACAATGTAGGATCAGTACTTGTGTCCTTAAGAATTAAATATATATATTTCTTTTCTAACTATGAAACGTTATAGTGTCGGGATGAGTGTTGTTATTCCTTTACTGTAATTTTATCCAGACGTTATAATTAGATTGCACAGCACTCAGGCTGAAATTACAATAGGCACAGTCTGTTTGACATTCCACATTCCCCTGAAATTCACAGCATGACACTCAATCGGGAAGACATAAAAACAGATTGCAGGAGTTTGGAGCTTTGACAGGGTATGCATTTGCTCCTCCAGCAGCAATCTGATTAAAACTCCGACACACTCACACCTGGGAGTCGCCCGGGGCAACCAGTGTAGCCTCAAAACATTTAATTTACTGCAGGATTTCACCAAGGTGCTAAGCTAAGCCCACATCCACTTACAAAGTTCACTTGCCTAAAAAGAATGTTAAACAAGTGAAATGTAGTGACAGCACAGTAATGTGATGATGCTGACGGTCCAGTAGCAGCCTCAACTAATATATATTATAATCAGTTCATTTCCCATGAGCTTTTAGTGAAGATAAACCTACTTATAAAGTGCACTAATGTGCTGCACGACTGCCGTCGATCACTGGACTGATTTCTGTGTAACCTTACACCCATAAGCTCCTTTGTGAAGTCAAAGGAAACCAGGATAATATACAGAGCAGAGCACGGTGTGGCGTCCTAAATCCTGGATTAATCTGGGAAAGTCACATTGCTGGTAAACAAACTGGACCAGAACTAAAAGGCAACCCTGTATCTTTGTTTTCCCTTGGTGCAGACCATTGACTGTATATAAAGATGGATGACATGACAGCTATGCAGCTACCCCTGAAAGTGAAGCCAAAACATCCGGATGTGGTGACTGGCTGCAACACAGGTCATAAATCCTGCCCTAAGTTTGCTTTTAATTAGTTATTTGACGCTATAAAAAGGGTGTTTATGACATGATTGACAGCTGAGCCCAGCTCGCGATTCAGCTGGCCGTGTGTATGGTCGGGAACAACATACCGCGGCTCCAACCCCGACTCCGAATGACATCACCAGCGCAAGATGGCATCGCCCATATTCGGCATATTTTGGCTTCAGTTTTGTACAGTGGTGTCACTGACACTGTCATATACTCTCTATCTGCACTCATCTCTTTACAGCATGTTTTTTGTCTTTCATCTCTCCTTCAATTTGTGCTCATGACAATGTTTGTCCTCCCCTGGGGTAATGTTTCCGTTTTCTCCCTCTCCCTTCTTCCTCTCCCCCTGTATTCTGCACATCCCTCTCTCATACTTGGTCCCCTCTGCTGCTTTGCTGATACAGTGCTAGTCATTCATTTTAGCTCACTGTTTTGGTTTTACAGCACGTTTATCGTATACTTCACTTTCCTCACTTTCATCAACCACGTTTTCAGCAGCAGCAGCCAGACAGAGGTAGCCGAGAGAATACTTTCCACTGAGGAAGGGGGAGGCGTGTGCCCCTCCCTTTTCAAAATCCTATTTTTGTCCCCATCAGTTTTTCAGTTTGAGTTTGATTTATGTGCTAAAGGATCCCCGACTGTGTCCTCTTAGCGTCCAACAGCCAAAATCCAGATGTAACATGACCTTAGTTGATCAAAATGGTAAAATACTCATCTGACTCATCTTCACTTATTACCGCATGCTCCCAGCGTTTGAGCTTCGACAAGCAGGAGCAAGTGATTTGAGGCCTTATTGCGCCCCTGATTTTGCCTATCAGGCAACATAAAAGCTGCCCTACGTTCTTGATGGAGGATGTTGCTGCTTTTTCACCCAGTCCCCGTGAAAAAGCACCAACAGACCAAACCAGCCTCTAAATAAACGCGTTGGAAGTGTACAGAGGAAATCGCCTGCTAACATGTTAGCTATAACAACTTTATGAAGTGATAATAGGTTGTGCCTGTCAGCTTGTTCAGGAGTTTGTACACTCTGACTCACACTAAAACTGTTGTGTTGTCTTGGTGAGCTGAGGTAAAATGATTATTCTACCACATGCGCGGCAGCTACAGTACAGGGGCAGTCTGAAACCTCCCGTCTCGCCACAGTGACCTTTAAAATCTCTGAACTCTGTTTGACACACGCACTCGCGCACGCACACACAGTGAGAGGGTCTTGACGTGCAACAGCTTCTCTGTGGGGAAACTACTGCTTATTAAGCAGCGTGTGTGTGAGTTAAAATAATTACAACTCTGTATTCATTTTGGGCATTTTAATCTTGTAATTTTTACATCGGCAGGTTTATTTTTTTTTATTTGTACTGCATGTACATTAGCTTATTTGTAGTTTTATTATGCTATGTAGTTTTAGTGTTAGTATCCTTTCGTATCACTGATAAAGGGATAAAGGTTTGTGTAGAATAGTTATGAATGATTCTTTCTAATAAAACCTTTTCCAAACGTGAATTTAAAGAATTGAATTTGACTAAATTCATGTCTCACTCTCCATTCGGTCAAATGTTTTCTTGCATATAAACAAAAAGAATAGCTGAGTATTGCAACACACTGCCGAGCTTGTTGACAGGCTTTATGAATATAGTGGATACTGGTGTGTATGTGCGTGTGTGTCGGCCATCCAAGTCTAATGATAGACTTGCTATCAATGTGCCTGCTTGGACAGTGAATAGGCAATCATCACCACCACCATCATCATCATCATTGTCAGCTCCCGCACATCCTCTGCATCTGTTCCTTTCTCTCCTTCCAAGCCAATCACAGCGCTTACTTCAGGACCTTTCACATCTCCGTGTTATTGTTACCAAATACACATCCATCCATCCACCTGAAGTGAGCAACACACTGGAAATTAGAGAGAACAAACTGTTACAAGTTCAAGAGTTCGCATAAACATCACAGACGACACCTTTTCTGACCTTTACCATTTACTGAGAGCTGTGCACTTGGAAAGTCCTCCCCCCCTTCTCCTCCTTCAACCACTGACTATACTCACATCCTGTTTAATCATCTGCTAGTTTACTCCACAAGGCCCGGAATCAGACTGACTCTGCTCACACCTGCACTAGACAAGATGAAAGGAAACCTCAGCTGACCTCAGATTTGATGTTTCCTCATATAGGTATACACATTACTACTGTATAAATGGTTGTATTTGATATTTATATAAATGCCAATATAAAAAACTGTTTGAATAATTACAAATGATAATATTGTTAGGGCACATGTCCTCACATTCTGCAAGCAGTTTTATTTAATCCACAATTGAATTTAATCCACTACAGGGTTAGGATTACCCAGCATGATCCGTTTCACAATTGCAGTCATCACCTCTAAAATATTACAAACTAAAAACATCAACAAATTTTTTTTTAATTTTATACTGGAAAGAATTAAGATGCAGATATGTGGGGCTGTATTCAGGCACAGCAGAGCTTTAAACTAAATGCTAACATCTGTTTGCTGATGTTTGGCTGGTAATATTTACCAGGTCCACCAACTAAGCTTTGCATGTTAGCATGCTAACATTAGATCTAAACACAAATTATAGCCGAGGCCGATGCAAAGGTCATCGGTTTTGTAGGTGTTTGGTGATAAACCAAAGTGACCTGACGATGGCGCTGAAGTTATCACAATTCATCTTGAGGGGAAAATAAATATCTGAACCAATTGTCAGCGAAATCCATCCAGTTGTTGTTGAAATATTTCAGTTTGGACCAAATTTGTAGATTGGCCTCACCATCCTTAGAGCTACACCGGTAGCATGTTTAACAATGTTGGTGATCTCTGGTTCTATACTGACTTCTCCTGATACTTATCAGCCAACAGATCCACTGATACCAATATGTCGGCAATAAGCTATATAAGTCTTGTGTAACTCGGTTTTATTTAGGGCGATGGAAGCCAGTGATCATTTTTAGGAGGGAGTAGTGTAGCAATGTTCAGCTTTGGAGGTACAGTAGGTTTTATAGGACTTGCCTATGTAAATAAATCCACTCATGTACTGCTTGACAGCGAACAAGGTTGATTATTTTCCACAACCACTTTCTATCAGCCCTTTACCCTCCATCTCTCCCTCTCTTCCAATCAATGTGGGGGAAATAAACAATGCTGAAATGAGATTTAGAGAACAACAAGTCTTAGAAATGGGATTAATGAAACAACAGAAGAATACAGGTTTTTGGTCTGCAGTCGTCTGTATGTGCATGTGGAGGAGAAAGAAAAAGAGAAAAGCCTGCAGTCTGTAGTCTTTCCTGCAGCCGCAAGGTTAATGGCAAACACAGTTTTATGCAGTTTTCTTTAAGCGCTATTTTTTCTGCGCCTGTTTGGTAATTTCTGTGCACGAAGAATCAGTTTGCACCGAGTTGAGAGGAGAAGTGTGCTGAGGCTGTGTTTATGCTGATTAGCAGTGTATTGGTGCTTCGTATTGGCACAAAATTGCATTTGCATTAGACGCAGGGCAATTCTTGTAGATTCAGTTTGCAGAGGCACGGCCACACAGAGTCCAAAATTACAGAATATGTTTTCTGTCATGTCAAGGGGATTATTAAAACTGTTTTGCCATTTCCATAATATCTACCTTTACCCGCTTTACACTGGCAAAGCTTAACATGAACCAGTCTGAAATAATCTCTAAATCAATTCCCAAACATGTCAGTAAAAAACCTGACCTGACCCGTAATAAATAACAAACCTCCAAACCCTGTTTTGCATTTGTTTGTTTAAAGATATAAGGGCTGTTTAATTTTCATTTCTTCCCATTGGATAAAAAAAGAATAGAGTAAATACACTTGAGTGTTTTATTAATTAGCCTGTATTAACTGTTTGCACAACTATGACCAGCCATGCAGATATTCCAACAGCTGCTATTTCCAAAAAAACCCTGCAATGTCCGTTATTTTTATTTTGGAATCATTTCTAAATGCAGGTGCCGTCATAAAGATGAAAGTTTTTTTTCTCCCTTAAAGACCTCTGCATCTCCCTCCGTTTCACGTGTTGCTGCTTTTAAAGGGAAAGCTCGTGTTGGTCGTTCCTGAAGCTCGCTGTAACTCCACCTGCTGATTTTGCATTACATCTACTAATGTTGTAGTCAGCCTCTCTTCCATGTTGCACCCGGTGTGTAGCTATGCCTGTGGTCACAGAGACCGCCAAGATTTGCTGGCCCTGCCCATCTGCCTTTGTGCCTGGAGATTTAGCTATTTCAGGAAAACAGAGCCCAACGTGTGCTGTGACTATCTCACAGTACAAGTATAACTGTCTGTAATGGAAACACTATGTGACAGATAAACATGAAAGGGGCTGGATGTGATTCATTTGCCCTCTGACACTGCAGTCAGTATTGTCTTTAAAGGGCTACGGCAGTGACAATGTCTATGAGCCACATTTAAACCCAAAGTCCACGGTCTTCTATTTCGCCTGCTGAGACACCATGACACCCCGAACATGCTTTCCTTTAAATTCTCTCCATCTGTCATCCTCTTCTAGGCGCCGATCCCACTCGAAGGGATTTGATTTGATGTAAATCTGTTTCAGCAAGGGGTGAAGCTCTGTTCCAGCTTCCTCTCTGCTACTGATGTTCTGTCCTCTCTGTCAGCAGCCCCACAATGCCTGATATAGAAGAGACAGAGAGTGTGTGTGTGTGTTCATCTGGGTGTGTGAGTATGAATGAAAGACAACGCAAGAAGAAACTGAGCCTGTTCTCTGTTTGTGTGCAAATGTGTGTGCGTCCAGTGTGTGTTCCAGTTAAAAGTGCTGGGCAGTGGGCCACAGACATACTTAAAACCCACAGGCCAAGCCAAGGATACTGTCTAAACAGACATATTGGAAGGCACAGGGTCAGGATTTGTGTGTGTGTGTGTGTGTGTGTGTGTGTTTGAGCTTGTCTCTCAGTAATGGACTGTTCAGACACAATGGAAATGATGCCTGCTTTCCTAGGCAGCCATCTTTGTACTCGACTCAAACTTCTACATGTACACGCACAGAGCAATGCGCGCACACACAAACACATTCATGCTGCGGTTGTCAAAGAAACAGGGAAAGTAATTATCTTTTAACCTTTGCACAATTAAATTACCCACTCTCATCTAGGGAGACACAACTAGATCCATCTGTAATATGCGTATATAAGACACTGTAAAGGCAAACCATTACTAAGGTATGAACATATTATTTGCAGCAATCACAAATGTCAAAAGGCATGTTTAACATGCGCTGTAATAACCTTGATTACTGTGAAACTCACATTCACATGCAGTTTGCCAATAATCCCATATGTCCTCCAAGAAAACAGTAACATTTTTCCACTATGACTGGCATTTACTGTAAGTGTATTAAAAGTTGACAGTTAAAAATTTTGCGAGATGCAAAGTTTTTTTCAGTTTCAGCACATGTAAAAACAAAAACGGACAGTCTGTCAGCCTGCACAGTGATTTGAGCTACACGCTAATGTTAGCCTGTTTAGTTGTCAGTCACCACAGTCACCATCTTAGCTGAGCGTGTTGCTAACATTTGCCAATTAGCACGCTATACAAACCACATCTGAGGTCGATGCAAATGTATATTCAGCTTTTAGTCCAAGTATTAGACAGATAAACATTTAGAATGAATGAAGGTGCTAGGTGAAAAGACAGGGGAACACAAATATTATTACGATTCATTAGTAAGTATCTGGATCAAATTGTATGAGAATCCATCCATACTTGGACTAAAGTGCCAAAGAGCCAGCTGACAGACCATCGTGTTCAAAATCATGTGTCCCCAGCAGACATGTGGCCGTGCTGTGTTTTTTTAATCCCCTAACCCAAAGACGGAAACCAGGTTCCTCCTTTAAGTCATGTTAAAGAAATCAAGTTGCTGCAGGAAGCTGACAATAACCAAATCAACTGACTGCATAAAGATGCACTAAGTGGGAGTTTGCTTACATAGCAAATATGTAAGCAAAGCATCCGTAAAATAGATGCATCGTATCTTGTTTTTACCCCAAAGGGACCTGGCGTTGCATTTATGGACAGCTTTTCATGCAATATCCCATTTGCTGTGCAGCCATTTATTAATGGCATTAATCATGTGACACGAAATATTGACTTTAAATTATTTTATTACAAGCTTGAGTAATTTAGGGCCATCTGCAGTAGCAAATGAGTGATGCGGTTTGGCATAAGGTATGGCACGCTAACTTAATTATAAATCAAAAACATTAACTTGACTGCTGAGTGATGTGATGACACATGAAACCGTTAACTAAAGTGTGCTAGAGTACTAACAGACATTCAACAATGTAATGTCATACATAGTACTGAACAGAAAATATCTCCTCTCTCTCATGTCCACATTATGGTATACTTAGGTTTCTTCTTGTTGGCAGTGTGCACTGTTTTACAAGAGGTGTGCAGAGTTTGCATATAGTTTTTGACCAAATCGACTTTGTTTCACTCCATCGTATGAAAACTATGAAAAACTGGGCAACAGAACAAATGACTGTACTGTATGTTCAGACAGAACAAGCAAGGCGCTTTAGAGCCAATTTACAAGGTTCCACACAAAATCCAGACTTCTCGAGCTAAAAATGTACACATATTGCAGGGCTTTATGAGTCTTCTTCATAAAAGTATGCCGAAAGGAAAAGGGAGAGACTGAAGGTCCAGAGTTTCTGGTGACTTGTAAGAGCGTATCACACAGACACAGGCTTCGCTAAAAGCTGTAGGTTGAAACATTGTAGAGCGAGGCTGATAAAGTGACCAGGCCAAAGAAATGAAGAGATTCAATTTAGATTGTCCAGAGATATTTCACATTGAAAAGGACATACAATCAATTTTAAGAACTCAAATATCAACCAATTCCAGATTCACAAATGCAAATGCACGGTTGTGGGTTAGTTAGAATATTATATCTAATAATTAAATTTTATTATCTAAGCAAAAAATGGGCCAGAATTAGTCAAGAAAGTTAATTTCATCTGGTTTGGTTGGTCAGATGTTCCAGGCAACACGAAAATCCCATTTATTAATAAGTTGTTGTTATAAGTAACAACAGACAATAAAAAATGGATGTGAGAGAGAGAGAGAGAGTGCCTGCGCGCATTGTTGACGTCACAGTGAAGCATCAGCCATCAGATATCTCGAAGGAAAAAAAAAAAAATACAAAACATGGCTGGCCTTCTTTATCAACAATCTGTTCTCACTCCCTTTTCTCTGGCTCTTCTTCTCTCCCCCCCCCCCCCCCCTTCCCTCGGCTATTTTTGGACTATCTCTTTCAATCGTCTTCTTCAGTCTGTCCTGTCAATCACACCTCCTCTCGTTCTCTTTCTTTCTGCCCCCCCTTGTCTCTCATAGTCTAACCTTTATCACTCCTCTGCTGTTACAGAGCGCACATGACGTCACTGAAACCCAGTGGCCTACGGGAAGACAAAACAAAAAAAACGGAAACTGTGAATACGCTCACACACGTGAGACTTCATCTGCACTCTACCATTTATCTCTCTTCTTTCCTCCACTACTTTATTGTTATTATTATTATTATTATTTCTCTTCTCTCCTCTGTTTTCTGCTGGCCCGCCCCACCCTCATGCTCCGTCTCTCTTTTCTGCTTTCTCTCACCTCTCTCTCTCTCTCTCTCTCTCTCTCTCTCCCACTCTTTAGCATCATGTGACTCTCAGCTGCAGTTGCCATGGTGACCATCCTCATTTCCCAGGAATGCAATCTTGTCTCTGATTCTCCCTCTTGCCCTTCCTCTCCATTCTGCCGCACCCTCCTCCTCTTCCTCCTTCATCAGCACCATCCTTCCCTTCTCCTTCATCCATCACTCCATCCCTTTCCCTCCTGTACTTTTCCCCTCTCCGGCTTTCTGACTTTACCTCTCACCTCCTCCCTCTCCTCTTTTCAAATCCTCTTCTGCATCATTCCTCCATTTCGATCAATTTCAATTCAGCTCATGTTATTGATATGTCAGCCGTGCTGCCAAAGTACCTCACTAGCTTGAGGTACACACTCAAACACACACACACTGCCTCTTCCACCTTCTCCCCCCACCACCCCCCTCTTTAGCGGTTGCTGAATAATGGAAGTGATGAAATATTAAATTGTTGTTCAGCCCTCCTGTAGACTGCCCCAAAGGAGCCCTAACACACGCACACGCACACGCACACACACACACACACACACACACGTTTGTGTCTGTGTGTGGTCTGTGTCTTGGCTCCAGTGGAGCTTCAGTTGTCACTGTTACATACAACCACACCCAGTACCGCACACGCCCACACACATACACAGAAAGAAGGTGGCTGATATAGGGCTTGTACAGTACGTGCTGAGGATCATTAAAATACACTCAGTCAGTAGCAGCCAGAGCGCAGTAAAAAAAACCCAACAACAACAACCGTCTGCACCTAAATCCTGAACGAGACATGGCGAGAGGAGCAGCAGGAACATGCACGGCTTTCCATGTAATCATAAGCATGTGTGTTGCAAAACATTACGCATGCAAAAAAACCTTTGTTTCTGCTTTTGCACAGAGATGCAGGAGCGTGTTTTCATGAGGGTACTGTGGAGTACTAGTAATGTTGTTGTGATAGGTCTCCAAAATAGGAACTAATCGCAGTAGCAAATGGTGGACGTGCTATGAGCTTCATGAGCATGTGTTCACACCATTTAGGCTCTGTCTGTCCGGAAATCTCTGATTTTTTAAAGTGAGAGGCATCTTTGCTGGCTGTGTTTTTTCACTGTAAATTTCATAGCCGCTTTGAAGAGAGAGTCTGAGCCACCAGTATGCTCATTATTTACTGACTCACCAATTCTATGATTCAGTGATTCCAGCTAAGAGTTAGGGGTATACAACGCTGTAACTGTGCCAACATGGTGATAGCTGTACAAAAAGCTAAAAGGATTATCAAATTGTTTGATTGTGGTTTTGTATGTGTTTCTCCCTGGTGTGAAATGGGCAGGGATAAGTTTGAAAAAGATGTACACCCATCAGGGCATAGTAACATTTGATTCAAAATCTGATGACAGTAGCGGGGCTGTTTGCCAGAGACGTTTTATAGAGGAGACACGCCACTCAATCACATCCTCAATACAACTCTATGGGGAAAGCCTGTAAAGGCAAAGATGGAGCTTATCCCGCCCCTCCTGCTAGAAAGCCAATCGTCTGCTTTTAACAGTCAAAGCGGGAAACACCTTTCAGCAAATCATGTGGTTCCACTGACGAAAGGGTCTGTTTTACTTCTGTAGAAGTAGAGGTATAACCGGCCTGGAAAAACGCTTTTTAAACCTTATTTTGGGGCAAAGCCATCAAACTTTTTAAGGGATTTTTATTAGATTTTACTGCAGATTCTGTTCATGTAGTTTTTATATCCCAGTGATCAGTAAAAGTGCCGTTCTGACTCTCTCCCCATTCATTTAGATAGGAGCCTGGTCTTGTTAGTCCGAAATAGCTCGGAGGCGTTGCCAGGATGGCGGCCGAGTGGCATGACTCGCCTATAAGGAATTTGTTGTTATAGGCAAGTCATGTGTTTGTGTTTGCTCATGATGGTATTTCAATCTGATCAAACCACACCCCCACATCCCTTAAGAAGATTAGCTTTGACTTTCTCACTGTTAAACTCTTGCTTAGACCCATCAAGAGTTTAGTCAAGAAATGTGTTACCATGAAAACTTTCATTTCTGGCAAATCTTCGCCAAAGGAAATGAGGCTAACATTTGAAAGTTAGGGTTATATTTGTTATTTATTTATTTCCAATGGGGCTATTCATATGAAAGTTTCACCTGACTTTGGTATTAACTCAAGAAATCCACACATGTTAACCATAAATAAAGTTAACATCCCATAATCCTAATTAAAGAGCGGTGTGATCCTTCGCATCTGTTTAATAGTTTAATAAAATGCATACAATGCTTCATTCAACTCCAGCTTTAAATAGGTGGTATTATGCTTTTTGGCTTTTTCCCTCTCCTTTATTGAGTTATATCTCTTTTTTGTACAGTTTTGCAAAGTGAGAAAGCCCAAAGTCCAGCCCAAAGGGAGTTCCCATCTCCCACAGAAAGAACAGCTCTGAACTGCCTGAAAACAGCTCGATTGTAATCCAGCCGTTTCATCTCTGTGACGTCACCGACACACCCTCCAAAACAGCGGTGGGAAAACACACTGAGCTGCAGCACACACCTCTCCTCTCCCTTCCAAACACTAGCTACTTTATGTCCATTGACTCCAGGCAGTCAGTGGACATAAAGTTGTAGCTGTGATGTAGAGACAGAGCTCAGTTAAAACTTTATGGATGAAAGATACATTTGTTACCACTCTGAAACTCTTGCTACAGGTCTATGTAGCCAAGCTGGTCGGCATCATGTACAGCTGAGACAAAGCTGTGTTTACCGGCTTCTCGCTGTCCCGCCCTTCTCTGCTTCTGATTGGCTAGTAGTCCTTAACAAGGAACTGTGCATGTGCAACTCCCAACAAAGATCATTTAGAGACAAGATGTATCACTCCATAGCTAAAACGAAGCCTTCAACACAGGTTGAAAAGAGGAGCTGCAGCTATGTGCTGTCTGACAAAAAATGTTTTTTTTAAATTAAATAAGCCTAAATAGGCTTTTTAACCTGAAGATGAGCATAATACCACCTCTTTAATGTTCGGTGTGTGTGTGTGCGCCCATCTACACATCTAGATCAACAACACACTCACCAAGATACAAGCTGCAATCACACACAGTCAACATCAACCACTAATATTAAATAGACAATTTTACCCGCAATTGTCATGACATAAAGTCTCCTGCCACACCCGATGTAATTACTGCATGACAGAGAGAAATGGGTCGTGGGAGGAAAATGAATGATGCTTGTACACTAGGGAAGTTAAGGCAGCACCAATAGATGGCATACACACACCCACACACAAATCTGCCTTATCTGTCTTTGTCAGCAAGCATTCTTTTAAAAAAAAAAAAAGGCCCACAACAGCCGTTCCTCTCCTCCTCCTTCTCTGACCGTCTGTTCCTACCTGTGTCGGCCTGGCACTTTTTTATTAAAGATCTCTCTGCAGAACCCAGAAAACTGAAGTGGAAAATCTGTTGGTTTGCTGGCTCTCTCTCTTTCACGTTCTCTCGACTTCTCTGTTTTGCCGTATTTGTTCTCTGTTTCTTTTTTTTTTGAATTAGTAAAAGACTGCGGCCGCTTGTTTGAAAAAAGGATCACACATAATGCGATTAATGATTTGTTTGTGTACTTCGTATGTATTCTTCAACGGGAAGGAGGTCAAGCGTTGTGTTCTTTATGGCTCTGTGATACAAACAGGTCATATCTCTAAATCCAGTAAGCAATGAAGACAGTAATTGCAAGTTATGCCACACTCCCATCCTTTCAAGTCTCCTTAAGATGGGTTGAAAAAGAATTTTCCTTACTTTTCCATTTTCCTTTTTATAGCTTGCACTGCTTATTTATTCTGTTTTATCCTTGTAGTATATTTGACTTTCCCTCCAGTGACTTTGCTAAACAACCCACCTTCCCCACAGGGATCAATAAATCTTGATTCTCTCTCTCCATATCTGTTTCTTTGTTTTCCCACCTCAGATTTTCTTTTAAAGCCACCCCCCCACCTTCCCCTTCTCTCTCTTTAACTGTCACCCTTTGTGCTCCAAGTCCTCTCTCAGTTTGTCTCTTGTTGTGCCTTTGGAGTATCAGTCTCCTGTCCAATCTGCCTCTCTGTCACTCACTGTCTCTTTCTTCTCACACTTCATCTATACTTAGATCCAACAGTGAGCTGTCACCACTTGTGTCTACTGGTGATTTGCGCACACTAACCCCTTCGTACTGACACACACACACACTGACATTCACCAACTTACGGTAAATGAACCCAGATAAAACATTTATAGAACGTTGCTTGATTGACCCTTGGAAACCTAGGAGTTAACAGAGATTAAATTAAAGCCAGCGCACCTCTGTACTTCAGACAGTGTAGAATAAATCCTCATATTTCTGTCTGCACATGGGAGACTATGAGAACTGTTATATAAAGCAAAGATAAAGCTGCAATATTTAGGATAACAAGTAGTTCCTAGCTTTGGGTGTTGGCTCTCTGGCAGTTTAGCAGGCTAATTATACACATTATAATATATAATACATGTGTGTATTGCTGCCTGTGTGTATTTTAGTGCCCTGCTGTCATCCATTCTAGTATTGTGGATTCTTTAATCATAATGTTGGTTTATCACCTGTGTGGTGCCAAGGTTCAGCAGTGATGCAAGCCATTTGGTTCCTGTACACTAGGTCTTGAAAAAGGACAATGTTTGCATTCTTAAGGAAAGCATATTTAAAGTAGGCATGACACAGAAAAACAGGGATGTTTCTGCTTTTGATATTTATGGGCAGGATATCAAAGCAAAGCCAAGGTCTTTCCAGAGAGCTTTGTTTGGGGACATTAACCAGGCATCTCTGCTGTTTGGCTTCAGACTGTGATCACCAAATATAAATCATGTCTTTCTGTGTAACGAAGATGGAATGAGGATTAGAAACTGAGATCTCGAGGCCAAGAGTCTCTCATGGAAAAGAGCGAGCGGCTGCATCCAGATGGGGAGGCTGCAGCTGAGGAGTGGGGTTATCTTGAGGTTTTATTCCAGGGTTTTTCAGACTGCCCAGCAGTTAGGCACACTGGTTACTCCAGTTAAATCTTATTCAGTGAGTTTGGTGATTCAAGTGGAAGTAGGTACCAAACCACTTCACAGTGACTGGAGGAAGCTGAAGCAGTTTAAGGTTATTAATGCCCTCTAGGCACTTCCCTTGAGAGCTATTCTAGGAATGATCAACTTGGGAGGAGACTTCAGGAAAAATCCATGACATGCTGGAAAAGGACATCATCTCCCCACAGGCCTGGGAGAGCTTAGGCATCGCAGGAGTAGGAGGAAGAAGCTGCTCAGGAAGAGTGCAACTGGGCTGCTCTGCATCTGCTGCTAGAATGTTGACGGAGTAAATGGAGAATATTGTAAAATACGATCTGTTAAATTACTTTTAAGAAGAATCTACTGACCAAGGACGTCCGGCAGACTAATCAGTAATGAATATAATTGCTAGTTGCAGCCCTAGATGACAAAAAACAAAAAGAAACAGTACACAGTTCAGAGCCACGGCAATCAGTTGATCTCAACCTGCAGGTCATGAACACCAGGGAGTCACAAGATCAGCCGTAATGGTAGGTCAAGAGCAGCTTTGATTTGTTTAAAAGAGTAACACACTACTGCAGCCCTGGTAAATCTTATTTTGAGGCATCTGGAAGGGAACAAAAAACATGTGAGACTGCTCTTCATTGATTTCTCTTCAGCTTTTAATTGTATTCACCCTCACATTCTCGCACGTAGGCTGCAGGCAAATTTTAATTTGGATTTCAATATTGTTGGTTGGATATCATGCTTTTTTTCTGATAGAGAACAGAGAGTTTGAGTGTATGGTTCTCTTTCCAGCACACTCTCCTCTAGGGTCTCCCCAGGACTCTGTTCTTTCCCCACTTACTTTAGAGACTGGTATGTGCTTAAGTGTGCAGATGACATCTTAATAGTCAGCCTTTTGCATGGTGACGAACAGGGCCATAGACCAGTGGTAGGAGATTTTGTTGGTTGGTGTGAAAAGTCTTTGCTACAACTGAACTTTCCTAAGAACAGATGTTCACTGACACTCGCAAGTCTCCGTTGAAGGTGATCTATACTTCGTGTATTGAATCAGTATTAACATTTACTATGATCTGTTGGCTTGGTAATGTCAGTGTGAAAAACAAAAACCTGCTGGGGAAAAATTGTGAAAGTGTGCCGTAAAGTTACAGGTTTAAATTTAAATGACCTTTGCCACCCGTACCACCAGAGCCACACAGAAAGCTCAGGTCATCTTGTTGGACTCCCAGCACCCTTTACACAGTGAGTTTAATTTGCTCCCCTCAACCCGGAGGATTTACCACCGGAGGAAGTCACTGACAGATATATGTCTTCTAATCCATAAGTTATTGGTTTGTTAAAGAAAATGAGACTGGGCCTGTGACTTTCTGGAGACAGGAGATGTTGCACCCAGTTTTTCTTTTTAGCTTTGAATGGTTCTGGTGACAGGTGACAACATAACAGAGTACAGACAACATGACAACTAATTTAGGAAGATGATTACACCAAAAATGTAAAAGAAAGAAAGAAAGAAACAAACAAACAAACAAAAATCAGTACCAAGTAGGGATGGGACGATTACCGGTTTCACGATAAACCACGATAAAACGTCCTGGCGGTTAGTATTATCGTTTAAAATTGAATTATCATAAAAACCGTGAACTCCGCCCAGCCAGAATCAGTCTGACGCAGTCAGCGAGCAGGCGCTACGATGCAACGTCGTGCGCGAACGAGAAGACATGGCGGAAGGCAGTGTCAGTGATCAGGAGATTTTTCAGCCATCCAAGAGGACAAAATACCAAATTACTCTTGATTTCGTCCCGAGATACCCCGGTATCGGGTCGGTAATCTATTTGCGCTTTTAAAGCTGGTTTCCGTCCAGAAACAGCGGCGATTCATGTCCGTATAGACCGTTCGGCGCCGCCATCTTGCCGGGCGCCTCACGGAAGCCGTTAGGTTCATTTAGTTTCACCGCTACCTCAAATTCTCTCATAGAAGAAGAGCATGTTCGGTAGAGGCGGACTTTATCGGTCTCTGCTGGCTGAACCGTAGCAGGTACAACCTCATGCAATATAGCATTTTTTAGAGGAGAATCAGACCGTCAGTCTGAGCATCAGTTCTTTTTGAATATTTCCATCTCTTTTTAACAAAACCGTGATAATATTGATAACCGTGATAACTTTGGTCACTATAATCGTGATATGAAATTTTCATACCGTCCCATCCCTAGTACCAAGCTATGTAAAATTCCATGTGCCTCAGTGAAACAGCGAGCCAATCCATCTTTATACATATAGAATTTTTACATTCCAGTGATTTTTCTTTTATTGTAATTGGTCTCATTCTGGATGGGCTGAATTTGCTCTTCCTTTCCACCCCCTTTCAGCCAATGCTGAAAAACGTGTTTTCCCTACACACAGTCCATCACTGCAGAAGTATCAAACATGAATCCATGCCGCTACTGTAGCACTATGCTGATGTAATACAATCCTTGTGTTTGCTGAGCCAGAGTGACACAGAAGGAGAGGGGGAAGGGACGAAGAGAAACAGAGGAGAGGTGGGAGAAAAAAAAGGACAAGAGAGAAAATAGTGTACGGGTATGAAAATGAGAGGAGACAGAATTTGTTGGGGCCCCCATTCCAAGCAGTAGCATGTGAACAGACGTGGCCAGAACGCAGCGTCCAATCATGTGAAAGACAAGGTGGTCAGGTGACCGCATGGCTGCGTCTTCCATTGAGGTGGCCGGCGAGCCTGGTTGCTATGGTAACTGGTTGGTATCCTAGAGACCGGCAAAGGGGCTTATAGAAAACTGAATGAAAAGACACCGAGAGAAAAGAGAGAGAGAGACGGAAAAAAGAAACTCATCTCACATCATAGGATTAGGACAAGCGCACATACACTTAAAAATATATAACTGTGTGTGCGTGTGTGTGAGTGTATGGGGTGTTGTGGCCATTAGAGATAAGAGCTGTTGAATTAGATTATCTTATTTTCACAGGAACACACACACACACACACACACACACACAGCAGAAAGCACGGACAGCACTACTACAGACAGGCCTGATGCTTCACTGAACTATAAATAATGACAGTCATGCTAACAAACACTCGAATGCAGGGAAGCTGGATGAGTCCAGCCTAGATATGCCTGTGTATGTCTGTGAATCATCTATCAGTGAATAGAGGCGTGTGGACTTTGTGTGTGTGTGTGTTGTGTGTATTACTGTCATTGTCATCAAACACATTGCAATATAACTTCTAAGTGCAGATTTTGCGGTGGAAAACCTTTAACAGCAGGTGTTTTATGTGTGTGTGTGTGTGTCTTGTTTGATAGTCCTAGCTTCCATATTAATCCCAAAGCTCTAAGCTTGTCATTTGGAGAGAAGGTTTCTCCATGTGCCTCCACGGTTCATTTTGTATGCTGACACGTATCCCCATTGTTTCATAAGTTTGACATTGTGCTATTAATGTGATTAAAAAGTGAGTGCATAGTAAGTGATGGGGACAAATGAATAGGGGATAGGGTGACATTAAGTCCAGGGAGATCCTCCCAGTGGCTTAAGTCTCTGGCACTAATTTCAAATTATGTCATGAACACTTACTTCTTTGTTAAAATCCAACAAAGTCAGTCCTGACCACTGAAGACTGGCTTTGAACTTATCCCCCCTCACCAGATATTAAAATTCACTTGAGTCAGTTTAAAGCTCTGCTTTAAAGGCCTGCTCACATCAGAAAGTGGCACAATGAGATTCATCCACAGGTCTTTGAGAAACAGGCAGCACAAATGACATGGTGACATTGGGACTATTCGTAGGTTAGTTAACTAACCAATGGATAACATGCTAGCAACAGATACTTTTTATTTTCTCCGTACTGTGTCATTAACCCCTCCCTTGCATTTTGTTCTAAGGATTGTACATCGTTTCATTCAATTAAGAGTTACTGCAAAGGTGACAAAGCTCTCCGAGTTAGCTAGTTTGCCTGCTGTTAGCTAATAAGCTTGTTAGCTTGCTAATGGCTCGCTAACGGTACAAGAGGTTCACAGTGTTATTCAAGACATTTGTTTGTATCATTGATTCCTGTCTCATATCTGTCTGCAAACCATTGTTCTTTGGGGAGCAGTGTGCACTCTGACAGAGGAGGTCGAATAGGAGAGGATGTTTGCAACTCACATAAGCTGCGATAGCCTCCTCCATTTTAGACTCTTTCAGCACTGTTGAGACTATTTGCTTGTGTTTGACGGTGCAAATTCAAGTGTCAAAGTTGAACTCAATGTGCAACGCACTGCAACATAGTACAAATATTGGTGCAGATTTACTTACCCACTCAGCTGATTTCACCATCGTAAATACTCAGTAATCAGAAAAGCTTTTCAGTAGCAGCCTGTCTGACCGCAACATTATTCACTTTCTTTCAAAAGGTTTGAGACAAGACTGATGTGTGTGTGAAGAAGTGGCTCTTTTGCTCAACTGCGTGTGTGTGTGTGTGTGTTTGTGTGTCAGCCTATGTGGCTGCATAAGTCATAGAAATGCTGGCACTCGTCTGGCTCTAACACTCACCCAACCGTGTTAAACCAGCGCAGTGTTAGTGTGAGTGTGTGTGTGTGTGAGTGTGTGTGTGTGTGTGTGTGTGTGTGTGTCATTACCCCGTGGGCAGAACTTTCTGCAGTACAACACTAGAAAGCAGCAGTGATGCACTAGCTGCCTGGCTGACTGGGCGCTTTAACAACACACACATAAACACACAAACGCACACACCAAACATCGTCCATCCTTTTCCCCCTCTTCTCTCTCTCTCTCCACACAGCCCAATACTCTGGCCTATTCAAGCTGCTCCCTCTCCCTTCTCTCTGTTAGAACACCGAAGAATAGTGAAAAGAAGAAGCTATGGACAGACATCAACTCCCCCCCCACACACACGCTGATGCGTATTACTGTATGCATGACAAAACCCATATAGGTCTCACTATATGGGTGAACTCACAAAGAACATACAGACATTAAGTCTTGCTTTTGCTTTCTCTGACCTGCAGCACTTCCTCTTTATGTCACCCTCATCAACACAATCTCCCATAACGAGGCCTTCAAAACTGAAACAGTAAAACAGTTAAAAATCCATAAATCCTTTCTCTCTAGTTTCTCTGCCTCCTGGCATTTTGGTCGTAGGGCTGTATCATTCCAGTGAACCTCGTTAGCAACACATTTTCATCAGAAGATATGAATGATATGAAGAGCAGCAACCTCTACAGAGGAGGTTCAATTAAAGTGAATAGAAAGTAGATGGAGCGACACAGCTGACAAGTTACGCAAGCTTCCTCCATTTTGGACTTGCTCTCTGTTCCCTCAAAGGTCAATACTGTCACGACAGCTTGCTGTTAAGGAGAGGCGTGCGTTCTCCAAACTAACTTCGCTTTAAAACTTCATGCAAAAAATTGGCGCAGAGTTACTTTGCCCCGAAATCCACCGATTGAGGTGATTCAGCTGAAATCCAATCAACTTTATCGTAAAAATGCTTGTGGCACTCCAACTTTAGAACGATACTTCAAAGCATTGCTGCAATTTCTGCAATTCTTCCTATTGAGCTGGCAAACGTTTCCCACTCCATCATTACGACCCTGCATCTCACTCACTGTACTTCTTTCCTTATTTCTTTGTCATCTCTCTACCTTCAGACTGTCATAATATAGTGCTGATATCATTATTTTCAAGAAATATTGTGAACAAGCACAAAAAAACCCTTTAGTTTAAGAGATTTCACTTGAGGGAAATCAACTCATACCTCACTGCAGGACACATATTAGCACATCGGCCGACAGTGACAAATACAGTCTCACTGACTGCAACACTGATAAGCAGGAAAAATATGGCGGTATTTATAGTTAGTGCAGAGTTGCACGTATGAACAAATGTGCACCGAAACCTTAAATATTCAACTTTCAAAAAAGGTCACTTACTAACAAGGGTCTTATGTATTACACTATGATTAATGTTTCTGCGTCTTGCAGGCATTAGTCTTACAAGAGCAGTAAGAGAAAGGACAACATGAATTGTCAATTAAATAACCCACAGTGCTGCTGAGGAAGCAGGATAAACTAGGAAAAACACACTGTACTGTACACTGTACCCGTGTGTACATTCTGCATATGTACTGTATAATGATGCATACCCTTTTAATCCACTGGATTCTCAATAGAAATTGACATTTGTTGCTTATGCTCATTTTTATGAGCAGAGTTCATAGGTGTTTTGATATTTTCATCTGCAATAGAAACATTTCCCCAGTGTCTACATTGGTATTTTCACTTATTATGATGTAATTTCCTGGAGGATCCTCAAATGCTTCATATCCCTAAAATCTGTATCAACCTAAGCTAAAAAGTTGTGTCAGTCAGTTAACCTGAGTAGATAAAAAAAGTGCTACAAAATACACTAAAAACTACCGTATACACTACTCTGTATAAACCACTACGGGCCTGATTTACTAAAGGTTTGCGTGAGTAAAAACGTGTGCAAACTTGATATCACCAGCAAATTAGCACGTAAGCTGATCTGAACAGTGTGCACGCAGAATGACGTCTTCCAAAAGTGCAAGATAGCACCTGTTGTTCATGTAGTACTATTGCCTTACTGAATATGCAAATATGGGGCGTTTCAATTTCATTGTGACAAGTAGTGCGAGGGTAACATGCAAATACATTTATTTACTACATGCAATGTGATCTAACAAGCGTAAAGGTGCAAACTGCCAAATGTTGCACAGAGATGGCTGTAGTCGTTGCAAGGAGACACAGCCGAAACAAGGCGTGGAGAAATTAAAAATATTAGCTTATATTATTCTATATCCAATATATAGGAATAAAATTATTTTATTTTATTTATTCATGGAACTACATGAATTGAATTGTTTTTTCAACATTCATGCCAATATAGCAAATTCTTTTCTCCGTGAGATGGAGGAATTTAGAAGGATGCGTGGCGTTACACAGAGCCCCCAGCTGCAGTGCATGGACCACATGTAAAATTCATCCAGCCAGGGAATGGGGCGCTCGGTCCTACAGGGCCAGGAGATCATGCAGCGACCTGGGACACTGCGGACGGTCGGTGATTGCTCCCTCTGGCTGGATGAAGCACGATCTGCTGTTTTTTTCTCGCGTCTGGGTCATTCCAGCTTACTGTAGCTGTTTCTGCTGGGGTTTCCCAAAGCAGTTTTTCAGGTCTGCTGTCCCAAGTAGCAGGTGCAATCTCAGGCAGGATGGGCAGGTACATTTCCACATACTGACGCACTGAATGAAACAAACTAAGGTTTTTACGCAGTGGCTGCTTTCCCTCCAGGCTCTCCATTACAGAAACCATTAAACACACAAAACCCTCATTTAAACACTCCCTCCTCCATTCAGTTTGCTCCTGTTGTCATCTACGACATAATTCTTAGTTAATCACCCACAAAAGGTACAACAATTACACTCGCAATATTTTAGAATGCACACGCAATTTAGTGCTCTTTATTGGGGATGTTAGTAAATCGGGCTCTATGTGTAAACTGTGAACTACATACTAAACTACGCTAAACTCCTATAGACCTGCTTTGCCACTACTCTGGCCCAGACCACAAGTAACGTAACGACGTCATCACAAGTGTACAATGATGACCCGAACGACAGAAGCCTTAGCTTTCCACTGTAGAAGTGATGACACCTACACATAAAAACATATAAAAACATATAAAATGGCATCATTTTAGATACACTTGTAAATAAAATAAGGTTTAGATAAACTTAGGAGTTCAGCTAATGAATGCACTTACTGAGTCTTCACAAGTACAGGGAGACATGTACTGTCTGTGTTTGTGCGTGTACAAAGAGCTGAATGTTAGCATACTGGTGGGAGGGTCAGTGAGCCGGGCAGCTAGCGCACAAGGAAATGAAATGCTGTCCTGGCACAGATTTAATTCCACGGCCAACTTGCTAGTTCACACTGGGCAGAGAGGGAGACGTGAGGGAGGGAGGAAAGGCGGAGGAGAGATGGGAAGGAGGAGGGGAAAAGAGAGTGAAAGGCTAAAGGGGGGAGGAGGGGGCACTGAGAATGGAAAGAGACTCTAACGAGCTTTCCATTAAAAGTCCAGACACGGTGGGGCCCATGTTATGTCATTGTCCAACACACACACACACACACACACACAAACCTCTGAGCCTCTTCTCCACTATAGCTGATCAATGGAAGCAGCACTTAAGGTTGCAGCACAAGAAGAGCTGGAGAGGGAGGCCTTTGAGGCAGAATTAGGATCACTCCAACAGCCTCGGTATCTTAAAGCCGAGCCCTCAAATTCATGACTGGAGGTTGAAACTGTGTAAAATAGTGCTGTTCAGCTGTCATGTGTTCATACGCTGAAAGGATGCTCCACCATCCGGCTTGAAAATCCACTGTAATCAATACGGCTTTAAGAGTCTACCTCTTAAGTCTCTTCCATCAGACTGTATGAAAACGGCTCCGAGGGTTTTGCTGAGTACAGCTTAAATCCTCTATCCAAGTATCTGCTGTATGCACACATACACTGTATGTGACCAACATTGCAATTTAAATATTCTGATATTCTATCACTTACAGTTTTCCCCGATGGTTAACACGCTAAAAGTGTATGCTTAGACCAAAGCGTGACAATCTCACCTTTTGCAGCCATACCTTCCACACAGGCACAAAAAGACATTTTCAGCTTTGCACTTTGTAATCAATTCTGCAACACACACTTCACACAGTTTCTTACATTATTAAGAATCATAACTATTGCAATTGCTGGGAAAACACTTCCACTCAAAATTGGCAACACCCACACACACACACACACACATTTAAACACATAAACTGTAACTGAGCACCAATTAGTCACAGCTGTAGCACGACAAATAGACTTCAGGTAAGCTGCCCCCTTACTTACTGCTGATGATGTGCATGGGGGGATGTGGCCAGACCATAAAAGAAGGCGTGATACATAAAACTATGCACCACATCTCTTATACAACTACTTGTGTTTACCCACTATAATTTTACTGTTTTTTTCTTTGTTGCTGATTTAAAAATAAAAAAAACATGCTGTATTGATTACTGTTCTGTAAATCTACTTCTGTTGGTTTGTTTATCCTGAAGCTTTTCTCTTTTTGTGTTTATTGAAATGAACAGATTTACTGAACTTGATTAGTTTTGACACAAAGGACCAAGTTCTGCATTTTGAGTGTTAATAATTGTGAAAAACTGTAAAATACAGTTGTGGACTACATAGTCTTACACAGGAAGTGATCGTGCCATGCAGCCACACACACCAGTGTTTCTTCTTGTTTAGCTTCAACTAAAATCAGAATAAAACTGCAGCTGCTTGCAGTTCATGATCTGCAGCCTGTTAGCTACAGTCAGTTGTAGCATAGTAACTGACCAATAGCTCGCATTTAAGATGTCATATAATATGATTAATTCAACATAACCAACTGATATATTCAGTATCAAAAATGATGAGACGGTGAGAAGAGTCTGAAAATGTTTGTAGTCCAACATCGCTGAGAATGTGTCATCTTTAAATGTGTTCCATCGCTAGTTAATGCATGCATTTTTCAATCGAGGTGAACAGGTGTGCTTCAAGCCAGAGAAATTATTATTGGGAGGCTGAAATGAGTTTACCAATGGATGAACGGAGATGAAGCAGCAGCTGGATGGATGATGGTATGAAGCAAAGATAATGAGGAAGTGAGAGAAGGCATACAGAAGGGAGGAAAGACAGTAGGAGAAGTGGCTTGGGCGGAGCGACAGACGGACGTTTTCTTTTCCATCTGACATGTGCACAGGGGAATGGGTCTTATGCCTCTACCCCCCCCCACCCCATACACAGGGGACACCCCATTTAAGGCTCAATAATTTATGAACAGACAGATGCAGCTTTTTATGAGGTTAATAATTGAAGAAAGATGAATTAGAGGGGGGAAGGAGAAAGAGTGAGGGGAAGGATTGAAGAGAAGTGAGACTAAGAGGGGGAGGGAGTAGAGATGATTTTTCTTTGGTTTACCATAAACCAGCTCCTAATGAAGGGCCGACCTCCTCTGACTGCATCATCTGGATTTCTCTTCTCATCTCTGTCCCCTGCCCTTCTTCTTCAGTTTTTTTCCCACGTTATTATTGGCCATCTTCAAGTTCTCTTCAGTTGCCCCCCGGCCCCACGCTCAGTGCTCAGGTGCCCCCTTGTTACCATGGCAACAGAAGACATCAGAATGAAACTCCTCAAGCACTCCCTTCTCTTGCGCCGAACGCACGCACCGCACGCACGCACACACACACACACACACACACACACACACACAGACCCTGTGTCAGGCTGACATGACACTGTCCTCGATGCTGACTGCAGCTGACTCCACATACTGCAACATTGGTTCAGCATTTCCCCGGACTCACGTCACACACACACACACACACACACACACACACACACACACACACAATGTTTTTTAGATTGGAAATTGTTTCAAATCTTCAATTATTTCTAACTCTGTTGACAATGGCAATTGACAATGTCCTAAAACCATTTTCTTAATTGTTGTCAAAGTTATCAAAACATGAAATTCATCAGTCTACTACTGAGGTGAGATTTGTGATTAGCATTAATCAGCGATGTGTGAGATTGGGGAGGGCAGAGTGACACTTCAGTTGCATCACTCTCACGTTGTGCATCGTGCTGCTCTTCTACCAAACCCCAGAGGGAATTTCAGCAGATGGAAATCTTCACGTATTAACAGATGATAATGCAACGACGCAGCATTTGCATCATCTGCATCATCTGCAACCAACACTGCAACGTTACTAACTGAGGATAGTGTTTGTGTCTGCGTACACGCGAGTATGGCATATTACCAGAGCAAAGCTAAGGAAGAACGTGTCTCTGATAGCAAGCTGATGTGTGGCGCGCTAAGAGATGGGAGAATGCTGCTCTTGGGGTGGACAAAAATACAGCTCTATTGACCAAAGACAGGAAGAGAGAAGGGCAGAGAGAGGGAGAGGGAGAGAGAGAAACTCAGGCTGATGGTATCTGCTAACCTTCAATTAGCAGCGGTAGTCAGCAGGGCATTGATTAGCCTCTAAATGCCAGAGCAGTGTGCAAACAGCCACAGCCACATCCAAAGACACATGTGCTCAAACGCAGAGACACACACACACACACACACACACACACACACACACACACACACGCACGCTCACACATGCACAGGTACGAATTAATGTCACAAGTGATTTCATACGGATTAGATGTTCATGGACACTGTTGGCGAAATGAGGATCAAAATAGTAAATGAAATACTGTTGCAGCTTTAGCCATAATACAAGTCTCCACATCTGCATCCATCCTGCATTACGATCACAGTGACAGCCGCTTTACCCTGCAGGGAAGGTGACAAAAGTCGCATAACATTTCTTTTATCAAATTGATCGGGACGTCAGTTCCTTTGAACAAGTGACAGAGAGGTGCCGACTTACCTCCACGCACGGCTTTAGAATTGCTTTATATTTGACTGTGCAGGTGTTGATGTGATTGTGTTTGCTGTCAGGTGTATTGTTATTGGTTTGATTCTTCTGACACTGTCCCAGTCTATTCAAAAGTGTTCTTCCATTTCTGAGCTCCTTCCTCCTAGGAAGACATTCTGCTGAGCAACTGACTTCTGAAATAAAAATCTTCTTTTTGAGCGATTTCACCACCACCGCCCCGAGACGTCTCTCCTTTAGCATTTAAAGCTGAGCAGCCATCCCTCCAACACGATCAGTTTCTGCTCCGGTTGCCCTCAGTGCTGCCTATGACACCTTTGATCATGGGACATTAAATCTTAATCAGCTTGAGCTTATCTTTACATTGGTTTTCATGTATAAAGCTGACCTATGGTCTGCGGGCAAGACCTCTCATTTTCTATTTACGTCAAGTCCCTGGTTCATACTGTGCAGAAATATCACATTTGTTCCAGTTCCAATGCCCCTGATGCCCAGTTTTGCCCTTCATTTAATCAAAATGACGAATCCGTGACCCCCTGCAAAGACCTTGGTATTCTAGATGATAACCAGCTTGAACTGGACTGGAACAAGGTAAGGCAGTCATTAAGTCCAGTTTGATCAAACAAAGGAATCGAAAATCTTTCTTCTCACACAGACTAGACATAATCATGCATGCCTTCACTACTATGCACCTGGCCCACTTTATTTCTCTACACCTGTCAGCCAAACCCCCAAAGACCAGAACTTGATGATAAAACTAAATGTTTATACGAGACAAACAAAAAAAAAGGAAAACTTCTTTATTCTGCTGGCCCCTGTAAATTGCACTGGTTTTTGCAGGGCATGCTGTGTATGCGGGTTGATTTTATTCTGTTTTCCTTCAGTCTTATCTCAGCTTTTTTGTTTTGTTTTTTTAATCTCAGCCTTCCTCCATCTTTTGCTTGCGACAATCAGAAGTCTCAGCATGCTGTGTCGCTGTGTGTGCGTGTGTGTGTTTGTGTGAGAGAAAAAAATGCGTGTGAATGTTTCTAGGAGGATATGTAAGCCTGCAGCAAAACTGTTGCATATTAGTATTAGTACAATTGCATGTCATATACAGATACGTGGCTGTCCTTGTGTAAGTGGACTGTGTCATCTGTGTGTGTGTGTGTGTGTGTGTGTGTGTGTGTGTGTGTGTGTGGCCATAGATCAGACACTGCCCAGCTGGAAAACAACTGAGTCAGTGCTTCATTACCTGGTCAGAGCACAGACACACCACCGACGCCAAGCACTCATACATTAGACACACACACACACACCCACACACATATATGCAGTTCATGGGTCACAGACATACAAATGCTCATTTATGCACCTTGAAACTTCATATAGAGAAAAGGTTTCATCATCGCTCATATATGACAACAAAAGAACATCTGAGTTGGAACAGAGTACTGACAGTCAGGAAAATTACAGAAACAAAAAAGAAAAGAATTCATCGCTGAACTTATGTGATAAAGAGATGAGAAAGGATTTCATCCACAGACAGTGATGCTTTTGTACAGCTGAATCACTTTCATTCATGTTGTGACAGTTTGACTTACAGGTTTTCAACAATACTGAAAACCACAACTCAATTATAACATTCAACAAAGGCAACACAGAGCTTACAACCTGCTTGAATGTTAGTGGATTCTGGATTCTGGTGAAAGTTTTGGAATACTGGATGGCTGGTTGTTCAGAGATTTTTGCTGAGTTGCGGATGAAGAAGGTGCCGACGTATCGTTGCTGTACGTGAACCGGGAAGAGATTAACGCTCACTATAACTGGTTCAACTATATTAACGTGTCGCTGCTTCCCTCAGCTCTCCTCTTAGGTCATCTGTGTCAAAGTGTGAATGTTGCAAAAAAAGTGATTTTCTATGATGTTTTGAATGATAAAGCTCCTCTTCCTACTCAGCTGCGGTGCAGACGTGCTGCTTTTGTTGCTTTCTGCTTTGCTTTCATTCCAAATTGGATTTTTTTCCAGTGCACTTAAGATTATCTTCAACAGTTTCCCCTAACAAATGAATAATTGGGATTATAATTTATGACGATTTGGGTGCCTCTTCCGACTATGTTACTCTGACCTACGCCAGTTGCACCAGCTGTTAGCCTAAATACTGAAGTGTTTACTAAATGATTTAGAAATTACTGAAATAAAATGGCTTGTATAGCCAGTTGTCACTAAGAACGTAAGAAGGACTTAACATATAAATTTAGCAAAGGAGGAAAGAGAAGACTGAAGACTTGACCTCCATGACACATGTCTCCTAGTGACTAATGCCAGCACGATGCCAACTGCAACACCAACACTCAACATCATTCAAATAAAATGACAAATTATGAACTTTAGTCTCTTCTAGGCATGTTGACAAACGACTGAAACACACACAAACACATCATTTATACCTCAATCACCAGGAAGACAACCCACCACAGATAACAGGTAACAACAGTTATTTAGTAGGAAAATTACTTTTAACTAATGGTTTATTCACTCCATACAAACTTGATTTTATAACTGCAACTAGAAGTGGGCTGGGCCGAAACAACATTGCACCAGACCTTTTGAAGAAGTTTTCTGTTAAGTTCTCCAACATTGAAATGAGCTCCATTTGAGAACAGCATGGCTCGGCAAGTCTCAACGCTGACCTCACAACACAAAAATACACAGTCACACAGCAACAATGGGTGAGAGATTCAATAACAGCAACCTCTTACTCCTTCAATCCCTACGAACAGACACATACATACGCTCACACAAGCTGGCGTACACACACACACACACACACACACACACACACACACACACACACACACACACAGCGGCTGCAGCCATTGCGCTCTGCCAAATGCCTGGTTTCTTAATAAGAGGCAGTCATCAAATATAGATTCAAATGTTCTTCATAATTTACATCTACAAGGCACAGCACACACACACACACACACACACACACTTTCGCTGCCCACTCTCTCTGTGTATGTAATGTACATGAGTATGCGTACACTGCATGGGAAAAGGGGATGTCACCGAGTAGGAAAAACTAGGACACAACACAATAAAAAGTAAAGGGAGCAAGAAAAGGATTTTAAAAAAAAGAAAGATATAAACAAACACTGTTCCATCTCGGTCATCGGGTATGGCCACGTCTCTCCCATCAAGGCAAAGCGGTGAGTCAGTTTTAATTTAATGCTGCAAGTCAGGTGCTTGTTGGTGTGTAATTACAGGTGTGCTTCGTCAGTGAGGTTTAAAGATTTTGCCTCAGTGGTTGTGATGGTTGGCTAACTGGGCTAATGCTTGGTGAGAGCAATAACGTGATCACTGTCTGTCTTAATATTTGCAGTTGATTCATTAAGACCTAATCATGATGGATAGGCTGAAAGCTACAGCAGTACAGTAGTTTGCCTAACTCCACAGTGCAGGGGGGGAAGGGGGCAGTAGGGATATTTTACTTTAAAACACCTGCTTGATGGGGATAAAAATAAGTTTATTATTTTAAGAAAAGAATTACATACAGCCAACGTCCAAAGCCCGAACATCATTTTTTATTTATGTCTTTGAGGTTGAAATGTTTGGCTTTTTTGAACTACTGGGTGGCTTCCTATGAAATTTAACATTAATGTCGTTCATTCGACTTTCATTCACCCCCCCACTGGATACATTGTAATTACTTTGATGATTTTGTGCCATCCAACCCAATCCATTTTTACTTATATAGCACATTTAAAAAACTGAGTTTACAAAGTGCTGCGCAAGGAATAAAACATAAACCACGTAGAAAAACACATAAAACATAGACAACACAAAAACAAATGGTTCACGAAGCAACAACGAAGACCAAGTTATAATAGATAATGACACTCCCATCAGCCTCAGTGTCTTTACCACTAATTAGCAAACGCTGTGCTAACACAGTAAACTAACATGGTGAACATGTTAAACATACCTGCTAAGCATACAGAGTCTTGGCATCGTCACTGTGAGCGTCTTAGCATGCTGACGTTAGCATGTAGCTTACGGCATGGCCTCAGTACAGCCTCACAGAGCTGCTAACAAGGCTGCAGACTTTTTGTCTTGTTCAGCTTTTCTTTGCAAGATGCTTCTGTATTAGATTTATCAGTTTTGTGCAGTTTAAGCTCCTTCCACTGATTATGGTTTGCATCAAATTAAATATTTATTTTGGCATTCAGTCTATTGTTTTTGGATAGTATTGGACCAATATTCCTGGTATCTATTTTTAGCCAGGCTTAATTACCAGCCATGGCAGACTGAGCTTCCCCCGACCCACACAGTATATAGTTTATAGTACAGTTTTTACCACAGTGAGCATTGTGCTGCCAGAGTCATACTTTAGTTACATTAGTGTCTATTTTGAGGCAGGTATAATTAACAGGCCGTCTACGTTTTCAACAGTACAGTGCTATTTAAGGGATACCAGTAGAGCACCCTCCAGTCCATGTTAAAGTCACAATGACAGGATACCTTTTACTTTGTTAGCTCACTCACCATGTCAAAACAGATGGGATTCTTTTTTATCATAATATCTTAGTTACCTCGGATCAGTAGGTGTATTAGTTTAGATCAACCAATAAATCTCATATATTTTTGATTCATTGTGATCCACATAGGTAACAAATGTTAGGGCTCATCATTATCTCACTACATCTCACTATAAAGAAGTGAACACTACATAAAAAAATGTATTTATTTTTAAAGCTCTGAAAACCATACTTTGGAAAATACGGACTAGTCGGATAACAACTGGAGGCAGGAGATTTTCACATCTGAGGTTTTGTATGACTGATGTATTAATCTTATAGGCAGGTGTCTATTTTTAGCCTGGCCTAATTAGCTGCACCAGCAGTTGGCTGACAGACTGAACACAGAACAGAGAAGAATTCAAGCACAACCATGTAAAAGAATCTCAGTATACAAAAGTCTAAGCAGTAAGACATGCAAACACTACACCCATCTACTGTGGTGCTTTCCCCACAGTTTACTTTGTGATATAGCTGTCTATAGCACAAATTCTTCAAACTTATATAACCACGTAAAAAAAATCACCTCAAAACCATCAGGCCTGAGAAAGCTCAGGCAGCAGTTTCAAATTCAGGGGAAATAGTTGGTCTGCGATCAGAAGAAGTGAGGCGCTGTTGTGCTTGTCACATTAAACCTTTCTTATTAAGACAATTAGGCAATTACACATTTTAACTATTTGTAAATAGTTATCTGGATATCTTCCGCAGCCTGTTATCTTTCGGCATCTGTCTTCCCCTCGGTACAGACAGCGGAATAGACTACTTATTTCCTTACCTTTTAATTGTAAAATAGAACAAGATTGTATATTTCCAGCTAATCCAGCAAATTAATTGCCTGACAAATCTAGGACGGTAACTACAAAAAATTTTAGATATCCTAAATTAGTCAATGTAGTTCTGCACATTCATATACAACACAGCCCACAATGGCAATCTAGTAAAGGGATGCGCATCTTTGGTATAAAGCTTAAATAGATATATCTACCAGAGAACAAATGTTGTTCACTTCACGGTATATATTATCCCACTGCTCCACCCGAGTGTGTGTCTGTGTGTGTTTGCAAACAGCACATACTGTATACAGAACAGCAGGATATTGATACAGTATCTGTGCTGTGGTCTGAACTGCCAAGGCAATTGATGACATCTGGCTGTTTTTGCAGAGGCATGGAAATGTGATGACATTAATACAGGGTGCTTTATCAACCTGATCCATGCTGCAAAACACACACACACACACACACACACACACACACACACACACACACACACACACACAGACATGTAATGGCTTGGTGTGCCAATGTGCTAAACCCCTAAGGACCAGTTTCCCATGCTCCCTGCCTTTCTCTCTCTGTGCTCATTTTCTCTCCTCCATCAATATATTCATCATTCTTTACACCTGAGGGAGAATATTTCATCTCTCTCCCTCTCAGTGGAGTATGGTCCACGTCTCTGTCTCTCTCAGCACCTGAGAACCCAGTCCCTGAGGTAAATTACACACGGCTCTTGAGAAAACTGTATTCCTGGACACACACACACACACACACACACACACACACACACACACACACACACACACACACACACACATGCCAGTTGCCTTCATGAGTGACTGATCACAAGCCTATCTAAGTGACTCACTGACACAAAACCATTTATTTCATCATAAAAAACCCTTCTGAACTCTCTCCTGTTGTGTTCTTTTGTTACAGGGATCTTGCAGAGGAATTGCAGCCTCAAGCTCATATACACAGAATTGTTTATCTTTTTCTCTCTTTCTCTCACCTCGCTATTCTTTACATAACAATACTGCAGGGAATTCTTCTTCCAAAATATGTCTTTAAGTTTATAATCACACTACACCTAGCCCTTTAACTTTTTGAAGAAACAGGTCAAATTCTCAATCTCAGCTGTTCGTGCTGACTAAAATTGTCCTCCAGTCACGTAGAAGTCATCTTACAGACGTACAAGGTTTTCATAAAGTCAGTGACTCTGTATTATGTGTGTGCGTGTTTATTTTTTTTTTGTGGAAGCGTGAGACTTTTCTCTGAGGGCAACGCTTAGCAAACCAGCGCCGATGATTGGCGGCCCTGATATCTGGGGGCGACAGGAGCAAGGCATCATGGTCCTGTTCTTAGCGGCGCAGCGTTGTGACTTGGTGTGGTGAGACAGGTCCATGTGCCTGTCAAATGATGCTGGCAGCACCAGTCTGGCAAAGACAGTGAGTAGGTAAGCGAGAGAGAGGCTGTGCGTGTGTGTGTGTATCTGTGGTTTTAGAGAGCTGCAGGGTGATTTATGGAGCTCTGGTAGAGGCTTAGTTTTGTGTGGGAGCAAGTGCATGTATGTTGCCTCCCCTAACGGCCCTTCTCTGAGCCTTTCTGATGTTATGCACTCTGACGTGTTGTGCAGGCTTTATTCTATCTGAAAGGCACTGTTAGTTCACAGACAGGGAAGACAAGAGGGCAGTGGAATGAGAGGCTGTCAGCTAAGTGGAGTCAGAAACACAGTGAGTGGGTTGTATGCACACACCCTGTGTTTCTTCTCTGAACTAATCTCTGTGGCTGATAATAGCAGCAATAACAAAGGTCATTCTGTCTTAAACACAACTTCAATCTCAGATACTGCTTTTCATCACTCTACTTGCCACTGTCTCACATAAAACTTGAATATCTTCATATAAAATATAATATAAAATCCATGACTCTGTCATGTTTTATGTACATATGGTGTGTAGAGCTTTTTAAGCTAAAATCCCCAAACTTTACTTGTCAAATATAATATTAAACTGAATATCTTTAAAATTTGGATTGCTGATCAAATATAAGAGTCTAACTAAATGCTGAAAGCAGAATGACAATGCTAACATGCTGTTGCTAAGAAAGTATACTGTCCATCATGTTCACCATCTTAGTATACTGTTTTAGCATGCTAACATTCAATTAGCACTTAACAGCTGGGGCTGATGGGAATACCATTTGTTTTGCAGGTATTTTTGTCAAAATATTTTGACCTGACAACGACTGGCCACTGGATGAAAGGTTACCACCAAAGTTATTACAACCCATCCTGAGGGGAACATGGATAGCTGTAACAACGTCAGTGGCAATCCATCCAACTTTTGTCCAGACATTTCACTGAAAACCAAAAATATCAACCTGATTGTGACGCCACGGGAGAAGTTGGGAGATCAGCGAAGTCATTATGATTTCATGGATGTAGTGTGTAGGCTCTAATGACGGGCTAACAAGATATCACTAGAGCACTTTTGAGAAATACAATCTGCATTTCTCACTATTTTTTGACATTTCATAGAAAAAATTATTTATTGATTAATTGATAAAATAACTGATTTACTGAAAACCAAAACATTAAATGCTGCCCCAACAATGTGTCCAAAATGAAGTGACAGCAAATGACCAGAATCTTTGGCTCTGATGTACCCATCTCTCTCTGTCCCGCCCACATCACTATCTGATTGGTTACACGTCACGAGTAATAACCTATCAACACTGAAGGCTGCTGTACCAAGAGAATAGAGCTGCTCCAGCGTCGAGGGGAAGGCAGCAGATATTACTGAAGCTGCAGTAAACATCCCAATTTCTGTCCCAGTTACACCACTGAAAATGCCCTAAGTCACAACCTATGGGGTTTAAAGTGGCAGCTTTTAAATCAGTCGCTCTCCCTTAACCCAGTCACTGCCAGGAATCCACTGACTCCGGCTACAGAACGTTACGGCTGTGCCACGGTTTTGATGCGTCCATAGCCCGGAGTCAAAGTCCACTGGAAACATGCCAGAAGCGTTTCAGCAGCAGAGCGTGCAGCCTGCCCCACGTTAATGACTTGTTATTAATTTGTCTTTTTTGTGCTTCTACTACCTTCTCCACAGCTCTGTGTGACACCGTTTCGTTCCGTCAACTTAAGGCTGCATTTCAGAATTAGAGCATTTTGCCTGATTTTGCTGACATGTTTAGAGTTTGTTGATTTGCTAATCAGTGTTTTACCATCAGGAGTCTCCATGGGGTGTTTTATTTTGAAAATTGACCAGATTCGCTCTGCCGTTCTGCGTCAAAAATAGACCTGCTACTTATTCCCTGTGGAGTGGAACGGAGAGCCGCTTCAGCGACGCGCTGTGGCCCCAATGCAAAAGCATTGACTATAATGGCCGCTATTAGTACCGACAACCGCGATGCAGCCGTAACCAGAGTCAGTGGATTTTAGCTGTAAGAGTTAAATGTAGCATGCATCTCTTTTTCTGTTTTTTCACTGCAATTCTGCATCGCAATGCACAGAATAATTACTGTAATGGTGTTTTTCACACTATAATGGTTAACCTGTGACTGAATCCGCGGTTCATCTGCGTGCACAACCGTGGGGCGTGATACGTGCAGCTCACGGATCAACTACGATCGGTTACACAACGACAATTAACAATCCACTTGTCACCAACCTGAACATTTTGATGACACACACACTCTTGGGGAAATGTGCCATGCTTGTTTCCCCTCACTAAGTACCACTGAGATGTTACTGAGTCGGCATCCATCCATTTTCTAAACCGCTTAGCCTGTTCAAGGTTGCAGGATGCTGGAGCCTATCCCAGTATGCATCGGTTGCCAGTCTATCACAGGGGCTGGCACACAAAGACTAATTCATTCTCACATTCACACCTACAGGCGATTTAGAGTGGCCAATTCAACAAACCTGCGTGTCTTTGGACTGTGGGAGAGCGGGGAGAACATGCCAACTGTACACAGGAAGGTCCCAGCTGGTCCTCAGCTTCAAACCACAGGGTGTCAGTGGAACAAGCTACTGAACTAAGCCATTATGCTTCAGTGCATCCAACAGTGGAATACTGTCAGTGTAGTTGGCTGCTCCCAGTATCCAAGTGAAACCGAGCATTTGTGGATCTCTTCTTCTATGAAAGTGGAAAAACAGTGTGTCGACTGTACTTCTACAGTATAGATAACTGAAGATGTATAGATAATTTCAAAATGTTAACCCATACAACACAAAGACGGAAAAAACAAAACAAAACAAAACAAAACACACACACACACTCCCCAAATCTCAGGTACAGGATCACGGCCCTTTCTGTTGCTAGGATACGGTTCATTTCTCTGCTGTGACAATCTCACTTTCATGAGGCAGACTCTCTCTCTGCTCTCACTCTCTCTGGTTTACTATATTTATCTCTGTCTCTCCCTCTCTCTGCAATCAAACATTCAGCATGCACACATCCACACACAGCTGGCCTAAAATCCTCAGTGTGTGTGTGTGTGTGTGTGTGTGTTAATTAGCCAGCTGCAGTAACCCACAGACTAATGACCTCTCATCACCGGGAGGTGGGATTAAAGATTGAGTGTCTTGATAAAATGATTAAACTAGCCAATCAGGTGCTTATTGATCTCTTGGATTTGACCGGATGAACAGAACGGATAGACGAGCGTCATAATATAGGGAAACAGTGACAGGATTAAACAACAAAAGGTGAGGAGCGGGAGGGAAAGGCGATGAGAAGAGAGAGGAGGATGATTGAGAAGAAGAGGAAGGACGCGAGGAAAAGGTGAAATGGTGATATGAGGAAGGAAGTGATGAGGAGAGACAGGCAGTGAACAAAGAAAAGGAGAGAGGGATATGAGAAGAATAATGGAGCTGCGATGTGAGGAGGAGAGAGACAAAGGGAGGAGGATGCTGAAAATAACAAAAGAGAAGGGGGGGCAAAAAAATCAAAGGGAGCTGAGCACTGCAGGAAGGTGGCAGACCGACACACACTTCAAACACACACACACACACACACACACACACACTCTATCTCTCTCTCTCTCTCTCTCAACAACACACAGAAACACAGAACTTCAAACATCTAAATGTGAGTGTGTGTAGTGGAGGCTCTGTCCATACAATGACCTTCTTAACCTGGTTGGAAGGAATCTATAATGACACACACACACACACACGCCAATTCAAAGCTTCATATTCGGGTCAATAACCTCATGTGTCTGCAACAGGTTTGGAGACTCTCATACCATGGACACACAAGTAAAAAAGCCTGATGTAGTGTAGTACAGTGATGCTCTGTTGTGATGTCGTTTTGAGTATAGATGTCACATGCTAGCGTCCTTTAAGGCTCCCACGCTCTAAAAGCCCACTTCCTTCTGATTGGCCAACTTCCAGGAAGCCTGCTGAGGGGTTTGTGGGAAGCTGTAACCAGTTCTCTTTATATCGCCTCATCCTCTTGACGGTGTGCTCTACGGCATATAGCAGCTTTAACTTATTTTGGAAAATAGTGACATGGGACACTGAATTTGATGAATTTACTGCTTATGAGACCACGAATGACACAAGAACAAGGTTTGAAAAACACCATTAGAGCAGAGTTTTTCTGGGGTCTGGTGTTCCAGGTGGCTTCAACGATCTGCTCTAAGCCTCAATGATTACTGTACAAAAGCAAGACTTTTAGAATTTTATTCACAGATTTTGGTGAAAATGGATTAAATTTCATGGAGTTTCTAAGCTTTAAAGTAACGACTAACAGCTCATAACTGTAGCTGCCATTAGCTAGTTAGCTCAGTTAGCCGTGCAGCTAGTGACCCTATTAGCTGTGCAGCTTGAGGTCCCATTAACATTAGAGCAAACTAGTTAACATCAGCTACCATTTGCAGTGGTTAGTGGTTCCTTTAGCAACAAGGAAAGTCCATCAAGAATTATTCCTGTGCAGATATTGACAATCATTTTAACGGAGAAATAAATTTAGCCTGATGAATTATTTAAACGATTATCAAAATTGATGACATTCATTTTTAAAATTAGTGCAGTACATTTGTTGGGGACTATTTACAGCTGCAGATCAATACACATTTGGTGCAGCAAGACAGTGCACGTGGAAGTGACTGAAATAAAACTACAGTACCCAGGTTCATTATTATGAAGGAACATGTCATCCAGTGCACCAGTTTTATTGAATCGTTTTTAGACGAACACTGGAGCTTTATGGCACAGAGGAAAAATATAGTGTATGTCAGGCTTTGGGGCGGCAGTGGCTCAGATGGGCCGGTCCTCTACTGTTCACAAGGTTGGCAGTTTAATCTCTACCTCCTCCTGTCCACATGTCTAACAAGTCTAAGTGTCCCTGGGCAAGACACTGAACCACTGCCTTGCAATGCCAAAACAAATATGCAGATCCGATCACATCTCAAAGCAAACGAAAGAAGATATCAGACTTTAAAAACACACACACACACACACACACACACACACACACACACACACACACACACACACACACAATAGGTGTTAGTAGGATCAATTTATTGTTGTGTAACTTGTTGTCAGTAAGGAAAATATAGACTGGCCTTTCCTTTCCTTGCTTTTTTACAGCTGCATGTTCTCTGGGTCAAAATCCAGTTGCTAAATGTTTGCATTCAACAACAGAAATGGACGGGTTCTTCAGTAACATTAATAACAAAAGAAAACGACTCTTAAAAGCTTTCTTGGCGTGCTTGTTTAAAGGTTTAGACGCAAACTTTAAAATGCCTAAATACAGTATGTAAAGGAAGTACTAAAGGAGACTTGTTGTACCTGTCTGCATTCTAAACTAGACTTGATTGTGCCCATGTGCAGCTTGTTATATCCTTTAATGAGCAGAGGGAACAATATCATCAGACGGGCGTTGTTCACATACCCACCCACACACACACACACACACACACACACACACACACACACACACACACACACACACACACACACACACACACACACACACACACACACACACTAACCCATGAGAATAACTAGCTGGTTTCCACAACAACAGGCAGAAACCCGTCTGCCATCTCCCTCTCTCTCACTCCCATTTTTTCTCTTTTGCTGCGTCTATCCCTTCATCTCACCCCTCTATTCATTCCACCTCCCTCTCGTCTTCTTCCCCTCTGTCCCTTCGAGAGTCCTTCGAGACACAAAGTGTTTCTCTGATGTCAGTTGTTGTGTATGTGCGTGCATGTACGTGCTGCACCCGAATTGCAGCTGCGTCCTAAATTCCCTTCTCCTCATCTGTCCTTCTATCTTAAAGCAACATTATGTAGTATTTTTTATCTTAAAATAGCAGCTTCAAAATCATTTGATGGTAAACTGACTTGTAACAGGGAGAATGGGGTCCCGTTGTCGCCCCGGGCCTGGGGCACTTGGTATGGCACATTGAAACATTGAAAGCCCAGGCAGGACATCTAAGCTGGCATTCTTTCTGTTGTTGCACTTGCTTGATGATTGGCTGTGTTAGCAAAGTTGTCGACTTGCTGGTTTTTGATCATAAGTAATGTCATCATAACGAATGCATATGTACAGCTATCCTTATTTACGACAGCAGAGAATCACACTCTGAAACGGCAGGGGTGCCTAATCACACAAAAAACCCTAATTACATTGCTTCAAAATTGTGCATTAGCAACCACAATAACAATGGTAATGATGAGGGTAGAGAAATGAGGGGTCTGGATCTGTCCAATTATAATATTGTTGAAAGTTATGCTGAAAATGCTTTGTCTCCTATTTTTTCTGTCTGATATGAAAAAAAAAATGATAGGGCTTGCCTAGTAAGAGAAAATGTATTTTTAAGCTGCAAAAATGTAAATGAATCTCTTTAACTGGAGTTGCTTCAGTTCATGTGTGTTTTTCTACCAACGACAACGACTGTGCCTCTGACTTCATTTATTCCCACAATCAGATCTACTGACATTGAACAAATAAGGTTGAGCATGCATGCATGCGTACACATAATGTAAGGCTGCTAAATTTTCACTCAAAGAATTGTCCAGATGCATTGAAGCAATTAGCGTATAGAAAATGTAGAGCTATTGCTCTAGGCTAGCTCTTAAGCTCTACTGATGCTATTCAGAGTCCACATAAAAGATTAAATTGCTGTTTTGTATAACCAGTACAGTAGAGGTGAAAGAAACTCAGCTGTGCCTTCACAATTTACTCAACTGTAAAGATAACGTTAGCTAATGTATCTGCTATTGAAAACTACAAATACAATTGCCATTTTGCATAAACATTAAAATAACAGCCAATACCTTTTGTAAACATATGAAAACCATCTAAGTGTGCATTATCAAGATTTTCTATTGTGCACAGTTAAATGATCACAAATAAGTCTTTAGAAGACAATGATAGTAAGAGCAATGAGCCCAACACCTGGCATAAATACAGAGCAGTGTGTAGCGTTTCTCCTGTTCTGACACTTTTACAACTAATTTGATAGCTGCTGGATTTAAAATGAACAAGATATGCTGGTTGGTTGACTAAACTGCGTAACGTGTAATCATGTGCAGTGGACGCATTTTCCGCAGACACACAACGCACACAGCAGCAGAACAACGTAGCGGTGCATACTGTGCATGCGCGCCTGCTTCTGGGAGACTGTCGTAAAATGTAAAATTAAATGTTTAATTCCAATAACGCTGTTCAGCTGCTTAGCTTAGAGGCTCGGATAAGCAAGACAAGAGGTTAAAGTTATGCCTTATTGTTTATTGGCATGTAAACCTTCCCTAATTCAATACAGCTGGACAGAGTCGCTGAGGTTAGCCTGAACACTGACACTGTAGCATCCCAGACTGGGACCCACACAGCAATAATATACAGAGGATGTGTCGCGAATGGAGCTCTTCGTAAATTGTAATCACACAAAATGTAGTATAAAACGCCCCTGACCTTGGAAGTAACACTAGGTTAACAAGCTAGTTAGGCAAACATGCTATCATTTGTAGCTTACATTACAGCAGACAAACGCTGTTTTACTAGTTCTATTCTTTTTGCTTTTGGAGAGGCTAAAAATGGACACCACCATCAAAACTCTTGTGGAAAATCATTCTTACAGGCCAGTGCGCATCGCTTAAGCATGCAAAGAAAACTTGAAAGACCAGCTATACCTACAGTTGACAGTTGTAAAGCTATTAGCTTTCACTAGGCCATGCCCCTACCTACAAACTGTCGGCTTTTATCACACGCTGCCACTGTTTGTAACTTCACTCCCCAGAGAAATATTGTCTAATTTTTGGGGAAAAAAGATCTCAGAAAGAAGCAGAAAGTTTTGCAGTTGCATTGTGCATTTGAATGTTGTATTCAAGCTGTCAAACTGACTCAAACTGATGTGAAAAAAAATAACGATAGATGCTAAAGCCAACCGATCACAGAGTAACAGTGAATCACCCTATTACCTGGCTATTGAGAAGGAGGACAACATTATTAAGGATCACACTGTTCCCGTACAGCTGGGTAGGCCTCTATTCACCATTACAATCATTAGAAAGCAGAACAGTAGGGATATATCACGTAACATTCAGCATTAAGTTAGCTAGCGTTAGCTAACTTAATGTTAGCTAACGCTAGCTAACATTAAGTTAGCACTACATCGGTTTTGTTTTAGGTTTTGGAAAGTGACTTCACTTCTCCTTTCAATCTCTCTGGATAGCCACTGTAAATATTGCCCCAGGAACAGCATTTGATCATATCTTGGAAAAGAGAAAGAGAAAGAAAGCTAAAAAACGCCTCCTTTTGGATAGGAGTCAATAACTGAGGTCCAACACTTTCATAGCTGCGCTCCATTGACTCGTATGCAAAAGGAATCATTTTCTAGCTCTTTTTTTGCTGTATTTTTCCAAGGTATGGTCAAACCCTGTTCCTGGGGCACTTGTTATAATGACAGTCACTACCCAGAGAGGCTGAAAGGAGAAGTACGATTTATTCCCTTTCCAAAACCTAAAACAAATCCAGAAAAATGTTGGCTGCGGATTGTTCCTAATGTAATGTTAGTTAGCTATTTCTATGTTACCTAACTTAAATTACTATCAGATGTAACCCTATTGTTCTGCTTTTTAATGATTGGAATGTTGAACAGACCTACTCAGCTGTACAGGAACAGTGTTAATCCTTAATATCGTTGTCCTCTGTCTCAATCGTCAGGTAATACGGTGGTTCACTTTTACTCTGTGATTGGTAAGCTCTATCTTCTGACTATATTTGTTTCACGTCAGTTTGACCTTCAAATGTATAATGCAAACCTTTCAATGACAATAGCAGAGCCGCGATAAAGCCGACAGGTTTGATAGTTTGTCAGACTTGGCAACAGTAACTAAGGGGGGCGTGGCTTAGTGAAGGATCAATTGGATTGGACTAGATTTTAGGAAACAGTCAATTAGCAATTAATGAAAGTCACTAGGGCTGCAACTAACGACTATTTTGATAGTCGATTAATCTATCGATTATTGAAAAGAATAATCGACTATTCGGATTATGAATTGCAAAATTACACAATGCCTCTCATTTAACTATTAGCCTTTAAATTAAACCTGAGGTTGTTTTAGCCATGTGCTAATTAACAGTCAAGACAATAAAATAAATACAGCTTTCAAAAATGCATCTTTTAACAAAAGTTTCTGCTGCAGCAACAGAAAGTTCCACTGAAATCACGTCCTGATAAGCAGCTGATCTGCTGTTTGGTGACAGAGCAGTTTACACGCCAGTACTGCAACATCCCAGCACATGGTCAGCTGACACTGTATTCAAAGAAAGGAATAACGTCATGCATTTCATTGCCGAATTTACAAGATAATGATTTTGTATTAGACAGCGTTTCACAACAAACATATTTTCTGGAATGTGAACGGGGCTGTTGTGCAACGTAATGGTACTCTCAGAACCATTACTGTAACAATCAATCAAATTGACCAACTATATAGAAAACGTTACAGCTCATAACGTGAAGTAACACAGCTTTAACGTGAAGCTAGCTCGCTACCTATCTTACCGAGACGAGTCTTCATCATCCACAGAGACACAACGTTACGCACCTCCTCTTCAGATACTCCGGTGTTTCCAGGAGAGCTCAGTTTTGCTGCAGTTCACGACCTTTCTGGCGGAGTGAAGAGTGAAATGCTGCCACACTCTGGAGGTTTTAGGTTGTGAAGGTGTTACCGCAGCTCTGATATTGTTTTAATAACTTTAATGTAACTGTTCACATCACTTTACTCTGTTAAGGTTACGGTGTCGCTACGGCCCGATGACGTCATGAACGAATCGATTATTAGATTTGTTGGCAACGAATTTAATAATCAATTTTTGTCGACTATGTCGATTAGTTGTTGCACCCCTAAAAGTCACTCAGAACCAAAACGCAAAAACAAAACCTGAATTTAAAATTGAATGGCAGGATATAGTTTTTATTACGACCAAATGCCTATGGAGTAATTCAAAATATCTGCGGTGGTAGCAGCCTCTCCTTTGAAACCTGAGTGAAAACTGCTTGAAGATTCATACAGCAGTGACAACACCCAGTCTATTTCAAGCCCACTATCATTGTGTGACAGTGTGTGTTGTGTGAGTGTGTGTATGTCACGCCGCCCTTGGACACGGGCTTGCGGAATGTGTTGAGAGCAAGGCAAAACACTGGGTTGCCACAGCAACTAACCAGGGTTGACGAGTGGTTGGGTTATCAGAAGACAAGGTGAGAGCAAGCAAAGAAAGAACGGTGGAACAGATGGAGTTGAATATTTGGCTATAATCCATTGTATTGCCACTGTATTGTAGAGACAAAGAAAGAACACAATCTATAATGGGAGGATGGTGAGTGAGCACGGGGGGGTTAACTTAACGAAGAGGTCAAAAGAACACACTTTACATTTAACATCAGCATACGTATGTCCCCAGTTGATTGCAAACAATCTACATTTTTTTTGAATAGGAGTCCCAGTTTGGACCTAAAGTCCTCATCCTTTACAGGTCTCTGGTTACTTTGAGGGGAAGTCAGTAGAGAGTAGTTTAAACACAGCTCAGTCTGGTCCCTCTCTCTGTTTCTTGTCCACTGTCACATTCTCTCCATTCTCTCTTAAATAATCTCCTTTCCTTCCTCTTTCTCTCGCTTTTTTGGACTTTCTATCAACTACGTCTCTCTTCTTTAATACAATCTTTCATTTTACTCTGACACGCTCCTTTCACCCTTACAATTGGACTTGAAACGTATTTTGATTCATTATGTGCCATAAATAATAACCAGTTCTTAAACTAAACTATTGTCTTTATTCCAATTTATTTAAACTTACTCATCAGAACAAAACTGTACAAAACTGCTGACTCAAAAATAGCATTAAATATAATCACAATATACAATGTGTTCATTTGGTTGAGAAATTAGTAATTAATAGTAATATTAGTAAATATATAAAAAGCTCTTTAGATTTTTGTCTAGGTGGTAAGATTTTAAGGCTTACTAAAAGAGAGCAGCCACCAGGCAGGAGTCCCTCGACATCGATGTTTCTCAATATGTGAGTACATCTGTGTTTGTGCCATTTTCACCAACGTGGCAGGTGTTCCAGAACGAGTGGTGGACCGACTGCAATTTAGCACAATAGTAAATATTTTTCTATTTAATAATGAAAATTTACTTAATACCTAATACTGACTCAGATAGGTTGGATCTGGTGTCGTGACAAGGGGACTGATTTAATAAATTCAATTAGGTGCGTACGACATGATGCATTGGCAGTGCACCAGTAGAGCCAAACATTTTGCGCAACTTTGTTCTACAAAGTTTGGAAGCAATGTTTAAGTCAGGACTGATGCTGCCTTACACATAAAATAATGATTCCCAGTTTCTTCCTCACAGCAAAGAAAACAGCCTTTTCATTTTACACTGGTATCGGATCAGTACTCGGCATCGGCTGACACCTAAAGTCGCGGTTATTTGTATCAGTATCAGAAAAAGTAAAAGCATCCCTACCATGTATCCCACATTATCTGGGATGGAATATTTTGAGTTGTTCTAAAGTTGTGAATAACAGTATGCTTACATTAGTGTTTTTGTACTTGAGATCGGTCTTGGTCTCAAGGCCGGTCTTAAGACCTCTTTTTGCTGTTCTTGGTCTCGTCTCGGAATTGACCACATTTGTACCCGCGATGGTAAGCATGTAAACGGAGTGTTTGTATGTGGGTGTTTTAATGGGAATGTGAATCTTTCAGATCGATTTGAGAAGTTCCTATGATCTTGTTCGGCATTTTATTGCGTTTCATGTATTGTGGGGAATTGGTCTGGGTCTTGACTTGGTCTCGCCCTCTGTCAGTCTTGGTCTTGATAAACTCTAGTCTTGGTCTTGACTTGGTCTTGGTTTGGGCGGTCTTGACTACAACACTAGCTTACATACTACAGAATTCAGTACACTGTAAATATGAACTGAAATGACCCTTCACTAAGCCACACCCCCCCTTAGTTACTGTTGCTAAGTCTGACAAAGCACGGCGCTGCTTTGACCATATCTTAAAAAATAAAATAAGCTAAAAAGCTAGAAAACGACTCATTTTGCATTAGAGTCTATGAAGCGCAGCTATGAAAGTGTCGGACCTCCGTTAGAGCGAGTCTTATACTGCATTTTGATTGGCCAGCTGTGTATTCGGGGCATACCTTAGTGAAGGGTCAATTACATGGTTTTTCTGATCTCTCAGTTACCATGGTGATGCCCGGACTTCTTTCACATTTCTATGTGTATTCAGAATGTGAGTTCTGTTTTTAATGGAAAACCTTACAATATCTTCTTCTCATTTAGCTTCTTGGGTTCAGGGCCAAGTCAAAATGCTCAGGAAAAGAACTAACAAGTTATTTATTTGCAGCTCTTGCACAGCTCAACACCTCTGCTCTCTGTGCCGGCACACTGTAAATTGAGTCAGGTCCACGATTGACAGAACGTATCCTTCCACCCATCCATATGTTCTGGTGTAGCAATAAGGAAGCCGATAAAACAACCGTGTGTCGCCTAAATGTGTGAAACAAGCAAATTCATTTTTCCCCTCACTTTTCTTCCGTCCTGTTCTCTTTCTGTCACTCCTCAGTAATTCACGCCTGTTCCCATCAGCTGTTCATGCAGCCTATCCTCTCAATCCAAAAAGAGGGATACATGCCAGGAGGGGGAGGAAGAGGAAGTCTTCTCAAAGCATATAACCTCATCACGGATGACCCCTCAACAACACAGTGTATTTGTTTGCTAAATTATTCTCCTAACACACCTCTGGAGCAAACTAGGGGTGTCTTGGGCAGGGAAACATTGGCAGATGTCTCACAGTGGGGAATTGAACACGGGTCTCTCACACCAAAGGCATGTATCTTATCCACTGCTCCATCACCACCCACCTTTCTCTGGCAACAGTAATCCACAACGCCTCAGGGCCGTCCCTTCACCTCTGAGTAGAAATGCAATAATATCATGGTATAATAAACACACACACACACAATATCCTAATCAATAGGTGTATTGTTATTTCAGCCCTCTCTGATACTCTGAGTATCAATAGCTTTATTGTGATTAAAAATATACTGTGCCTTTGGATAAGGTTAAGGAATGACACGTGTATGTTAGATGGTTGTGTGCGTGTGTGTGTGTGTGTGTGTGTGTGTGTGTGTGTGTGTGTGTAGAGAGAGGGAGAGAGAGAGACACGCACAGAAAGAGAGAAATCCATAGCCTCATTCACTCAAATATTCAAGAAAACTTGCTACGTAAGACAAACCTGTGACCACTAACTGACCTCGATTAGATGGGTCAGTTAGATGTCCCCTGGACCATAACTGATCCATGTAACTGAGTTCATCTAAAGGCAATAAAGTCAACACTGCATTCACTGAGGCATTATTCATCATTAATGTCACCATTATTCCTCATCAACATCATCATCAACAACACATTGTTGTCAGCAACATCACTGCAAGTCCGTACGGTATTCAGCATAATTGTATGGACTGAGATGAGGGAACTTTTGACTGCACTATTCCCTTGAGGACAGCAATAAAGTCTCGGGTCTACGCAGGTCACGGGTCATAACCCACGTGAGGCTGCTTGATATGCAGACGTGGTTGCAGAAGATTTCTAAGACTAATATGAGATATTGCTATAAATAAAATAAACAGGTGGGAAATATATCATCTGTTGTGCATACTTCAGTGTTTTCCATGGTGAGGAGGGGTGGTCCTGTAATGGTGGAAAGCTCTGGCATCCCACAGCATTGCATTTAAGAGCTAACATATGAGCTTGTATTTAGCTACAATGCACCGTGCACCATTCCAGACATCTCAGCCAATCAGCAGCTTTGGGACAAATGTGTGCAGGCTGCTGCCCATAGAAATTCCAGACCTGGAACACTGTAATCCATTCGGAGCTCCCTTCACACCCCACATTGAAAACAGGGTACAGAGGTATAGCTAATTTAAATCTTTACAACTCTAATGGCTTGAATTACAAGAATTTTAGGACCTAAAACTGAAGCACAGGCCAGGAGAGGCTGGTATAATACAGCACTGTGTTTTCATGGCCCTTCCATCTCTAATTAACCTCCTCCCATTGCTCTGTATTGCGATAGAACTGATGCTCTTCTGTGGATTAGACTCATAATCCTTAATTAGCGTATCATATATTGAACTTGTATGCTTTAGGATTTAGAATACTTAGAAGCAGGACTAACTAAGATTGGCAGGAAGGAATTTTGGCACGAGTATGACAGGGTTGGTTGGCAGCCTTTCCAGTTCGGCCCCAAATCCATGCTGGTGAAGTAGACAGTTTAATAAATAAAAGACCCGGGGTGATGAAGAGCTGACATTTAGTAGCGAAGCTGGTCCTCAAACCCAAGAAGAAAGAAAATATTTACATTGTCATTAGGAACTTAGAAAAAAATATATCTTTATTAAGAATTCAGCCACCTCAATCACACACACACAGCTGCACACTGCTCAATATACAGTCAAAACTGTATACATTGAAACTGCATTGGGAAAGTGCGCATTAACCATTAGCCGAGCCCTATGGCATGGTGACTGCATGTGTCCTCCACATTGCTACAGTGCTGCTCCTGAAGGTCTTTCAATAGATAATTACATCATATCCAATAGAAATTTACCTTAAACACGTTATAAATGTTACACGTTAAAGAAAATGTGTCTGTCTTGTGGTAAACTGGAATATTTCATTGGAACTTGTGATGCATCTGTACATTTTTTTTTTTATCAGCGTGGGTGGAAAATGTTAATGTCCTTCAGCTCTCCAAAACACAGTACTGCAGCAGCGGCTTTATTAAGCTGTTACATTAACAGCACTTTCCACCTACAGTGCATGGTTAATGTGCACATACGTATACCGTACACAAAGTCAGACACATTCAGTACAGTTATGATGACCCGATCCAAATAATGTGATATCCTGTCACACCCACTAAAGAGATTTTCCAAGAGGTCGGAACAAGGACCTGAAGCTGATAGAGATCGGTGTCTTGCTCAGAGACACTTTATCAGATCTGATACAAGAGCTGGACTCCTGGTGCTTTGGTTGAAAGACAGTAACTCTGTGGAAGGCACACAGTGCCCTCTCCCTGAACTACATCACTTTTCATGGCTTTCATCCAGTGGCTACCTGCTCTATTCGGGACAGGGAGCTTAGCATTTGGAGCAGTAGCTCAGTGGTTTATGTTGATTGACATCTTAATTTAGCCTTATACAGGTCACAGTTTTGGACCTGAGAATATAAACAGTCTTCAGACCTTTCGTGTGATGAAAAATGTTCTGTGCTACATTTCAGTGTCATACACTATAAATTTGGTAATAGAATTTGAAAAATGTATATGTCGCCGTGTTTGTATGTGTCAAGAGGACTTGTTTGGAAAGTGTGTGTGCGAGCATGGGGGGGGGGGTGAGTGCTGACCTTCCGTTCTTTGTCTCCATACTCCAGGCCCAGCGTATCCATGGCACGCACGATGGCAGCCAGAGACTGGATGGTGTTGCTGTAAACGACAGGCTTGTACTGCTTTACGTCATCGCCAGAGAAACCGTCCTCATGGATGATCCTAAACACACACAAAGGCACACACATTAGTTTATGGGTCAAGTAGGTTTGGCACTGCTTTTTTGCGAAGACACATATACTTCTTATACAGACATAATATAATTATCAGTACGCAGACAACAAGACATCATAGTCGGAAATGTGAACAGGTTTGTGTGTGCATGTGTGCTATGTGTAGATCATTTATTTCCGTCTTGCAATCAACCGACTGACTAACAGATTTATGGATACATACAGCCTCAAAAGTCACAAAAATGTAAATTAAAAGTTATTCAAATAAGGTCAATAAGGTCCTGTGGACATAGGTGACAAATGCACTGGATGTGTTCATGGGACATATTAGAAGGGTTAGGCAAATAAAGGAGGGAGAAGGTTTTTGAAGAATGAAGGTGAGGGGTTAGAGGGAAAGGTGGCTGAAGGAGGGTTACAGCAAAAAAACACTAAAGAAAGAGAGAGCGGGATGCCGGGGCATAATCAGTAGGTTAAGCTGACATTTTAGGCACACAGTGCAAGCAGCAGCTCATCCCGCTGTTTCAAATGCCATGCCGTCTTTCACTGCAGCTAACACAAGGACACACCGACAGACAGACTCAAAGACAGTTAGCCAGGCAGACAGACTGGCAGGAGGACAGACTGTACAAAACAGACAAAGTCAAACAGAGAGAGACAGAGATGGGCAGCCAAGAACAACAGACAGGACACCAGAAAACAATTGCCTGATACAGACGGACAGATACAGGTTGGGGGCAACACTGTGAGGCAATTCAGATAGACAACATCCCCACACAGAAACGAGTAGGGGTGAACAGGACCTCAGCACAGAGCGGGCCGACGATCGAACCCGACTCCTTCCTGAAACGCCAAACAACTAGAGCCATCTCTATCAACTTACAGTACATTTGTCTGGGCTGTATATCACCGAGCCCAATAGTCCACATCTTGAAACAAGCGCCCTTTCTGACTTATGCTAATGAGGTCAAAGCTTTTCAGACTGCACCATAAAAGTAGCTCATTTTGACAACCAGCCTTGCTTTATAAGGTGTCACAAAATATAAAATGTAAAAAAAAAAGAGAGAAATGTAAATTGAGGTTTTTGAAACGAATGGAAGAACTCAGAGAACTCAGAGGAAGTAAAAGACTCGCTCAAGACCATGTGCATCCTCAGGCACAGAGGCTGCCCCCAGATATCTATGGGCGTATTATTGGAGCAATCTGCATACAGGAATATGCAACATGTGAAATCAGATTTGCAAGTGTACCAAGATTTATGACCGTGTACACTAATATCTAACTGTGTCTGAAATCGGAAAATTGGGCGCCTCGGCAGCTCACCTGCTAGAGTGTTTACCATGTATCAAGGCTGAGTACTTACCGCAGCGGCCCGGGTTTCAAGTCCAGCCCAGGCCTTTGTACTGCATGTCATAGCATCTCTCTTCCCTGCCTTTCCTGTGTCTCTCTAATGCAACTGTCAAACTAAGTGAAAAAAACGCCAATTATAAAAATTGGCAGTCTTTTTACTCTTTCACCCGGAGCCGAGGCTCAAAAGATCACACAGCCACGGTAACAGTCATAAAAGAACTTCTGCTGCTTCAGGGGAGATACCAAAACAGCAAGTACAGGATGCAATGGAGCCATAAATGTCACAGTGCTGTTCCTAACTGTTCTACAAGCGAGCAGAAACAGGCGTTTCACGTTTTCGTGATTTTCCTTCTAACAAGTGACTGGAAAGCCAAAGTTAGCCAACAGGTGGAGCAGCATTGCTTCCCCTGAAACCACTTCAACTGTAAATAAACACTGATGTGATAAATTAAATCTTCTGTTTGTGGCTAACAGTATTTTAGTTGATGCACAGGCAGAGAGCAGAGGAGAGGAGATGGAAACAGTGATGTAACCTGCTCTGTCCAGCAAAATAATACTGAAATAACAAATAAGACAGGCAGAGGGTCTCTATGGGGTCCTACACATTTGGCCTTTAATGGAAAAAGACAGAGATTTAAAAGAAACAACTGAAATACAAGTCTTTAAAGGAAATACCATGTAAACTAAAAAAACCCAATGCCAAACATTTCATTAATATCCTACATCTTCCAGAGATTATTGTTCAAAGTGCAAAGCAACAACATGGCATTCTCTAATAGTTCAGTGGGATCTCATCCATGTCATTTTAATTAGTTTCTTTTCCTCTCACAATGCACAAGCAAACAAACTCTCTCTCTGTCTCTCTCTCTCTCTCACACACTCACACACACACACACACACACACACACACACACACAGAGCTCTGTCTCAAAAACACCTCAGCAGTGTGCATGTCTTGACATCTGACACCATGTGCCACTATACATCTGTACGCAAGTTAATGTCTGTGTGTGAGCGTGTTTATGTTGCGTGAGCCTGTGTGTTTGTGGTCTCGAGGACAGCGATGGTCACGGGCAGTGTAAAGTTTCAGATCAATCAGGCTGCCTGCCAGTCCCATAAAAATACACCAGGCTTCTGTTTACATCGGTGACTTTCATGCAGAGGGCCGAGGCACAGGCCTACAGACTGGAACTTAGACAAACACATGGCTTCTTATCAGCGTGATATCCACATCAGCTAACAGGTCCGACAAAATAACATACAAAATTTATATTGCAAGGCTGAAAACAGATGTATCGTTTCATATCTCTATATGTGCTACCCTGATTTTTAGTCTGCACTCTCTCCTCTCACTCTGTCTGTTAACGACTCGCCAACTACACACTTCCTGCAACTCTTCCCTCCATCTTTTTCTTGCACCAGAGAGGTGAAACGAGGACAAACTCTTTAATTGGATGCTGCAGTCTGTGAGGAAACAGTGTGTTGAGCTGAAGATGCCAAGAAAGACCAATCAATAAGAACCTAAAAAATAGAGCCAGATATCTACAGAGTCCTGAAAGCAGGGATCAGGAGCATCGGGAGTCTATCTTCCTAACATGAGACGTATAATATCAACCAACTATGCATTTGTGAGATGTTTACCTAAACCTGGAGTGGAACTGAATGACTCTTCCATTTAACCTTTAACCAGTTCAAGTCAGTGTGGAAGGGTTGACAGCAGAATCATTACTGTCTTTCTAGTAAGTTAATACTATCATCTGGATTAACCTCAGAAGAGAGAGAATGATCGAGTGACAGAGCAAGAAAGAAAGGTTAGTGACATGAAAGAGAGAATATGGTTGAAAAAAAAACAAGATGGAGCAAAGATTTAAGATTAGTGTGGCAGCAAGTGTTATTAGAGGTATCAAGGACTTGTTTTGCTGTGTGTGTGTGTGTGAGTGTGTACATGTGTGTGTGTTGGGCTGGCTGACCTGCTGATGTGAGCTTTCATGCATGAGGACCTTTTCTCATTACCCTCTCTCCAAGCCCTTCTGTCAGCAAAGCACTCTGTGTGTGTGTGTGTGTGTGTGTGTGTGTGTGTGTGTGTGTGTGTGTCGGTGTGTATGCGTGCAATTTCCCATAGCTTTGGCACAATCTGGACGGTGACCTGAAAATATAGTTTAGTTTCACACCGAGCCAGACAGATGGACAGAGGGACAGACATATGGGCAATTTAATCACAGTATTATTCCATGATATCATTATGTGGCTGCCATTTTGAAAGCAGCTGTTCAGGAGTCAGTAAGCAATCAATATTAGTATTAGTACATAATAGTATTTGTGGTGCCCTTTGAAAATTGATAATCCTTACATTTCAAATAACAAATGTCAAGCTCTTTTTAGTGTGAGTGTGTGTGTGTGTGTGTGTGTGTGTGTGTGTGTGTGTGTGTAATAGGGGTGGGAGAAAAAAATTGATTCTTAGATGCATCGCGATGCAAACATGGAAGATTCTGATTTGATTAAGAAATCGATGTCAAAAAAATCGATTGTTTAAATGTTGATTTATAACTTAATGTTGACGGAACGCAAAAGGCGGAACTCACAGAAGAGCAGCGCCCGGACCGTCTGTGGAGCGCACACAACAGAGAGACCAGTGTTCCCCTTTTTTTCGGCACACCACCGCTACACAATGAATAACCATCCAACTAAAATGTCACACAATCATTAACATCACTGCTCAAGTAATGATTTTAACTCACACACTGCGCGAGTTGGTGACACTCAATGCTTGGCTAGCACTCTGTGTATACAGAGTGTGACTGAGCCATAGACTGTATATAAGAAATGGACATAGTCTTCCTGACGTCACCCGTTGGTTTGTGGACCGCCGTTTTGAAGCCTCGAGTTTGGCCGATAGGGCGCCGCCATGTCGAGTTTTTGCAACCAGGAAGTGCCCGGAAGTGACGATACGGCGAAGCTAACGGCTGTGTGCGGAACTAGCTAGCTTAGCTAGGTGCAACTGTAACTTACTTTAACTGTCATTTTAAGAGGCTGATAAGTTTGTCTAGAGAACAGTCTGAAAACTAAATGTTCTCACCAGAGAAAGTGAACAGCCGACTCCTAATAAGTTTTTTCAAGCTTGATTGACAGGTCGCCATGGTAACGACTTGTCAATCATAGATAATCCCGCCCTGAAACATTCTCTGCTTTGTGGTCTATTTTAAAATAAATGGGACCATAATTTACTAAATGAACATCATGCTGTGTTGAAGAAGACTTGAAACTAGCGACTGAGACCATAAACTCATCAGGAAAGTGTTTACTGGGGTAATTATTCAGCTGAGAAGTAGAAACATTTTCCCATTATTTCTAATGGAGCCGGACTTCTTTTTGCAACCAGAAGAGTTGCCCCCTGCTGGATTTTCAATAGAATGCAGGTTTCAGGGACTTCAGCATCTGCTTCATATTGTAGACCGGAAGATTTCTGCTTGGGCAGAACATGACGGTGAAACTTAGCGAAGGAAAAATATTGGTAGTAAGTTTTTGTCTGGTGATAAACGTGCAGTGTAGTTCACTGTGTGTCTGTTAATAAAAGTCTGTAGTTTCCCCAAATGCTGGAAAAGTGAAGGTGGTTAGTGCTAGCTAACATCTCCCCTGTACAGCACAGTTTTTGGCCGTTATGTAACGCTGGCTAAATTAGTACTTTACTATTAGTACAAAGTAATATTAGTTAGCTGAGCTTTCACAAACTTACCTACTTGTCAAAGGTTGAGAACATCAGGTATAGGCTTAGTAGGGCTGACCCATAGACTGTATGATCCCTAATAGTGGAAGATTCGATATTTCGATGGGTGGACCCTGATTCGCCTGTCAATCACAGTCGAAGCTTTGCAGCGAAACAAAGATCATGCCATTTTGGTGATATGGGGGTGCTCAACGTCTGATTTTACATAGAGAAGAATATTTTGTCGTTTTGAAATAGCCGGCTACTTGAAGAGTAACTGACGAGGAACTGCGACGTGCACGTAGTTGCCGCGTGCTAAACTCACACAAGACTGGTGAATGGCAGGTGAGAGAGAGAGAGAGAGAAAAGGGTCTTCAAAAAGCCCAGTGTAAGTTGAACAAATAGAGACTGCAGCTCTGCAGCAGAGCTAGCAGTGTATAACCCCCCCTGCTCGCAATCGCAGCGCACAAAAACACACATGGTTTGACTATCAGTCGACTACAGGCAGAACATGACGATTCTGATTCGACTATGTAAGTCCTTAGATGGGGGCAGCCCTAAAGCTTAGACTAAACTGGTGTACAGCTCTGTCCTGTACTGTACATCTGACAACTGGTTGTTAAAGAAATGAGAAAAAAATATAGAAAAAAAATATGCATCAAGAAGCATCGACAATCGTTTTATAATCGCATCACAGCCCTCTGAATCATAATCAAATCGAATTGTGAGGTGCCAAGAGATTCCCACCCCTAGTGTGAAACTGTCTAAATGAGGCCAGGCATTTTCTACCAACAGGAAATGATACTGTAGAGGGCTCAACGGTAACTTTTTTGCAACTGGCCCAGTTGGTTTTAAACTTACTGGCCCTAAGACAATTGTTACAGGGCCTCCCTCCAAAAGTTATTTATCAGTGTTACCACAAAACCAAAGACTTACAAGTTATATTATACTGTTAATATGTTTAATCTGTTATTAAATACATCCTGGATATAAAAAAGTAAACTAAAATGTAATCACAGTTAAAATTATAATAAAAAAAAAAAAATAATTTACTTTTAAAACAAAACATACTAACAGAGTGAAACATGACAATGTCTCTCTCCTGCTGTCAGCCGTTTAATTAAAAAAAAATGTACACAAAGCAGTGGATACGAGTCGCCTCTATCCTGATTGACAGGTTGCCATGGTAGCAACAAAGCATACGCTGCTTTCTGGTCTGTTTCCCCCTAAATAGGACCATAATTTACTCAGTGAACATCATGTTGTGTTTAAGGAGACTTGAAACTTGCAAGACCATAAACTCACTAGGGACGTTTTACTCAGGTAATAATTCAGATGAGAACCACTCGTCACGTCACTACAACTCTCGATTGGCCAACGGTGCACGTCATGAGATAAACAACTGCAGGACGCTGACTTTCTAAGGTGATTGTTTTTTTGTTTTTTCAATACTAATGTTTTCGGGCCAGCTAGTTCAACAGTCCCGACGTTACTTTTTACTGGCCATCGGGCCGTTGTTGTTGTCGAGCCCTGCTGTATGTGTGACGTTGGACCTGATAGCCGTCCAACAACTCTGGAAATCCAACTTCACAAATAGAGAGCACTATGTCTGTTAAAAGATTCAATACTTTTGTCACTTTCCCACAACACACACACACACACACACACACACACCACAACAACAACTTGCTTAGAAGTGGGATGCAGCACAGATATGAGCCATCCGTATGCTTTGGATTTCCTGGTTCCATTACCTAACTAAGATGGTGAAGCGCTGATCACACATGGAAGATCGAGATCGAGGATACCGTTTCTTTCCTAGGATGGTGGTTGAGTAGCTGACTTTATTCGGTCAGGCCTATGCTTTGCCATAACCACACTGAAGTTCAGGTCTTATAATGCACAGTCTTATACATTTAAGTAAAACAAGTACTATTTCCTCTGTAATGCGGCTGCCTGTGGGGAATGCACTGTGGAGGAAAATTATGTGCATCTCAGCAGAAGTTAGCGCCTGCCTGTGAGCTAAACCAGCCACGCTGATTGGCTAGTTATAGGCAATTAAGTAATGACAAACACTCCTCTGTACCATCCCCTCAGGGGAACAGAATCAAACCAAGAGAGCCCATGTTATTCTGTCAGCAAAGTATACTGTCATCATTGGATATGTGGAGGCATTTACAATAAATATTTACATCTTCTATCCTCAGCTCCCCTAAAATGTGCCTGTTGTGTGAAGGTGACTCTGTGGCTCTGGTCATCAGCCTGACAGACAGACGGATGCTTGGTCCTGTGGCATTTAAATTTGATCTAATCCAAAGCCAAAAACTGTACATACCAAGTGAATTACAATACACGACAGTACAGAAGGTCAGTGTCTCTGACCCCCATAAACACAAACTGCTAGATAAAAAAAACAAGCATGACCTTGTGGCCCCTGTGGCTCTGCTGCATGTGCTTTAAATACATGCACACACACACACACACACTCACAGCTTTGTGCCACTATCTTCTTGAGGACCCATCAGTGACAATGCATTCCCTATCCCCTAACCTTAAACCTGATGCCAAAACCAAGTATTAACCCTCAAACAGCCCTTGTGGGGTCTGGCCTTTCTGTCCCCACAAAGCTGTCGGACACAACATGTTAAAAGGTTTTTGGACCCCAACAAATGTAGTAAAACAAGCCCACACGTTACATCAAGCGCAGCATGCCTGCCTCTCTCCTCTCGGTCTCCCATTATCCCCCACACTCATATTTTTATCCTCACACCTACTCATGTGAACACACACAGACACAAAGCCTACAAACCGCACCGTGCAATTAGGTCTTTATCTCTTCTGCATTGTTGCGAGCTACTACCCCCCCCCCCCCCTCATCACACACACACACACACACACAAACAGACACGCACGCCGCAAGACCCTGCATGATTGGTTCTTTATCACTATGTCGTGCATACACTCACTTTGTGGTTTTTGTCGACAGAGCTCTTAAGCGTGACAAAGTGTACACTGACCAACTCCTGTCAACACTGCCGGACACAGTTACTTACACAGCGTGCTGTGTGTGTGTGTGTGTGTGTGTGTGTGTGTGTGTGAGTGTTTAAGGGAGCGTTAGAGTGAAGGTGAAAGAGGGGATAAAAATGTGATGGGTGAGAATGGGTACGAGAGAGAGAGCACGATGAGATAATCAGAAAAAATAAGCTATAAATAACCGAAGGTGTCAGTAATACAGGCCTGACTGACACACGCGCACACACAATGAAATGGAGGCATCAGCTGCTCTGTCACAGGCTCCACTCACTTGCCCTCACACCTTGAGGTCAAGCAGCAGCATCCTGAGCCCACGTACTCTCACACACACACACACACCTCCGTGCCCTGGGCTCCGTATGTGGCTGCTTCTTTCTCCCAAAATGCCCACTTTACAGCCATGCTAGTTCCACCACTTTGGTCCAGACTAAAATATCTCCAGTGTTGGATGGATTGCTATGAATTACATACAAATACTGAAGGAGTTTAGGGGCTGAGTCCTAATGATGTTCCTCTGACGTTTCATCTAGGACCACCAGCAGGTCAAAGCTCTCACCATCTCAGCGTTTCCTGTATGGAATACCACAAAATTTTGTACCTTCTTGGGTCCCAAACGATGAATCCTTCTGACTTTGGTGAACCTTTGACCTTTCCTCTAGCGCCACAGTGAGGTCGACATTTTTGGTTTTGAGTAAAAAAAATTGTGTTAGTAAATTCCATGTCATGTAATTTTATTACATAACAGACCCAGGACTCATTTTATATTATTCATTACAACACAAGTTAGTTTCCTTGTACCAGAGAAAATCTAGTAATTCTGTCCTCCAGACCCCCCCGACATCCAGCAATCAACTGCGTTCAGCAGTATACAGCATGACGGGCCCTGAAAGTGTTGGAGCCCTAGCCGAGATTTTATATTGATGGAAATGACAAAATTCAAAATATGAAACAACAAATAGAATAAATGCAGTAAGGCCCTCAGGCATTCTGTTCTTGCTTTTAAATATGTAATCTCCTGTAGATCAACTTTTTTCATTTAAATAAAATCCCTGCTCAGTCTGAGTCAAAACACATCATTTAGTCTCCCCTCCTCTTTTGTGTCTTTTGTTTGGGGAAATAATCTCTTTGAATTTGCAGACCTGGCACCTTTTCACTTCATTGATAAGTTATTTAATTTTAATTCAGTTATAAATTCCTGGACTTTAAAAGCTTCTTTGTTTCAGTAGGTTTGCACATAGAAAATCCCTCCCTCATATCTGTGTTCTCTGAAATGTGGAGAAAAAAGTCAGAAGATTACGAGACCAACGTCATCATTTAATGAGAATTCATAATACCTGGCCTTTACTCTCCTGTGCATTAGCCTGGGTGATTGCTGGTCTGATAATCAGACAGACTTACAGACAGACCTGGATGAGACGAGCAGGTGGACATTAACTACTACACCTATGATCGGGCAGAAATCACACCACCAATTCACATAAATGTAAACTTCAGCACCTCAGACAAAGTGCAGGTCCCAAACAGAGCAGGTCTGTACCTCATTATTACATTTTGTTATTGCGACTCCCGCTACGGTCACAGCGCGAGGTGCGTGCATTTGGTTACTATCAAGGCATACGCTGGTGTTGCATCAGCCTGACGGAGCAGATTCAGCCGAGTCGAAAATTTTCTCTCGCGGCGCCCCTTGACATTTTGCGTCCTTGGCAAAAACAACCTATGTCACCTATGCTGCGGGACGGCCTTGATGGACACTATAGAGTACATAAAGACTGAGAGAGTGCAACTATGGGTAGCAATTGCAGAAATACTACAGTAGTAGAACTCCTACAGGTAAGTACTTTATAATGTTTATCATTGTTTATTATTTGTTCAAGGCCACAGAAGATAGACAGATAGAAGGTACCTTTACTTTACAGTAATACTGGTCTAACTGTTGAAAAAATCCTTCTTACTGAATTCTACCGGATCAATGCTCACAAGTGAAGCACTTAATAGCAATTGCTTAAGAAAAACTCACAAGTCTACATTTATGACTATTTGCATATTCGGTTTCATTTTTAAAATAAATCCTCCCTGGAACAGAAAGCTCAGGCCTTTGACCACTGCACCCCTTCTCAAATGTCACAACGGCCAGTATAACATTTCCACTGTGGCAGGATGCTTAGCAGTTTCCACCTTTGTTCAGTTTTTTTCCAGTCAGACAGTGTATCCCCTGCTGGGGAGCAGCGCAGGGTGTGGTCATGTGCTGATGGGGAGTTCTTGAGCCAAGGGACAAAGTCTGCTTCACGCTAGTTCAGCAGGGATGTCAGGAGCGGCACTAGCATGCGTATAAACCCAGGCAGAGGGAAGGGCAGAATAACAACAATTCGGTATTACATCTTGAAAGACCTCATTAAATCTGTCTGCTATTATCTCTGTGTTTCACTGTCACATGTTATCTCTATCTGCCTCTCTCCTCAGCCTCCTTCATCCCCCCCCCACACACACACACACTCTCTGTATATTTCCTTCCTAACATCATACTTGTTCCCTGTCAGTCTCTCCCACTCAATGCCAACTTCTCTTCCTCCCCTTCTCAGTCCTAATTATTTCTTCCTCTTTACTCCTCTCTTGATGCTTCGTCTCCTTTTCTATTTGCTAACTATTAATTAAAAAACAAAGCATTGACACACCCTTTCTCCCTCCCCAGTGATTGATTTCTGCAGGGAAACACGAATGTGCGCACGCACGCACACGCACACACACACACACACAACAAATGCACAAAAGTGCTCACCTGCCAAAGCTTTGTGTGACAGTTGCAGAGAGAGTGCAGTGTCATAACCGTTGCCTAATTAACAGTTGGGTAACAACAGCTGCACAAAGAGTCACACCCGAAACCTTGCACTGAAGCCTTTTACTTCAGTTATTATATTGTGGCATTATTCTATGAATATATCTTTGCCAAATAGAGTCTTTCTTATTGGCTGGAAAACATGACATTAGCATTATCCTCCACATTGTACTTTTAAAATGAAAAAGGGCTAACGTTTATGCCCTTTGCAGATACTCCAGTTACAGTAGAAATGTCTATTTGGTAAACGTGAGTGAATAAAATGTAAACTTTTTCTTGGCGGGCCATGACGATACAACTGGGGAAATTCAAGGCCATATGTGGTCAATTTCTTGGAAACATTTTGCAACTGCTATATTGGCTCACTGACTCAATAAAAGCACACCCCTACGCTTTAAGTGTCTGGTGTGTACAGCAGGTTGGATCTTAACGTCTTTTACTCCTGATATGTAAAAAGATCCCAGTTAAATACAGAAATAAAGGTTTCGGGGACTCGGGATTCAGCAAAGTCAAAATAATGTGATTCTAATCACAGATAAAGAAAAGCTAATGCCAGCACCAATCTTTACCTTGTTAATCACACACACCAAGGGTAGCTTCCTTGGTCAATTTATTAACCTGCTGCAGTTTCTTGCAACTTTCCTCTCTGCAGCTTGAATCTATTTGTGAAGCCAAGATCACTTGTCACTTGTGTTTTATATTGGCCGGTACTGACAGACCTTGGTATGTCTAAAATCTTGGCTACGGCCATGTTTTGTAGCCTCCGGTGGCAGCAGACTTCAAGGGAAAGAAGCATATAAACATGGCACTTGTGGAAGGCAGAAAAAAAAAACCCCAATGGTCTTTAAAAACAAGTCCAAACTATGTAGAGGAGGTTTCTTTTTTTTTCGCTTTACAGAAAAGTAAGCATGACTCTTGTTCTGCATTTCCAGTTGTCCAGTACAATTATGGGAAGTGGTTGTTCCAGGGGCAGTTGATAGCATCAATAGAACAGCCTGTATAAGTCAGCATGTGCTCTGTTACAGGCAATTTGAGTCATTGGTAAACTGATGGAACCTCCAGACAGGCCGCTGGAAGACATGAGACGGACAAGGAGAGAGACAGAGAGAAGTAGGGCCACAGGTTTAATCAGGTTGTCCCAGATACAAGTTTGAAATGTAATTATTCATCTTTCCTGTCTTCCCCTGTGTCAATATTAATTACTTACTTTGAGTGATTCAAACCAAGGAAAGCCCAGTCATGTAGTGGAAACAAACGAATGGGGCCTTCCTGAATTCCAGCAACCAGATAGATAGCTGTGGTCTGGCTGAGGCACAGCAAAACACTCCCTAACTACTGACTTATCAGTAGGGGGTTTTCATTTCAAATTTAAACTACCATGTGGGGGGGAAACCCCATTTCAATCTGTAATCATCTGTGGAAATTCAATTCATCTAAACTAAATAAATGATTGACCTGATTTGTTCAATATTGATATTTATTACAACCCGACCGGTTTTTTGGGGGCCGATGCCGATATTAAAGTGAAAAAGAGCCGATTTATGAGCCGATATTTTGATTTTAAGAATGATTTGGATAGTAGACCCCTTTACTGTATAAACTACACTGAGAACAGGCTGATATTGAAAGCAGGTATGTATGTGGGCTATAAAACCTTTTCCTAAATGGATTATGTTAATAAAATAAAGTGAACATGTAAACAATTGCACATCAATAAATATTTACTAATGGAAGGTGCAACTTTTTTCAGCTGTCTAAAGAGAGAGAGAGAGAATAAACATGTGTATTTCACTTTACACATAATCTGACATAATTCCACTGTAGCTATCTAGTTCATCCCTTTACCAGCACTCTTTAATTCTAACCAAAGCTACGTGAAACCATTTAACCACCATCGCTATACATCGTGCTGTCTAGGATACAGTGAGCTGCCGTTGAATGCGTCTAATACAACATGACTCTCTACAACGAGGACCTACAACTTTGACATTTCATTTAACTAGACACGCCGACTAACAGCAGACAGGCGGCTCACAGACATATTTAGTAGTGATGTGTCCGTCCGTGTCGAGGCTTCGATGCGTGTGTCGAGTAATCCCCGGTGATTTTTTGTGCAGCGCGTATCGAGGCTTGTGTTGGTGACGTATGAAATGACGTTTGAAGCCTTGTGAGCCGGTCGTACCACATGATTAGCCGAGTAAGACCAGCGGCAGCAAGAAAGTGCTGAGATTTTTCTGTGTGGACATTTTGTGTTTTTTGTAAGAGTTAAACTGGGGCGTCTTACCCCATATTACCCTAATAATAATTTAAAATCATCTCCAAAAAAAAGAAACCGCCACTGTGGAAAAGTTATTTAAAATAAAAAAGAATAAAATAAAAATGAATAAAATGTTTTCCGCATTATCTAAAGTCCCAAACCAAGTAACACGAGCACATTCACATCATAACACTCTGCCTTGTTTCCACTTTCCCTTTTGACCCTGTCACTGTATCATAAAGACAGACACTTTATTAAGAAGTTCATCAGTTATGTATCATTGTCACAAACATTCATTAATTTATTCAACTGAAAGCTTCACACACCAAAGCCGTGGTGTCGTTATAATCACTTTGCCTGTTTGAAATTTATTGTCCACTTGATGGCTCAGTAGAGCAAATGAAGCACCATGAAGCTTCGGCGCATGAGTGAACCAATTGGATGGAAAGCTTCAGTGCTTCATGAAACTTCATCTGGCCATCACTAATATTTAGAATACGTCACAAACTAGTTTAACGGCTCATTAATGTTAGCGCTCCTCCACTGATAAACACCGCATTAGCTTTGGCTAATTTAGCAACAGGCAGCGTTAGCTGCTGTAACCTTTCGTGATTTTAGAAAATATTTAGAAGTGATGAACTAGAGACAAATGTGGCCCGTTCACTAGAACTGCCACACTGTTTGAAATAAATCTACAGTTCCGTCTGTCAGCAGCTTCCAACACCCAGCTACCGTAACCAAGCTGGGCAGCAGGGCTGGGGTGCTATGACATTTTGCACAGACGTTCATGAACATATGAATTGTCATAACTTTGGTATTTAGCGCAATTAGCATCATGCTAAACTATGACGGTGAGCATGGTGAACATTTCACCTGCTAAACATCAGCATGGCTGTAATCTCAGTCACATTTAAAAACCTGTAGAGACAACCTGGTGGTCTGTGCAATATTCTAATATGTTCAATTAGACAGACACATTCAAAATACCAAAATTAATTTAATAATCAACCAAAAATAAATAAAAAGAGCTTTTTCTGTATCATGCGAAGGAATGTCTTAGTCCTACTTACTTAAAATGATCAGTTTGTGTTGAACTATAACTTCGGCTGCTTGTGTGCTGACTCAGTCCTGAGGCTGTACTTTGTGGTCATATCATACTGGACCGCATTTTGAGTGTTTCTTACTCAAAATGATTTACATACACAGAGATATATGAGGGGGGGGGGGGGACAACAGAAAACACGTACAATATAACCCAGAAGAAATCTACTAAAATCTGCAGCAGTTTCCCGACATTTCTGTCCTCACTTAGGTGTGATAAAAACATGCATTAACACACACACTTCCAGCTACAAACCCAGCCACAGTCACCATCAGCTGACTTTGTATCAGCTGAGAGCGGCCACGGTAACAAGACTCCTTTGTCTCGCAGTGCGCTGAACTGACATGAAATCTGCCAAATGGGTCTAACACGCGCAAAAAAAAAAAAAACCAACCACACTCACACAACCAACATCAACATGTGCACACAGACAAAAGCAGCGGCAGAAAAAAACACACTCAGTTGTAAGGGTACAAGCATGGACACACACACACACTTTCCTCCCACAAAAGACCTTTGTTTTTTATAAGAAGCCCTGATTAGTGCGCGGACCACACACACACACACACACACACACACAGTCATATTGACCTGGTCTGTGCAGACAGAAACAAAGAGAGAGCAGACATGGCTTAGAGCAAAAACAGCCTTTAATATAAAAGTAGCAGCAGAAGAGAACAAGGAGAGACATAAATGTAGAGAGATCTGCTCTATTTTTAAAGTGTTACCACCAGTAACCAAACTGCTAATGTGTTCTGACAGGACACATACTGTATGATTACTGGCAGGTAGGCTGAAACGTGGCGCTCCAAAGCTGTAGATCTGCAGAGCTGTGACTGCATGAGTCTTTCTGTCTCCAGAGCCCTCAGTAATTTCAGAGGAGGAGGTCACTGATTTATTTGTCATGAGGATCAGCTGATACAAATCACCAAATGGTTCTTGTTTTCTTGCACAAGACACCTGGTAGAAGCAACTCACATCTTACTCTGGAAGGAAATTTAGGGCTGACAGATGATTTAATTCATTCATTTTGCGCCACGTGTCAAATGTATCAATAGTGCAGACAAGTTGTTACAACATTACAAACGGGCAAATTGCATTAGCTGCCTTGAGCCGTGTCAGTGCCGGACACTGCATGGCATCAGCATGTGACGAGTAAATACACGGAGATCTCAGTTTACAGGTCGCAACTCAAGAGGGCTGGCTGGCTATCTGGTGGCAAGAAGGACAGACTGCTATATCGTCAGTGCTGAAACTGACTCAAGTTAATGTGCATACTCTCCTTAGTTTAAGCATCTGGTAGGGACAGTCCAATGGTATCAGCCTAAAGACATGTCTAGGAGGATTCTTAGTTGTCAAGGTGGTAAGAAAGACATATAGAAGTAGTCAATGGCAACTTGGTTTGCCTCTAAAACCGACTTCATCATTTTACTGACTGGACTTGGATGGTGCCAATTCAGTGGCTTCAGGTTGGTCACTCAAAACCAGGTGGAGATGTTGAATTTCAAGGTGATGCCTGGATGGAACAGCTGCTACCTGTCGACATATGGGATCGTCCCCGTTTGTCTTTATAGGTGTGGTTCTGGTCAGTGGTAGAGCCTATCAGGCTATTTATGCTTAATACATTTTGTAGTGTATTATAAAAAAAGTCTTTCACAGTCTGTCATATCAACATTCTAAACAAACATTTAAAATGGTCTCAGTGGTAATATCTCTAAATCTTGCATTTCTGTCATGATCTTTAAATGGCATTGTCGCTTTTATTTTAGTGTTTCCGCTATAGGCATTCAAGAGGGGCAGTCCGCCGCTGCTGAATCACAACCGCCGCTCCTAAAATTGCCCTATGATCATTAAACTATGCGCTACCAATGTTTTTACTCGCACACTGTGCGAGCACGGCAGCACTCAAAGCTCGGCTCGCTTCCTCTCCTCGTTCTATGCAGAACCTACGTGAGAGATGGTGTTAGAGCAGCGTAACTCTGAATCAGGAGGTGCGTAGCGAGCGTTTGATTGTCCAAGCGGCAGAAAGTGACGGTGAACACGAGAGGAGGAAAATATTCTGGCAGTAAATGTACGGTGTCTGTTACAGCGTGTCGGCTTCTCAAGACCAAGAAAAGTCTGCTGTTTCCCACCTGCTGGAAAGGTGAAGCCAGTTAGCGCTAAGTTAGCTAACATCTCCCCTTCAGACTGCAGCTGAGCAGGAAGCTTCTCCAGCAGCTACAGAGCTGCTATGGAACTTATTAGCTCAATTTACAGAAAGTAACTGGAAGCCTGATTTTATTACTGCCTACTTGTCCAATGTTGAGAACATCAGGTACAAACTGAGACTAAACTGACGAAGCCTGCAGCTCTGTCCTGTACAGACTGATTCAATTATTTTTCAGTTTTCAGTCTGAAAAAGTTTTTGAAAAGGTTTTGGAAAAGAAATGACGGAGGTGACTGGAGGAGCTGAGCTTAGTAAAGCTAATTAGTGATGCAAGCTAGTCCTTTTAAGCTGATGTGCAAATCAAATGCACCTCAGAAGGGAGGATGTTTCTCATGCTGCCTATTTTTTATATTAATGTCTACAGGTAAATGTCAGAAGCTGTAAAATGAAGACACAAAAGGCGAACATGAACAGTCGTATCTCTAATGATTCTGAGGTCACATTAACAGGGTTTTCCTGCCGTTAAGCCTTATGCCGTATTCAGACAAAACGCGAATTTTCGCCTCGTGATGCTTTCCTCGCGTGAGTACATTCGGTGCAAGTGTTCACAGAACGCGAGAAGGCGATTTTAACGCAATAACGTGAATAAACACAACTTGCCATTACTACAACTGTATGAACCCAAAGTAAACATTTTGCTGCGATTAAACAGCAATATACGGATCAAACTGACGCCGAAATAACCACAACATGATGCAGATTTGTTAAACATATGAATTCATGCTTTGTCAGGTCTGTCAGCAAGACAGCAGGACAACTCTGAACGGAGTTTGGTTCGATCAGGGCTGTGCTACGCTAACTTGGTCACAGTAAAGTACAACGATAGCTGGAATAAAGTTACAGACACATGTTTTCTGAACTCACCAGGTAGTTCAACCTCCTCGCTTTCTTTTCTCTAGCAATGTCCAACAGAGGATTTATTGTTATTATTTTAAGTGGTTTATTATAGAAACTGTCTAAAAAATGGAACTGTAAATGTGCTTTCACTGTGCAAAGTTGGTGTAAGACAAAGTGTGGAAACGTGTATCACGTGTAAAGGAGGAATGAGGAAGAGCGAAGAAAGAGTAGAAGCTTCTTCATTTGAGTGTGTGTGTATGTGTGTGTGTATGTGTGTGTGTGTGTCTGTGTGCTTTGATAAGTTTTGTTTTTGTTGTTTGTCTGCTCATTTAAAAAATGCAAATAGGATTCACACGCTAAGCACACGGTTATCAAAGGCTGCTTGGACATGCTAGCGAGCACGTGCGCACACGCAAACACAGCTATCATGAGACGCTGTGTTGCTGCTATTTCACAGCTCACTCAGGCAGCCAATCAAATCATTCCGGTGATGAGCACGCCCACGGCTATATTTAACCAATGAAGGATGACTATCTGGCTGACGGGCTGTTTCAGATGACCAGTGACAGAACGCCTCTTCATGCAAGGCTTGAGTTGGTGCCAACATGAGTCCCATCTCTTGCCCCCTCCCTCCCTCTCTTGCTTTCCTTTTTCCCCCTCTCTATTTTCTTTCCTTGTGTCTTAACCACCAAAAGGAGGCTAATAATTACCAAGGAGAACAAAGTCCAGAAGAGTAGCAACCTTTGCACCCTGTCCGTGACAAACCTGCCCCCATCAAGCCTGTCACTCCCTCGGGCCTGTTAATAAGTGAGATTATATTCTTTCACGTGCCAGTCTGCTCAAAATGGCTTCGCTCCCCTCCTCTTACCTCCCCAACCTCATTCACACTCATCCTCCCATTTATCCTCTTCTCTTCTCTCCTCTCCTGTTTCTTTTCACACTCCCACATCACTTCACCCGTCTTTGAAAAAGAAAAATTGAATTTTCCTGGGTGTCCCGGCTGCTTCTGCTGGGTGTCCCTGTAATTCTCCTCCCCCTCTTTTGTTCTCTTCTCCCCAAGTACTCTTGCCTCTCTTCTCCTCCCTCACTTTGTTCTTCATCACTCCTCTCCTCATCCTTACACCCGCCACTTTATCAAACTTCCTAATTTCTCCCGTGCGTTCAGTCTTTTCTGTCCCCACTTGCGGACAGCTCATTTCTTTCTTCCTTCCCTCCTTTTTATGCACATGGCTTCCTTTCTGTCTGCCTTTCTGCACAGAACACCACCACCTTTTTCCCTCCCCTTGCCCCTTTTATTCTCGTCTTCTGAGGCTTAAACCTAATTATCTCCTGTTCTAGAGAAACCACAGTCACACACACACACACACACAAACACGGTGGGAACAGCCTGTGGGAAGCAGTGCAGCCGTGAGGGACGGACAGCGTTTGTTCTCCCTTCGGCCAGTCGCCTCCGATCACGTCAGCGTGACACAAACACACACATACACTGAAAAAAGAAAGCCAGAAATGAAGAAAAGGAAAAGGCAGCGAGTGAGAAGTGGTTCTACACTCAGCGACCGACGGACTGAATGGGCTTGATGTTCCTCTGCTGAAACCCTAACGGCAGAGCAATAGGTCACATTTCTACAGTGTTGCCAAATTCTAATCAAGATAATTTGACAAAAGCATATCACTGACTACTAAGGTGGTTCATTTTCTGTCTACATCCAGCGTCACAGACGGCTGCTGTTAATAGGTTTAGACAGTGTCAAACCTCCCCAGCTCATAACATCCTTTCAAAATCCAGCAGATAATGACACTGTGATCAGGGTGAAAGGATTTCACCTGACAGCCCTGTACAGTATGTACAATCATTTGCAACAGCTGTGAAATAGTCATTTCTAGCGAATAGTCCGGGGAGAATCCTTCAGACAACTGATAACGTTGCCGTAACATAAAACCCCCACCTTTCATTAAACAAGAAGCTAAACAAAATGCAAGAAACAGCCAGATTTTAGACTAACACAAGAACATTCAAGAACACCACAAAATGTAAACTTACAAAACATACAAAAAAGAACAACAACAGAAGGAGGCACATCCCTTTCCTATCAGCTTATATGTTCACAGTTTATATAGTTTTATGTGGGTTGTAGACTGTTAATGATTGAAAGAGAAATTACCCGAGGACTTAATCAGGCATGAAAAGATGTCTCTGCTGGCTATCAGGTGGCCTAGAGGAGTCAGGAAGACTCACTGTGCTCACTTATTCAAAGTACCTGGGCTGCTCTGGAGCTGGTTGGCTGAATACGTAGTTTCCGAACATATTCAACATAAATACAACCCATTCAAAGTAGGACCATCAGCTGATTTTAAGGGGTAATATGGTCAGAATAAAACCATAGGTCGAGATATATTTTTAGTCCCTGGCATGGATAGAGCTTAAAAACACTGGATCATACATTTCCCATAAGGCAACCTGATAGTATCTTTCATTACACTGTCCCTGTTTGCTAAACACCCATGTACTTCAAACACAGTGCCCCAGTCTTAAGCCACGCTTCCAGTTATACACATGTAATCTCCAAGCCCAAGTCGAGATAACCCTGATGACATCATCCAGATTTGATTTTTTTCAAACTTCGGATCAGTCCCCGTAGAAGCAGTACACCGTCTCTGCCGACTGAGTGATACTAACTGACAAGTAAGCTGAATTTGATGTGTACAATCAAGTTTCATTTTAAAAAACAAACAATTAATCGTTAGTTTAAATGTCTTTCTTTCTCTGACCCACACAAACTGCATATTCTATCCTGTCGTTAGGGTTGGGCCGATACTGACGCTGACAGACATCACATTGTGGAGCCGGCGTTGGCAACGAATTTAATATCGATTTTCGATGGCTACGTACATTAGTGGTTTAACCCCTAGTACATAGCTAAAGGCAGAGCACCTCAAAAACTACATAAGCTATGTTGCTTTATTTACTGATCACTTAATCAACAACGCACGCTATTTTAAAAAAAAAACAAAAAAGGTAATGCGGCACAACATTTGGTTGGATGGGGTGGGCAGCTGTGGCTCAGGAGGAAGAGCGGGTTGCCCATTAATCGTGAAGGTCGGCAAGTTCAATCCCCGCCTCCAGGCTGCATGTCGAAGTGTCCTTGGGCAAGATACTGAACTCCAAATTGCCCCTGGTGGCTGATCCACCAGTGTGTGAATGTTAGTTTCTGTTTGAGTCCTTAGATGCTGTTTGTGAATGTGATACAGTATAAAAGCGCTTTGATATGTAGCGTGCTATACAAATACAGAGCATTTACATTTATTAATAAACCAACAAAACTTTCCATTCTTACACATTATTTGACATGCTGTAATTTGTTTTGGGTTTTTTTGTCTGTTTAATTGCTTATTTAGAAACAAATCATGCTAGCTTACTTGCTAACAACCTAAATTTCAACCTAAAGGGAGCACATTGACCAGGCGTCATTTGTTCCCTGGCACAATTACACCCATCTGTGGGGAGAGCCTTTAAGGACAGAGAGCAAACAACTCACACATAATTTGAAAAGTACCTGGGGGGTGGAGGGACACTTAAACCCACCACTGGGTAGAACCTCTAATCTTTCCCTCACTTTTTCAGTGGCTTCCTTGATTCTGCTCAATTACAGGCAGGGCACAAAGGGGAAAGCTCTGCACATAGTTAGGCTCCAAATAAACAGTTTAATTCTCTTTTCAAATAGTTAGTTTCGAAATAGCATAGTTTCGATCTACAAGATCTTCCTCTACATCGAAACGTGGCCTTAAAAAAAGACGATTCTCCTTTGGGCCCTGCAGTTATATTTATTGTCTTGCACCTGAATATTTTGCCTGGGTGTGCGCACACTTGGTCCCTCTTCTGCTCAATTTTGTGAAAATATTACTACGTTAAATGATTTTTCCCACACACTCACACACACAGTGAGCACTGCTGGAGAGGTCACTTTGCCAGCTGGGCAGCGAGAGAACCTTTGCACACGTCTAAACACACACAGGCTCCATAAACAGATGGCGTCACACACAGCTCCGCGCACGGGATAGAGATATTTTGTTCACATTTTACCAAGTCCTTTGGGTTTCTGGCCCAAATACTACACTCGCTGATAGGCGATCATGTACGTAAGCATACACAAACACACCATCAAGTCAAGAGAAATTAAGTTTCTCCTTTAGATTCCCTTTTCTGCATAATTGCACATTTCCTTCTTCGCTTCATTATTCCTGCCCTTCCTTGTCTTACAGATGTCGTTCTACATTAGGCTGTGCAGCCTGCATCATCGCACCTTGATAACTCACCCAACCATACACAACTGTAATCCACTCTCAGGCCTTGATCTTCCTATGACTCTCTCACAGGCGCGCGCACACACACACACACACACACACCATTATGCAGAGATGTTATCAGTGCCTTGTCACGACTTATTGTCTCTCTCTGTCACAGAAACCAAAAACTGTCTGGTAAATGATTTTAGCCATGGCACGTTTCAAACGTGACTTCCTTAAAGAAGCGATAGACTAGACTCAAAACTAGCAGTCTTTAAGGTGTGCACAGTTTTTTCTACTGTGTTGTACAGAGCGGTAACAGACTTCTCATTTCCACTTACAGAGATCACACACACAGCTGCAATATACACACCATAAAATCCAAGTCTAAATCTAATCCACTCATCGCAGTCACTCTCTCTGAACAAAGCACACTCACACACACACACACACACACACACACACACACACACACACAAATGGTCACTTTAAAGCGCGCCCCAGATGTTCAAAGCACTGTGAAAGAAAACGCAGTGAGGGCTTTCCACTCCTCTGATGCGGTTCAGGAAATAGCAGAGCGTCTCTGAACAGGAACGTAAAGGCTCCCCTAGCAGGGCGCTGTCCACCACTTGAAAAGCCTCCCTCTCTAAAACATCAGATGCCATTTTTAAAGAAATACAAACACTAGTGTACACTGTATATATTCATCCTATCACACAATTGCAGTTTGGATACCTTTTCTTTGCAGTTTTTGTGGCCCTGCATGTACAGAATTTGGCACTTTCAAAATGTCTGGCGGATGTAAAGCTTCTGACATGCCCACAACAAATCATTCACTGTCAGTGCAATCTTATTAATAGGAAATTTTGTTGGGGCACGGTGTATCAGATTGCTCTTTATGCTGCGGTAAGGTGGCCACTGAGAAGCATGCAGCGTGCATTAAATACACGCTGCATGCATTAAAATGGATTTCTTTTAACAACTAACAGTCTGCCAGATGCAGATTATTGAACTCATACATAAGCATAGGCAATGATAGCTTGCAGACTGTAATCAGAAAACAGAAACACGGAGGTGGCGTGGCTGGAATTAGTGGTCGATGCTGATATTTAGAGAACAGGGCAACTGACTGCTTATATATAACGCTGATATCAAAACAAAGAAAAGTCATGTATAATTCAATTTCTCCATTCAAAGTACAATCTAATATACATAGTTGTCTTAACCAGTAATGCTTGTTTATGACAAATTTTTTTAAATAATTAATGAAATAAAAAAATACATTGGATTATGCTGTAGATTTCAGAATGTGACTGGTGTCTAAGTGAGAGTCAGGTCAGAAGTGGCGTCATTCAACTGCATTTTTCTCTGCAGTGTAAGAATATATATTTAACACTAGCCAGTAATGGTTTAAAATAAATCGGTCTATCACTCGCTGGAATGATGTGTGAACCAGCTAAATGGCAACTGCCTCTCTTTGTATCAGGAAATACTGTAAAAATTAATTAAATAGTGGTATTCTTACACACCCGTTAAGTGTGTCAAACAATGAGTTAAAACATCTGCAATAATAGAATTTTAGGCTAATTAGCATTCATTCCCATCACTGCAAGCCACAAATGCGTGATTTGTAACAGTCCAACGCGTTCAGTTAATTCAGCTACCCAAAGTAAATTTTTACTGCCAGTTATCAATAACGACAAGATTAAAGTTAATTGTCATGTTTAATCTTTATAAATAATAAAGTAAGTAATTCAGAACAAGCACAGACGAGCACTCTGGTAACGTTACTGCTGATAGAAAGAGCAGCGCTGGTTTGTCTCAGTTATAAGCAGTTTACAAGAATTTGTTAATTGGTTAAATAGTTAGGCCAGAGACATTTTATAGAGGAGACACGCCACTTGAAGAATCTACAGGAAAGTCTACAGGAAAAGCCCAGAACGCCAAAGATGGCGGTTATCCCGGCCCTCCCGCTAGGAAACCAATCGTCTGCTTTTAACAGCCGAGCTGGGAAACATATTTCAGCCTATCGTGTGGTTCCACTGATGTAAGGGTCTACTACGAACGCGCCACTACTACCGCACATGCGTAGTATAAGTATGACCATTTTTAAACCTTATTTTGGTGCGGACTTTGGTTAGGCTCTCTACAGACAGCTTTTTAGCTAGTTTGCCACAATTCACTATTAGCCAGTAGCGCGCTTTGTCTGTGAGAAGCTGCGAACAGACCAGATTAAAATATCGCCTTCTACAGTTTCGCATGTCTATGCTTGTTGAACAGGTGTATGCAGCTTGAAAACAACTTACACCAAGATGATGTGTTTAATTTCTTTTTTCCACTTGCCCAATTAGGTAAGTGAGTTGCTAGATTTACTTGCCGGACGTGTGGCATTTTACCTGACGTACATTTAGTCAATGGACCCACTGGGAGCACTGGCTCCTGCTGAAATGACCATTAACAGCTGAGAAACAGACTCATCTGGATCCACTGAATCATGTCGCCATGTGATATATCACAAGCCTATTACCAGCTAAAAAGCACTCGGCAGTTTGTAAAATGACGCAGCAGAGTAGAGTGAAGAAAAAGCATATGTCACGACTGGATTACAGATTAAATGATGGGGTACCAGCTAACCTTAAAAAAGAACTATAGTAAATCCTATGGATGTATTATAGGATTATTGCAGATATATAGTAAATACTATTAAAGTAAAACACGGGGACTTATCTGTGTATTAGAGTATTATAAAGACAGAAGAGAAAAAAGTACTAGTTAACAGGATAAGTCCTTAAAGGAATAAAACAGGAGTACTGTGGTGGTAGCTATGTTGGACTGACCCCTTGGTAGTAAGACGGCCTTTACAGACAGCCAAAAGGCTACATGGCATTTACCTAAAAGGTATTAGAGGCTGCAGTAGCCAGTGGTAACTGATGATGCCATAAGAAAAAGTAGCTCTTTAACAGCTGGCATTAAAAAACATTAGAAACAATTAGAAACTATTGGCTTAATAGTTTCAGTTCTGTAAATAAAGTATTATACAATAATACTGTAGAAAGGGTGAAGTCTGACTTGGTCATTCAAACTCATTGGTTAAGTCTGAGGAGAGTGATAGTATTTCTGTTAAGATAGGTGGAAAACATTGAATTTCTTGCTGTCTACACAAACTACCCCCACACACACACACACACACACAAACACACATATATTGTATTACTATAGCTTTTCATAAAAAGCTATAGCGTTTAAAGTTTCAGCAGCTTTAAAGTGGACAGCAAATGCACAAGTGTGTGATTACAGGTTACCTCCAATATCACAGAATCAGTTTGGGTCCATGTGGAAATCAAAGTAGATCTGAGACTGTCCATCCTACCCTCAGGCATTCATATCCTACAACTACATGACATAAATTAAAGACTGCCGCGTTCAAAACCCCTTTACTAACACTAAAACCAATCATCTATGACTACAACCAAAAAGTGAGTTTAAACTGCTGTTCACATCACTCGCTTCAGGATAACTATTTATCTCTAACCAAGTGTGGTGGCCACACCTCAAATCTAGACCACTGAACTAATCTGGACCACTGAACTAATCTGGACCACTGAACTAATCTGGACCACTGAACTAATACAGGAAAAGCAACAATTTCAAACCAGTTCAGTAAATGCTGCTTCTCAGTGGACTGAAGTGAAGCCCATATATTATGATATAGCAGCCCCATGCATGCGTAGCAGTACAGTAAATCACCGCATCTACATTATGCCCCCCCCCCACCCAATTTGGTACAGCTTTCCACCCATACAGAGCCACACTAGGGTTGAGAGAGTGACGCCTGGTCGGACGTTTGTCAAAGGCCAGTTAGGGTCGAGGTCAGGGGTACCACAGTCAACACTTTTCCAGGAAGAAAACGTGACACAAAAATCAAGGCGCTGTCAAGCTACAGATACAGACTCACACTGAGATCAGGCTGTGTGATGGTGTGTGATGGTGTGTGTGTTAGTGTGAGACAGACACATACACACTATGGGGTTATTAGACCGTGCTTATCAGAGACTTACTTCATCTGTTTGACGATGGTGCTTTTCCCTGACTCTCCAGCCCCTAAGGGATAAGAGACAAGAAGACAATGTAAACAGGGTGTAGGTACTGTGTGTGAGAAAGAGAGAGAGAGAGAGAGGGGTGGGAGAAAGACAAGGAGAATCAGCCTCTTAAAAACCTAAGTGAATAAGGACAGCAGCAGCGGGGTGGAGATAAAATGGGGAAATGGGGAAAGTGGCTGCACCCTTTCTTCCTCAACATCCTTTTCCCCTCCCTCCTTCCATCCTCCATCTTTTAACCTAGTCCAAAAACAGATTTAACACTTGCAGGCTACTTACTTTCTCACAAAGAATCAATGACTCAACCTCGCATCCCAGACCAATGAAACCAACACTGACTGAGCTGCATACTGCCATTTTTTTTTCTCTCCTGGCACCCATCTGCAGTTTTCATCTCTGATGGAGTTCCCACCTTTTACCCACATAGAGACTGATCCTGCAGAGCAGCATTATAACCACCCGGCATCTCTTTAATGGATAAAATCCTGTTAACGCAGGTGGCTTCAAAGTAATACGAAGATAAAATCGATCGATCGATCATGCCTGCATATTGGCTTTTTGTTCCCATCGTTGTTTTTCCTGACAGACTTCTAATTTTATTCATTTGCGCCACCATCTTCAGTGATGACCATCTCTCACCAAATCGCCCCCCCCTACACACACACACACAAACCACACCTTTCATTCCCTCTCAAGCGCTTCATATCTCGGCCGTGGCTCTACAGGCCCCACGGTAGGAAACACAACTCGTCTCTTACCGAGCAGCAGCAGTTTAACATCCTTGGCCGCGGTCAGACCGTCCTCCTTGAGGTTTTTCTCGATGGCTTTGCTCCGGTCCAGAGCCGCCCTCTCCTCTGCGCTCAGAGTACATCCCATGGTTAGAGAACACAGCTTGAGAGCGTTACCGAGCCCGGGATCCACGGTAGAAACGGCAGTGAGACGGTGGATTCAATGAATTGTGTGCGTGGAAACAACGCTGGGCTGCAAATCCTTTCTCGGTTAATTTCCTGTGCTATGACTTCTGTCCCTCTACGATCCTTCTGTCTCTCTCTTTCGCTCTCTGGGCAGCTCCCTCTCTCTCGCTCTCGAGCCGCGGATACGGCACCGTTAACGCATTTAAATCAGGGACCCGCTCGGTTTGATCCACAGCGCGGAAACAAGACGACGTAGCCACCGCAGTTTGAGTCTCACGCGTGTTTCTCGGTGGCGGTCTGTCCGTCCGTCCTTCCTCCGTCTCTCTCTATATCTCGTGCTTTTTCTGTCGCTAAGTTTAAATCACGGTAACGGTTCTCTTGTTCTCCACTCGTCGACACTTTTATGTTACTGGGCGGCGGAGATCAGCGCTCGCATCGTTTGGTTCCAGCACGGCGGCTCACAGCGGACCTTTCTCCGTTTGGCTCCTCCGGGGCGGCGGCGGCGGCGGGCACTCGCTCTGTAACGGTACTGCCTCCCGGTAGCTCCGGTACGGACTCGGTCGGTCGTTAGTTCAATCGTTCGATTGCAGGTTGGTGACGTCAGAGCAGTAAAAGAGGAGGGAGGGAGCGCACCCGCGCGCCCAGTGGCGCGGCCTGGTGGCTCACTGCTGCACAGTGCCTTCACAGACTAGAGACCGATATCAGGCTTTTGTCAAACAGTTAGAAAACAAATTTGACACTTCGTTGAAATAAAACTGCGAGTGTTCCAGAAATATGTTAAGCAAGTGATAACGCAACTGTCCAATGAGATCCAGAGCCACAAAAGGCTCTGGACTTCAACTAACTTCAGCACACCAGCATGAGCAGGGTGTCAGTGCATGGATATTTTCATATAGTCTAGGTCAAATGTTGGTTTGAAATGTTGTCCAACATGGACAAGTGCAAGTCATATGTTTGTGACCAGTAATGTTCCCACTCTTCATGCTGTGTTGCGGAATTTTATGCATGGATTTCTGTGTCCGATTGATTAAGAAATGTAATCATATGGTGGAATGACAGAACCATCTGCAGCTCAACGATTAAGGAGCTGGCTATGACCCCTGTTTCCATTTTAAGGGGTCAGTGTGGACAGTGTAGAGGACTACAAGTACCTGGGAGTGCCCATGGACAATAAACTGGACTGGGCCAAGAACACTCAAGCTCTCTACAGGAAAGGCCAGAGCCTTCTCCTTTATACGAGGAGGCTGAGGTCCTTCAACATCAGCCGGACAATGCTGAGGATCTTTTATGAGGCTGTGGCGGCCAGTGCTACCAGTACAAACTGATCAACAAACTTCAAGGCCAGTGACATTGTGGGGGTGGAGCTGGACTCTCTGTCGGTGGTGTCAGAGAGGAGGATGCTGTCCAAGCTACATGTCATCTTGGGCAATGTCTCGCACTTACTACACGACGTGCTGCTCAAACACAGGAGCACTTTCAGTGCAAGACTCATCCCCCCAAAATGCACCACAGAGCGCCACAGGAAATCATTCCTGCTTTAGTTACTTATTAAATTGGACCTTATTATCTGTTTCATGCAACATTATCTGTTCTTTTAATAATGTAAATATTGTACATATCCACACTCCTTTATGTTTTTCTTTATATTTTATATTTATACTAATATTTATATATTTCTTCATCTACCTACTTTCTAGTTTTATGTCCATTCCTTATGTCTTGATGTGCAATGTTTGCACCTGTGACACAAGAATATTCCCTCAGCGATCAATAAAGTATTTCGGATTCTGATCATCTTGTACATACTTCTGTGTTGTGTCTTTTCATCTATTTTATTTTACTGATATGGACCTATGTGTCTGATTGATTTTTACGCGGCGCATGTGAACAACTGTTCAACTTTAAAGATCATTTGCTGTCTAAGTCTGATGAACTTATTTTGTCTAGACATAGTTGTCTAATGGTACATTCATAAGATATTAATGTTTTATCCATAAACAAAAGCGTTTGGAGCTTGAAGGCTCATGGCTTTGGAAAGAGTTGTCATGTGACATCAGGTGGCCTTCATCAGCAGATGGAGTGTGCTCAATTGCCATGTACTTTTACTTCACTACTACTGTTCAACACAGTTCTGTTAATAATGTAATACTATATATATCCACACTTTCTTCTTTATATTTATACCTTTTATATTTCTATATTTCTTTACCTACCAACTTCTATTATTATTTATTGCTTTATGTCTTGATGTGCAATATTTGCAACTGTGACGTAAGAACCCCCCCACCCATGGGAAACAATAAAGTATTTCTGGTTCTGATTTCTGATTCTGATGCAGATATGGAGGTGTGCACCTACACTGCCTGGGCAAATTATATTCCTAAGGATTATTTTTATCGTTGAAGAAACACAACGCTCTCAGTCAATCCAAAACATAATTGAACCTCAAACCTGGATGTTTAACTAAGGAAACGTGAGTTTTGCCTTGCTCATGAGAATATATATGTGTGCAGGATTATCAGGCAACTAAATTACCAAAATCATTTCTATCAAATTACTTGTTTATTCTTAATTTTTAGAGAAAGTGTAGCAACACAAAATGACAATTAAACAAAAACTTTGGCCTTTTAAACATATTTTTTTGACCAATAAATAACCACACTGTTTTTCAATAACTGCCATGAGCCTTCCATCCATGGAGTCTGTCAGTTTATTGATCTCTTCACAATGAACTTTCGCTGAAGCAGCAACCACAGCCTCCCAAATGCTGTTCAAAGGGGTGGATTGTCTTCCGTCCTTGCTTGTAAATCTCTTGTTTGAGAAGGGCCCACAAGTTCTCAATAGGATTCAAGACAGGTCAGGATGGGGGCCAAGTCATTCTGGGCGTCTTTGAGGCCCTTGCTAGTCAGCCAAACTGTGGGTGCATGTGATGGATCATTGTCCTGCATTAAGAACATGGCATGCTTAAAAACTGAGGACTTCTTCCTGTACCACTGCTTGAAGAAAGTCTTTTCCAGAAACTGGCAGTAGGTTTGATGATGATGATGATGATGATGATGGCAAAGCTGAAATTATCTGAAAATGTATTAAATTAACCTGATAAGCACATTAATATGTTTAGTTCAAGGCAATACTTTCAGTATTCAGACAACTGTGTTATATAATGTCACAAATGTATGCATGAACATCATCTCATTCAATAACACTGTGATGACGCTGTGGGAGGTAACTATTTCACAATGTCCCTGAGTGTCGTCTCCATATAATCTCTCTATCCAACTGACCATTATATGTCCAAAGAGCCATTTTAATACTTTTCCAAGGCCAATGATGAGGAATTTGATCCCAACGATAGTGCCATCTGCACAGTACAGAACAAATTCACTTAGAAAACATTACGTACAGCACACACTGCAATGGGTTTATTGAATTCGTATGAACTGTGGGGGTAAGTGGTGAAATAAAGGTATAAAATCAAAAATGAATTTTAAAGCTAACACAATCGAATCTGGAGTAACAAGTTACATGAGGTATTTTTCAAACTGTAACCAAGAGACAGGGTCACATTATGCACCCATGCTATGGAGGAGCCTGTCATTGCCTTGTTAATAATTTTACCTTCGTCTTTGTGATCCAGCTAGTGAACGCACACTAATACTTCCCCGAAAGCTCCAAGCTGAGTCCAATACTGCATGTAATGCCCTTATTGAGTCTACAACCATCTTGATTATGATCTTTTGTTGTGCAACACACTTGGAATAAAATTTATAATGCAAAGGCTTAATTGTGTGTATTCACCCACTATGTAAACGTTGTTTTAACTGATAATATAGTGGATTGCTGTTTTTTTTAATGACTTATCATGCAAAGCCTCAGAAAACAACAGTTTCCTCTCAGCTGTTGTTGGGCATAACGCAAAAACAACACCCTGACAAAATGTGTTGGATTTCATGGATTTAAGGGAAACAGTCTCTTAATGGCTGGTAGTTGTTGGCAATATCCGGCACCCAACTGAGGTTACTCGCCCATCAGCACAGTTTCCAACTTTTATATCTGTGGCATCAAAGATGAAGTCCACCAGCCAAAGTGCTTGTTTTCCACTGAAGTGTTCTGGTGCCTCCATTATAGTCTGGCATGGTTTATATCTATTCATTAGAGCAAACAAGGTAAAGCCAACATTGTGGTAAGTTCATCATTTGCTAAGTTAAAATCTGAAGGAAGAGGATCAGTTTCATTTGACTCTGTACACACACACACACACACACACATCAGTACCAGTATTTTGTAGCACAATCTGTATGCAGTACAGGTAAAAGATATAAAACACAACTTCAATGAATGAATTGTTTTATTGAAATTGCTGCATGTATTCATGGTGTGTGTTTTGTGGATGTTGTAGCTGCCTTCCAGGTGGAACTGATTGAAGGTCGGGCCTATAAACGCAAAGATATTAACTTAGTGTATATGATTTGGTTACCTCAGCATGATCTGCTCAGTGTGGTATAACCTTTACCAAAATGAAGAATTGATTGTAGTGTTAATGGTTGCCTGATTGTGCAAGAAGAGATTGATAGTAATGGTGTGTTCAGGTCACTCACCTCTGTTGTGTCTCCTCTCAAGGGTGACTAAAGTAGTCCACAGGTTCTCTGAGCACCAATGTAAAGGTTCCAGGAGATATCATGTGGCAATTAGTGTAAGGGTGTTGGTGTATTTTAATCTGCTGTTGAGGGTTTCTATGATTCTATTGTCATGTGTAACATAAATTAAGAGCATGCAGACTACAGATGTAAACTGTTATGTCATCCTAACAAAACTATACTGCAAGTATCTATTGTCATCAAACAAAAAACTGCAGCCACATCCGTTTCTGGTGACTGTTAAAAAATGTTTTAAAATTTTGTTAACACTGAGATCTTGGCAAGGGTTACACTTAATTTAGATTACATTTACATTTATAATAACTGATTTGGCCGATGCTTTTATCCAAAGCGACTAACATGTGACAATAGATACTAGTAAGAGCAGCAAAAAATACCAGGAAGAGCTAATGGCACGTATGGCATCAATGGGGTAAATACCTAAGGAAAGAAGTAAGTAAGTAAGTATTAACAAATGGTGCAATCAATACAAGAGAACTGAAAGGAGATAGAAGAAGAATGCACAAGAAGTGCATGTTAGAGGTTAGGGTTCAGAGGTGTTATAAGAGGAAATGATGATTTTTGCAAGAGCTCTGATGGCATGTGGTCGCTCGTTCTACCATTGTGGTGTTACAGATGAGACTTATTAAAACAAAGGTTGAGTTACTGGTCAAAGGTTTTCATGCATTAAATGCCAAAAATAGCCTTCGTTGTTGTTGAGCACCCCACTGTGCAGACCTTTGCAGCTTTTAGTTCACTGTTTTGGTTTTCTGCCCCACTGTGGGTTGAGTGTCAGGGCTCTCATCTGTCCCCACTACCCCGTGCAGCTGCTTCCTGCAAACACATTCACACAAGTTGAGTGTATGCTGCCCCGCCCTGCATGAAACAGCAATGAGTCAAAGTGGCCGGTGCAGGAAGTCGAGCATTTGCTAACTGGTACAGTAGCCACTTCCTGGTGTGTTTTGAAGGAAGATAATTGTGCAACTTAAGGGGAAAAGAAATCATGCATACAATCAAAATTTTACCATAAAACCTTTCTAGATCCCATGACATTTGTGTTTATCCTACACATTTGAGGAAAAACACATTACCTATTTGTATTGTTAATTATAACATGTAAATGGCACAGAGGTATGGGTGTTATTGTCTTATTTCTGCAATATGCAACATTCTGCATAGTTTTGGGCCCCATTTTAATGATATAAGAGCACGGTATGAAGGCCATAGGACAATTTTGCATGTTTAAAGGCAGGAACATGCACATGGTTCAAAAAGGTTGTATTTAGTCTGTGTAACATGCAGTAAACCAATCAGAGTGTCATCTCCCATTCCCTTTAAAAGCCAGTTGTGCTTGTACCTTGGTGCATTGCTTTTATAATGGTGGAAGATGGGTCATCATAAAAATCATGAATTCACTCATTGATTGCACACTCACAGCAGAGGGGGGTGGGTGGGTGTGGTATGGACAGGAGAAAAAGCGTGTCAATGACACGCATCCTCTAGTGAACCAGCGTGAGTATTACACTCTTTGGCATGATACCAGGTTGGGACAGAAGTGTGGACATAATATAAAAACTGTCTCTGATCATGAAGCCTAATGTTGCTCAGCAGCTCTGTAGTTTATTACTCCAGTGTCTGAACAGACAGACAAATGCTGTCTCCTCTGTGAATCTTCACTGTGCTACATTATTATAATCTATGATGAACCAGTTGTGGGTCACATCTTTCGGTGGTTTCGGTGGTCTATTGATGCATGAATGTTTTCTTTAACGATTCACTTTCATGATGAGAGAGGCTGTAGTCAGTCATTTTAAATGTTCCTTAGCTTATTAGCCCTAAGTACAAAGTACAGCTAAGGCAAATGAAAATGAAATTTGTTTTGCAGGTTGTGAGGGTCCAAGCAGCAAAGCAAGAGGAGTCACAAGGGAGGTTCAAAAGTAAGGGTTTTTATTTACAAAAAAATCATTACCAAAAAATAAAGATAAAGATTTGGGCCCATAAAAAAGGTCAAATGAACAAACAGTAACTAAAGCTCTGAACATAACAGACTCAAAAATACAACTGACCTCTTACACAAGATACAAAGAGGACTTATATATTGCCTGATCAGACCAATTTTGATACACAGGGGAAGACTAAAAACAACACTACTACATAACTACAAATAACAACAAAATCTCCAAAAAACGCATTTCAAAAGAAATGACTACCACCCCCCGGACATATCAACAGTGGTAGTGGCCAATTAGGCCACCTCCTCTATAAAACTGCTACTGCTCCAACCGCCAATCCTTTAAGCCTGCAGACTTCCTGGATCCCTCCCGGGTGTGGCATCCAACACTGGTAAGCTCAAACAAAATAGTTATAAAAACAGAATGACAAAAGTAACTAATCGTGCGCACTCCCAAAAACATACTTCTGTATGGTCAACTAAAGAAAGTATAATGTATGTGAAATGAACTTTCTCTTTTCTCAGGCCTATTTATTGTCTTTTTCCTTAAATCCACCAGGTGCCCTTGGACTCTCCTGTCTTTCCTCATCTGATTGTTGCCTCTTATTTCTAAACCACAAATGTAAACCTCATGGAGGAAAAGTCAGGGGATGACATTTCATGGCAGTCCATCCATTAATTGTTAAGGACCAAAGTAGTTATGAGCTGTTTAAAAAGCACCCTATATATACACACTGCATACATGCAATGACATCTACAGTATATAGCATGTGCCATATTCATTGACGTTACAAAGGCCTTCTTGCAGTTGGTACACCTTCTTTCTTCCTTTTCTTCGTCACATCTGGCCAGTCCGTTAACAAACACAGGCTGTGGTCGCTGTTGTGCAAGCAACACGCACACTCTATCAGCAGTGATGTGATGCAAGTGTTCCTTACAGAGTTTAAGAACTATGCTGTTGCCTCAGATGCAGGGTGGCATCCACCGATTGAGGACATAATACTGAAGCAACTAAGCTGTATTCTGCAATACATTAAACGTCAGTTTCTGAAAATGTTTTACCCTGTTTAGCCCTCGTTTGTCAATGGAAACTAAACGTCGCATGGGATGTTAGTACAAACATTTGCAAACATTTATCTTGATGGTTATAAAGACAGAATAATTATAAGCTACATAAGTGATTATACCTACATGGACAAAACTGTATGGATTAAAAGGTGTAGCAGTGCATTCACAATCAACTGTGTGGACGACCATCCTGGAAGCTATTAGAGTTTGGACTAGCGATAGCGGCTCTAGTTACTTACTACATTTGTTATTGTTTGAAATGGGAGTAAATGAAGCAGCCCAACAGAGATGATGGACTAAGTAGCTCTACACTGCAACAGAAGAATATTGTTTCTTTATTTTCATGTCTTCTATGTGAATTAGGGTGGAACAATTTGGGGGAAAAATCTAATTGCGATTTTTCTGCCATGCAGATATTGCAATTTTAAATCAATTTGTGATTTATTTATTTTTTTTACATTGAAGTTTAGCTGGAGTTCAATATTCGCTGCCAGTCTATATTTGATGGAAGCCATGTCAAGCAGCAGAGAGCACATGAACCAGGCAGTAAGTCAGAACAGAATGGCAAAGAGAATCCAGTCGATTTTCAAAATAAAACACCTTTTGCAGACTTCCAATCGTACATCGACAACAAACACACTTTTAAAAAAAGAAACAATTTAACTATGTGGCTTACTTAACCATAGTAGAAGCAAAAACAAGGACAACTGAACAAATAAGCAAAATCAGACAGACAAAATGCTCTTACTCTGAAATGCTCCGTGTGGATATGTAGCCTGCAGAGAGGGAAGAAGCACACAAATTGACAAATTAACAACACACGTGTTACACGCGTGCTGAAACACTTCTGTCTGAGTTGATGCCGGACAAAACCACGATATGGCCGCTGCCTGTGTCTATTCGACTGACGCCATTACTCCACATTTTCCCCTAGTTTCATTTGTTGTTGTAAATTACACGCCCTGTGCCCGCTCTGCTTGATGAGTAGGACTATAACAGGATGAGCATCTGGTGAGGATCCAGACTTTTTTCTAGGGACTTGTCTTAGCCTTAGTCTTTTAGCATAATATCATATATGTAGCCATCCAGTGCATATTTAACATGCCCTTTGACATGATTCTGTCTAAAACAAGTCAGCTGGGGGGGACAGAGAGAACAGATTAACCTTTTCAACCAGTTCATTGAGGAAACTAGTTACTACAAAATACTCCAGACTACCAAATGGACAATTGCCAGTTGGTAATGAGTGAAGTGCATTTTCTAAACCTCTGACATCAAGAACCCATCATTAAGCATCAAAACTTGATGTGTGCCATACAAGAAAGCTATAACAGCGCAAATAGATTACCGACCCGGTACCGGGGGAGCTCGGGACGATGTGGTTAAAGGGTACTGTGATAACCTGCAAAATCATAGCCCCACCAAACAAAGCAATGAACCATGTGCAGTTTAGAGAACACCAGAAAGCACAGAGACTGGGGCCTGATGTACCCGGTGAAAAGCAGAGTGTGGGATGCGGGCTAACTGGAGGTGTCAGGATGTAATTTGCACTCCTCAGTCTGCCACTTTCAAAGAAACATGGTTAAAGATGGAAAAAGCTGGATTAAATACGGGCAGGGTGATGTGAGGAAGAAAAAGACAAGCCCAAAGAAGAACTGTTGAGTGAAAAAGGGGAACTGCAGTGCGGAGGCAGGAAGAGACATCCTAATGCCCTTAATGATGACATCTTATACATTGACTGCAGCACTGAGTAAATAAACTAAACAGACAGTAAAGAGGAGAGAAAGAACCTAAGCGACTTGAAAATGTACTGAAACATTCATTACATTAAGTAATGTCATATTGATAGAACTCCATTGAGGCAAACAGAAACAATCAGGAAAATAAGAAACAAATAATAAAAATGTTCTCTGTGAGATGAGAGATTTTTAATATGTTGCCATCTGTTGTCCATGAGTACAAATATCTGCCCTACTGCAGTGAGCTTGAACAAGATACTGAATCTCTACCATCTCCGAAAGTTTGTCTGTTGCAAAGCTTGACCTCTGACCTTGTTATGTCAGAGGGCGAGTGAAAAGATCACAGGGTTTGGCCTACAATACTGTGAAATATGTGAGACACAAATACAGTATGTCTCCAGCATAGTATTTCACAGATCTGTACTGCCCATTAAAGGGGTCATTTTTATGTTTTCTGTCCTCCTCTTTTTCTTGTACTTCCTAACCTATTGTTTTATTAATAGTTACCCCTAAACACAATGGAAATGTATAAAAGGTTTAAGAGAATAGCTCAACATTTTGGGAAACAAGCCGTTTGCTTTCTTGCTGAGAGTAAGATAAGATCGAAACCACACTTATGTCTGCAGGATAAATGTGAAGCTGGTTAGATTATGTTTGCACAAAGACTGGGATCAGGTGGAAACAGCAAAACAAAATCCACATTTATAGCTCACCATGAGGTCACAAAGAAATAGTCCCACAAATAATCCTCTGCACGGTGGTCTGGTGGATAGCGCTGTGCCCTCACAGCAAGAAGGTTGCAGGGTCAAATCCCCGCTGCCCCAGCACTTCTGTGTGCTCCGGCTTGGTGACCCTAAATTGACCTTAATGTGAGTGACTGTTTGTGTATGTGTGGCCCTGTGATCTACTGGCGACCTGTCCAGGGTGTACCCCGCCTTTCACCCGATATCAGCTGGGATTGGCACCAGCCCCCCACGATCCTGTACGCAGGGTAAGCGGTTGACGATGGATGGATGAAAAACCCCTCCACAAAAAATTGTGGATTCTGTTACCGTTGGACAGAGCTTGGGTCAGCTTTTACTTCATTTCCAGTCGTAGCATGGATCTAACTCTAGGCAATTCCTGGCAGTAAATAAGCATAATATTTAGTATTTAACTCTTCCATTAAAGTCTGTTTACTTCTCTGTCAGTATCACAGTACTCAGGACAAGCTAAATGTGTGTTTAGCTGAAAATGTAAGAAATGAGTATGTGCCTATAGCCTTGGGCAATGAAACCCATCAAAAATCATTACATAAAAAGGTTCAGAATCTATTGTGAGGTGCTATGAAATGATTTGATTTAAATGAAAAAACCTAATCCACTGGCCATATATCTGATTATTGTGTGTGTGTGCAGTGTGTGTGTGTGTGTGTTGCCCTAGCAGTGGGGGCAAATTTGTTTTTAATGCTGCTACATTAAAAAAAAAGCGCCCCAGGGATTATCATTGCATTTCACAAGCAGTATTTTATTCTGTATTGGCTCAAATTTAATACCACAATTAAATAAATGAAATGATGTCATTGAGGTCTGTTCATTGCAGCAGCATTTCATTTGTTTTAAAGTAAACCAAATAAAAGTAAAATGATTAAATGTGATGATCAAGATAACTTTTCACAAAGACCACTACCATTTTTTTCAAACAGTCACAGAAGAAGAAAAAACTAATATCAACCCTAAAATTGAATTTCATTTTATGTGACCGTAAGAAAACCTTACAGCGGTTAAATACCTTTTGTTGCAGAAGCTCAGTTCTGTAAATGTTCTTGTGATTATACGCATACCATGCTGATACATTAGGATTATTTCTTTCACATAGTGTGGGCAATGAGAAAAGTTAAAGCAATATAATGATGGTGAAGCACAGGTATAGCTGAAGATCTGGATGATGTGATGTGGGGCTTCTGCTGAGCTCACTGGAAGGACCCACATGTGATGACATTGGAGGTTAATGGAGTGGAGGTGGGAGGTGGAGCAAACTGACACTGAAATGACTGAAAAGCTGCTGCTGAAAGCAGTGGAAAAAGAAACCGTTTCAAAATTTGAAAGCAACCAGATTATTGGCTTACCGAGATTGTGGCAAAATCTGATGCTCTGGATGAATTGTAATCACTTTGCTGATCCTCTGACAGCCACTGCCTGGTCCAAGTTTCTATTTGTCCAATGCTTCCGATTGCAGAGCACACAAGGGAGGTGGGAAGAGGAGTAACGATGGGTGGATGTGGTAACTGGTGGATTGAAGGAAAAAAAACTATAAAGGGGCCTGAGAAACCAGAACTGTGGCTGAAGCTGAGGGGCAGGGAGACAGGCTGTGACAGATTCTTTACTGTTTGGTTCATGACCAAATACCTGCAAATCTAAGGACATTCTCATCAGCCTCTGCTGTACTTTGTGTTTTATGCTACTTAATAAATGTTAGTATGCCAACAAGCTAAAACAAGATGATGAACATGCTAAACAGTATGGTTGCGTTTCATTAGTGGTTTCCCTTCTCCTTCTCCTCGGCCCTTGGTATTACACAACAGCATATGTCGCACAGAGGCCACTTGAAGAGTGGAGGGAAAGCAGGCGCGTGGAGGAGCGTTGGATTTATAAACGCACCTGCCCTTGTGCACTTTCAGGCCAAACTGTTATGGATTGATTGCCAGTTGTAGGTCTAGCGCTATACTGCCTTTTTAAATCATCAGAAATACAGACTCATTTCAGCTCAGTTCCTGAAACGCATCCTGATCAACATCACAATGTGGCTATGAAATGACAAGGTGCAGAGCAAAATCTCACTCCTCTCTCCACAACGGTGTTTCCATTTTAGAGTAGCAGTTATTGCAGTGGTAAACAATCAAACAAAGCACCAAAGCCCTGACTGCTCTGGGGGCACTGCACTGTGTAGGCCTTCAAAAACAACACGCCTACTCCTGCTTCCTGAGTGAAGCCTGGACAGTTTGGAACGTTGCGGGGCTATTACAGACATTTCTTTAAATAACACCACATTTATCAGGCATGAAGTTGTGATGTTCTCGTCTTATACTACACAACCACCACCGCTGTGTTTTGTTTTTGTTTGGGGTTATGTAAGAAACACAATGATATTTATTCTGTCATATTTATTTCTTCTCCAGCTGTTAATGGCGGGGCGGATTATGTGCTGTTAATTTTATGTAGTTAATCCCTTTGTGCGTGGGGTATTTAATGTGTGGGTTTGGCAATGATTGTTTCCTTGACGTCTACCACTGCTTGTCAAAAGAAACACCTCTGTGTGATAAAAGTTTGTGAAAAGGCAGTGAGATATGTTTGCCTGTCCCTAGAGGAGTCGCCTCAGCTACTAACAAGCAGCGGTTTCACATTAAAAAGATAGGGTGTTGTTACTGAAGTATAATCCACACACTTTGTGCACAAAACAAATATTCCACTGTAAATGGATTTCTCATTTTTAGTAAAAATTTGACCGCGTGACCATGACCTACCCGACATGGCTAAACTCCATTGAAACCAAATTGCAGGATTCAGCCTGGTGGCCAGAGAGCAACTTAATTTGTCCCTTTCTAACCTGCTGCCAGTATAAAATAGTATATGTTGCTTATGGCTTATTATTTGATTCATTTAGATCAGAAGTAGAGAAGAAGAGTTTTCTTTGGCAGAGGCGATCTTTATTGGACTCTGCTTGCGACCCGTAGGAGCTACACAGACATCCAGGATACGTGTGGATTTGTCTCGTCTTGCAGCCCTGTGGGATGATCTGTTCTCAAGCTGTGGGCCTGTAAAGCATGGGAGTGCTTTTGGTCATACAGGTGCTGGTCATATAATTTAGAATATCATCAAAAAGTTGATTTATTTCAGTAATTCCATTCAAAAAGTGAAACTTGCATATTATATTCATTCATTACACACAGACTGATATTTCAAATGTTTATTTCCTTTAATTGTGATGATTAACACTGACAACTAATGAAAATCCAGTAATGTTCTAATTTTCAGTATCTCTGAAAATTAGAACATTACTTAGGACCAATACAAAAAAAGGATTTTTAGAAATGTTGGCCAACTGAAAAGTATGAACATGAAAAGTATGAGCATGTACAGCACTCAGTACTTAGTTAGGCTCCTTTTGCCTGAATTACTGCAGCAGTGCAGCGTAGCATGGAGTCCATCGGTCTGTGGCACTGCTCAGGTGTTATGAGAGCCCAGGTTGCTCTGATAGTGGCCTTCAGCTCTTCTGCATTGTTGGCTCTGGCGCATCTTCCTCTTCACAATACCCCATAGATTTTCTATAGGGTTAAGGTCAGGCCAGTTTGCTGGCCAATTAAGAACAGGGATACCATGGTCCTTAAACCAGGTACTGGTAGCTTTGGCACTGTGTGCAGGTGCCAAGTCCTGGTGGAAAATGAAATCTGCATCTCCATAAAGTTGGTCAGCAGCAGGAAGCATGAAGTGCTCTAAAACTTCCAGGTAGACGTCTGCGTTGACCTTGGACCTCAGAAAACATAGTGGACCAACACCAGCAGATGACATGGCACCCCAAATCACTGACTGTGGAAACTTTAAACTGGACTTCAAGCAACATGGATTCTGTGCCTCTCCTCTCTTCCTCCAGACTCTGGGTTAGGGTTATGCAGAATTTACTTTCATCAGAGAACATAACTTTGGACCACTGAGCAGCAGTCCAGTCCTTTTTGTCTTCTCTTTATTAATGTGCTTGGACACAGAGCTCTGTGAACAGCCAGCCTCTTTAGCAATGGAACTTTTGTGTCTTGCCCCCCTTTGCAAGGTTGTCAATGGTCGTCTTTTGGACAGCTGTCAAGTCAGCAGTCTTCCCCATGATTGTGTAGCCTACAGAGCTGGACTGAGAGACCATTTAAAGGCCTTTGCAGGTGTTTTGAGTGAATTAGCTGATCAGAGTTTGGCACCAGGTGTCTTCAATATTGAACCTTTTCACAATATTCTAATTTTCTGAGATACTGATTTTGGGATTTTCATTAGTTGTCAGTTATAATCATCAAAATTAAAAGCAATCAGTCTGTGTGGAATGAATGTATACATACAAGTTTCACTTTTTGAATGGACTTACTGAAATAAATCAACTTTTTGATGATATTCTAATTATATGACCAGCACCTGTATATTGACTGTTTTTTATCAATATTTCTGTGTATCGGAAGCTTTATGTTATTTGGAACGTGGTTGTATGGAGAGAAATAATGTTTTGAAGAGAACTCCCAATAAAACCGAACATATAAACAGTAAATATGGCCAAAACATGGACATTTGTTTGGTATGTTTTTGAAAGATTGTGTAATAACTGTTCTATATCAGTTTCTTTTCAACAAATTTACAGTTACAGTTGTATTCCAGGTGTATTAGAAGATATTCAGTTGCATTGTTATCTACCTTATGATGGTTTTGATGGTTTATTGCATTAAAATATAGCTTTTTTTTACCAGGCAAGGATGAAAAAATATTTTTTCTGTATTTCATCTCCATGTAGTCTTTAATGGTAAAATAAATATGTTAATGTACAATGGATTTTTATTCCTTAGCCTCTGACCTTTGAAGGGAGACCAGAATTATGCATCCAGGCCTAATGGTTGAGGAGATATTACTGATTTATTTTTCCTAGAAATAGGAGCCGGTGTCTATGTGGTTAAAACTGCATGGAATTATTTAGCCATCTTTACTGTTTATTCTATTCTTTATGTTTTTATACATTTTAAATATAGACAAGAACAGCAAATAGACGAAGATGAACGAGGTATACAAGGACATTGAAAGCAGCTTGAAAACTCTCTGTATACTGTCTATAAGGAGTAACTCATCAAGTCAATAAAAAGAAAGGGATGGCAGCTCAGACTACAGGAAAAAGTATGTGGTGAAAGTGTCACATTATGGCACATTAGTCCTAAGAGGAATTTCATACTGGCTTACCTCCTGTTTGACATTAACAAAATTGCTTTTTGCCTTAACACAAGACAGAAGACCATCATCATCTTCAAAGAGAAGATTATCAGGGAGTATAGCTCTATCAGATACAGATCAGAGAGAGACGAAGAGACACTGACTGACGTAGCACAGCACTTGTAGTAGCAGAGGTGACTGTTTGTTACCGCAGATGAGTAGGAAGTTTGTCATGTGGCTAACCAAACAGCTTGCTTTGTTAGCTGGCTGTTTGCCTTCAAAATAGCCTTTTTTAAAACTTTTGTGTGGCTGTAGTTTTAAATGATTTATATAATTTAAATATTTTTTGGGAGGCTCGCACTGCTTACCACAATATCCATGGTTTTGCTGGAGTCACATTTTCTACCATTGTCAGAACAGCCATAATTATGAGAATAAGGAAATATGGAAATTTTATTTAATTTTCATGGCCTAAATTAAAATCAAAAACCAACATTTTGGGGAAAGAGTTTCTTCAGAGGCACAAATGTTTAAGAAGGACAGTTTTGAGAAACGTTGGCTATGCTATAGCCGTGAACAAGACAGGAAATCTTTGGCCACTGACCAGAATGAAAGTTATCCTGCAAACTCTGAACATGCAGTAACGCTATTCCTGCAAGAAAGATGCTAAAACCATAAAATCCTATTTTAAAAAAGTGGTGGAAGAAGGCCAAATCCCTCATGTAAACATTTATTGGTCAAACCTTCTGAAGATGAATCTGTCCAGGAATTTAATGGCAACATGAGCCAATATGGCCTCATATGGCTTTTTTACCTCCAGTGAGCTCAGTAAAACCTTTTAGATATGTATAGTAAATTAATCTACTGTTTTAAAATACATGCCATGTATTTAATCTTGAAGGCATGTCTGCAGCAACTGGTATTGCATTAACAGTACTGTGCAAGCTCAAGGGGAAATGCCAGTGGACTAAAGCACATATGCGCGCGCGCACACACACACACACACACACACACACACACACAATATTACTTAATACATCAGTGCTGTCTGCTTATTTTCAAGCTTCCATATTTAAATTTGTTGAAGGATTATCAGTTGGAAATACACTGAAATTCATCCGTAACAGCCATTTTTCTGAGATCTTTCAGCAGCTATATTTTCTCCAAATATGGTGACTAACAATTACTGCCAAGACAAAAAGCTGAACCATGCAGGTCCATTAGCCTTTATTTAGGACATCCCTGTGATCTGCGTGACCCAGACTGCCAAATATAAACACAAGCAATCTAAACTCATATACAAGCGTGCAGGGAAGGCTGGGATTCACAAAAACACACACATACACAAACCCCCAAAAAGCACTGAAGCATGCGTCCATGGAGCAAACAGCAAACAGTCAATGAATGATGAGTACGTGCACAAGTGTGTGTCTGTGTACTTTCTGTGTTATTATGAAACATATTATGGTGTAGTTCATGTTTAACTGCACAGCTCAAGTTCAAACACATAAAAGTGATTTTGCAGAGGAGTTATGCAATAAAAAGGAAGAGCATATACATGCAGAAAAAGAGGGTAAACAATTTTTTAAAAATCAGAGTCACTATAATGAGTGGTATGATGAATCATCTATGATGCATCCCACTATCTTTGTAACTACAGAGGAAATGTATAACTAACAGTGTTTTCAAAAAGTAGAAATCAGATTGTGTATGTTTTCAGATAATATCAAGCAACAAAAAATTTCCATCATATTTACAAGTGATACACTACATGTGAAAGAAGGGTACCCAGAAACCGGACCCAAATGCAGACAACTGAGGCAGAGCTTTGCAGTTCAAAAGATTTAAGACAAAAGTAAATGTACAGCAGGCTTACAGGAATGATGAGGCAGGCCAGTACTGGGAAAGTCCACAGGTGAAAATAATCAGGGCGGGGCAGACAATCAAAACTGGATGGAAACACACAAACGCAGGAAGTGAAGTTTCTGACATGAGAAGAGAGGTGAGTATTTCCAAATGAAACAGGAAGCAATGGATAAATGACAGGTTAACATAACCTGAGCTAAAGAGGCTGGAGACTGAGGGGAACTGAGGAGCAGATTGTGACGATAACTTAGCACAGTTGTGTAGTGTCATTCGGAAATTTCAAATCAACATGATCACATCAGTAGTCATCCAAGGAAGGCATTTTGCCTCTCATCCCAAGCGCAGGGACGTCACTAGGATTGAAAGGCTGGGGGGGCTTAGCCCCCAGTGTGTGTGTACCTTACGCTTGCAAAGTTGTTGTTCTCGCATCTTTTATTAACAACGGGTGAAGAAGCCAAGGTAAAGTGACAGAGATATTCTCCTCTTCTATTTCTTCTCTATTGAACAAAAGTTACTGTAACGTTAGCTTTTAGACACATCAAAGCTGCATGGAGGGAATTTATAGAGGTCAGACTGTGCTCCTGCTGAGTTCTTCTGTAGGCTGTGACTGAGTATCTATCTGTCTACTCATGTAAATGTGTGATAAAGTAAGATCATATCTAATTATTTGCATAGTTCCTTGTGATTCCTTGTGCAGTGTTACTGCACTGCATCACACTGTAGATTGGTTCTGTCAGTCTGATTTTGCTCTTTAGTTTGGCTTTCATACTATAAATACTTTATCATGTAAGATGTTCATATGGATCCTATTTAAAGTGGCTACTGCCGGAATTTAATAACCTGACGGAGGAAGGAATACATTCTTTGGGGTAATGATTATTATATGTATGTATGAATGTATGTGTGATTGTTTTCATTTTATTATATTTTCATCTGTGTAGATCTGTGGGTATATGTGCACATGTATAGCTTAGCCTACATTTAGGCAACATCTAAATATTTATTTCATTCATTACAGCCAATGGATGCAGAAATTTAAGTGGGTCAAAAAATAGCAAATCTAATCTAAAATATCATGAAGTAATTAAGTTTAGACTATACTTTGGTGCCTGGACCTGCCATCAAATGTCTATTGTTAGGAGAAAACAGCAAATATTTCCTGAGACCTGTAGACCACTACAGACCACAATCATGCTGGCTCCCTCAGAATCAGCTGCCCTGCCATCCTCCTGCTTCTCTCTCACTCCTAAATATCTTCCAGTGTTCATCTGATTAATGAATTGAGGGATATACTGGCACAATAGCATTAACAGGCACTAGGACATTTAGTTTTCATTCACAGAAGCATATAGGGGCTGATAATGTTTTGAAATACTATAGAGATTAATGGCATTCACACTAACTAGACTAGGTGATGTAGCCAAAGTTAAGCAATTATTAACAACAAACTACATTTTCACTCTGTTGTTCAATCTGTTTTCCCTGTCCAAATATACACATGGTTGTCTTGACCTGAGGAGCTGGCTAGCAACAACAGAAACTACAGGTCAGAATGAGTTCCCTTATTTTTGGTTGGTTATGAATAGAGAATATAAACACCCAGTGTGAAGATAACAGTAGCAAGTTTTGTTCTTTAAAGGTTTAGTAAGTTAGTGACGATTCTGGTAATTCTTCATTTTCTTCTTTTATCAGTGGGATGAGAAAGATGTTGTCTGTGTGTGTCACGGTTGGCTGTGTCAGATTCCAAATCCCCTGCTGCATAGCATCCGGCTGTGTGATTAAGGCAGAATCTGGATCATTTGTTTTGGCAAATTTTAAACTGTAGGATGATGACATGAAAGAGGAATGCAGGAGGACAGTCAATACAAGGAACATATGAATAAAAGACATTAGCAACCGCAGTTGCCGTGAGTATTTTGTTTGCTGTCACAGATATCACTTTGCCCATTTATGACATTTACTGAAGAGGAAGTTCAGGGGCTGTAGAGAGAGGTTTCAGGCCCTCTCAGCCCAAATTGAACAGGCTACTAGAGGTTTGGATGGACTTTCTATTAATATTATTATTATTAATTATTAATATTAAGTTAGATTGAATAGGAGAATTGTGTCTAATGTTCAATCCAGAAGAAGGTGGTAATGCAACATTTTTTAAAACTGCATCCTAAAACCAACAATGTCAAAGAAGACAGTGAGGACTTTGCAAATCCTGCTATGGGAAAGGCATGACACACCCTACTCTGCCTCTGAGTGGCCCAGCCCGACGCTGACGTTTCTCATGTTTTTGCTGTTCTGCTGCCTTAAAATCAGCTCAAATTTTTGAAGTCCTTATTATTTAGAACTGCAGTCTGTGTGTTCACAATAGCAACTCATTCATTCATGAGTAAATATTTTTGCAAGTTTATAACCATCAGCCTCCGTCTGGTTCGTTCAACATTAGCAAGGTCTGATGAATTAATGGCTACCCATTGATCCTGGATAGGGGAGCTCTGGAGTTACTGTGCGTCATGGCTGGCTACTGTTTGAAACACTGTGTTTATTCTATTGAAGGCATGGCATATTACGGCAAGGGTTGACATTTTTCTGGCCACAGCAGCCACTGCTGAGTATGTTACGTTCATTTAAGACATAAACAAACTGTGTGTGTGTGTGTGTGTGTGTGGCTGTCATGCACCCATATTCTGCGCACACACAGCTTGTGTAATGACGTGGATTAAGAGGATTTGCATTTTGCTTAAGAAAGTTGTTTGTTTTGCTGATAAATATCACTCACAAATGTACTGTATATTGGAATGATGTAGCTCAGTTTTGTTATAAAATAAATATAAATCATCAGTGACTCCATGTCCCAGTCTTGTTTGACGTCAGTAAGTCTCCACTGGCAGCTAGCTTGCGTCCTCACAACTCCAGCGCGGCTATAAAAAGACACTTTGCATGAAAAATGCACAAGAGCGTCAACCCAACTACCACTAAACCTGCCTCTTTTTCTCTAGAACATTCATAGCTCATAGCTGTAGCTCAAGTGCACAGCTGTTAGGCACAAAATTTTGAACAATTAAAAAAACATTTCCCGTCAGAACCGAGAGATGGTTGAGGCCACAGAGGCCACTTTGAGGTAAAATGAGAAAACTCAATAAAGGAGACAACAGCCAAAACACTTTGGCGGCAAGCCACTTCAAGCTGCAAGAGTTTTAGGAAAAGCAGCTCAAAGGGTTTTCTGTCAGAATAAATATGATTTCATGTTTCGTATTTGTCATTGGATACCAGCGTCTGCACTTGATTATACTGTCATTTCACCAACATTTTCTTATCTTCTTACATCTCTTCTCGCCTCACTCTGAAATCTGTTCTTGCTCCTTCTTTACTTTTACACATTTCTAAAAATGTAGCATGATCCTGTGAAGCGACTCTTTGTATCTCTATGTATTTCCTCTCCGTCCTCCCTGCTTTTTTAAGTGTTTAAATATGCAGGGATGATTCTTCTTTGTCCTTTTTTTCGTCGTTGTTGTAGAACCATGTCCCTGCTCTGTGTTGTGAGGCTGTGGTGCCTGCAGTTGAAGTGCTTCAGCTCGGTTCTGCTGGTAGTTATGAATAAAAGACGCATTGTTCTGCTGTAGTCTGGTGCTGCATCTACCTGCAGCTGCTGCTTAAGTGAGCTCTGAGGACCCCTGGCTGGTATTTGGGGTAGAAAGAGAAAAGAAGGAGCATGTGTGACAAGACAATTCACGTGTAAGGCATCTATCTGAGAGTATCTGTGTGAATTCATGAGTTTGACAGAATGAGCGCGTGCCATGGGCTGACATGATGCATGTAGAGATGCATGGAGGGGTTAAACTCCAGAGTGATGCTTCGTGGAGCGTGATGAGAGGAGAGGTACTCAGGGACAACACAAGCCATTCCACATAGCACTCAGTCTGAATAATGCAGCAGTATGGAGGAGGGGGGAGGAAGAGGAGGTGAAGAGAAGAAAAAGAGGAAGAATTAGAGGAGATGGTGTGTAGGGAGCAGAAGAGTTGCAGAATGAAAGTTGCCCGATGAAGGCAGAGGGAGAAATGCACAAATGGGAAGGACAGCTGATTTTACAATGGACCCAGAAGAGATAGAGAAGAAGAGAGAAGTGGAGGCAGAGGATGGTAGAATAGAAGGCGGAGGAAAAAAAGGGGGGAAAGGAAACAGAGTGGAGATGGAGGTGGAGGCAAGATGAATAAAAAGAGAGAGAGAGAGAAAGGAAAAGAGAAGATGAGTAGGGAGAGATGAACAGTAGGGAGGAAACACAAAGGAGGCCAGGAGAGAGAGGGACACTCTGTGAGATAGAAAAGATTTCAGAAGTGAGGATCATTTTCCACTCGGCTGTATTTCCAAATGTTTTTAAAGACAGCTTGTTCTCTGAAAGCTAAAAGGCTTTTTCTTAACCTCTAACAATAACTCTTCATATACAACCCTCCTTTCCATTGGTGGGGCTGGAACTATTGTTGAGCAAACATTACTGTGTGCACTTTGCACTACACTTATTAATATTGCAAGTTCCAGCGATATGACGATTTAAAATAACAAAAAAACAAAAGTGGAGGCTGTAGGTTTCAAGCTCGATTCAACACTACAACTGAAGGTGACAAGAAGACAAATGAAATGTGAAACATTGTTAAGCAATTCTTAGATTTAAAATCCTGACAAAATCACTCAGACATAAAAAAAATGAACACATTAATATATGTAATTAAGAAAGCTTCCATAATATTGTATTATTGAACAGTAATAAGTAAGAAGAAACCACTCAGCCACTGCTTTTAGTGTTTTAAATTGAAAACCTATGATGAATTGTTGAACACTTCTCCTATCACATTAACACTCCCTTTTTGTCAAATATTTTAAATATGTTGGTATTATTAAAAGGAAGAAAAAGGGGTCTTTGGGGAAATCAGAAATTCTCCCTTTTGCCTCAGCTGGCTGCAGGGGCGTGTTAGTGTCTGTGTTTGATTGACAGCAGCTGGCAGGCTGCCACAGTGCCTGTGTTTACAAGGTAGTGAGAAATCCACTGAGAATTACCACCCAACCTATCAACATGATTTCCAGACGTAGTAGGAATCTTTTTCCAGTGAAAACTAAACCCACTGTACGCTTCCGGCCGAGCACCAAATGGCGGATAGACAAAATTAGCGACTAGCTGTTGACTATAGTGGAGCATTTAGCAGCTAGAGAGCCTGATATTTCCTTCAGGAGTTGTTAGAGACATAAAACAGAGGAGAGTGATTATTTTACGTACATTCGCCAGGTCAACATGAACAAGACTCTAAATGAATGTAAATGCTGCTAAGTGTCTGTTAGATGTGTATGTAGACAGTTGTTTCAGAACACACCACACATCAGTTTGTTGCACTGCCCTCAAGTGGCCCCCAAAAATTGCAGTGTTACTGTGTTATTTTTCACATTTCATAAGGTAAGTATCCCTCAAGGCCATGTTGAGAAAGAGAAGAAAATAATTCAAGATTTGCTCTGCAAGAGCAATTTTATTTGAAAACATTTTTCTTTTTGAGAACCAAACATTTTTTTGAGCAAGACATATACTGACTCATATCATTACATCAGATTATTATTATTATCAGCCAAATGTCATAAATGTAACACCATGAATGGCAGACAGGCGGGTTACATAACATGACAAGCTGCAACTGTAATACAAATAAAAGTGAAAATAAATTATGTAAAATGTAATTGTGTAAGACACGGCGATAATAAAATCTCTTACTGCTCAGGTCCCCAAATCTCAAACAGCAAACCATAGACAACACACCACAGATAAAGCCATCATAGACGCCTCACTGCTGCTGAACAGACTCTAGCTCCAACACACTGGTCCAATTTGAAATATTTAGATGCTAGAAGAAAAACAAAGTTGCTATGTGAATCATCCAGTGAGGCAGACATGAATGGCATAAAACTGAGGATTCAAAAAAGGCTTCTAAGAGTGGTAAATATAAACAGCAGCAATGATGACACCTATTGGGACTGACCCAAGGTTGATTTAATAAAAACATTAAACAGCAGCAGCGATTACAACAAAAGATTTTGAAACTGAAGTCCAAATTTAGAAAATTCACTGATTATCTTGTGCATTTGAAAAGAACAATGAAAGAAGGAAAAATATTATTTTTCACAGTGACACTCAGTACAACCTTGTTGGGAGAAACTGAACTTCTTCGTAGCTGACTACTTCTGTGACATGCCAGCAATCAGAAAAAACAACATGTTCTCTGACATCAGTGTTGTAATAAAATTTCAGACAGTGATTTCACCACTTACACTCTCAGGTTGATGGCTGGTTAAAAGCGCTTCAATCTAATTTGGAGGATTCACAAATGGAATATGTGCTACATCAGAGTCCTAACTGGAGAGGAGTGCGGCTCAACTGCTGTGAAACAAAGACTAGACGAAAAGAACCTGAGAGATGCACAAGTTGAGAGGAGAGATAATGATATTTATAGTAGCTAGACTTTTCGTGTGTGTGTGTGCTTTTCTACACGCCCTTAAAATGTGTTGGATCGCACAGTATAATTCATAGCATAAGTAGGAATATAATAAGAATGTTTGTTCTAAAAATACACCAGAAAGTGTCAGTATATGTTTTGTGTTTTTGAGGCATAACTCACATGGTGTAAGAATGTTTACAGTAGGAGCAGATTTCTGGTAAGAACTCAGACAGACAACACCAGCAGATGGAACTATGGCGCAACACTGATGTGACTCTTCAAATATGCTGTCAGCTGGTTGCCATTACTAAACTTTGTGTGTCCTAAAATTTGTGTGTCAGTCCCAAACAAGTCATTATGCACCAAAATATACCAAATTAAATACCACATTTCTGAGTGTATCAATTTTAAAGAAATAATGGACACTTTTTAAGATGACTCTACTTTTAAAGAAACTTTTTTATGGATAAGTTCAACAATTAAATGCTCATATAGACACTGAAAACACTGTTGGCCACTTCATTTGTCACTTGTGTAAACACTGGCTGTAAATGAGATCCCTTGTTCTTGTTTGAAAATGAGGTCCAAGTTTAGCTGAGTTAGACAAATCAAGCGTCTTCCAGTGTTTCAGCCTTTTTCCCTCTCTTTCTTTTTATTCCGTCTGTTCAGCAAGGAAACACTATCTGCGGAAATAGAAAGAGTACGAAGAAGACAAAAGGATTTTTATGATTTTAACTTAATCTTTGTTTGTTTCCTTTACAAAAAGGGGGCTGGATTTTGTCCTCCATCACATACATCTAAAGGATGAACAATTTAATGTACACAGGGGCAGGTAAGTATTGCTGTTAAGACAGACTTGAAATGTGAACTCAGGCTTTAAAAGCAAAACAATCAGATGTGCTGTGGCATGTTATTTCTGTGACACAGTTATTTGTCATTTCCGATCTGTATGTTTTGTATGTCGTCATTTGTTTTTACATCAGAAAGTGATACAGCTTCATACGATTTGTTGTCTTCTGTGCTGCCTGCACTTCTCTTCCAGCTTGTCCCGCATGATTGGTTGATGTCTGATCATGCTTGTTTTTTTGTTTTTTTAACATAATTTTTAATCTTTAGGCCTGGGCAGGATATCAAAACATTCCAAATCCAAAGTAATTGGTGTTAAAGTCAAGGTCGTGTTGCAAATCTTCTTTGTAGTTTTTGTTTTTAAGTCAAGCCTAAAGTTTACTGATTCAGGTCATGAGTCTGACTTGAGTCCAAGTCATGTAACTGGAGTCCAGACTTCACGATCAATGAGGATACCTCAAAGTATGCCCACATCTTAATGAATTTTAGAACACTTTCTCTGTTTCACTCTGTCTCTCTCCCCCTCACACATCTGATCTGACTTTTATTTATATTTAAACACAACTCAGACATACTTGCAAATCCAGAAAGCCTGGAACACATTGCTTTGCACATGCGCGCTCACGCAGAGGAGAGAACTTGATAAACTCAGTTAGCAGGGTGAAATGTAATGGAAGTTCACACTAAAGTAGAACTGCACTGTCATGGCTCACGCACACTTTTGTGTTTTCACTACAGTATCTAAAAGATACAGTCCCTTTACTTGAAGCTCTTCATGTGAAATATGTGACATTAGCCGTGTTTATATCAACGTTTTTGAATGCACATTTTGAAGCATCGCATTAGAAAAGGTTTATGGAAACGGAAAAATTCGAGAAAAAAATCCTTAATTTCGCAAAAGAGTTTATACACTCGCTTGAGGTGGTTTTTTTGTCTTTATCGAAAAAGAGTTAATGCTTGTAACAATGAACTTGTAACTCACTTAGCTGTTTCTGCTGTCGGCGTCTTGCCCGGTTGTGCGGAGTTCTGCATGCCTGTGTCGTGCCTAAAAGTGATAGTCTGCTAAAAACTGATTCCGTCTGCTGGAGCTGTATCGCCCCGTCTCTTCAATCACTTTCTGGCAAGTGAATTACAGCATTTTATGGGTTGTATTGGCCATTTAAAGGTATTTTAAAAGGTGAAACATACTAGGTGAGCTATAATCTGTCGAATATAACTCTTCTGAATGAAATGAAGTAATTTCAGGGCAGAAATAACCTTTCAGTCAAAAAGAAGAGGCTTCAATCACTTTCTGGCAGGTGAAATGCTGCATTTTATGAGTTGTATTGGCCATTTAAAGGTATTTTAACAGGTAAAAAAAGAGTGGATTGTTTGGTAGGCCTGCACAGCAAGTTCACTAACAAGGACCACGCCAATGTTAGATTTTATGGTGGTTTATTATGATGTATAGTTATGGAAGGTGGGGTTGAAAGGGGTGAAAAGGGCTCGAGGGGAGAGGGATGAAGGGGTCGAGACTCAGAGTGGGGGCTCGTCTCGATAAGCAGCTTGGTCTTATAAACCCCCCTGTGGTTACTATTGTAGAAGAGACAAAATGATTACTAAGCAGAATTATGTATTTTAGCGTGCGTGTCTTTCATGGTGGGAGGAAGCCGGAGCGCCCAGGGGACGCCCACTCGAGCGGGGAGAACGTGCAAACTCTGTGCGGAGAGAGGCCTGGGCTGAGTGACGTCTAAGCTCAGAACCTTCTGCTGTGAGGCCGCAGTGCTGCCCATTAAAAGAGGTGAACAAGCAGGGTTTGGGAGGGATGTGAGAACTGAGAAACGGGAGAGAAAACAGGTTAGACAGCTTATATACGTAAGTGCTTGTGGCTGGATTTGAGAAGCACAGGTGGATGGAATGAGTGAAGTACGGGTGGTTGATTGGAGGTATTGAATGAAGGGTGGTAGGATGAGTGAGGGAGGCGTGGTCCTGTTCCTGAACCTCAATTTACATAACTCCATTAAAATAATGCAGAGTCATAAGGATAATTGCAAAATTGTCTTCCTTTTATATCTAAGCGGGCAGTAAGTCATTAATTATGCTACAGTCTGTTTTCCAAATATAAACAAAGATATTAGACATTGGCCTTCCAAACATCAGTTTTCAGTGGACGATCACTTAATTTCATGCACTTCGCAGCTGGTAGCACTCATTTGTGCTGAGAAAAGAGGCGGATGCAAATCTCGCAGGTAGCCTTCATCATCTGTTCTGCAGCATTATGCGTTCACCTCTTAAAGGTCCTTTTCAGATCCTTTGCTCTGCACGCTGATCAAACGGGGTTATCACCGCATATTTTTGCTGAATCTCAATGAATGCGACTTCTACTGAGCGTAATAAAATATTAACGACTCTAAACATTCATAGAATAGGCTATATACCTAGAATCATTTATCCCCATTGATGAACCCCACAAAGGATACTATAGCGTTTAAAAGCATTATTTGGAGGTGCATGTAATTCTCGGGAGGCATGCAAAACTCGCGTAACACCGGATATTCCCATTACATGCGGAGACATGGCTGGTAAGAGTTTGCCCTCTTGAAACACATTTCTGAGGACCTCTCTTCGTTTTTTCAAGATCAATGGCTGTCAGGTTCATGTGACTGCTTTGTTACTGGTTTGGAACCCATACGTCTTGTTTATTACAGCCATGTGTAACGTCAACTACTGCTCCAAACCAGCTGATGGAAACGTACATATTCTGCAATTTCTTTTTTGCGACATTTCAAAAGTACATGATTGGATGGAAACATGGCTAATAAGAGCAGAGATAAAGGCAATTCCAATTTAATGCAAAATGTAAACATTTCCCTCTAGAATCTCACATTTTCCCTCAGTGACACATTTGTGCTTACAAGTTCAACACCAGCTAAGAATTTTGTTTGTTTGTTTGTTTGACTTCCAGTGATTGAACTTTTCTGAGCATGTGTGTACATCAGGGTGCAGCTGTCACATCACCATTGGGTGTGGTTACACGTGCAACAGAACAAACGTCTGACCATACCCAGCATCAGGATGCAACAGCCCTGGAACCTGGAACCACGGAGCGCAGCCTTTTTTATCCGGTATTACGTTACTTTTAAAAGACCACTGTGTAGGATTGAGTGGCATCTAGTGGTGAGGATGGAGATTGCAAGAGTCTTATAATGCGTGAAAAACATTGCGAAAGGTTTGTAGTGGGCTACTGTAGAAACATGGTGGTGAAACATGGAGGGCTCTGTGGAAGAGGACTCACTCCTGCTCTAGATATAAAGGACTAATTAAGATTAGAAAAACACAATGATTCTTATTTTCCAGTGATTGTACACTAACAAAAACATGCTTATGCATATTCTATTCCAAATTTTTACCAATAGGTCCCCCCTAAATCTTACACACTGGTCCTTAATGTTGAATGTTTGTACCTACACTTTGCTAAATATATCCTTGCATTGCACTGACATCTGGCAGCCTTGTAAATGAGCATTGTTAAACAACCACAATTGCAAATGTATCTAGGACACGTTACTGTCCAAACTGGCAGTTTCTAAAGCGCTGGTTATGTGTGCCACATGGTGGAAAAAAAATAACTGGCATTCTCAAATGAAAAGCATGTTTTGTGAAGCCATATTTTCCAGTCATTGTGTGCTGACTATTAGAGGTGGACCCACCTCAGCCTCTGTTGTACATCCTCAGACATCATGTGAAGATAACTTTATTTGTATAGTGCTACTGAAAAGATAATTTTGTACATTAGAGTTTAAAAGCAACAGCAATGTAAAAAAAAATGAAAATGAAATTAGAGGAACAACAGAATAGACAGAAAAGGAAAACAAAAACAGGCAGAGGAGGACAAAGTAAATCAGATATAATGTAGCATTCAAAATTAAACAGTGTCAGTCTCTGAGCTGATGAAAAGGTGATGGAGATCTCTTCATGGTGCTGGAGGTAAGAAGAAAATTGTTTTCTGAAGTAGCTCTCATCTGTGCTGCACTTCGTCACGTGTCTGTTACTTGTGGATGCCATGGACATGTTAGGGACAGTCGTCATACTGAGAATCCACTTTGTCCACCTGTCCTGTCAGTCTGTCAGTACATTGTTACAAATTGGAGCCATTTATGTTGCAGTGCGATTAAGAAATCAACACATTATTCAATGTGTTTTTTTTGATATGTTGTCGTGGTTTTGATTTTATTGTGTTAAAGCCGTCCTCATGTCTTTCTCACTTTACATCCTGTCCTTGTGTTGATTATTGGTTCTACCTGTCTGTTGGGTATTTAAGCATGTGTGGCCTCATTGTCCGTTGTGAGATTGTCTTCATATGTTGCCCGGTGTGTCTATGCCAGTGTGTTTCTGGATGTCTTTGTGGATTATTGAACTTGTTTAGATTCGTGTACTTTGGATTGGATAACTCACCCTAGTCTGTCGCCTCACTCCATGTAAGCCTGTTTACCTTTTTTTGTGGTTTCTAATTAACCACTACCAACAGTTTTTCTGGTGTCTGCTTTCTGGGTCTGATCCACTGTATCCATGTGTCTACACTGGGCTAAATACGATTTCATTAAATGGCTGAAAGATTAATCGTTTTCAAATCGAATTTGTGATTAGAAAGACTGAGATTAGCTAATCGTGAAGACAGCGATTAAATGTAGGTTAATTATACAACGCATCTGACCCGTTTTAAACAGTCAGTTACAAATTCATTCCGTTGTCATCCTTGTGTGATCGACTTGCCAATCACAAGCTCCATGCTCCTTCTGTTACAGTCCTACTCACCAATCACAGCAGGCACAGGGCGTGTACATTTTACAACAACGAAACTAGAGGAAACGTGGAATAATGGCGCCAGCTGAACCGACACAGGCAGCGGCTGTGTCATGGTTTTCAACTAACTATGGTTAAGACGAAATTGTAGTTAAATTGTTTCTTTTTCTTTTGTTTTTTATTGAAAATGTGTTTTTCCATATCACTTCAATATGGAACACGTCTTTTTGTTTTTAATTACACAACGATTCTGTATTTTACAGGATGACTGTGGTTTTGTTAGCAACAAAGTTAGTTACTAGTCCTATTGCTATTATTACTGTTATAATTAATATCACTAAACATTACTACAAATATCTGTACCATTTTTCATTCAGTCTATAGCAACATTACCTTTATTGTCTGTACCTCTATGTGTATACTGTGTAGGTTGCCTCCCTCTGCTCTCTCTCTCCTGCTCTCTCTCTCTCTTGCTCTCTCCCTCTCTCTCTCCCCCTCACCCCCAACCGGTCGAGGCAGATGGCCGCCCACCCTGAGCCATGGTTCTGCTCGAGGTTTCTGCCTCTTAAAAGGAAGTTTTTCCTTGCCTGTGTCGCCTAGTGCTGCTCTTGGTGGGAATTGTTGGGCTTCTGTAAATAACTTCAGAGTACGGTCTAGACCTGCTCTTTATGAAAAGCGCTGTGAGATAACTGTTGTTGTGATTTGGGCGCTATATAAATAAAATTGAATTGAATTGAATTGAACAAAAACAACTGTAGCTGGCAGATTTGGTTAGAAACTCCAATAAATCAGGACAGTAAGTAACATCATCCTAAACTCTTAAATAGTGGTGAGCTGCATCCTGGGTCAGTGCTACATCGGCTCCCACAGAGTGAATGTGTCCTGAATGGGGTCTTTTCTAGCATAACCAGTAACCTCACATAATTCTGTAGTTAGTTAAACGATTTGGTAATTGGCTAGGTTACTACTGCTGGGCAGGCTAATGTTAGCAGCTTAGCCGGCAAACATTGTCTTCTCTAATAGTGAAATCAGTTGCTTTCTGTAATTGTATTTTTGATTTTGCAAAGACAAAACTCTTAGAGCCTGATCCACACTGCTTCAACAAGTCAAGAGAAATCCAAAGCTTCACACTGCATCTGCTTTGACTAGTCACAGTTCAGGGTCAATTACTTACTAATTGCTAACGGTCAATTGCATGCACAAGGACATGAATTTACAGTTAGTAACTGCACAACAAATCATGGAAGTCATGCAATCATTCAAAGAAAGTAATCAAAATGTTTCTGTGTCTGCTTTCTTTTAATTTTATTAGTTTGTACAACTTAAATATTTCATACAAAGGTGTAATACATTTCAGTTTTTTTGACTCTCTGTAACAATACACTTTAGTCTTTGCAAAAAACCGTTTGAAACAATTCACATTTTCCGAAGATTGTGGCCCACTTTCAAAAGCATCTAAGTACTAAGATCGTCCTGTCTTTGTAGACAGCTGGTGTACTTTATTGTAATAATAAAGGGTTTTGCTGATTCTTTAATTATTATGTTATGTGTATTTACTTGCTAATGCGTTGTTGTCCATTCATAGGGTAGAAGTGCTTTTGGGATGCCAGGCTTTGTTACAGCAGAGGTCTTTTCACTCAGTTAACAAAAATACTTCCTTATCTATTTGCAATCCTGACAAGCATAAATGTCATTTGAACACACATCCGTTCATTTCCAGTGCAAATGATTAAAATGGAAAACAGAATAAATTAAGAACACAACAGCAACTGAATGTATGCATTCATCACTCCTTGAAAAAAATCATTAACACACTCATATGAGGAACAAGAATAAATGCTATGTCTAAAATATACCGTATACTCATACAACTGTGATTTTTAGTGCAATTTCACTTGTTATACACCACAGCTCGCTTTTTCTCTCTCCTCCTGAAGCATGCACTGAGAAGGAAGGTCTGTCACAAAAATGTTAACCTGCAGGGGGCAGTTTGCGTTAGCCTTTTAATTTGGCAAAAATATTATAATGTTCAGTTAAGTCTGCACTTTCACTTTTTCCCTCTCTTAATTCAGACATATAAAACCCCAATTGTCTGTCAGGAATTTCTTTTTCAACTCTCGCAGAACCACACTACCAAATCTAGATGCAAAGTTACAGCATTATGAATTCAGTAGTCACAATATTGATAATGAGAAAGTACAAGTAGTTGGAAGTCATAAGAAGTAGCAGTACACAAGAATTCAAAAGTACATCACTGATAAAATGCAATGTTAGCCCTTTTCAAAAAGCTAATGCAAATGGCTGCCCTGATTTTTAGCCTTGCTAGCAGCAGTGTGTAGCTCTGACGGTGGAGTTGCTGGTCATTTAGTTGGTTTAAATCCTTTCGGCCTGACAAGAGCTAGCCCGACTTTTAGATTCATACAGGACAAAATGTAGGAACTATTCAGCACAAAAAAGTGTTCCTAAATCTGTATTTAGTTCTGCGCTACAAAGCTGGACCCTACGTACTCATCTGTCATAACCTCGCCATCGCCTCACCATAGGCCATGTTGTGGCGGATGTGTGCCTCCCAAAAAATATGACTGCAAATTAGGGCTTTTGTCGGACTCTGCGTCGAGAGCTAGCAGGACATTTAGATTCACACAGGGGACAAATGTATTGCTATTCTGTGTAAACATACATTCCTCAAGTTGTACTTATGTGTTAAGGGGTTACACCGTAGCTACAAAGCTGTGCACATAGCTGTCTTCTCCTCGCCAGAGGCTATGTGCAATTTAGCTGCCGTGCGCCTCCCCAAAATTGTAAAGTTGAGGCTTTTGTCTGACTCAGTATAAAGAGATAGCCGGGCTTTTAGACTCACAGGCTAACGTTGTCCTTCTGCAGTGCATCTTACTATGGTGTGTTCCAGTCCACCACTCACAGTTGCTGTTTCCTACATTCCTATGGTCATCCATGTATTGCAATTTTGTGAGTTCTCACAGTTCTGTACAGTATTGCACGATGCAAATAATCTCCTGGAAGTTTCCCAGAAGAATATATAGCACTAAGTTAAACTTTTAAACTGTTGCCTGCAACCAGTGCTTAGGACTAATATTTTACATCAAATGGCATAATCAGTTAGTTATTAATGATTTTTGGAAATCCAGAGAATTAAAATGCATTTTTTTCAAGCAGGTATTCATGGTTCTATAACAGATTAAATTCTCAAGTAACCACCCCACCATACATTTAATGAAACACAGTCAACCATAATGAAATCTTTTTAAGACTGGCTCCTGGACAGTTGAGTGTTCTTTTTTTTCTTTTTTAATTTTTTTTTAGAAAGTATGAAAAATAGCATCCCACTGTCTTGACTGTTTTTCAGGGTTTCTACATTCTTTGCACACTCAAGTCTTGAGTCAACGTGTGGCCTTTGTTTCCAATTGAAAACAGTAGTAACATTAAGAGACCTTGTGTCTCTAAATTTCGCTTTCGAGTTTTGGAAAACCCTGTTATTGTGGCCAGTATCTCATTTAGACATGCATGTGTAGCGCAACAAAGTGTTGGTCATCTACAAACAGAAAATAAATGACCTGTTGTCATAACTATATATAACTAGTGATACAGATTGTGCAAAAATGCAGTGGTGTTCATGGTTTTGTCAAATGAGAAGTCTATTTTTTAATAATTCCTTTTAAACTTCACATTTAAATGGACAGAAGAGAAGTACCTCTAAGTCTCTGGCTACATGTCAGGCCTGTGCAAAGATACATTAGATGATGCTTAAGTGTGTAAAACCTCCTATCATGATATGCTTTCTTAATGGATTTTAGAGTGGCTTGAATCCATATTTTTGTTAGAAGAACTTTCATATCACGGAAGGCTAACTCACCTCTGATCTATCTCAACACATTTATCATGATTTGAAATCCATGAAGTATATGAGGAGCCCTTTAAATTTCTACACCCTTTCACAGACTGAAAAAATTAACGTAACTTGTAATATACAATATGCTACATTGCCCCCACCAGGATGGTTTTTCACAGCGTCTTTTTTTGTCAAAGTTTTCTCTTGGATACAAATACAGTATTTAATAAGGATAAAATGATAAAAATATTCATTTGTACAGCCGTAATAGATTCTTTATACAGTAGGAAGAAAAAGTCACGTCCACAAGCAGGAACTCCCTCTCACACAAAGATTAAAGTGCTGGAGCCAAGAATGCACTGTCTGCATCCAGCTGGCTTAATATTGGAGTCTATATATGGTTATGTCATATCACGCTTCTTTGTTTGGGTAACCATGAAAAACTTAGACCAGTGTCTTTCCTCAGGCAGGCAGCGGCCATGCCCACAGAGCTGGTAGCCCATAGGTCCACTGGCAGTCAGCTGACCAGTAAATATAAGCTTTTTCATTACTGCATTTTGTAGGTACGGGAATGTGAATAAAGCCATGTGTAAGAAACAGCCTGTCAGGGCTGTGGGATCAAACTCATAAAGAGTGGAATAAGGAGGGGAACCGCAGCTTCTGTGGCCTGAGGAGAGAAATGAGAAGAGATGAGCAGCGCCATATTTAAACATGGAGGAATTGTGCTGAGGAAAACCGTAGTTAACTGAATAACTGCATTTTCATCAGTAAAGATCAGTGATCAGCTCACCACAAGCAAATACAATAGTCCACTCCTTCAAGACAAAAGAGGTACAGATTGGAGAAAAAAAAGCTTCCTCTGGCTTTTCCTACTGCTCCTAATGCCACGTGCAAGACTTTTAGATAACTTTTTGGGGGCGGGGGGTTAGACATGCTTGCAGTTGCCTCTTCCCTGGGCCGTGAAGACGATGTTGCGCTTAACTGTGCGAGGGGCTGCGCAGCACGTACATGAGCAGTGATTCACACTTAATTAAAGACTGCTCCTGATTGGTTGTTTTTAAATGGCATGGTGGATTCTTTCAAATGGCATATTGAGCAGTTGGAGGAGCAGATGAATCTGATTTATTTAATCATTTTTAAAAATGATCTGTCTCATGTACTACTGTCAGGATATAGTGACAGTTTTAGCAAATGTGCCAAATAGTTATTTTCATAAAAGTTACAGACTGAACCAATTACGCTCTCATAATTATTCAGTATTGTATTTAGATGGAAAAATTTTTAATTTTTTTTAATACTCTGGAAATACACTGAAAAAAATTATAAACGCAACACTTTTGCTTTTGCCCCATTCATCATGAGCCTTTTATTGTGGCCAGCCTAAGGCCTTTTATTGTGGCCAGCCTAAGGCCTTTTATTGTGGCCAGCCTAAGGCACACCTGTTGTCTGATCAGCATCTTGATATGTCACACCTGTGAGGTGGATGGATTATCTCGGCAAAGGAGAAGTGCTCACTAACACAGATTTTGACAGATTTGTGAACAATATTTGGGAGAAATATTAAAAAGGCCTAAAAGAAGGCCTTTTTAAAAAAAGTCTTAGATCTATGAGTTCAGCTCATGATGAATGGGGGCAAAAACAAAAGTGCTGTGTTTATAATTTTGTTCAGTGTATTACAAGAAGTTGGACTAAAGTGTTCTCCTTAAAATAAGCTTGATAGATAGTGTTTGACAAATAATTATCTACCATTCCTATTTTAAAGATAGGTCTGAAAGGTCTGATATTCTATATTTTTTAACTTCATCAACAAATTCTAAGTTCAAATGTTATAAATAGAATGAGAAACAGTGGGGCACTGAGTAACATGTTCCTTTATTACCATGAACACGGGACAATAGTTTTCTTGACCTGTTTTATGGTTCACTAGAAACCGATGTGCATGCTGAATGCCACCGACATGATATGGAAGTCAGAAGGTTAGAGAGTAAAAATCATTGGATTTGTTGATATTAACAAAAATATGTATACTATCACCAGCCTTACCATTTGATGAATTAGTACTGTGAGATTAATATGTCCCTCCAGATGTTGAAATACTGAACACTTCAATAACAGATTAAATAATAGGATTTTTACCTTCCACTTGAAGGAGAGTCCACAGCACAGATTGATCACTGTTCCTCACAGCCAGTCGCTGGAAAGGCCTCCGCTTCCTGGTTCTGGAACATGTACTGTGAAGGAAAAAACAAGCACTTACTTATGTACAACAAGGAGTTTTTAACTCGCTACAGAATGTCTCAATTTATGCCCAATGTGTAAGAACTGAGACTGTCCAACTTTCAAATTCCTACGTATTTCGCATCAGGTCATAACTGCTGCTATCTGCCGTTAGCTAGTTAGCTCAGTTAGTCGAGCAGCTGACTGAGTCTGGAATGGGCACTAGAACCAGAGCCAGGCAAGTGGGCAACAGAACCAGGTTCAGCAGGAATTTTTTTTTGTTTCTGTCGAGGTTGAATGAAGTGTCGTTTACGATGAGTTAACAAGGCCATTAGTTCGGTAAAAGAGGGACACTTGAATTCAGAGAGTATGCTTGTATTTTTTCTGTTTAATGAAGGAAATTGCCAAGATATTGTTACTTTTACAAAGGAGCAATAGAAAGTTGGGGTGAACCCAAATAGTCATTGATTTGATGCTACGATAGAGGACCCTGATTCGACTGCCAATCTCACCGTCGAATCTTCGCAGAGGCGTTATGAAAAGAGGAGGATTTTGGCTGTCTGGGGGCGTTCAATGTCTGATTTTTTATAGTATAGATTTTTTATAGTATAGTTTATTTTTATATTAACTGTTTTTCTACCAATAAGTTAATATACAGCCTATTATGATGTGAATATGAATATATAATGCTGTAATAAAAAATAAAAAAATCTTTCGGTAAATATTTAAAAGTGCGTGAATAATTTCAAAATTGTAACCCTTAAAGAACGGGGGCAGGGTCACTCTGCATGTGTGGGTGTAGCATGTCCATGTGTGTGTGTGTGTGTGCGTGCGTGTGTGTAGTTAATGTAGAAGGGCAAGAGAGCCAGAGCCGAGTTGTGTGTGGACCTCACGGGACGTTTGAATCATTTATTCCCATTGATTAACTACATCAAGAATATTATATAGTTTTTAAACAGTACTGGGAATAGACCCGCAAATAACCGTGACGTGCATGCAACTTTTGGTGAGTCAGCAAATCCAAGACCAGTTAATGGTAGGCAAGCAGACCAGAGAGAAAGGGGTCAACAACCCCCCTGACTTGACAATTCAGATTTGACTATGTAAATGTTTCAACATCATGTCGTTGACATCCCTATAAAGCATTTTGAGTGAAAGCATCACAAATCGGCATTGGATAGGCACGTGCCAAGACAGGAGGGCTCTGCACAGGGTAATTAAAACCACCCAGAACATCATTGGTACCCATCTACCAAGCATCAGTGATGTCGGTGAAGGGACGTGCCTGTCCAAAGCCCGAAGGATACTAAAAGACAGTATCCTGTCCCAGTCACAGCCTGTTCATCCTGCTGCCATCTGGCAAGCGATACAGCAGTATCTGTTGCTATAACACCAGACTCTAGAGCAGCTTATTTTCCCACTGAATGAACCTTGAACCTTTAAATAGACCTCTTTGTTGTGCATCCTGCATTTAAAATAGAAAAATAATACCTACAATAACTTGCAACTTTCCTCTCATTTTTATAAAACTCACACATTTAAATCATATTAGGGCAGCATTCTTTCACAGTGCATCTGTTAAGCTAAATATTGTATCTGTATATCTGCTCTCTGGTGCCTGAGGCATCTGGTGTAAGTGTAGCCCAGTCAGGCAACAAAGAGAAGACATGGTGGAAGAACAACAGCAGCAGCAATGAAGAAGCAGAGGACGAAGAGAGAGAAATAGGGCACAAGCAGGGAACATGAGCATGAACTTAGGTTAAAGAGAGTGATGAAAAAGGGGAATATTGCTATTTGTCTGTTGACCCAGGACTGTGGCCAGTGAGAAGAGCAGTTGAGAGACAGACCTAACACAGCAAAGCCTGAGCATTGTGAAGTCTAGTCGTTTCTTGAGTAATTTCTAGTGGATAAACTCAGCCAAAGGAAGGAGGAAGTAAGTAATAATGTAATGGGACTGGATATATTCAGCAAAAGCACCAGTGCATTGTACTGCCTCCCATATCAGATTTTTCCTCATGAGCAAAAAAAGATCTTCAGTTAGTGCAGACGCTCCTTAAGATGGTTACAGAATATGTTTGGGTGAGTACTGAACTTATAATCAGGGATTCAAACTTGTAATCACCATTTTTAATCCAAAGCATATCATTGGTGACTTGGAGACTTGGAGAGGGTCAACTCTGTTTTGGTCAGTTTTTAACTGCCCGCATGCCTTAAGGATGTCTTAGAGTAGGACTATGATAACCTTCGTTGGCTTTTATGACGATATGTCATGCTCGGTACTGTTAGTTATCCCGATAAGGTTGTGTTCTTTTGATTTAGTAAATGCTAATCAATTTGGATGTAACAATAGGACTTAACATTATTAACCATGGAGTCTAACGTTGGCTAGTGTACTTGTTATTCCAAATTCTACAAAAAATTCAAACTTCTGACGTTTGGGCTCTGGAACCACTCGTTTATTGATACAGACATGACCATTTTGCCAACGATTACAACATAAGTTGAGCCAACTTAATGTTAGCCCCTGATAAGATAATATTATCAAGGTTCATACTGTCCTAACAACAACTCAGTTAAACTTTTGTATTTGTTTTGAAAGATGAGACCGATTCATGAGAGAACGGTGTAGAAATTTAGTTCAAATGGACCTAAGATACATATGATGTAGTTAAATTTCTTTTACAGCAGCCTAATTAAGTCACTCAAGAAGAGGGCAAGTGGCAAGCAACGACCTAACAATGAAATAACCTTGTGGTGGTTCTGTTAGTTATAGTGGTTGTGACAATTTATAAATACACCATCCAAATAAGATATATATGTAAAGCTGACGCAAAAAACAACAACAAAACATTTGGATTTTTGTCACCTTTTTCACCCTGGTGAGTTTGCATCCCTGATGATAACTAACAAGAACACGAGGCGAACACGGCACACACAGAATGTGACTGGAGGGGGAAAAACCTGCAGCACTCTAATTACTGGGAGTCGTATTGACTGTCAGCTGCATAAACAAAACCAAACAGAGGCAGATGAGAAATTAGCTCTCTTTTAGATGAGCTATTACACCACGCGTCAAGGAATTTGCCTTTTAGAAGGATATCTAAAGCTCTGGATGATGGATGATAATGGCTTTTTAAGGTATGCAAGAGCTGTTGATATGCTACGAACCACTTTTAAGGAAGCACAGACTTTGCTATTATCTGAACTCTGATACCCGAGCTTAACGAAGCATGAGGAAGGAAGGCTCTAAAATCACCTTCTTCCATATAGCTAAACATTCTGCTGGTCAGATATGTACACTATGATGAAGAAAAGGATGAATGAGTCGTTAATGTAATGAACACTGGGAATGTTGAGACTTTCATGAGGCAGTGAAATTGTTGTAAAACTCAAGAATGGCACATTACATGACAGGGGTATGGCCATTATTGAGAACAGTTTTGGGTTTCCAGGGAGTGACACATCTCTCTGGCTGGCATTTGCTTTGATATTTTGGTTTGCAGTTCATCAGGCAAACCCTCCAATGGACCACTTGACCTCTGACCTTTGGGAGGAGGTTTGTATACATTTACTATCACATATAACATTTTACAACTTCTAGAAACTGCAGAAGTGATGCTTAATACCCTTTATTATTGACTTATTCATATTTTATCAGCAACAACTTAATGGCCTATTAGAAGATGAGACACTCATGAACATTTATCAATGACTACTTCATTATGACTCACCAGCAAGAGAGATATTTCACAACCTGTCGACTTAAAAGTTACTCTTATTAATGACTTTTAGCAGATCAATAAAGCCATTAAACAGTAAATGATTTGTAGACTTTGATGAAGTAATTAGTTAAAATGATAAAACTGTTACATACGTTACTTATTAAAAAATGGTAGCAGAAAATCCTCTGTAGGCTGACATACCTTACACCTGTCATGTCCTCGAATAGTTTGACATTTTGGGGAAAGCACATATTCACTTTCTTTCCAAGAGTTAGGTAAAAAAGATTGACACTACCTTCGTATTCATCTGTCGTTTATGCAGTTGGAGCCATTAGCTAGAAAATCAGCTTAATTTAGCATAAAGGCTGGAATTAGGGGTAAAACAGCTAGCCTGGCTCTTTTCAAAAATTACTAGTTGTGATTTTATGAGGAGTTATGGTCTCATCTCATTGGTGTCTATTTCTTGGCGACCGGCGGCCCGGGGCACAGTCATTTCCTGGCGTCTCCTGGTCACAGGAAATCACTGTGGTGCAGACCAGAGCTGCAACAAGTCATCATACCTAAACCACAAAATTAGTCGATTGCCAATGACTCCTTTTATGACACATATCACTGTTAGAAAGCACTGCCCTCAGCAGGAGAACAGCTGTATAGGTTGATTGTGCAAGCAGCTTATTACGACCCATATTTGTATGTATTGTTAGGCCTAGACTTCTAGTGGCCACTGTAAGTATGAAGAGAGCAAATGAGGAAGTCAGGTGACGCAGTATAAAGATCAAAAAAGTCCACGTCGGGAGGTGGATGGAAACAGGACTTTCACCCAGGAGACCGACCACTATTTTTTCCTAAACATAACTAAGCAGTTTTGTTGCCTAAACCTAACCAAACTGGCGTATTGCTCTTTAAGTACATTACACAAGTCACGTGACGTTAAACATGTGGTCAATGTTGTGAAACGGTCACAGTTTGGTTAGGGTTAGGATTACGCAGCTCCGTTGAGGGATGGGTTAAATGCAGAGAATAAATTTTGCTTCCTCATTTGCAGCCTCCATAATTATTATGACCACAAGAGGCCTAACAATAAGCTGCATGAACAATCGACCTATAAAGCCGCGTTCTGGTGAGAACAGGTTGGCTAATTCTCCAGTCTGGAGCCCAGAAAAAAGAAAGAACAAAAAAACATTGCCAAAGAAGAGGGTGCAAGGAAATGACGTAATTAAAAGTGTGGGAAAATCGAAACGTTATGTTTGTTTAATGTTTTAATTTGAAGACAGTAACAGTCTCCTCGCTGCTCCACAAAGCTCTGATATATTTGTCTGCTGCAATTTTTCAGCTCATCAGTGGAGCAAAAGCTTTGGTGGACATTTCATCACGTGCTTCATGATTTATTCAGTAAGTCTGTTCCCGTTGCACTTTGTGTAGCAATACTGTAAAAGCAAATTGTGACAAACACTTTTTGTGCAAATTGAAAACGTGCATAAAAACAGGTGGTTCCACAACATAACTCACTGTGAAAGAACAACTGGTCTTGTGTCTGCTGTCATTTTACATTTACGTTTGTTGCCCAGGCAGGTTGTTCTCCTCACTGACTCTCAGACCACTCTCACTGTTTGGTAACATACTGTTACCATCTGTTCATGACCTCTTAAACAGCATCTTTTCTTCATGCAGTAAAAGACGTAAAGCAAGTTAAGACACATTTAGTCTATTTAAAAACTTAATGTCTTTCAATGCAGTTGCCCTCCTTGCAGTTTGGCTCAAAGTGTTGCAGTGCACCGACAGAAATATTCTCCAATCAGCAAATATTTGTCTTGATAAAGTAACTGAGACAGATGTTTAGCATTCCACAAAAGAAAACATTTTCATGATGAGACGGCCAAAGACGAGTTCATAAGTGCAGCGCTTGTGTTTTGCAACAGTGGTTTCTGTTGCATCAGCATAGTTAGTGATTCACACATTACAAAACAGTAGGAACCATTTAGGGAAGTAGCTGCTGTTTGCCATTCAGGGTCACTGATGAGAACAAATGTCATATGGCTCATTAGGCAAGCAAGTACTCAATCATTTGAAACTCCTTTATAAATCATTCATCATTTCATGGCACCAGTTTCCCACCTAACATCTCTCTACTTCAGCTGTTAAATTTTCTACCGGGTTAAAAATCCAATGTTTAAAATGCAGATGCAAAGCATTTTTGGAGAGGTCCTGTGTACCTGCTGGTGTTGAAAGAGGTTTTACAAAGCCACTTTCATTAAGCTCCACCATCCTGACTATTCAATCCAAGGTGGCCAGAAAATTGAGTGACATTATTGAATTTCTTCAGCTAGCATGGTGGTTAGCTCTCTGACATTGGAGGTACAAACTGTGAAGGAGTGGGGAGCACAGAATCTTCAGCCTGAGCCTCGCAGCTGACACTTTTAGAAGCTTTGATTGAAACCGTTATTCTACTTTTGCAGGAAACCACAGCCAATGTTTCCACTCCTCACTGGTGTGAGTGCTGTTTACATTGTCAACCACATTGTATCTTTGCAATCAGCCAATCAGACAGGCCTCTTTGTTGATGCCCCAAGATTGTAACTGCCATTTATACTGCCTCAAAAAACATACATTCTCATTTATGTCACTAAGACTGTGCTGGCACAGCAGGCGACTCGATGCAGAGCAACCGTGTGGGGTTGCATTCGCCAATCCAGTACAATTAAGCATAAACCCCGGGCAGATTGCTGCGTAAGGTTACTGTTGGGGATAACGAGGGATAACATGATTGCTGCCCCTTCACCTCTCCAGAGTGTTTTAGCCTCTCGTTGCTAATTGTTTTGGTTTAATAGTGCTGAACCTTTCTGTTTTGGTAAGGTTTCACCGCTCTCATCAGCTACGTTCCATGACACCTGCCTGTGGTGTTTACAGCATGTTGCACTGCCCCTAAGTGGCCAAACATAATCAGTTAATGTAACATCCATCTGACTCCACCTTTTGCTGGTGAACTAAAACATACAGTTTTAACAAACGCAATCTTCAAAAAGACCTTCAAAGACCTTCAAATGATAAGCGCGCTTTGTTTAACCCTTACTCCACTTTGACATGATTGTTATAATCCTTAATTATCAATGAGCAATGTAATAAGAAAGGCTAAATCTTGGGATGATAACAATGTTGTTAGCAGAGAAGCTGTCATCACGATGTTTGATCAAAGGAGAAGGTGGTTACTCCTGACTAGGACATCTTTTTACTCAAAGTAAATCACATATGATTTAAACAGCTGACACGCTGTAAGACTTACTGATTTGAGGTTGGACTCTATCTCTGTGAAGTTCCACTCAGCCAGAGGCAGGCTTAAACTGAAGGGCTACAGAGGGAGAGAGAGAGAGAGAAACAGGAGTGAGAAAAAACGTGCAGGTCAGTGTGAAGGAATAGTTCACTTCATTTACCACTGTGAACTGTGTGCCCAGTGACATATAAAGCTAACAGTTTGACATCTCAAATAGCAGACATATATTAATCTATTAAACAAGATGTCTGTCAAAGTGTTTCTATATGTATGTCACAGTACAGATCTACTGACATCCATAACAGCGCTGGTCCCAGCTTCCACAGTACTCTGCTGATGGCTCCTGAGCAGCAGCTGCTGCAGCTCCTCCAGGCTCATATCCACGTTCTCCACTGCATCTGAAACCTCCACTCTGCACACACACACACACACACACACATTAATATGTAACATGTAAACAGAGACACACATGCTCATTTCCTCACCACTTGCACATCCCCATTCTCTATGTGATCTTGTGTGAGCACCTACCTGTCCAAGGCAGGCCTCTTACTCCTCCTCTCCACCATAGAAGCCACAGAGCCCCTCCCCTCCAGAACAGACTGGACCATTGCGACGGGGAGGACAGGAGGTTCTGAGGAGCACACCTCACAGGAGGATGTCAACGCTACTGCCTCTCCTCCCCCTACACTGCCTCCTTTCCCTCCTCCTCTCACTCCTGGACTCACAGGCTCCTCTTTGATGAGCATCATGCACTTCTCCCTGTTGGTAGAGTTCAATACTGTGAGTCAGAGGTTGCTCCAGGTGGGCCAAGAAAACATGCACTTTCACAAGATAGACAACATTTTTTGAGAAGCTGTTTCATACAGCATTGTCTACATTAACAATTGTATGATCCAATATCCATCTCTGTTTTATTGCATCACCCACCTGGTCTCATCAGGCTGCATCTGGAGGGTCATGGTGGCCTGAGACATGTCAGTAACATCTGATATGATTGGTCCTCCTGTCAGCCCACTGGTAGAGCAAGAAGCGGTTTCACTGGATGGCTGAGGAAGAAGAGGAGAGGACTGATGTGTGTTTTCACTTGGCTGTCTTCTCACTCTCTTTGGTCCCTTTATGTTGCTCATTTAGAATTAATAAGGTTGTTGCATATAAATAAATACATATCTGTATTTTTTTTTGCCATATAAAAAATAGTTGCAGAAACGTATTTCCATGAAAACAGCATATAACTACCATTTGCAGGAATTACAAAATGGTGCTAAAAAATTAAGTCAAAGTGCAGTAACTAGCTGTGCAGTTACTGCATTTTGGTTTTGTAGGCAGCAATTCTGCTCTGTGGCCTGGTTATATCTGGGTTATAAAAGCCACTGTTGCTCTCCACTGTCACAGAGAAACAGACAGCCAAAGCAAAAGAGACAAGTTAAAGCAAGCACACATGGGAGAAGTTAGCCTTCAAGGCATTCTGCCAGAAAGGCTTCAGGAAGACAGATGACAGGTGACAAAGTCTGCATGGGGAGCAGTTCAGGGTGGATGGATGGGTCAAACACACTTTCAACAAGCTGCAAGACTGCTGTTTGTGTCCTGTGTGAAACCAAAAGTCAATGTTGACTTATTACTTTAACCCATGATCTTTTCAAAACTAGCTAAGTACTTTTGGTGCCTAAATGCTCGCAGGTTTGGTTAGACACCTGGACTAGTTGGTTAGGCTTTCTGGCAGAAGAATTCCAGTCAAACTCCTTTTACGTGCAAAGTAAGCTGGTGAGAAAGCCACAAGTCTCAGTTAAAACTAAATGTACTTCTTTCCTCTCCTTAGCTCCCTGTAATCACAAAAATCTTAATTTTAATTAATCAACATCTTGTTGGCATTTCTTCAGGTTGATGACATTATTAAATGAGGTTGCTGTGACAAAACTAAATTTAGTTTTGAATGAAGACAGCTAAAAAACAGCTAAACTAATTTGGCTAGCTAGTCTAGCACATCAGAGTCACAGTAATTGCCATCTCAGCTCTTGGCTCTGGTGGAATTCATTCATCACATATGTATATATAGTAAATAGTACAAAGACACATCGCAAAAACAGAGACACACTCAAAGCCTTGTAGAAATTATAAATAATCAAAATATAGTTTCTTTTCAAAACAAAGTAGTACTTTGTTTCCAAAGTAACAGCAGAGTGCAGTATCTGCACCATATTAGATATCATGTACGGTCATACCAGTGAATCATTTGGGTAAAAAACAGCACTTAAATGTATAAAATGAAGGTATTACAACCTTTCTATATGTGCAGTACCTTCCCAGCCAGCCTATCTCAACATCAGTGCTACTGTAGACAGCTCTGTGCCTTTGTAGGGCAGCATGTTTCCCTAGTGTGACATTACAAACTACAATGCAAACAGTCAATTCACTGCAATCTAAGGTTTTAGTGCATTCAGCCTGTAACAAGGTCCACTCATCTATATACATTCATCTATAGGCCTCCAAATATGTCACTACGCACTGCTTCCCCCTAGTGGTGATATTACATAACAGCTAGGCCACAGTGGCAGGCTGAATGAGATTTATGTCCAGATAATATATTCACTGTGATGTAGTAGATATGCCATATTCCAATTACACTTTAAATTTACATTCAAATAACTGCTGAAGAAAGTGATTATTTTATTAGGACTGGTGTGTGTAAATCAACTGGCTTGAAAGATCCATGGCAAAGCACTTAGAAAGGCCAGCCAGTAACTTGAAGTTGATGTTTACCGCATGTGGCTGCCGGCACTTTGTGCTGAACGTGGTCAGCAGCACAGCAGTTTACTTGTTAAAGCTCCCAGCAAAATGTGTCACTGAGCATGAAACATTGCGCAGGAGATTGATTTTTGGAAAAGATGCAAATGTTTTACTACTCTAGGAAAAAACTAAATTAAGATAATCTTACTAATTACATACTTGCTGGACTTTAGGAGAGATGAAGCAGAGTGGTAAACACATTAGTTCTATAATTTGCTCACCGACTGGATGTAGAAGGGCTCGTGCATGGGCTCCATTTGATGACTATGGCTGAACTTGGAAGCGGGAGGGCTGGGAGATCCATCGTCCAACATCAGGGGCCTGGAGGGAACAGGTGTTTTAAATCAGTTAAGCATCAGTAGTGAATACAGCTATACACAGCTGAGGACAGAAGGGCAGAGTACTAATTAGTGAATGAATATAAATTATTATACATGGAGGCTTTATTGATTGTCTGTTGAGTACTTTAGTGTTTCTCTTGTTTTTGAAGGTGCTGAATGGGACAAATGTTACACTTGTTTACTCTACAAGGTAACCTTTATACCTGCAAAACATATCAACATGTTAACATTGCCATTGTGAACATATCAGCACTGGCTGCTGATATTAGCATTTAGCTTTGTTTTTTTTAAATACTTTTGGAGCACTCCTTTTTAGATAGTTGTTGTGTGGATGTGACAGGAAATGGGAGATGTGGGGTGGGTGAGTGAGTCAGGGGATAAGTGTGACATGAGTGGGTGGATGCTCAGATGGTGGACATTCAGAAAGAGGATTAAAGAGCCAGAAGTCCAGACATGACTACCATTAAAAGATGGGCAAAATCACACATTTGCAAGGTAGCACAATGACCCTGAAATACACATTTCTAAAGCACTTTTGTGTTCCAGCGTGCCTTTCCTTTCTCATGTCGGCCTTGTTCACACTCAGCAGCAAAGCTGAGCCAGCATTTTACACACACAGGCTGTAGCAGGGTCATGCACTCTGCTCTGCCTTTACTGTGTGTGTGTGTGTGTGTGTGTGTGTGTGTGTGTCTGACTGACTGATTCAGCACTTGTCTCCATTCACAGCGCTTGTTGAGTTAGATTGTTCAGTTTGTCAGCTGAGCCAGCCCTTCCCTCTGCCCCACTGTGGCCCTGTTTGTCTCACTTTTGTTGATTGCTCCACTGTGTGTGTTTTGTGTGTGTGTGTTTTGTGTGCATGCGTGTGTGTGTGCGAGCATGCGTGCGTGCGTGTGTGTGCGTGCGTGTGTGTGTGTGTATGTTCGTGTGCGTGCTTGCATGTACTCACAGCTTTCTCTTTAGGCCCACAGTGCTGGGTGTGTTGGACTGCATCTGGCTGAACAGAAACTGAATCAGCTGGCAAAGAGAGAAAAAGCACAGCATGAATCAGCACCCTCCTCCTCACACACACACACACACACACACACACACACACACACAAAACACACTGATCCGTTATTTTCTTCCATTGCTTTTCTTAAAACATAAAAGCAGAAAAAGGAAAATAATTTTCATTGTCATTGTCTCAAAACATATTAGTGATGTTATGATGTGAACTGAGGCCTGACACACATTCTCTCTTACACTGTAATATGTTGAATAACCAAACATGAGCCTGGAACAACGGCGACATTGGATCTTTTACGCAAAGTTGAACAGCTTAGCACATGAGGACAAAAACTATCCTTTGTGTATCACAGTCAACCTAATTAGCAGCCAAGATCCTAGGTCGCTAGATCCACAACCATGAACATAACAGAGAGGAAAACAATGTTCAGTTTCACACAATTGCAGATCTCCGACTGGTTATAGTAGCAGTAGTAATATTTGTTATTCAGAGCTAATAGGAGGAATAATCCAGAAGTACATTTCCATAGTATTATCGCTTCTTGTACCATCACTTCCACACACACAAACTCAGCGCACACAGGAGAAAACTTGCACATACACACACCCTACGCTACATCGGAGTTCATCTGAAGTATCTCACAGTAAAAAGCTTTAGAGAAGAAACGTCAGCAAGATAAGGATGTAATTCACTTTAAATGGTTGTGTTGTGACACAAATGACTTGCTGTTCATGGCATACAAGCACACACACACACACACACACACACTGACCTTGTTCATGACTTTCTGTTGCTGTGTGTGGTTCTGTCTCAGTGAGACCACCTCTCTCCACAGCACTTCATTCTGCCTGCAAACAGGAGGAGGAGGATGAATACGACAGAGGCGGTGGAGAGAAAAAGGAGAAACACTAAAACAATATCATCACTTGATATCAATACTTGAAATATCATCACAATACCAAGTTTTTAACTTAATCTTAAGAATCTTAAGCATATTAACCCAAGCATAGCTTGTTTTACAGGCAGTCAGTTAAACAGCATTAAACATTTTTTTTCTGTTTCCTAGTGATAAAACTGACTGCAGTGATACACACACTGACAAACAGTTTAATACCCTCCTAATCTTTTCTTTTTCACTAGTCTGGCCATGAATTCTATTCTATTCTGGGATGTTTTTAATACAGGTGTGACCCTCCAACCTGCCGCTAAAGAGTGTGCCCGTTAAACTGGAGGGGCGGCTGTGGCTCAGGAGGTAGAGCGTTGGCCGTTGGCCGTTAATCGGAAGGTTGGTGATTCAATCCCTGGCTCCCCCCAGGCTGCGTGTCGAAGTGTCCTTGGGCAAGACACTGAACCCCGAATTTCCCCTGGCGGCTGTTCCGCCAGTGTATGAATGTGTGTGAATGTTAGTTCTGTTTGAGCACTTAGGCTCAGTGAGTGAATATGTGTGTGTGTGAATGGAGAATGCAGAAGTAGTGTAAAAGCGCTTTGAGTAGTCGAAAAGACTAGAAAGGCGCTATACAAGTACGGAGCATTTACATTTAAACCTAAAACAGTACATCACCACTTTAGCACTGCACTCTTATACATTATGGACATTGTTTTAAGTATCAAAATTTATGCAGCTCAACCAGAGATGTCATCATTTTTATTCCATGCATTCATCTTCCTTGTCAAAACCTGGCGCCTACGTTACCCACAATGCAACTCGCCCGATAACAGTTTGGTCAGAGATTCTGGTGTGCCATGCTGGTAGAGGCTAGGTATGAGCCGACAGCCTCCAGCAGAGATGATGAGCGTGCTACAGTTACATGGAGCTCTGTAGCTCCACAGCACCCTTTTATTTTCATTTCGCAACTTGTAGCCTTCAGCCCCAACTGAGGGTGACTCAAGGCCATTTGTCAGACTTTACACAGCTCCCTCTGGAGACACAAAAGATTCACACACGCAGCAGTACTGTGTGTAAAATGAATGTAGTTCCCCTGTAATATTGCACTACACTATTGACTGTAAGACTTCTCCCAGAGTGTTTTACTTGAGGGGGTGTAACTACAGTACAAAAGGCGTTGACGTAGAAATAAGACCAGCATGTAATTCAGACTTCAGACTTATTGACTGATTGTTCATTGCACACACACACACACACACACACACACACACACACACACACACACACACACAACACACACACACACACACACAAAGACACTGGAAATGTTCTAACCTGACACTGAAGTGTGTCCCCATTCAGCCCTATGGGCCCTTCTCTTGCCACTGCTCTTTGATATAAAACTCATCCACTTCTCCTCTGTATGACTGTATCACTACGTATGGAGTCACCACAAGAGAGTGTGATTTTACTCTTCCTGCCCAGGTTTGATCGTTACATACACTGCACCAGCAGTGCTTTATTGTATCTGACACCATGAGAGTGTAGCTGTTCATTCTTCCGTACTTAGGCTTGCTATTTTGAGAGCATAAGTGCGACCACACTGACAATTGTGGCAAAATGCAGTGCACTGAGAGTTCCCAGATGGTGTATTCATAATTGTCAAACAGGTGAGTGTGGAACACTGGACAATTCACACCCTCAACGGTCGCCATCTTGGCAGCGGAAAGGGAGGAACCACCAACCTATTTTCAAACTTGTGAAAATGGCAGCAGATGAAGCTGCAGATTACACACAAAAGCAAGTAAAAGTAAACGTATGTTCATTTTTATGAATTTTTAATAAAATTTAATTGAAGTCAAGTGAGCAAAAAAGCCTGGCATCTTTGTTGGGCTCTGGCAAGACCTGTCCAGTCTGCTTAGTGGAGGGGTCAATCAGAGATTGTGGTCTGTAAACCAGGCCTGCAAACTAACTCTCTAGTGAGATAGGAATAGGAAATAGGTGACAGTTCTGAGAGTAGGGCTGAACTTCACTTTGCAATGCATTGCCTTCACTGTGTTGCTGCTGCCACTGGGCCAAACAAAGAGAAATTACAATTTAAAAAAAAACTACAACAAAACAAACATTTTCTGCTCAAAACTAGCTTGCTGCTTGTATGTGATTTGGTTCAGCCAAAAACTCTAAAACCTCCCAAACTGTGATGAAACAGACACTCTGAGGTCCATGATGTATGTTGAGGTCAAGCAGGATCCTGATTTAAGTATGGACAACCTGCGAACAAGCCACAGGGTTGGCTTATCTTTCATTTAAAAACAGCAAATTAGTTTGCAGCTACGGTAAACAGGGTCACATTCTCAGGGCTCATTCTGATTGGCTGAGCATGCATGCGGCAAACAGCTGATGAGCTCTGGTAGAGAGAGAAGGCTGTGTTCATAGACCTACTGTTACATTATACAGAATACAACCCTCATTTCTGATCTCGAACTCTGTGATGGGTCATTTAAAGCAATCAGGAAACACATGAAACTACTTTCGCATCATATATCAAGACGTGGTTTTCCATTTAGGTTTTAATGTTAATTTTAATTAACATCACAAAAGAAAAAGTCTGTGGTGGAACATTTTCTAAAAGCATTGTCCTTTTATGTGCACACGCACACATCTGGTCATCCTTTCTAAGAATGTCGTTATTGGTGTGTGTGTCTGTGTGTGTGTATGTGTGTGTGTGTCAGTCAGGTGAGCAGGTGAACATTCTCTCCTCTCATTAGCAAACAATGCTGAGCACAAAGCAGCTCCACCACACAATCGACACAGAGCAGCTATTTTCAGCAACAATAGCCTCTAGAGAAAAAGTCAATTCATCCACTGCGTGATTTGTTCCAACTTAGCAAAAGGAATAACGGACAGGTCAATTTTTAAGGCCATGCATTTTTTTATTGGTATTTAACCTTACAAAGCTCTGGTCACAGTCAGCCTGCCAAGTCATCACTCAGTGGACAAATTTACTGTCTTTGTCTCTCTTTGTAAAATATTTTGTGCCCACTACACCACACAAATAACTGTCAAAGAGTCAAATTCACCTAACCTGAGTATATTTATTTTTATTTACACCAATTTCACACCATAACCGCATTAAACTGTAGGGAGGCACTGGGGCAAACATTAGTTGTTGGGCCTAACCCCTCTCATTGGGTATGTACTCTGTCACTTTCAAGTTCCCACTGAGAGGGCGTTCTGACAGAAAACAGCATTAAAACTACACAAAGGGCAATAATGGTGAGGGCGTGTTGTTTCAGGTGGTGGTGAGACAATGAGATAAGATCCAGGATGTCCACTTTCACTAATAGATCCATGAGTTTGAAGTTTGAAGACACGGCTCAGAGGTTATAATATTATAAGACAGGATTTATCACCACCACTTATCAGGTTATCAACACTGCAATTATTTGTGTATTTTGTAGCAATTTTGTAGCAATCACAAAGTCAGGAGTAGAAATACAGCGTTTAATGTAACCTAGCAGCAGTGTACACTCGCACGTACTTGACTGACCAGTGCGGTGCCTTGCCAGATGGCGCTGTTTTGCGGGGTTGTGAGTTAACCTTTTTGCAGAGGGTGCTGTTGTCTGTCTGAATACAGCCTCAAGTACAGTGCACACACTGCAGACTATATATGGCTGATTCAGACCTGAATAATACTTGGCCCCATGTTTCCTGTGTGTCACTTAACGGGGATCAGTTGTTAACACAAGCATAGTGTTAACCAAAATAATCCATGTCTGATGAAGGTGCCCCCTTTGCCTTTGCCTGTTCAGATAACTGCTGGGTCACATCACTGACCCACTGCGGATTGAGTGCCTTGCTCAAAGGTACTTTGATGATAATTGTTTTAGCTAAGCAAATACTTTGAACCAGCAAAAAACTTCACTTCTCTCACAAAACAATATTTCCCCCAAATTGACATGGGAGATTAATCCTCCCTGTATTATGAAAAGAAAACATGTTGCCGATGTTTAAACTCGGAATACGTTAAACCATTGCCCTGCTAGTGTCAGTCACACATGTAAGGTAAGGCAGCATGGATTTTGTTGGAGTACTTGTGGGGCCACAGCACACACAAAAAACCTCTCTACTCACTGTTTCATGTCCTGCATCTGACACTCCATGTTGTCCTGCTGTGTTCTGAGAAGCTGAACTTCATACAGCAGTTTACTGAGGTCCTCCTGACGAACTTTGGTCTCTTCACTCTTCACTATGGATACCTGAACACACAAAATATAGCCTTATTTGGTAACTTCAGATATAGCACATACAACCATCTTCCTTCTGTTTTGTGAGAAGAGACCTCAGTGGAATGGTAGTGTTGCCCTGTCCACTTTGGTCTCAACAACTGTTGGATGGGTTGTCAGTAAATCTGGTACAGTATGTCCCCCTCAGGGTGAACTGTAATAACTTTGGTGATCTATTCACTTTTCATCCCGCACCATCATTTGATCAAACATGTTTAAAACCAAAAACTTGTAAAACTTGACAATGTAATTTGTGTTTTGTGTTATTTGTAAAATGCTAGCCTGCTAAACTAAGACGGTCAACATGGTAAACATTATTTCAGCTAAACATTAGCATGTTAGCATTGTCACTGTGAACATGTCAGCATGCAGCATTTAGCTCAAAGCAATGCTGTGCCTTACAGACAAATCCAGGTTGTAGGCAGAAGCTCGTACAAGCCGCCATTACTACAGTGACACCTCACATTTAAACCCACATATAATCCTGTAATCTATGTAAATGATTTCATGTTTTGCATGTTTGCTAAGAAATCTGTCCAGGAAATCCTGAAAGGCCAGTTTTATCTTGAAACTAGAAGGGCACTCGGAGAGTGCAGCCATCCGCTAAGGCTGGTAATCCACCCTTCCTCCAAGTTGATCCGACAGTAGTTTTTCCGTAAAATTGCCGACAGACAAACAAATGGCACCAAAAACATAACGTCCTCGGCGCAAGGCAAATATAGTCATCCAATTCCATTAAAATAAAGACTTTTCAATGAAATTAAGTCCAGTTTTAACAGAGGGCATTAAGTTTTGGTGCTGTTATCAGCTGTTCCAACAACAAAGAAACACAGAACACAGACTTAAGAAAAGTAAAAAAATCTATTTTGCAGCTTGCTGACAAAGAAATGACAGATAAGACAGCTAAGTTGCATTCTGCCTACACAGGTTCAATAATGAGCCGCTCCCCTTCATAGGTTATGTAGCTGCTTCTCTTAGTCTTGTTGCTCTGACGGTCTAAGGATTCAGGGTGTCATCTACACTAAAGACGATATAGACTTTTGAGGTTTGTGATTTTGGGCTATGTATTTAAATTTGTCTTGGTTTGACTCTGTGATTTATTTGGCTGAAGGAAGCCTCTTTATAACAGAGTAGATGACGTTAATGTGTAAACACATGTTCAAAGTAAATCTAGTGTAATAAAGATGTGGCGATTGCATCATTTACATGCTTTATTTATACGTGCACGTCTCCATTATTTGTGTGTGTCCATACCTTCCTCTTGATGTGTTCTAGCATGTGTTCGTGTCCCTGGAGGAAGTACAGATGCTGGAACTCTGTATCGTCTCTTTCAGGCTTCACCAGACCACTCTGCTCAATGTTCACCACCTTACGGAAACCATCTAGACACACACATACAAAAGCCAACACAGACACAATGTATACATATATATACTGTAATGGAGAAAATAGAAGGGAGGAGAAGAGACGAGTTTACTCACACATGTTGAGCTGTCGAACGAAGCTCGCCATGTTGTTGTGCTTAAAGTACTTTGGCAGAACTTCCTTGGCAAAGCGTCCCTGGTCAAACACATGGAAACTAGTCCCAGTCTGAAATAGAGAATAGTCAGGAATGTAGAGTTAGTTAACAATATCTCTGATCATATCTCAGACAATGTAGAGAGAGGGAGTATTTACAGTCAAGACAGACAAGACAGAATCACACAGCCTGTGATGGCTGAATCAAAGTGTACTATACTGCAAACAGTACCTCCAGTGACAACTTTTGCAGTGATAAGGAACTTAAAATCAAACATGTAAAATAGTGGCAGCTCTGTTAGACCTCTTCAAACAAATTAAGGACTTCAGAGCATGTTCTAAAAAGTTCAAATAGGCAAGATAAGACTAAAAAATTAGTACAAACTAAGAGACTGTTGAATTTAACACTCATTTGAGCATGTTTAGCTAGTAATTATAATATTTCCCACAGAATTTGTGAATTGTAAATTGCATAAATGATCTGATTAAAGTGCCATAATGCTCTACAGATAACAGATAGCTGTTTGAAGTCATTTCACTGTGATGTTTACCCTTTTTAGATTCCATTAAGCACTTTTGTTTCATTTGTTAATCAATGCTAAGTGTATAGTGACATACACTCATACTCATATGATAATGTTCTACACGACTCACCACCTGTGACTAGATGGATAACTACTTACGTATGTGAAATAATGTTACCTTTATGATGAAAGGAGTTTTGTAAGGAGGTAATATATTTTCCCCACAGCACGGGATCTATTCATCATTAGCCAAATTCAGCACAATCAGACTGTCTCTCTCTCTCTCTCTCTCTCTCTCTCTGTCTCTCTGTCTCTCTGTCTCTCTCTCTCTCTCACTGTGAACGATGAGTCATGCTCTCTCTCCCAACATTACAGTCTTAGTAAGCAACTGCAGCTCCCTTTTACTCTGAAAAACCGTCTAGGTGCATACTATTGTGTATTGTGTAAATTATTAAAGTACTTAACATTGGGAGTAAGATAAATCCATTTGTATGACAGGTGTGACATTTAAAAGTTCTAATAAGACATTGCTGTTAGTGATTTAGTGATGCTCACTTGCCTACCAATAGTCAGACAATGCAACAGCTGATGCTGCAAACTCTAACTAAATGTCATGGGACTGGACAGCATCTGTCTCTGTTTGCCTCCCTACGAAGAAGAACAGAGAAACTGCCCTCTTCCTGTTTATCACTGATGCCTCATCTTTGTGTCACACATTAGTCCTGTACAACTCATTCCCTAGGACAAACAGCAATAAACACAGAAAAAGCCACATATGGTCTCTTTTTGTGTCATCTAGACAGTGCTATGAAAATTCACTCAGAAAGTTATGGATTTTTTTCATGGAAAAATACGTGATATTAAAGTAGTTCTATTTTCTCACAGAAATCAAAATCTATAGCCACTTATCCTGGGTCACATGTCAAAAAGTGCTAATAGCAGGTAAAAGTGGTCATCAGTAATGCATTTTCAACACTAAATAAAACATGCTAATTTGGCAGGAGGATACACACCAATTAAACAGATCCCTCACTTACGTGCAGGCTCACAACCTTATATGTGCATTATGGTGGCTCATTACTGTAAAACACTGTGAAATACTCTGAAGAAGGGAGTACCCATAGCAACAGCACCAACTCAGTATGGCAGAGTGAGTCTACGGTGTTGTGTAATTACTGTCAGAAGGGCGAGACAAAAGTTTTGCACTGAATGTTTAACATTCATGTGGTGTTGAAATAATCAGAAAAGATTTTAAAAAATGAAAATTCACTTGAATGCCCCCTCAAGTCGGAACAACAACTCGAACATTTTTCAAAATGTTTGGTGCCTGACTTGCAGACTTGACATCATACTATGCAAAAACATGGCGGACAAATGTATATGCTTTTTATGAATTCGCATATTGCATATCAATTTTATGCTCACATGTAATTTGTAATATGGTATAAGGTTGTAACCGTAAGTTGCTGTCCAAGTAGAGTGACCCAGATTAGTTATTTATTAGCATCAACACTGATAACAAGTCAGGTAAAGAGATATTTTAGTTGTTTTAGGGAATGTAAATGGCGCAACAAATCTGAGACAAAATCGCTCCACTTCAAACTGTTTCAGCATTCTTGGATAGCAACATCACATACATAACAACCCATCACCCAGAGGCCATACAAAAATGTCCATGTGATTTGCACATTACGACTTAAAGCTCATGAACAAACCGAAGTCGAAGGAATGACTTACCAATTCGGGAAACGGAACCATTCAAAGAGCATGTGAATGCAGCATGAAAAACTTTAGCTAATAATACTTCTGCAATTTTTCTTATGGATTTTGACTGCAGGGACTTTTAAATGTAATGGAGTATTTCTACATGGCAGTATTGGTACTTTTAACTAGGTAAAGGATCTGAGTGGGCCTACTTCATCCACTATTGTACTGTACTGTTCCTCCCTCTACAGCAAGACTTAAACCAGCTGTCCATACATCAAAGGCCAGCTAATTCCTTATTTTAAAATATTAGCTTTATTAATTGTCTTTTGTGTCATTGCTTTATATTATATTTTCACATTTGTAATATTATAAAAGACAAATTAGACCCACCGGCAGTGTTTTTTTTTTTCTTCTGGGGCCATACCACTTTGCAAGTTAGCTTGTTGCTAAACAAGCAAGTTGTTGGAAAGCTAAACAAGTATGGAAATAGCAGTAGCGAGCCTAAAAAGCAGCAAATCCAACTAGTTAGCTTGCTAAACAAGTGCTTGGCAGGAACGAGCATTGATAGCGACCACCTGAGTAGGTAATTAGTTCACCTCCTGACTTATTTTTGACTTGTGCGATACAATGTCACTTTCTTGTCAAAATGGGCTCTTCCAAAATAAAGAACAGTGGGTAGATGGCGAACACTAGCACTAGTGTGTGTTCACGAGGAGGAGAGTGGTGGTAGAGGTGGTTTAGAGGACATAGTTCTTATATTGTCTGTTTTTGTAAACTGAAATTACTATTGATGAATGTGACCCCTGCTCTGAAACACACTGGTAGAAATGTAAGGCCACAGCCAGTTACATCCCTCCTTGAGTTATTAAAGCATCATGTACAATATGTCCTGAGGACTGACTTACAGCGCTCCAGCAGATGAGGTGGTTGGTATCTGGATCCTCCACCAGGGTCCACAGCTTGGTGAGAAAAGCTGGAACATTGCTGGCATAGCTGCCATCTACACCCATGGCACCTGGAGACTCCTGCATACTGACACCTGTCCACTGCCAAGACGGCTCACTACAGTAAACTAAATTTGTGTGTGCTGTGCGTGTGTGTGTGTGTGTGTGTGTGTGTGTGTGTGTGTGTATGTGTGTGCAGACTACCAGACTAGTCCATGTTTGAGAAAAACTCCACGGCGATCCGTTACTGATAATCCCAAGTTTGTCTCAGTCTCTTCGATTCCATTTCAATCAGTCAAACTGTCTCTGCCTGTCCTGGTCGACACAATCTCACCTGGTCTCTGATTTCTCTAGTCTCTAGGTTTGTTTTTTCTTTCTTTCTCTTTTCTTACCTTCTGTCTGTTTAATATACCCCCTTTAATCTATCTTTGTGGCTCTTTCAGTTTCTTTCCCTCTTTTGCTCTCCTCACTCCGTCCTCCCAGCCACACCAGTCCTCCAACTGAATGTCATCACAGAAGGTCCACGTCAGCACACACACACACACACACACACACACGTTCAAGCCCACCACCCCCCCCCACCACCACCCTGCCACCGGCCTCCTGCTGACAATCAAGAGACCGCCCAGTAAAACAATACAGTATCCACACAAAAGCGTCAATAATACATCACTGTCCAACCATCAAAAAGGCAGCTGGTTAAACTGAATAGTGCACGGCTCAGTGTACCTCTATGGCATATAGAAAAGACATGTCCCTTATTATTTCTGAGAATTTTCATAAATGTCTTGATGTTGTTACAAAGTGGAAGTACTGTACTGTTTGTGCAGTAACACCTCTATACTCACCTACTTATTAAACCCTTTAACTTCTATAACAAACGGAGACGTTATAATGTCTCACTACGTATGTTGGTGTAATTTCGTAGTGTAGGGTCACACTAGAGAGGGGACCTTACAGGAAGAGAAGTATGAAGTGACTGTAGTCTGTCCAACACTTTAGTCAGTGATTTAAGTTGTGTTCAGATCCTCAAGTAAAATTACTTAATATTATACAGTATATGCTATAATAATATTAATGCAGAGTAGAAGTATACAAGTACAAATCATGCCTTCAAAATCTTACTTAAGTAAAAGTAAATTATTATCAATATAGTATACTTCAAGTATCAAAAGTAAAAGTACTCATTATGCAGTAGAATGGCTTCTGTCGATGTCATAATATTACACTTACTATACTATTACTGCTTTTACAGGTTTTGTATTTAAAATCCTAATCTGTAAGCTGTAATATTAAACATTAATGTAGTGGAGCGACTACAATACTTTATACTACAAGATTTTCCTCAGAAATGCACTGGAGAAGAAGTGAATCATAAAATGGTAACACTCAAGTGAAATTCAAAATTATACTTACAGTATTTCAGTATGGTAAACTGACACAAGTCTAGAACAATAATTTATCTTCATCACTGGCTGGATTTACACAAAATTTGTTGTGGTTTTTGTTGAGTTCCCAGAGATGATTTCCTCTCCTTCAGTGACACCATCAGGTCAAAATTTCCACTTATACACAAGTTAAATAAAAATCTAAGGGGCAGAACCCTGTTGAATTTATTAGACCAATGAAGGAACATGAACATTTTCCATTGTGGGCACTTCATCCTTTTCTATAGCAGCACTCTATATCAACCATTTCTTGTTGAGAAGGTGACAAAGTAACACATGATTTGATCTTGTACAACTTTGTTTATTTGATGTAAATTTTACACTGGCAACAATGGAACACTGAGTAATACATTTTATAATAATAATATTTATGATTATAATTATAACATAATTATAATTTATAATAGTTTAATCTGATAAGATATAATGTTATGTTTAACAAACTGTAAACTACACAATGACTACAATTAGCAGCTTTGTTGGATTCACTAAAGAGCACAGTGTAATTTAGAAATAATTTTCTTTCCTCATGTAAAGTTATTGTTTTTTGTTTTTGGCTACCTGGGCTGGCAGAAAGAATTTGTAAACATGACAATAACATACAACTTTAAAGTTGATATGGTGAATTTGTTAGCACTTATTTACACACTGAGCAGATATGGACCAACATTTTCATTAATTCAGAGTCATGTTTCTGGCCAACTGATTTAAATTTATTTATTTATTCACTCTCTGTTCAATCTCTGCAAATCCTGGTGGAAATATCTGGCTTTAGCTGCTGTTCTCCAGTTACTCACTAACTAGCTACTGTTGTTGTACAGTAGCTGCAGGTACTGGATTACTGATTACTGGATCATATTCATGATTAAACCTCTATCTTGTATCAGATTTTTAAATTTTGAAATTGCTGTTTAGTGTAAACGGCTGGCTGTGTCATGCAGGCTGTCATTCATGAGTTCCAGAGGCGGGCTGACACTGTTCGTCTCAGTGTTTTCCACTGCACCACTAAAGACACTGAGTTATATCCAGGGTAAGTAGAGAGTATAATTTGTGTTGGAATAAAAATAATAAAAATATATAAAAGGCTTATCATAGGAATATCTCTAATGGGGCAAGCAGGGTAACAGGGGATATGACCCAAATGCAGGAGACTGAGGCAGAGCAGATGCTGTTCAGTAAGTATTAACACAAAATGATACAGAAGATGAGGGGTCTGTATGGGATAGATGACAACCCTGAAAACTTCCTCAATGAGAAGGGAGCTTGTGAAGCCAGAGATCTTCATGCCTTTTCTCTATAGGGAGTGAAAACGCATGTGTTGTGGTTCTCATTCAAAAAATGTGTCTCATCACTGTGATATGGCGCATTGACCTATTCAGTTGGAATTGTTACAAGGTGCAGTCAGAATGACCTGCTAATCAGACAAAATCAGAATCATATGTAGTGTACTGTTTGTATGTATATACAGTATTTATGTTGATTCTGTCTTTCCTACTCTAATTATTTGTTATTTTTTCTTTACTTCCTCCCTCCTTGCTTTCCTTTATTACTTTTACTTTTTTTCCCCTTTGGTTGCTGTCTTATTTCCTGCCTTCCTTCCTTTTTAGCCATGCCAGCAGCATCTACTAGATGGACTAGCAGAAAATTTAGTGGAGGCATTCATGATTCCCAGACAATGTATCCCAATGATCTTCTGACTTTTGATGAAGTGCCACAAGCAGGTTAAGTTTTTTCCTGTTTGATTGATTGCCATGAAATTTGCTACAGACATGCATGTTACCTTCAGGATTAATTGTAATAACTTTGTGATCCCCTGACTTTATGTTGCCATCATCAGGTCAAATGTTCAGTTTGTCAAATACTTTGATTTTAGGGCCAAATATCTTTGAAACTAATGACCAGCCTCAGCTGGACTCTGCTTTTAGTGCTAATTCAGAACTGAAGAAATCTCAACTATGTCCACTGGGCCTTGGTTTTAACCCACCTTGGATAACTATGACCTGAATGACTGAAAATCTTAACAGACTGTTTATTATGTTCTTTCTAATTACATTCAGTCTTCTTTTTTCATACTTACTTCCGTTGAGCAGGGCAGTTTTTCTGCAGTGCAGAGGGATTCTATTTGGTGCAGCTTGATGTTGTTTGGCATTTACTACAGAGATGACCACATACTTTCTTAATAGCTCCATCAGTTGATGATGACGATGATCATGATGTGCTTACTTATACAATAATACAATGATAAAATCAGACACAGACACCAGTATAGAGAGCACATATATACACACTATAAACAAAAACAATATAGACAGATTGACAACTAGTGCAATCAGCAGAGTGCAAAGGATGCAGGAGTAAATTATTATTATGATTACTATGTACACATCGGAGGTGGATGAGATATACAGGTACACACACACATACATGCATACATGTACACATGTACATAGTGTGATAAGCGCAAAGAATGCTGGAATAAAGTATTATGTGCAGGTGTTCTGTACTTGAGGTAGGTGGATTTGGCAGACAGTATATACAATATGACAATATAACAATATAAACTGTGTGAACAGCACTGAAGTAGATAATGGTGAATAAATAGTAAGTGGTAACTAGTAAACAGGTGGCTGATTAGAGACAGAGTTAGTGGGTAATTGCACAGGAGTTGTTCCTGACCCTCTGAGTCAGCTGTTCATCAGAGTGATGGCTTGTGGGAAGAAACTGCTCCTGTGTCTGTCGGTTTTGGCATACAGAGCTCTGTAGCGTCTACCAGAGGGGAGAAGCTGGAGCAGGTTGTGTTTGGCATGAGATGGATCTGCAGTGATGTTTCCTGCCCGTTTCCTGACTCTGGAAATGTCTGGGATGACGGTGTTGAACACCGAGCTGAAGTCAACGAACTGGATCCTTGCATATGTCCCTGGAGAGTCAAGGTGCTACAGGATGTAATGCAGTCCCAAGTTGACTGCATCATCCACTGACCTGTTAGCTGTGTAGGCAAACTGCAGGGGGTCCAGCAAGGGGCCTGCAATGTCCTTCAGGTGGGCCAACACCAGTCTTTCAAAGGACTTCATGACTACAGATGTCAGGGCGACAGGCCTGTAGTCGTTTAGTCCAGAGATGGAGGGGTTTTTGGGGACCGGGATGATTGTGGAACGTTTGAAGCAGGAGGGAACTTTACACAGCTTCAGTGATCTGTTGAAGATCTGTGTGAAGATGGGGGCCAGCTGGTCTGCATAGATTTCAGGCAGGATGGTAGCACACCGTCTGGACCAGGAGCCTTCCTGATCTTTGAAGTTGGAGTTGGAGCGGGGGAGGGGTGTGACTGTGGGTTTCTCAAACCTACAATACAAACCATTCAACTCGGTATAAACCTCAGAGTACGCACAACCTAAGAGACTCTGTTCAGTGCAAATATAGCTGTTAACCCAAGGTATTAAAAAAAATCTTCCACTTTGTGAAAAAAAGTTCTCAAAGAAATTGTGACCAACATGAAGGGGGCCTTCAAAAATCCTGACAATAAATTTGCTGTTGTTGTGTGTTTGTTTGCTTGTTTTGGTTTGTTTGTTTGTTTTTCATTTTTAAAATTTTACATTATATTTTACATTATACTTAAACTATTTATGCTATTACGATATAAGTAAACTATTACTGTTATTTTTACAATTTGAGAAACAGCCACAGAGAGAGGATCAACTGGTCCATCATAATCTTCCCATGTTACTGCCGGTATGTTTAGACACGTGGGAAAGTTGCTACTAAAAGTAATTTTCAAGCTGTAATTTACAGCAGTTTGCACTAAAAGGGATTTGCAACAGTTATCAGTCAAGTAGTATGTTTTTGTATTAAGTAGTTGCATTTGATTATACAATATACTACATATTTACTGATGCAAATAAATCTTAAGTAGCATCAGAAAAATTCACTAACATATACTGAGTTATTATTTAACATCAGTCCATATATTAAGACCATTCAATCAGTTGCTGCCTTTATTTGCATATACTGTCAATGGATTATAAATATGTACGGATTCTAAACTTTTGTTATGATACTTCTATGTTGAAACAGACTGGTCAAGCACGCTCTGGAAACAAAATAACCTTAATTCTGTAAATAAAACTTGATTCTGGTGAATTCTTATTCACTTATTAGTAATAAAGTAACCCTTGCTCAGTGTGGAGGCCAGAGTTCATTACTGATAACCCTAATGACCTAATGGCCTGCAGTCCTTTGATGACAACTACAGGCCTGGAACCAATAAAAAGGCTGTAGACGGTCCCATAGCGTTTGGCCAGCTGGGGATAGAGACACAGTTGATTATTATCACTGGGACTTAGGTGATATGACCTTTATGCAGTGCACTTATCAGCCACTATAATGACTCGGTTAGATATTAGGAGGGGTAGGTGGTAGCAGTAAAATGAGTGAGCTTACTTTTAAGCACATATTACTGATATATCCACTTTGATATTTCTCACCTAACAGAATGAACTATCTGTGAAGATTTTCTTTTCTTCTGGATTTCAATGCTGATAAATTATTAAGTATATGATGACAGAATAAGTCACCCTCGAGGAATGTTTTTGACCTATTTAGCCAAGAGCTAAGCTCGTCAGGAAAGGCTGGCAGTCAGAATGGCAGCAGCAGCATTTTCTGCTTATGCTGCTTACTTTATTAAATTAACTGTATTTTTTTAAAATCCATGTTTTTTCTCAATCCTCAGAGTGTAAATTCAGACACATACAGTATGAAAACAAAGTAAAAACACAGATCCAAACATAGTGACCATTTTTGGATTGAAAGACCATGTCTCTCTAGAATGTTTCCCATATGGGTTATTAAATCTTAAATAATCCATCAGTATGTGAATTCAGTTTATAAATATAATCAGTAGGTTCTCTTGATAACATTATTCAACTTTACCCTCTCCAGATAAGCAATGGGGCTCTCCAGATTGAGCTGCAGCAAGTTTCCAAAGATGGGGATGGGTCGAGAGCATGGAGGGAAATTTTTGGCCCTGTGCAACCTTTGCACAGTCATGTGGCCTGCAGAGTTATTGCATCAGGTCATTCACTTCTTACCCACTGATTTAACCCGAAGATCTGCAGAAACCAGTACCTAAATAAAGTACGGCCACCACAGTTGTTACTGACACAACAGATAAAACAACTAAAACTTTAATACCATACTAAATATTCCTCACTGGATTGTTTGATGTGAGGAACTCTTTCTATGGTCCCATAACCATGGCCATACATGGATTTGGCCTTTACTTTTAGTTTTTCAATAAACTTACTTTGCACTTGCCAATAACCTCCCATGCTTAACAAATTTCTGAAATGTGCAATTGACCCAATTGCCTATACTACATCTTCACATCATTTTGAGGTTCAAAATGTAACTATGACAAGAATTCATTCAATTGTGAAGAAAAATCTCTGGATCAAACAAAGTCATTATGGAGAGGCACAAAATTACCACAAAGATACACAAAACAACCACAAACAAACACACCACAACTACAAACGGCTGTGTCCCTTCCAGCCAGCAGCTAACCTTGTGCCTTTCAACTAATCCCACAGAGTTTAAGGACGTTTAACCCCTTGTTTTTAATTGAACTTTAGTCTTGTAGCATGAATTATTGTTGAAAACCCTTAAAAGTGGTAGTATAGCTTTCACTACCTACTACTCTTTAAATGAGATAATATCCCCAAACTTTATTAACAGTTTATGCCTAAGTGACTTTAGCCTATTGTTGCCAATTTTCTATACTGGGATGATTTTAAACTGACTATTAAATGAATATTATAATATTAATAGGTATTCAGTAAATAAAAAGCTTTCTCAACTCATGGAGCAATTTTTTCAAACTCAGTCACAAACAGCACAATTTAGATTATTCTACCTAACACTTGTTGGATTATGGCAAGAATTGCACTTGAGTAGCCAAAATGAGGATCTGAGCTTCAGTCAGAGAAAGAAGGATGTCGTTTGTTCTATCTTGTTTTGGAATTACATTAATAATCTATCTATTTTTATATATTCTCTGTACATAAAAGGCTTTTCATGTTCAAAATCAACTTCAGTGTAAAATCCATTACACACTGCTGTCCACTTGAGGGAGCCATTAACTATCTGTTGTCCTATCTTTTCTCCTCCAGAAAAAGGGCAGCCAAAACCATTGTAAATGTTGTCCATAGTATAAGGGTGAATAGACACAAAATAAAGTAAGTGTGTCTCTATTAAAAGACAGGAAGGACAATCTGTTGTAGGAGGTTCAATCTGCACTATGGACAGCAAATGCAATCCACCAGAACAGCCCCATAATAAAACTACAGTACATTTATGAAGTTTGTTGTTTTGTTTTTCACCATCTTTTTGCTATCGTGCAATACAACTTTTGTATGGTTCTAACTCTTTCAGCCTGAGACCTCTGTCAGCATCACCATGCATGTATTTATGTATTTTTGGCATTTTGTCTTTAATATCTATCAACCAAAACAGGAGACATAATAGAAAGACTGATATTGTAATTTAATATTGCAGCAGTTTTTATAACTGATAAATGCATATCATTAAAATATATAGAGTATGTAGTAACCTTACATATTAGTAATGAGTAAGCAGTAAGTAGACATATTACAAACAACAAAATACATTGCTTGTCCACACCCTCTAGATCAACACACAGACGCATTTTCTGATCTGACTCCCCTATTGGCAGGACACCATCATTCGTCCGTTCATTGCATAACCATTTCTAAATCACTGTTGAATAATATATCTGTTATTTGATTTATTTATCAAGTCTATGGCACAAAAAAAACTTAGCTCAGAGAAATATCATGGTTCAGGTTAAAATCACTATTTCGTTAAGGTTAGGGGACCTTTGTTGTCATGGTTAAAGTTATGGCTGAACAATTGATCGTAATGTCGTAGTAATCACAATATGGCTACTACAATTTACAAATTACTTGAGGTGCAATATTTGTGATTTGTGTGTCAAAATTTAGAAATTAAATATTGTCATGCTGCAGGGATGTCCTGGCCTACACATCATATTCTAGATACTTAAAGGAGACCTATCATACTGCTTTTCCAGTCCTATATTGTAGTTCTGTAACTCCTGTTTGGCAGCTTTGCATGATTCAAAGTTCTGTTTTATTCTGGCTGTTCATGTAGGCCTTCATGTAGGCCTCTGTCTGAAACAAGCTGTAGATGCCCCTGTCCCTTTAAGCCCTCCCCTTCTCAAAGCCCACTGAGAGGGGGAGGGCTTTAAAGGGATATGCAAATACAGTACATGCAAATAAATCTGATTGGCCAAGACCTGAAGCATCTCATCAGGCTGTTGTTGCCACTGAGCGGTACCGGCAGACTGAGCTAGCTGTACAGGGCAAAAAAATTCAGTTGACTGTTTTTTTATTAAACTGAAATGAGAAACAAACAGCAGGCCTCTTGTTCAAGTCTGATGTTTTGTTCACACATCTATCCACCTCAAGCTCCTCCCTTATGTGGACTTTGCTGCTCTACAACGTTGTCATCAGACCTCGTCAGGCTCCTATCATAATTACTATGGCTGCTACAGGGCAGCCATAGCATTTCAACATTAACATGTTGTTTTGGGACACTTCCTGAATCATGTGAATTGCTCTTGTTCTTTGTGGGAGGACATCTCATTGAATTACACGATTAGGCAGTAAGTATTATCTACTTAAGGATGCACAGTTCATTAAAAACTTACCCTAAGCAGATATAATGTAGAAATGATGCTTGATTGGCATAATTCACTATGTGAAGTTTTGGATTTGAAAATAAGGGAAATTTTCCGGCACCCACCGCGAGCAGTCCCACCACCCCAACCAAGCTCCAGTATCCCTTACATTTTAAGATAGACACAAAAGGGTAGGCTATATATGAAGAGCATTTATTTAAATGCTTATTTGCATATTTTCTGTTCATTTAATATTGCTTGTCTTTTAAGGTTTTTCTTTTAATTTAACATAACTTTTTTTACTCTTTTAGTGAGTTATTGTACAAATTTGTTGCAGACTTTGCATTCTTTAAGACCGTTTTGGAAGGAGTGTATTTGTGGGCTGGGCCAGAGTGGTTAATATTACATGAGAGTAGAGCGCAAACAGTTCTGTTGTCTAACATCTACCTGCAGGTGGCAATATTTCGAGGCTAATGACAGAGCACAGATTGGATATATGTGCGTTCGAGATGACGACTGCTGACTTTCACCGACTTCATAGTCTAACATGAGCTCCAGGTGACTGCAGGGGCGGGGTATAAAAGCGGTGCCGTCAAGTCGGACACATTCTACCTGCGTGAGCTTACTGTGAGCTGAGATCAATGACTGATCGGCAATTACAAAGAAAAATGCCGCGAGACTAGGCAAAAGTGTGGTTCCAACTTTGTGCAGCCTGAGAAAAGCAACTGCGGCCGCCGGACTCGGCGCCTGCAGCCGCCTTGCTCCCGTGAGTTTTTAATGTCATGTGTCCTGGTGACGTTTTGCAGCGCCGACTAAAGTCGGACACGATTTCTAACCAGCATGCCTTATGTTAAGTCCAGCATGCATCACGTTAAGTCAGCCCTGTGCAGCGCCACATGAAGTCAAACGCACCTAATGTTTTTTTGTTTTTTTACTCCTCCCGGGTCCAGGGTATTATTAGTTTTTAATAACGCAGATTAAAATACGGGAGATTTACGGGAAAATACTAATACGGGAGGACAGGGGGAAAGAAGGGTAAAATACGGGACTTTCCCGGCCAAAACGGGATACTTGACAGGTATGGTATTGTAAGCTATCATAGTAAATAAGGAAAGGGCTGCTTGGTTGAGACAGGAGAGAAGAGCATTGCAGTAGCCAAGACATGGAAAATGGATATGGATAAATCATTCTACAACATTAATGAGTAGTTTTAGCTCTGTGGTTGATAGCATTAATATTGCAATGTTCGGGAGTTGGAAGAAGCAGGTTGAGGAGAACCTCACTTTTGTCTGGAATTAGCTGAAAGAAATTGAGTGACATCCATTCCTTAATAGCAGCCAGGCTGTTATAGAGGGCACCGATATTACCTAGATCACATGGCTTAACTGAAAAATACAGCTGCATGTCATCAACATATAAGTGGTGACAGATGCAAGTGAAATAGCTAACCAGGTTGCCTAAAGGTAACACGTACAGTGAGAAAAGGATGGCATCAAGGATTGAACCCTGCAGAACTCTACAGGGTATACAGCTGTTGAGGACACAAAGTTGTCTATGATAACAAGTGGCTATATAAGGCTAGTGGATGCAGATACAGGGATGGTGGCTGGACTACTGAGCAGGCCATGGCATTTATATTTCAGAATCTAAGTAGATACAATATATATACATAATATAAGGCCAGTCAAGCTGCCAAATATCTGCTCTTAGCTTTAGATTTAGCTTTAAGGTACATCAGGGAAGGGCAGTGTAAGACAGTGGTTTCACCTGTAAAGGGGGCTCATTAGAATAATGATGGCAAACCCTAATACCCACTGCAGGACCTATTGGTAGGTCAAAACATCATATAATATTCATTCTGGGGTGCCATAAGTATGCTCACCCCTTTTGGCACATTTCACTATGTGTACTGTTAACTGCCATTAGGTGTAACACAGAAAGCCCTGTATTGTATTCAGCGTATTTGTTCTCAGGAGTTAATGGCTGCTTGTGTTAATCTGGGTCAGTCTCCACTGTGCCTGCTGTTAGTCTGAGAACCCCCTTACTGTGTTGCCCTGAGTTGGACCTTCATGTGATAAGGTTTGGGAGTTAAAGTGACCCCATAGACAGGAGTATAGTCTGGCACCCCTGCATCCTCAGGCCAGATGAAGTTAAACTTCCTCAGCAGCGTCACCATGATGAGAAAGAGCTCCATGCGAGCCAGACCCTCTCCAAGACACATACGAGGACCTGAGACATAAAAACAATTCGATTAAAGCCTATACCTGCATGTCACTGCAAGTGTGATACAAGTCCCATAAGTCCCATATTGCTTTGTTGTTCTCTCTCATACCTGCGGAGAAAGGCATGAAGGCCTCCGGTTTAACAAACTCTCCCTTGTTATTGAGAAAGTTTTCAGGGTTGAATTCATGGGGGAATTTCCATTGTCCCTCCTCACTCAGCACTGAGATCATGTTAGGGATGATCAGCGTTCCCTGAGGAGAAAATGAAGTATAAGAAAAAAGGGCATATAGGAAGGCACAAAACATTTGTAAGAGGTTAAGTTTCACTTTAGCTTCCTCAGTAAAAGCAATTTTTTTGCTATTACTTAAGTATGGTACAGACAGCTGCTATACAATACTGCAAGGTTTGTTTACCCCGAACTATTGCCAAAAATGACTTAACACAAATTGCTTCTTACCCTGGGAATGGAATATCCCATGAGCTCCGTGTCTTTAGTCGTACAGTGGAAAACACTAAGTGGAACAGTGTTGGCTATTCTCTGCACTTCATGGATCACAGCCTGGATGCAGACGGATTTAAACATGATTTTACGCTTTATCTGACTTAGTGAAGAAGAAAAACAATGCAGACTCAGCCACAAAATAGCTGACCAATACCAAACTTGCAATATGGGAACCCACCAGCAATATGTCTACAACCAGGCAAACAAGACCATTATTGATATTCTTTAAAAGCAGAGACTGAAACTGATCTCCAAAGCTGCTGAGCAGTTTCTGTTCTGCTTATATTACTCTATATCTAGAGTGGCAGTTAGACTGGTAACCTTTGCGAATTGTTCCCATACTATAATGCACTCTTATTTTGTGTCATGCTTAAGCAATTAATGTGCCATTCAGACTCATGTGAACACATGAAATAAAAGTGAAATAATTACAAAAAACCAATGTGATGATATACCTGCATGTAAGGCATGTGGTGTCTGTCGTCAAAACTGGCTCGATCCTTCCCTTCCAACACCTGGTCTATTTCCTGCTGACAACGTTCTGAGAGATACAATGAATTATAGTGATAAATGCTGTATTGCTGAATCATTTTGGTAATAATCACTGGACACACAACTATCTGTCATAGTATGGCATGGTGGCCCGGTAGATAACTCTGTGGCCTTACAGCTTGGTCCTTGGTTCGCAACCCGTCCCAGGCATTTCTTTGTAGAGTTTGTATCTCCTCCCCGTGTCTTTGTGGGTTTACTCTTGGTGCTCTGGTTTCCCCAGTAAAGTGCCATTACCTTACCTATCTATATGTGCTTTATTCTTGTACATTAACTGACCACAATGATTTGGATGCATGCAGGTGCAGCATTAGAGAGCAAATAATTGGTCGGTGTTACATCCCGTAAGGTCCTGTACTGGGATTGTTTTTTTTTTTTCTGGGTGTTCTTTCTCTCTCTCTTTCTCTAGCACTCTCCTTCCAGGTGCCCTGACAATTCGCGCAGCTGCACCTGATTAGCCTCAATCAGCTGCAGGAGCCCTCCAAGTTGGTATAGGGTGTGTGGAGAGGTGTGAAGAACATCTCAGGTTACGTATGTAACCCTGGTTCCCCGAGAAGGGGAACGACACACTGCATTGGTTACGACACTATGGGAACGCCTCTAGTTGTAGCAGGTCTGAACGTGAATGAAATCACTCCAATCCTATTGGCTGTTGCGTGAAAGGTAGGGTGTGACTGAATAACCAGAGGAGTATAAAGCACACCTGTCACACTCATCATTAGCTTAAACTATGAAGCAGGCGCTTCAGGCAGGGAGAGAGGTGCGGCAGGCCGACGCAGTGTCTCGTTATGCTTCTCGGGGAACCAGGGTTACATACGTAACCCGAGACGTTCCCCTTCGAGGGAACTTGAACCGGGTCGGTTACGACACTATGGGAACAAGATACCCACTAAACCATGCCGAAAACCCCGCCTGCCCCAGTGTGCAATAAAGTGGCACGACTAAGAGGAGCGCGCCAGGTGCCGAAGGAAGGTCAAGACTGTAAAACCGAATTAAAGTGTGCGGAGTGGCCCAGCCAGCCGCTTCACAAACATCCTGCAAAGAAGCCCCGGAATGGAGGGTTGAGAGGCCGCCATGCCTCTGGTAGAATGAGACTTCACAGCCACAGGTGAAGGCAAACCGCGCACCTGATAGGCCAGGGAAATAGAGAACAATCCAGTTGCTAATAGTATGTTTGGATGCAGGGAGCCCAGCCCTGGGGGACCCAAAACACACTAGCAGCTGGTCAGCCTTCCTCCAACGGGAGGACCTCAGAGTGTAAATACTCAGTGCTCTGACAGGGCAGAGCAGATGAAGTCTCCCGTCCTCCGCCGTCACATGAGGTGGAGGATGAAATGCCTGCAGCACTGTGGACCCTGCCGTACAAGAAGGCACTTTAGGGATGTATCCTGGACGAGGGTGCAGGATAGCCCTAATATTCCCCGGGGCAAACTCCAGGCTTTGCGGGGAAACCGAAAGCGCTTGGAGATCCCCCACCCTCAGAGAGGTGATAGCAAGGAGAAAGGCCATCTTGAGGGTCAAGTGCTTAGCCTCAGCCGACTCCAGGGGTTCGAAGGGGGCCTCAGCCAACGCCCCAAGAACCACCGCCAGATCTCAAGTGGGAACCTAGGACCGAGTTGCAGGTCTCAACCTCCGGGCACCACGGAGGAAACGTACAACCAAGGGAAGTTTCTCCAAAGACCCCTCCCTCAGAGGGGCGTGGAAAGATGAAATAGCTGCCACGTACACCTTGAGGGTGGAAGGGGAAAGACCAGCAGAGAACCGGTCCTGGAGGAACTCAAGTACCTGAACCACTGGGCAGGTACAGGGTCCACCGACCGCTCCCTACACCAAGTGGAGAAAACACTCCACTTCAGGCTGTACATCCTCTGTGTGGACGGGGCCCTGGAGCTGAGGAGGGTCTCGACTGCTCCGGCTGTTAGACCTGCCTCTAGGTACTGTGCCCCCTCAGGGGCCAGACCCACAGTCGCTATACGGCGGGGCAAGGGTGAAGAACCCGGCCCTCCGCCTGGGACAGCAAGTCTCTCCTCAGAGGGACCTGCCACGGCGGGCTGTCCAGGAGCGACATGATGTCCGAGAACCACATCCAGGTCGGCCAGCGTGACTGGGGGAAATGGGTACAGACGTAGCCTCAGCCACAAATGTACCATGGCGTCCAGACCCAACAGGGCTGGAGGAACGAGAGAAAACCATAGCGGGCAGTGCGTAGTCTCTTGAGACGCAACAGATCCACGTCTATGGGGCCGAACTCTCCGCACAAGAGCTCCACCACTTCGGGGTGAAGTCTCCATTCCCCAGGCCTCAGCCCCTGCCTCGACAGCAGGTCTGCTCCCTGATTCTGCGAGATACATTGCCCTGAGCGATAGTAACCTCTGCTGGGACCACAGGAGGATCTATCACGCCAGTCTGTACAGAGGGCGCGAGCGCAGACCGCCCTGGTGATTCAGATAGGCCACCACCGCTGTGTTGTTGGAACGAACCAGGACGTGGTGGCCTTGGAGATCGGGCAGAAAACTCCTTAGAGCCTGGAACACCAACATCTCGAGACAGTTGATATGCCACTTGGACTGATGCACCTGCAAGGATCCCCTTGCAAAGCAACCACCCATGACCACGCCCCAGCCCGTGAGGGAGGCGTCTGTCGAAATGACCTGCCCGCAACAAGACCCTCCCAGCACAGGCCCTGGGACAGGAACCAAGTTTCCTTCCAAACTGATAGAGAACAAAGACACTTGCGCGCAACCCAAATCAGACGGAAAGGATTTCCCCTCAGGGAAAAACCCTTGGTCCTTAGCCACCACTGCAGGGGTCTCATGTGCAGCAGTCCAGATGGTATTACGCTGGACGCAGCCGCCAGGAGACCCAACACTCGTTGAAAGTGTTTTATAGTGATGGCGTGGCCTAACTTCACCCCTTTCACGGCAGCCAATATGGTGTCGACATGTGCCGGAGACAATTGTGCCCACATCGTTGTCGAATCCCAAACTACCTCTAAGAACGTAGTCCGTTGGGTGGGAGCCAGCACACTCTTCTTTGCGTTGAGCCTCAGCCCTAAATGCAGCAGATGAGCCAGAACGACATCTCGATGCCGAACCGCCAACTCTCGAGACTGGGCTAGGATGAGCCAGTTGTTGATGTAGTTGAAAATCCACATGCCCTGGAGCCTCAGCGGGGCCAGTGCTGCATCCATACACTTGGTGAATGTGCGAGGGGGAAAGTGCCAGGCCGAATGGAAGAACCCGATACTGGTAAGCCACACCCCCGAAGGCGAACCTCCGGAACTTCCTGTGAGAAGGACGGATGGAGACGTGGAAATAGGCGTCCTTTAGATCTATCGTGACGAACCAATCCTCGGATTGGATGTGCGTCATGACTCCAAAGTACCATGGCTGTGTTCACAATGCTCATGACCAGCTCAAGGAATGTTGGTTGAGGGAAATTTCCTTGACAAAGTTCTTCCATTTTGAGGAGGGAAGACTGAATCATGCCTGCATGTGTTGACGAAAAGTTGATCCACAGGACATAAACACATCTGAAAGCAACACAGAATGAATGAGAGCTTAGTGCATTACCTAGCAACGGCATAAACAGCAGTAGTGCTGTTTTAAACACAGAAGCTTGAAGATAAACAACTGTTTCATGATGTCTACACACTCTGAAACCATTGACTACCCCCCAGCTATCAAAAGCAAAACTGCAAGGGTAAAATATAAACAAACAATACTCAGAGAAAGACCAGAAATCCTGTTCCTAGACCAATACAAAGATGGAAGGTCCTGCAATTTAATCTTCTGGACTGATGAACCATGTGCCTGGCTGAATGTGTTCAGCTCTCATTACCCAGCAATAAAGAGAGCAGGCATCTGTAATGGATGGAAAATAAGTGTCCTGGAAGAAAATGACTCTGACACCAACAGAATAACAGTAAACCTGTTCAAAAGCGGAACTGCCATGATACAAAGGCGACCTGAGACAGTTTGAACTTCGACTTTCCTGCTATGAGACTGAGAGCTGAGAAGGAGAAGGAGGTCCTGCAAGCATCGCTCCAACCCTGGGAATCAAACCGTCCTGTTCTGTCCTTGCTCCTGACAGACAGCCTGCAGATGCTGACACTGATCCTCTCCTGCTACAGCACCCTGAGGCCCTGGACATCTTGAGGGAACACTTCTCCCAGATGGAAATAGAACTGGTAGAGATCAGAGAGCAGCTGGACCAACAGCAGCCTACTTCTCCTACTGCCAGTGACTCCCAGGCCAAGAAGGAACAGGACAGTGTCAACTCACAGCTGAGAGAGTTTCAACAAGAACTAACTCATCAGAGAAGACAGCTGGATCACCTCAGTGAGGAGGTGAAGGAACTTAGGAAGGACAGAGACAACTGCAGAACTGAGTTGGCTACTCTGAGAGAAGAGCTACAGAACAGGGACAGGCTCAGTCTACAAGCCAGACTGAACTCCACACAACCGCCTGTGCCCACCTCTCAGACCCAGACCACATCCAGCCAAACTCCCACTACACCTGCTGAAGGACAACACAGCCCTTTCCCGAGGACCCCCCCCCTCTCATGCAGCCTGAGGCAGACTCTAATCCCCCCAGAACCAACCAGCTGCCTCCCATACAAATACGCCAATCCAAGATGCCAGTCACACCCCTGCACCTGCCCAAGGTCCGGCCTCGAGCCAGCCTCCAGCTAGGAGCTCCAGACCTGAAACCACCACCACAGCTCCACGTCAAGATCAGACAGCTGAGTCTGAACAAACACACACAGGCAGAAGGGCAGACATTATCCTCCTCATGGACTCTAATGGAAAGTTCCTGGATGAAAAGACCTTATTCCCAAGGCACAGAACGGAGAAGATCTGGTGCCCCAACACCAGGAGAGCCCTGGAGCTGTTAACAGTGCCTGAGCTAGGCTCACCTAGCCACATCATCATCCATACAGGCACCAACGACTTAAGGTCCCAGCAGGACAGACTGGCAGACTCTCTGAGGAGAGTCATTGAGCAAGCCTCCACCAATTTCCCTACCAGCAAGATAGTCATATCGACTCTGCTGCACAGGAGAGACTTCCACCCCACACCATTCACAGAGTGAATGTTAGCCTCTCCAGGGACTGTGCCCTCAAACCCAATGTGTTCCTGGCCCACCACCCGACCCTGGACCTGGATTGCCTATATGATAGCGTTACACCTACACAGAAATGCAGTCCCCACCCTTGCTAGGACCCTAAAGGAGGCTGCTCTTGGAAGGAACCCTACTACCACTCCAAGGGGTAACCACACAAGGCAGACCCCACGCAGACCTCCAGGACCTCCTAGACCCCCTAGACCTTCAAGACCATCCAGACCTCCACTATACACCTATCCTCGGCCATCAGAGAGGATGACCAGGCCACCAAACCCACCGCATCACCAACATCACAACCCACAGCCAACACAACACTGGCCACGGGTACCCAGCCAGAGAGCCTCCCAGCCTGGAGGCCCTATATCCCCCCTCATCCCAACGGCAGAACCAAGACCACAGGAGCAGCAGCCTATTGGACTGAACTATGCTGCAGCGGTGAGACGATCCACAGCCCCGGCCCCCTCTGGTGAACTCAAAGACATATTTCACATGCTAAACCTGCTCTGCTCTCGCCTCATATAGCTACATGGTGGAAGAGCAGAGACCTCTTAGAGACACCACAATAATTCATAATTTAACATGTTGGATATCATTTTAAACAGATAATAATATAAAGACAATTCTTAACAGAAGTTCACACATACACTCTAAAATGTCACTTAAAGTTTAATATTTTATTCATTTACCTACAACACTATTTTCATCTTTTTACACTTTTTACACATTTTTTTTTCTCTTTTCATTCGTTACTAGTATTATTTTTAATATCTAGTTTATTATTATTATTTGTTTTTTAAGGTGTTTGTCTAATTTTTGAACAGATTACTCTTAGAGATGAAATCGTTTACAATAACATGTTGGAACATTCAAGGTCTGAGATCATCAGCTTTTGGTTTAAAGAGCAGAAATCCAGATTTTAATAGAGAGTTAAAAGACTCTGACATCATAGTTTTACAGGAGACATGGTGCAGAGAAGATGTTTCCACTGGTCGTCCTCACGGCTACACTGAGATTATTATACCATCAACAAAAAATCCCACAATAACCCAAGGCAGAGATTCAGGAGGCATGATTATATGGTGTAAATCAGAACTGAGCCAGTCTATCACAGTTATTAAAAAGAAGAATCTCATATATGGTTGAAAATTAACAAACAGATGATCTGTGCCGAGCAACATGTCTACATGTGTGCCACCTATATACCTCCTTCAGAATCCCCTACTACAACCCAGATATTTTCTCCATTCTTGAGGAGGAAGTTAATCATTATAAAACCATGGGAAACGTATTACTCTGTGGGGACTTGAGCAGCTCGAACAGGGGAAAGAGCTGACACTATGAACACCCAGGGAGACAAACACTTACCTGGAAGCACCTGCTTCCCCTCCCTGAATGTCCTGCTAGAAAGAGTTTTGACAAGCTTACTAATACAAGCGGTATGCAGCTCTTACAGCTCTGCCGTACACTGGGTCTATACATAGTCAGCGGCAGGCTACTGAGGGGACTCTCTGGGTCGCTACACTTACAGCTCAGCTCTTGGCAGTAGTACGGTAGATTATTTCATTACAGATCTAGATCCAATATCTCTCAGAGCTTTCACAGTCAGCCCTCTCACACCCCTCTCAGACCACAGCAAAATCACTATCTACCTGAAAAGGGCTCAGTCTAAGTCTGGAGCCCTTAGTGCCTGTGACCTGTTTAACAGTACATACTCATACAGATGGACCCCAGACAGCATGGGGACGTACCAAAGGCACTGGAAAATCAAACCATCCACGATTTAACCCATTCATTTCTAACAGAAACATTTCCCCAGAATAATTCTGGCGTAAATTCGGCTGTGGACAAAATCAATTCAATATTTCATCATCTGGCTTCATTGTCTAATTTGAAAGCCTCAAAACCAAAACCTCAACAAATGAACAATAACAAATGGTTTGACATTGATTGCAAAAATTTAAGGAAAACTTTAAGGAAATTATCAAATGAAAAGCATAGGGACCCAGATAACCACAGCATACAGCTGTCAATATGAGAGCCACTCTGAAACAATACAAGTACACCCTAAAAACTAAGAAAGAACAACACAGCAAGAAGCAGCTCTGTGAAATTGAGGAATCCTTAGAGTCCAACCAGTTTTGGGAGAAATGGAACAACCTAAACAAAACCCAGCAGGATGAATTGGCAATCCAAGATGGAAATACTTGGATTAATCACTTTAGTGAACTATACAGTAATATAACAAAAAATGATGATCAGCACAAAATATTCACAAAATGGAAAAAATCTGAGGCGGTGATTAAAAACAACCAAAACCCTCTAGATTACCCTGTAACAGAACAAGAATTAACAGAAGCCATCCAGTCCCTAAAAGGAAAAAAAGGCTTGTGGTATTGATGGAATCCTAAATGAAATGATCAAATATTCAGACCATAAAATCAGATTGGCTATACTAAAACTATTCAATACTATTCTAACAACTGGAACTTTTCCAGACATCTGGAACAAAGGTTTAATAACCCCAATCCATAAATCTGGAGATAAATATGACCCAAATAACTACAGAGGAATATGTGTATCCAGTAACCTGGGAAAAATATTCTGCAACATCATTAATAAACGACTTGTCAACTTTGTTGATAACCACAATATTCTGCATAAATGCCAAATTGCCGCACAACTGACCATATTTTTACCCTCCAGACTCTAATTGATCAAGAACTAAACATTAAGAAAAGAAAAGTATATGCCTGCTTTGTTGACTTCCAAAAGCCTTTGATTCCATCTGGCACGAGGGCCTTTTCTTTAGAGCTACTTGAAAGTGGCATTGGAGGAAAAACATATGACCTGATTAAAAACATGTATACAAAAAGTGAATGTGCCATAAAGATTGGAAACAAACAAACAGCATTCTTCTCCCAGGGACGGGGAGTGAGGCAGGGATGCAATCTAAGTCCAATTCTTTTCAATCTATATATCAATGAATTAGCAAACCAATTAGAGAGTTCCACGGCACCTGGACTCCTCCTGAGCGACACAGAGATCAGAGGTCTGCTGTATGCAGATGACTTAGTGTTGCTCTCACCTACTAAAGAAGGTTTGCAGCAGCACCTTAACCTCCTGCAGAGATTCTGTCAGACCTGGGCCCTGACAGTAAACACAACAAAGACTAAGATAATGATCTTTCAGAAACAACACAGAAATCAGATTTCACACAATTTTTATTTAGACACCACTAAATTACAACATACAAAAAACTATACTTACCTTGGCCTCAACATTACATACACAGGGAACTTCAACATGGCTGTGAAAGATCTGAGGGACAAAGCAAGGAGAGCTTTCTATGCAATAAAAGAAACATTAAAATATATATTCCAATTGAAATCTGGCTTAAAATTTTCCAATTTGTACTAGAACCAATAATTCTATATGGTAGCGAAATCTGGGGCCAAAACTTAATAATGAATTTGACAAATGGGACAAAACAATCATAGAATCTTTCCATACTGAGTTCTGTAAGAGCATCCTGCAGGTGCAGAGAAAAACACCAAATAACCTGTGCAGAGCAGAGCTCGGCCAATACCCTATTACTAAAAATACAGAAAAGATCACTTAAATTTTACAACCACTTAAAATCAGTTAACCCCCAGACATACCACCACAAAGCCCTAACATACCAGGAGCTGAAACCTGAGAAGAGTCCCCTCAGCCAGCTGGTCCTGAGGCTCTCTGTAGTAACAAGTCCCCAACAGCCTCAGGACAGCAACACCAACTCAAACAGACCAAACCAAATTATTAACAAGCAGAAAGAAAAATATATTGAATACTGGAAAGAAACAACCAAAACACAAAGTAAATCACAATGTTATCTGACCCTAAAAGAGAATTCACACTGGCAAATTACCTGAGGGACAATAAAATGTCCTAAACTAAGAAAAATTATGACAATATACAGGCTGAGTGAACACAGCCTGGCCATAGAAAAGGGTCAGCCACAGACAGAGCTGGCTACCACAGGAAGACAGACTCTGCTCCCAGTGTGACACAGGACAGGTAGAGACAGAGGTACACTTTCTAACCTCATGCCCCAAATATGAACCACTAAGAGAAAAACACTTTGCAAACATTGCCCAAATATACCCTGAATCCCTATCAGACACACAGAAACTCCCCTATTTACTGGGAGAAATGCCCAAATGTCAAATAATTGCTGCAAAATATGTCTCCACATGCCATGAAGTGAGGACAACCAGTGGAACCTCAGACTGACAAATAATTGTACAAATTTAAAAATTATTTTTACTTTAATTGTTTGGTATTTTATTAATTCTTTTGTTTTACATTTTATACTTGATTTTTTTTTTAATCTATTAATATAACTATATACACACACACATTCTACTGTTTCATTTATTTATTTTAATTTAATTCTTTTTTAGATATTTTTATTTTTAACACACACGCTCATCGTTTTATTTATTTAGTTTTAACTTTTTAATGTATATATACTTTTTTTTTAAACACACACACACACACACACTCGCTTATCGTTTTATTTATTTATTTTGTTTTAACTTTCTAATATATATATACTTTTTTTTTTTTTTTTTTTTTTTAACACACATGCACACTTACTGTTTTGTTTATTCTATTTTTAGTATTTACAACACACACACTGTTTTATTTATTTATTTTATTTTTTAATATATACATTTCTTTTTTTTTTTTTTTTTTTTTTACACTTACACAGACACAGATACTTTGATTAGTTTATACTCGAATTCTATAATGAAATGTATGGGGGTGATTGATATGTTATATGTATTGGGATGATGTTATATGTATGATGCTTTGGCAATATTGTTCTGCAGTCATGCCAATAAAGCAAATTGAAATAAATTATCCATTCATCCATCTCTACGCTAATCCTGTGTACAGGGTCCCGGGGGCCAATCCCAGCTGACATCGGGCAAAAGGCGGGGTACAGCCTGGACAGGTCGCCAATCCATTGCAGGGCCACATGTAGATAAAGAACTAGTCAGCTGCTGGTTGGATAAACAACCAGTCACACTGACACCTAAGGACAATTTATGGTCACCAATCAACCTAGGCTACATGTCTTTGGATGGTGGGAGGAAGCCGGAGCACCCAGAGAGAACCCACGCAGACACAGGGAGAACATGCAAACTCCACACACTCCAGGGCAACCAGGGTTTGAACCCGTGACCTTCTTGCTGCGAGGCCGCAGTGCTATCCACCAGACCACCGCCCTCCTTACTGCATTATATTCTGTTTTATTTCTATGTTTTCATTTGTCTCCTGCCACATGAATTTTTGCATTTCCCTTTACATAAATAAAGAAATTGGTGCAGAAAAATTCAACCAAATGCAGGAAATTAAGTATAATGCTCTAGATTGAAGATATCTAAAAAATAGTGTATCAAAATCGTGTCCTGTCTCGTGAGCTGAGTGTCTTGTCACACCCTTACCTGGTAACATAAACACCTCTGACACCTGCTGCTACTGTGGACATTTACTAAAACAATTTATTGAATTTATATTGAAACAAAAACTGATACCATTACAAAACTTCCATTTGGTTTGGTTTTGAATCTTACTTAAAATGGCTGAGTACCCTGTGCAGCCCACTTAGCAGGGAACTACTAGATGTTCAGAATGCACCCCAACCCAGTATGTTTGCTCTAGCCAAAATGCTCTAGCTCATGCCATTTTTACACAGGTAGGAAGAAGACTGATGCATGATACAGATGCACATTTCAGATAGAAAGACAGTGGTAGACCTAGCAGAGAAGTAATAATCCATATTTTAATGTGCAGGCATACCTTGTATGTGTGGGTAGGTCATAAGATAAAGGAAACCAGTAAGCAGGGTGTTGGAAGTTGTGTCAGTGCCAGCAAAGTAAAGATCTATAGTGTACATAGTCAGTTCATCTTCTGAAAATGAAGGACCATCATCGCCTCTCTAAAAAGAGAATGATGTTTTAAGACAAGCAGACATTAAATTCAGTTATCTCGATATAATAATAATGATATTTTTCGGACCAAAGAGTTCTGAGAGGAAGTGCCTACTGCAGAGCTCCCCCAAGAACTATTACCTTCAAGAGTTTTTTTTTGTTTGCATTCGCACTACCAATAGGAACACTGCCGGCAGCGTTTTTCACATCCATGCGATATACAACAACAATTACAATCAGAATTAGAAAGAGCTCAATTGGCAAGTAGTATTTTACACATATAAGGAATTTGCTTTGGTGATGTGGTGCTACAGGAGAAACATAAAATTAAATTTAAATATATATATATGTGGAATAAACAGTTGCAGGTTTTGAAAGAATAATAGAACTAAGTGTAGAGAAAGAGAAATTGTTAACAATTTGGGTCTGAGTATGTTTGTTGTGTGTCGTAAGTCTAATGATATAATGGAGTTGGAGGAAGATGTGCGAATTTAGACTTTGAGCAAGACAAAGGGTTTTTTTTTTATTGTTTCTCCCATGTTCCCCTCCCTTTTTGTCTGTCTGTGTGTGCGTGTGTGTGCATGTGAGTGGGTGTGTTTTGAGCGTGATGGATACACTACTTTTTAGTGTATCTAGTATCCACATTTTCTAGTCCTTTGTGGAACCTTTGATGTTTGTCTTTTGCTTCAAGAATCCTGGAGTGCACACCCTTGTTTTTCACTTCCCAGATCTTTAGCTGCCAAATGCAAGCTTTAACAGAAAATTCTTTTGTTAATTGCCGGTACTTCATATTATCAAGGATGATCCACCGTCCTGCAACTAACTTTAACGTTATTTTATTTTATTTTTATGTCAGGAGAGGAAAATGGGTTAGGGATGGGTTAGACACCCACTGTTAAGATAAACCTGTCCCTCGTCCTATCAGTGTATACTTAAATCATCTGAAGTTCCTTTTGTGAGAGTCACCTCACCTTCACATGCACACAAACATGTGCACACAAATTTATGCATTTTTACACCAATGCACACACCAACACACCTTTTCCATTTCATCCAGATAGCAGTCAACAAAGTCTCGTGGCTCTCCAGGCACTCTGGTCTTCTTGTGCTCAGTCACCAAGTGCTTCACAAGATTCTGACAAATCTGAAAAACATATGACAACATTCATAATTAACATTAATTAATTATTTTTTCCACTGACAAAGTACCTATGTGTTGTTTTTACTATATATGTGTGTGAAGAAAATCCATTACTATTACTATGGATGCTCATATCATTTTTTCTTATGTATTTAATCCTAAATCACAAATATTTTCAATTTAGGCTTTTAATTAATTATACATATTTACAATAAATATCTCGGTCCAATTAACATACCTCAACATTCTTAAAGGCCTTGGTGAAGGGCAGCGGCAGATTATGAATAAGGGGAAGACTGTCATACAGCTGTAAAAATAAATAAAGATAAATCATTTATTTTTTTAATCCAAGCATGCAGGATCTGCTATCTGGCAAGTCTTAAATGTCTGTGAAGATGGAAAGTGTGTCTCTGGAATGTGTGGCAAGTACCAAGACACCAACAGCTACTGCAGAAGTGTTGTAGTAGAACCATCGATGGTTTAAAAATGCAGTACTGTAATGTAAGGCAGCCTAAACGGTAGCTGGAGAAAGATGTGGCCAAACTCTCTAATCCAGTTTTTTTTTAAGTCTAAGACTATGGGCCTTCCCTCAGACAAAGTTCCTTTTGATAACTAATGAAATAACTAATGTAATATTTATATAATTTCCATTCACCGAGTCACCGCTGACTTTTGGAGCCCCCTTGGAGAGGCACACCTCCCACTTTGAAATCCTCTGCTCTAATCCAAACCCAATAGGTCAATGTGCCCTGGTGCACTTTGCAGGTGAACATGACACAAGTATCAGCGCCACCAGGTCCAAGCAGATGCCCCACATTCTGACTCCTGTAACAACTTGGCAGCATTTTTAGGATGTTGGTCAGACGGTCAGTCAGTCAGTCAGTCCACCACTTTGGTCCAGACTCAAATACCTGCTGATTCCCTGACTTTTTATCTACTGCCACCAGGAGGTCAAAATGTTAATTTGTTATGTATTACTAAATGACCACACAACTAATGACATTCCCATCAGCCTTAGCTGTACTTTTTCTTTAGTGCAAATTAATAAATTTAACTCAAAGCACACGGCCATTGTTGTTACCTTAGAAACATGCTCTGACTCACCATAGCCCATGGTCCATTGGTTATCTTGGCAATCTCAGTGAAACATTGAACAATCACTTTGATGAAGTCATCATCATACTCGTAGCGTGTACCAAACAGAACCTGGCAGATGATGTTGGAAGCCGCATTATGAAACATGAATCGAGGACTGAAGCTTTTGTCTGTAAAAGTCAAAATGTAGATTGAAGTCACATGACACTGAACAACAAAAGAAAAGAACATTATACTGACAATGCAAAATTCAACTAGTCAACACAAGCTTACGGAGTGAGCTGAAAGTGAGAGATAGAGAACAATGGAACACAATGGAGACCAATGAGACCTCTTTAAAAGGAACTCCATAAAAATCCACTGACATAAACGTAAATGACGATTGATTTTGGAATATTTGTGGTGTCACCGATTAAAGTTATACCAATGTTCTTTTCCAGTGTATCAATGGTGTATCGCATCTCTCCGTGAATCCTCTCCTCCATGGAATTCTTCCCCAGACCAAAGTTCCTCAAGGTCATCAGAGCAAAGCGACGATGATCCCTCCAGAAAGAGCCATAATCTGCCAGAATCACTCCTACAACAGGTGTAGTGACACAAACAGCTTACAGTATGAGCTTACAGGTCATCTAATGTAACATTTCCTCTAAATGTTACTATCCAATGTGATCAGTGCTGTTTTATTCCAGAGCTAGACTTCTAGCCTGTTTCAGTATTTAGTCTCCACAGTACTTTAGGGTTCTTTTTTTACTGATGCTTTACTGACATTTCTGGGTTAGGAAGGTAAATCAGAGATTTATTCATAGTCACTGTCGATGTAGGTTATAGCTAGAATGTAAGATTCTAGCTATAGTTCTTTATCTCAGGCCATGTATTAGCAAATAATATACAGCAGCTGCTAAAAACAAAGTAACTGCTGCATAACCTGGGGCAGAAAAAGCTTTTGATAAGTCTTAAATTAATGTGCTGAGGCCTTTACAAACTAAACATCCCATCTTTGAACCCTTTGAAGTACAGCTAGGGATCTGGCAGTGTTGCTCAGAAAAAACATTGTGTGTGTATGCTGTGTCATAAAAGCAATACAAATATGAACACAAAAAAAGAAAATACTATGTATGATATGAACTTTGGAAACATTGTGGCACCCAGTCTGGCAATCATACTTCGGTTTAAACCCTTCCACAATATCAAAAGAGAGAACTACACACTTTAGTGTACAATTTGTTTTTCTTAGAATGGAGAAGACAATAAATACCATAGAACTTCCTTCTACAAAGATATGCAAGGCAAAAGGTTACCATTACTTGTAGCCCAGGTGCTTGTGTCTCCCTTTTCACCATTTCCCGGCATTCTGCAACATGTTTTAACATTGTGTCCGGTGTATGTGTGGATAGGGCTCATTTTCATTTACTGGAATAATGACAGCAACAAAAAACCTAGTTTTTATCAAGATATATAGTTAAACTGGTATCTGCTCCATCCCTGCATACACTGTGACATATTATGTGTTCTACCTTTCCTGTCGGTGGCGTCATTGATAAACAGATCTTGTGGTCGTCCAGCAAAATCAGTGGCCTTGGTCACTAAAGCCTCCTTCATGGCCTTCACCCCATTGATGACTATGGCTGGTTTGGAACCAATGAACAGACTGTAGACATCTCCATAAGACTTCCTCAACTGGGAGAGAACAAGATGACATGTCAGTGTTTCCATAAAGAGAGTTTTCAGTTGTATCATGTTGAGCACCACAAAGTTAACACCTTCCACTCACATTGTATTGAGAAATATTTGCTTAACAAGACCTTGGACTATTGGGTGCTACTTATACAATGCCCTGTCTGCCAAAATGGCACAGTCCAAGTTCACAGGTAGTCAACTCTGTGCAGACAATGACAATATGTTATGCAATCAAACAGTAGTATCGTTGTTGTAAGTAACTCTTGCCCTAATACATGATACATTGCACAGATGCTAGCTGCTTTCACATGTATTTGTTTTACACTGTAGTAGCACAGCAACTCTTGAAACTATTACTGTCATGAAAAGCAGCACAGTGGCCATGCTGTATTTTAACACATTTTAGGTTCTAATAATAGATATCACATCAATGCCATAAACATTTAAGACACTGGAAGAGCACCATCAGTCATTTCAGAGTTTTTCTTACTCTCTCAAAGTCCTTCAAGGGGTTCTCTAGGCTCAGGTGCAAAATGTTCCCCAGTATTGGCAAGGCAGTGGGTCCTGGTGGAAAGTTCTTGGGCCTCCGGGTTTTCAGCTGAAGTATGATGAAGACAACACAGAGGCACAGCAGGACGACTGAAGCAAACATGGTGGAATGGACCAGAGGGAACTGAACAGGCAAGATGAATGACTTGCTTTAAAAGTGTAGCTCAGCTCTTAGCCCTGCCTCTTCAGGCTGTGTACTTTGTTTCCCAGTACTTAAAGGTGAATGGGAACGTCAAACAGAAAGACTTTAAATGGCATTAGATCTGAACTATCCACCATTAATTAGCAGTGTAGCTGTTGCTGAGGTCTCTAGATTGTATTAATTTAGCTGATGATATGGCTGGTCAGTAGAGTGGAAGAAAACTAATGAGTGGTAAATGTTGCCACAGACAATCCAAATTTGAGGTGCACGTACTTTTTATGGCACTACATTTTACAGTTATTAGTTAATTTACAAATGAATTATTTTGCATTCAAAACATATGAATAATAAAATATGATGCTTTGTTATTAATGAAACTACCTAACAGTATATTGTCACATTCTGCCTCTCGGCTTTGCTTAGTTTAGCTCTGTGAGTTTTTTGTTATTGGATCACTTCAGTATCTGTATTACAGTATGTTGGGTTGGTCCTGTCTGTTGTCCTGTGTCCAGTCTGCTTGTGTTAATTGTGAGCTCTGCCTGATTTGTTGTCCATTTGGTTATTATCATTCTGTGTTTATCTGTTTTGTTTAGTTATCTTAGTCGGTTGTTGAGTTTGTCTGTGTTGTTCTGTTATCTTTTCTCCCTTAGCCACTTAATAGCCATTTTATCAGTATGGGGCATTTACTGTGGAACCAGTACTTTTTCTTTTTCTTTTGATACTTTAAGCAGCCTAAGTTTTCCTTAGAATACTTCTGTGCCTAAGGACCCGAATATTTCTTTCACTGTTTTAATGGCAGTGTACTGGTATGATATATTTTATTTTATTAGGAGTATTTCTGCCAACTCTTGCCTCAACTATTGCAACTTCCTCTTAGTGAGTCTTCCAGCTTGTGAGGTTCAGAACGCGCGTCGGGTTTTTGATCAGCCCAAAAGGACTCATGTCACTCCATTACTCAGGTACCTCGACTGAGTAATGGCTTCCCGAATCAAATTCAGGTGACTAATGCTTGTATACAGAATGACTACTGGGTCTGCACCCATCTACCTAAACTCCATAACACAAGCTTACATTCCTTCTCGACCACTACGCTCCTCCAACGAACGCCACCTGGCTATGCCATCCCTACACACAAAGCAATTCCAGTCCCTGTTCTCATCTGTGACACCACGATGGTGGAATGAGCTACCACACGCCATCAGAGCAGGGGCGTCCCTCTCTAACTTCGAGAAGCTCTTGAAAACTTATCTCTTCCGAGAACACTTCCTCTTATAACGCCTCTAACTCCTAACCTCTAACATGCACTTCCTGTGCTCTTCTTCTATCCCCTTACACTTCTCTTGTATTGATTTCACTTTTTGTTAACTCCTACTTCTTTCCCTAGGTGTTAACCCCATTGATGTTGTATGTGCTTTTAGCTCTTACTAGGATTTATTGCTGCTCTTACTAGTATGTATTGTCAGTTGTAGATCTTTTGTTGTATTGATGTTCTGTTGATGCTTGTATGTTGTTCTTCAAATGTAAGTCGGTTTGGATAAAAGTGTCCGCCAAATGAGTAAATGTAATGTGATGGATTTTTCTTGCCATTTTACTTGGTTGTACAATAACTTTTCTACTGTACAATTTTTAATGTAATGCAGCAGTCGGAAACAAATTGAACATACAATGCAAAACGTTCCGTCTCTCTCTGCGCTCGTGTCACTCTGCTAAGACCCTCTCACCAAAACCACAAGCAGGAGCAGGTTGCCGTGCAGTGATGGAGATAATGGGTCCTTTTGATTCGACTCTTTTGGCTCCCAAACAGCTCTTCAATTAGTAGCACTTCTATTAGTCACTGCCCAAGTTACATTCTTATTTGTTGCAAGAAATACTTTATGCAACATTCTTCATCTGCACTACATTCAAATATTCTGTCATATTGATGGTTAAAATGTCAATAACTTTCCTAGTTGTATGACAAAAATAACACTGCACTAATGAAACAGTATGGTTAAACATTGACCAAAAAGAGCTGGCTTGTTTGCAACCGAAACAATATCAATATTGATATATCAATATTGCCCTTTGAAACTTCATCCTGTAGGCTCGTTCTTCACAGCACCCTCTTGCTGAAACTCCAACATTTGGCATCCCAGGGCAAAGTGGCCCAGTTTCAGAGGCAGCTGCAACAAGGCTTGTACAACACTTATTCCCCACCTTAATCATGCCACTCTGCCACTCGTTGATACAAGCACCATGGCATCGAACATAATGAGCCTGAAGCTTTGTGTGGACTGTAGGACTGTGTGGTTGTGTGTGCGTATTTGAGGGCTTGTGTGTTATTTCTGAGGGCCAAATTTGGTCTTTCAACAAGATTCAGTGGTTTTGAGTGGAGAGCTTCATTTTGACCTGGAAATAAGATGTTTGGGGAATTGGATAAGTTGTGCATTTGCCATTAGAGTTTCAAGAAAAAGAGGCATAATTTCAAGAAATGCGTGTAAGCAATTGAGAAAAACTGTAGTTCTAAAGGAAAGGCAGGAAACAAACTTACTTAGACCATAATGAATTTCTTACATTATGTAATTGTTAAATGAATGTCTCTTGTTATGCAGTAGTTTATAATTCCTGTAGCAGTAGGCATTACAGTTTTTCTCAGTTGCTTTTCTTTAAATTATCCCTCCATTTCTCGAAACACAAATCCATAACTTCTCACCCGATTCTCCAGACTTCCCCATTTTCCACTGTACAGTACAACAAAGACAGGCCAGAGAATCTCATCTTCCACCTATTCCTCTGCTACTCCACCTCCTCCTCTCTTTACCCCTCTGCCTTCTACTCTCCCTCCTTCTCCTCCAGCCTTTTTATCAATCTATTTAAGGTTCTGATTGGTGTGTTATCATTTATGACTCTGTGTTTATCACCTTGGTAGCTGTGTGCTAATTGAGCTCAAGCTGTGCTGACTCGAGTAAACAATATTGAATGTTAGTTCTTTCCAAATGACCACATGGTGTAGGCAATGAGACATGAAGGGATTTGTGAGAGGTTTGCAGTGGCAGTTCAACAAATTTGAATCACGTGTAAAACAGGCCTAGTTTTTATAGGTTAGTGAAATGGGTGTGTCTTGTGATAAATGGCGTTATGGTTTTGAAATTTTAGTTCAAAAGTCTGTTTTTTAGTGTTTAAGCAATCGAGAAAACCTGTAATCCAAAACAGCACAGGTTAACAGGACACCGTACTTTGCAGAATAGAATGAATGATGGTATACATTGGAATTAAAAAATCACTCTGCACAGACAAAAAAACAGAACTTGTCCTGTACCCTTTACTTGTACATCAGAATTAACCATTTGGTCTGGTGGTCTGCCAGAGACGTTGGCAGCTTTGTTGACCAGGGCTTCTACAGCCCACTGATGACAACCGCAGCCTGGAACCAATAAAAAGGCCAACTGAGGACAGAGACATAATAATAACTGGAACTTAGGTGATATGACCTTTTATACAGTGCACTCATCATCCACTATAATGGGTTAATAATTAATTAATAAAGTTATTACCATTTTGATAGATATTTCTCAACTAACAGAATGAACTGACTCACTTTGAAGAACTTCTTTTCCTCTGGATTTCAATGATGATAAATAATAAAGAATATGATGACAGAATAAGTAACCCTTAAGGAATGTTTTTGACCTATTTGCCAAGAGCTAAGCTCATCGGGAAAGGCTGGCAGTCAGAACAACTGCAGCAGCATTTTCTGCTTATGCTGCTTACATTATTAATACACTGTAGTGAACAAAATCCATGATGTTTTAATCCTTACATAAAAACTTGAGGAATAGAGTTCATGTTGATTAAGACACATACAGTATGATCTTATGACTTATGCTTTTCTTTGTTTTCTTTCTTTTCTTTCTTTTTTTGCAACTGATTCTTGGAATCAGTTGCAAAATTACCTGATCCTATGCGGGAGCCGGTCTCACTGGGTGCTGTAAAATAATTTTAAATGACTTGAGGTAGGCACACCTGGCTGTAAATATTTTGACTGATTTATTTTGCCCCTGTGTGATCCCTGATGTTGATAACTTGTGACGAACATTTTATGATATTTTCTGATCCTGTACTTTATCATTTATTTTTATTGTAAATTGATATATTGATATATGCTGCCTGTCTTGGCCAGGGCATTCTTGTAAAATATTTTTTTAATCTCAATTAGACTTTTTCTGGTTACATAAGGGTTATAATAACACAAAAAAATCACTCGTCTTGCATTATGCTTAAAACTCTTAAAGGTTCAGTGTGTAAGATTTAGTGGCATCTAGTGGCGAGGGTTGTGAAATGTAACCATCTATCCAGCATAACACTGCCCCCTAACCTTTTAAAGAGCGTAGGACAGCTACGGTGGCTGACACAGCACAAAAGGCATCTCTTCTGAGACAGCAGAGAGTGGCCAGTCAAGGAATGAGGTTTCTTTAGGTAGATTTATTAAGAAATTATATTTACTTAATTATTCAGTAAAACCATATGTTATTGTGACTTGGCCACATACAGACAACATGGAAAGTAAAAGCTAAGAGTGTGAAACACTGTCACTGTTTCTGCACCACAGTCCATTATAAACCACACATTAGATAAAGTTCATACAAACATTGACAAGAGAAACACATTAATTCTCTCTGTGATTATGGACCCTATCCAAAACTGCCTGCCAACAATAATATCTGGTCCACTGCCAGATTATGGTGCTTTGATAGCAGCAAAAAAATAAAGACCGGGCATTTCCTTAAGAAAATGCGTTTTTTTGTGATTGCTACCACTGTTGGTGCAATGTGCGGCTCCATCAGCTAAGAGACTCAATGATGTGCTGCACACTTGTTCAGCAAACATATGTGTTAAGTTTGGCCCCCTTTTCGTTACCATGCTGTGAGCTGGGTTTTATCCATCAATCTCTGGATCCGGAGCAAGAGCAAGACCTCCACCACGGACTACTTAGATACACTGTGAAGGGAAGGATTTCAAGTTTCTTTGTCAATCATGTCTTATTCTGACAAAAGAATGGCTCCTAAGCACCAATAGAAGGTATGTTTTGCTTATAAACACATTTTCTGTGATAGGTACTCAACTGTTGAAGAATAAAATAAATGAACAGCCAAAGAATTGTGCTGTGAAAGACCTAATATCATGTTAACAATGATTGCATTTAGAAAGACCAACAACATAGAATTTTGAAAGTAACCACTGAAAGTCAGTAAGGACACCACATTTTGTTAGCATCAAGTTCAAACAACAAACAGCTCCATAAATTTGCAAGCTTTAATATATTAATATCATGAATCAAATCAATGTCAGGCACAAGAAGTAGTACTCTGAGGACTGTCTCTTTATCCATCTATCAATGCAGCTGTTCTTATCAAATGAAACAGGCACTTCACTCCTGGTTTCAATAGCGATTGAGCTTCAGTCAGAGAAAGATGGATGCTGTTTGTTTTAGCTTCTGGAAATATATCTGAAATCTTTGGACTATTTGGATAATCTATCTATCTACATCTAGGTATGTACATAAGGGTTTCAAGTTGAAAAAAATCAACTTGAATGTTATATCCATTACCCAATGATGTCCACTTGAGGGAGCCATTAACTATCTGTGATATCTTTTCTCCCCCAGATTCAAAGCCGAACTGTGTTAACATTTACATGCAAAACCATTCTAAATGTTGTCCATACACCAAGTAAAGTTGTAACTCTTTAAAAGATAGCAAGGAAAATCTGTTTTAGTATATTGAATTTGCATCACAGACAGTGACACCCAAAACTGCTTCAGTTCACACTCACGTCTCCCTTCATCCCAGAAACACAGTGAACACTGAAAAGGGCAGTTTCAGTCTGCAGTGAATGTTGATGGATGTGATTGCTACGGACATATTTGTCAGGCCTGCCGCCTCTGCAGCCCTGTGAGCAAGTCTCTCTCCCTCCCCCTGTGCGTGTGTGTGTTTAATTGCAGGAGGGGAGACAGGGGCACTGATGTCAAGCACCAGCCGAGCTTCATCATCACAATCAAGCCCGCCCATATATACCCTCTCATCCCTGCAACTCATCGCCAGATTGTGGTCCAACTGCCCAGTCAGTCTATCGTCTAGTCTTTCCATTTTGTGATCTTGTCATATGTTGTATGTTGACTCCCCTCTGGAAACCTGACTCTTGTCTTCACTCCATTCCTGCTCTGCTTGGATTCTGGATTCCCCAGCCCGACTGGATTTCCGCCCCCACTGGATCTGTTCTGCACTCTCTCTCTATTGAGAACTCTGTTACCGCATTGTGTAAGGTATTCATTTATTTTTGACATATTGTGTTAAATACAGGTGAAATTATGATATTGTGCAAAAGTTCATTTATTTCAGTTATTCAACTTAAAAGGTGAATCTAATATATTATATAGACTCATTACATGCAAAGTGAGATGTTTCAAGCCTTTATTTGATGTATTTTTGATGATTATTGCGTACAGCTTATGAAACCAGATTTATTTTTCAACAAATGCAATGATTTAGTGGTTTTAAGCAATGCAGTGGAGCAAAAAATCTGAGACAATTACTAATATAAAGCTTCATTACTGTTACATTACTTCATACTGTTTCTTAAATAGCAGCATCACATACATAACAAGCCATCACCTAGATGCTATACAAAAACGTCCATATTGTTTCTACATTAGGACTTGAATTAGTTGTAAACTGGGAATGGTAGTCGATGCCTAGGTAGAGGATGATACAATAGTCCGGCCTGGATGATATTAATGCATGAATGACTCTTTGTAGATCAGAAGATTGCTTCCTAATTTTGGAGATGGTTCTGATGTGTAAGAAGCTGGACCTGATGATGAATTTTACCTGCCTGTTTAAAAAACCTCACCATTAGATGTAACACCCAGGTTCCCCTTCGAGGGGAACTCGAACTGCGTCGGTGACGACTCTATGGGAAAGCCTTTAGGCGTGGCAGGGCTGAATGCGAATGAAAACTACTCCAATCCTATTGGCTTAATGAGAACGGTAGCATGTGACGGCGTAACCGTAGGCGTATATAAGCACGCCGGCACATAGGTACATTAGCTTTTTTCTATTCAGCAGGCACTTGGCTAATGTTGTTAGTGAAAAGCTACCGTAAGAGAAGAATGGCTAGTAAGGATTACCCACCTGGAAGTCGCAGTACGTCCTCTGTGCTGAGCCAGTTCCGCAGATGTGTTCCTCCCTGCCCACGGTTTCTCACGGTAGGAGATTCCCACGAACTGTGTGTTGCTTGTTTGGGTCTGCCGCACGCCACAGCAGCTCTCGAGGGGGCTGGCTGTGGCCATTGTGAGGCCCTGCCGATGCGGGTACTGAGGTCCCGCATAGCACTCTTCACAGAGGACGGCAGGATACGCTCTCACCGTGGCTCAGGCCCTGCGGTTGCTGAGGCAAACCGACAGCTTCGGTCATGGGGATCGCAGCAGGACCTGCTGGAGGATTTTGAGACGGCTGAGGCCCTTTCTCTGCCTTCATCTGCAGACTCCGACTCTCCTCGTTCCCACTCGAGAGCCCGGTTTTCGGCTTCTTCCGCCCGGGAACGCTCGCCGGCGAGACATGTGCGCTCTGGCTCTGAGGAGCTAGACGCGCTAGCCGCCCTCGAGGAGGAGGAGGACTTCCGGATGTCGGGGCGACGTCATCAGAGGAGCGCCGCGCCTGATTGTGATGAGCTGCTGGAAGTGATGACGCGGGCTGTGGCTAAACTCAGCCTGGATTGGCCACCAGCTGTACAGAAGCCCGACACCAGCAGCAGGCTGGATGATCGCTTCCTCAGGAGCCATGCAGCGCCACCACGCCGGCCCCTACCGTTCTTTCCGGACTTACACAATGAGTTGTGTAAGTCTTGGGACAAGCCCTTCTCGGCCAGGCTGTCTACTGCTGGAGTACAGCAACGTGGCGGGGATTAAGGGCCAAGGATACGGGAGTGTGCCGTGAGTAGAAGAAGATCTGGCGAGTTATCTCTCCCCTCGGCTGGCCTCATCCCTTCACCAACCAGCGCTGCCGATTAGACCGTGCCGTGTCACATCAGCACTAGTCGGTAAAGCGTTCATGGCAGCAGGACAAGCCGGTGCGAGTCTGCACACCATGGGGATTTTGCAGGCGTACCAGGCGGACCTGCTCCAGGACATGGCTCAGAGAGGGGCTCCTACGGAGGAGGAGATGATGGAGCTACGCAGAGCCACAGACCTGTCACTCAGGGTCACGAAGGAGACGGCTCGCGCGGTGGGCAGGTCCATGTCCGCCCTGGTGGCCACTGAGAGGCACCTCTGGCTGAATCTGTCGGATATCAGGGAGAAAGACCGCAGGTTTCTCCTTGATGCTCCGGTCTCCACCACTGGGCTGTTCGGGGACACGGTCAACTCTGTAGTGGACAGGTTCCGGCATGTGAAGACTCAGGATGAGGCCTTCAGACGGTACTTCTCCCGCCGGGCTGGGCCCCGCTCTGGTAGATCAGCTAGTGCGTCCCAACCATCCACCAGCACACACCGCCAGGACCAAAAGCAGAGTGTGGCTTCTCGTGCTCCCCCTGGAACAGCCTGGGACAGGAGACGTCGCTGCCAGCTCCCCGACAGACAGGATTTGAGAACCGTCATCCAGTCAAGGAGGAGCCAGACGAAGAGGTCCTGACTTGGCGGTCCAGCCCCGGAGGCCGACTGAGGTCCCCTCCAGAGTGGCTAATAGCGCAGTTTTCCCGCCGCCGAGGCGCTCGGGATGCGCTCACCACCACCGAACCTCCACCATCCTGCCAACCCCGAGGGGCCGCAGTCGACCAGAGGTTCGGCTTCCAAACTGTGGGTTATCGGGGGTCTTTTCCTGCCAGCTTGCTTCAGGAGACCGGCCGAGACCAGCACAAAGCACCGGTCACCAACCCCGAGGGGTTGGTCCCGCTGGCGGAGTTCGCAGAGACCTGGCGGAACTTGGCAGAGGTATCCCCCTGGGTCCTGCGCACCGTCATCGAGGGATACAGACTGCAGTTTCGGGTTCGTCCCCCCAGCTTCGAGGGGGTGGTCCAGACCAAGGTACGACCGGAGCAGCGCCCGGTGCTGGGACAGGAAGTACGCACGCTGCTGGAAAAAGGGGCGGTGGAGGTCGTCCCCCCGCTGGAAAGCGAGTCGGGTTTTTACAGCCAGTACTTCATCGTTCCCAAAAAGGACGGAGGCCTGCGCCCGATCTTGGATCTGCGGGTTCTGAACCGGTCTCTGAGGAGATACAGGTTCAAGATGCTTACCATCCCCGCCATCGTGAGTCACATCCGGTCCGAGGACTGGTTTGTCACCATAGATCTCAAGGATGCGTACTTCCATATCCCCATCCGTCCATCCCACAGGAAGTTTCTGCGGTTTGCCTTCGGGGGCGTGGCATACCAATACAGGGTCCTTCCCTTCGGCCTGGCACTCTCCCCTCGCACCTTCACCAAGTGCATGGATGCAGCTCTGACGCCTCTCAGGCTCCAGGGCATCCGAGTTCTCAATTACATCGACGACTGGCTAATTCTGGCACAATCTCGAGAGCTGGCGGTTCGACATCGAGATGTCGTTCTCGCTCATCTTCAACGTTTGGGGCTGAGGCTCAACGTGAAGAAAAGTGTGTTGGTGCCCACCCAGAGAACTACGTTGGTAGGGGAGATGTGGGACTCAGGAACGATGCAGGCACAGTTGTCTCCAGCACGTATCCAGTCCATCTTGACCACAGTAAAGAGAGTGAAGTTGGGCCACGCCATCACAGAGAAACACTTCCGGAGGATATTAGGCCTCATGGCAGCAGCTTCCAGCGTAAAACCTTCTGGTCTACTGCACATGAGGGCCCTGCAGTGGTGGCTGAAGACCAAGGGATTCTCCCCGAGGGGAAATCCGTTCCGCCTGATACGGGTCACACACAAATGTCTTCGTGCCCTATCAGAGTGGAAAAAGCCTTGGTTCTTGTCCCAGGGACCCAAGTTAGGGGCATCTTGTCGCCGTGTCGGTTCACCGCACCTCTCCCCGCCTGGAGTGCCTTGCTTCATAGTAAGAGCTAATGTACCTATGTGCCGGCGTGCTTATATACGCCTACGGTTACGCCGTCACATGCTACCGTTCTCATTAAGCCAATAGGATTGGAGTAGTTTTCATTCGCATTCAGCCCTGCCACGCCTAAAGGCGTTCCCATAGTGTCGTCACCGACGCAGTGTCTCGTTCCCCTTTCTCGGGGAACAAGGGTTACCTACGTAACCCGAGACGATCTTGGTGGATGGGAAGATGATGAACTGGGCAGTAACAGTTGATAGGGGGGGCCAAAGAGAAAGATCTCTGTCTGGTCCTCATTTAACTCATTTACACACAGCTATAGTGAAACCATTTTCCAGTGGGTTTTTACTTTTACTGTCCTGTTTTCTTTTTCTTTGTTTTTAGCTTTTTACCATTGCTTTTAATTAAATATTTACACGGTGAGAAATGAGTAGGTAGCTGGGTTAGGACATTTTGGGAGTGAGATTGAACAGAGTGAAGGAAGTGGATCTTAAATCTCGCGCCTGAGTGATTTGCAGGAACCTCTGTCCACCTGTAAACATGCAGGTGGGTCCAGAGTATAACTGGATCAAAGGGGCCTGCTGACAGACATGTCCTGGTTTCTCCGTAGTGTCTGAGGGTTTTTGGAGTTTCAGTGGACCCAAAGATTGCTGTGGACCCGAGTACAGACTAGCTAGAGAGAGAGATTAAGAGTACTTCTCTGTTTGTTCTCTTTTCAGAATGATTGTGACTCAGTTATTTGCTCAACCCCTCAGCCTGTTTTTATTTTCCATTTAACTCTTTTAACCCTGATTGTAACACTGTAACTTTTATTATATTTTATGTTGCTTTCAAAGGTTTTTATTGTTTTTCCCTGTTGCTTTTATGTTTTGTGTAAAGCACTTTGAATTGCCTTGTTGTTGAAATGTGCTATACAAATAAACTTGCCTTGCCTTGGGTTGCTAACAAGTGGCTATATAAGGCTAGTGGAACCAGATACAGGGATGGTGGCTGGAGTACTGAGCTGGCCACGGCATTCATAGTTTTTAACCTAAGTAGATACACATAATATAAGGCCAGTCAAGCTGCCAAGTATCTGCTCTTAACTTTAGATTTAACAGCAGCTTGAAGGTACTTCAGGGAAGGGCAGTGTAAGACAGTGCTTTCACCTGTAAAGGGGTCCCAGTAGATTAATGATGGAAAAGCCTTATATCCACTGCAGGATCTATTAGTAGGTCAAAACATCATGTAATATTCATTCTGGGGTGCCATAAGTATGCTCACCCAGCTTTTTGCACATTTTACTATGTGTACTGTTAACTGCCATTAGGTGTAACACAGAAAGCCCTGTATTGTATTCAGCGTATTTGTTCTCAGGAGTTAATGGCTGCTTGTGTTAATCTGGGTCAGTCTCCACTGTGTCTGCTGTGTGTCTGCAGACCTCCTTACTCTGTTGCCCTGAGTTGGACCTTCATTTGATAAGGTTTGGGAGTTAAAGTGACCCCATAGACAGGAGTATAGTCTGGCACCCCTGCATCTTCAGGCCAGATGAAGTTAAACTTCCTCAGCAGCGTCACCATGATGAGAAAGAGCTCCATGCGAGCCAGACCCTCTCCAAGACACATACGGGGACCTGAGACATAAAAACAGTTTCATTAAGCACTATATGTGCATGTCACTGCAAGTGTGATACAATAATGAGTTGCTGTTTGTTGTTCTCTCTCATACCTGCGGAGAAAGGCATGAAGGCCTCCGGTTTAACAAACTCTCCCTTGTCATTGAGGAAGTTTTCAGGGTTGAATTCATGGGGGAATTTCCATTGTCCCTCCTCACTCAGCACTGAGGTCAGGTTAGGTATGATCATCATACCCTGTAGAGAAAATAGAGGAAGTTCCAAAACATCTGTAAGAAGATAAGATTCACTTCAACCACCTAGGGCTGCAGCTAACGATGATTTTAGTATTCAAAGCTTCTATAGATTATTTCAACGATCCATCGATGCTTCGTTTAAGAAGTAACGTTACTTTTACTTGCCGGCAGCGGCGTCCAACCCGGTAACGGGATCAGCTGTGCACCCTTTACAGGTGATAGGTGATACAGGTGATATTTATTAGTCCTTTCGGAAATTAATAGTGTATCATACAGCAAACATCAGACATACAATCAGACAGCTGCTTTACAAACACAAACACCACCCGAGTGCTTTACAAATACTATTTGCTCGTGCAGACTACATGACTTTCAGCGTCGGCCTTGCCGTCATGTGACAGCAGTCTTGAAGTCATTGTGGCGTTCACTCCCTGATCGGTGACAGGGGGTCACACACACTACAGGAGCTGACAACAGCTATGGCACCCGATGCTGGTTTCCAAACCATTTTTATCAAGAAAACACAGGTGAAATGTGAAACGAGAAATGAGCAATCCTGCACACGAAACAGCTGTTTGTTGTTTTAAAGATGGCAATTATAAAGACAAAGAATCTGGGTGAAAGGATGGATTAGCACAGCAGGGATGGTCTGAGCGACAGAGAGAGCTGCAGGTGAGTTAAAAGGTGCAGCTCCATGACACCCAGTTAACTCCTGACTGTGAGGTTCCAACGGGCCAAAAATGAGAACAACAAACGCATGTGCACATTTTCAGCTGAGGACTACAGATACTTTGGCCTTCAACTCAACAATCAGTCATGATTTCAGTTAAATGCTAAAGTTGCTGTTACTGTTAACTTGTCTGTGGTTGCTGGCAGAACACCGGCTGCTTTCTGATCAGCTGCTGTCATGCATGTTGTTTTCTTTAGCTTGAAAAAATCCCAAACTTTGGACACTTTCTTCTTCGTCCCTCACTGTTTTCTCTCTCTTTTTGCAAACAGCTCCATCATAATCACGTCGTGTTCACCATAGACATAATATACATAGACGCCGCATCGACCGTTGCTGCCTACTGGCGCTGACGAGCCGTGCGGCCGCCATCTTGGACCGGTCAGCCGCTCCACTCAGTCTAATCTGTTTGGCAGGTGCAATGAGCTGTCAGCGCATTCAATTAATCATAACTCACTGAATACCGAACTGATTTTCACGCGGGGTTTTTTGCTGCAAAGGTTATACATGTAGCTATGACCCAGGATACAATTCGGTGTATTTTAATGGGCTTAAAATACACCGTGGGCTTAACAGTAATAGAATATTCTGATATACGATATAAAGTGACCAAACGTCCGAGAACAGAACATAATCCCTGAAAACGGGGACATTTCCAGTTTGACTATCAATTGTTTTTCCATTTTAAATTAATACTATTATTTCTATTCCAAGTTTTTTTTTCTGTATTTAGCCAGGGACAGGCAGCCAAAAACAGGGACTGTCCCTGAAGTCTGGGACGTCTGGTCACCCTATGATATGTGATGTAGGCTATGATAGGTATATTGCAAATCACACACTACAAATATGATAGAGAAGCAGAAACAGATAGTCAGAGTCAGATATTTTAATAATTTGAAACAATAAATATATGATTAACAAACAACATATGATTAAATGATATCTCCAGTCTACTTGAAGCTTTTTATATTTGTCCCTCTCTGTCACACACTGTACTAACACGTTCTTCTACATCCATCTCCTCCCAGCCCTTGACATTTAGCAGCCCAACACACACACGAAAACTTTGCATGAGCTAAAAGCCCTGAAAGAGGACTGTTTTACAGAGCTGCTTTTTCGTGCTCCCTTTCTGCAGTTCAAGAGAGGTGAGTTTGGCAATGTGGTGCAGCCTTATCCTGAGAAACACAGACACAACCAATGACAACAAGTCAGAACGATGGCTGTCGATGCCAAACTGTCTCCTCAATGTGTCCCCGAGCAGAATAACACCCTCCGGTCCAATCTCCTCCCGGACGATGTGTGTGACTGTCGACACCTTAGGAGCTTGCACTGTTGAAGCTCACCGTCTCTGCAGCTCTCAGCACCTAATAATAATAATAATACAAAAACATAATACATTATATTTATATAGCGCTTTACACAGTGCTCAAAGACACGTTACAGAACAGAGAAAATAAAAACAAAGCAACCTTAAAATACAAATATTGAATATGATTTATCAAGTCTCGACATAGACTGTATATAAACAGCTCATAGCCGGGTGAACACCGGCCGGTGGAGTAAACATAGTCCAGCTAGTACAGTGATATCAAAGATCCTCGCTCCTTCTCAACTCTCTGGTAATATTCTATTCACAAAATACAACCAATAGTAAGGTAATGTTAAATCTTACTTGTGAAAAGTAATCTCCCGAGCCCTGCTTGCGATGGTCCGCCGATTTGAGCATAAATATGCTGCACAGCGCTCTGGCATCTCGCTTTCTTCAGCTGCGCGGCTGGGAGTTTGACCGGTTCAAGATGGCGGCCGCATTTCTCGCGTCCGTCCCGGCGGCCAATGAGGCGTCTACCTTTTTTTTTTCTCCCCCCCCCCAACTTTATTAGAAATTGCAATGCTTACAAAAGGTATAAAACATTTGTAACATAATAGTGCAATATACAGTCTATGAATGCAACAAATACAATCTTTGAACGCTAGGGGGGAAGAGTGAGAGGGATTATATAAAAACATTAAACATAATACAAGCTGATAAAGTTTTAATTGCCTTTTGCTTTAAAGATCCTTGAATTGATGAAATGTAATGTTTGAACTCATTTGAAAAGGCCACAAAACAAGGTTTCTTTTCTGTGAATTTACATTTGTGAATATAAAATTTGGCCATAATAAGAAGAAGATTAATCAAGTACACACAAGTCTTTCGTTGTACATTATCTTCTGAGAAACCAAACAGTACATTCTTCCAAAACAAAGCAAAATTTTCAGAGATATTTTCTGAAATAAAGTCACAGAATCTCTTCCAGAAATTCTTCACAATAGGACAATGCCAAAACAAATGTACAACGGTTTCTGGACAGCCACCACAGAAGCTACAGTTTATTTCAATATCTTTTCTAAATCTGTACTTAATATAGCTTTTAGCTGGATAGAATTTATGTATTAATTTAAAGGAGATTTCTTTTATTTTGTTGGTAATTAAGTATTGATTTGGTAGAAGCCATGCCTTCTTCCATGCTATATCATCCACAAACCGATTCCAGTATGAAATCACATATGGTACTGTAGTAATGTCTCTTTGGAACAAAGCTCTTATAGATCTGTTATTGCAGGAATGACTGGAAAAACATATTTTACCTATGGAAGTGTCGGATGGAAATGACAGGGGCAGTTGTTGTGTAGTGACCCTTGTTTGAGATTTGAATAGCATACAGACTCCAGAGGGTATTGCACCAAAAACTTTTGCATAGTCCCCAGGAGTAACAGGTATATTATATTCAGAAAGAAATTCTTCATAAGTATAAAGAAGACCATTCCGGTTAAATAACTGATCTACCAGCACAATGTTGTTGTTAAACCAATATTCCATGAAGAGAGATTTGTGTTTATATAAAATGTCCTTGTTATTCCATATGAGATATTTGTGAGGAGAGAAGTTGTGCTTGTAGATGAGAGACCATGACAAGAAAGCCTGACGATGAAAGGCTGACATTTTAACAGGTACCTTATCAATATCATAGTTACAAACAAGAAACAACCTTATGCCACCCAACTTTGATAAGACATGAAGAGGTATAATATTCCAGATGGACGTAGGATTTCTATATAATTGTTTCAGCCAATTTATTTTAAAGGTTTTATTTAAGGTGTAAAAGTCCAGAAAGTTAAGCCCACCATTTTCATAGGAGTTCATGAGAACTGTTTTCTTCAAGTAATGCGTTTTATTCTTCCAAATAAAATTGAATAGCATTTTGTCAATGTCTTTTATTAGTTTGTCACTAAGATGTAGAGCCATAGCAGCATATGATAATCGCAAAAGCCCCTCTGCTTTAGTGATTAAAACTCTACCTCTTAAAGAAAGATCTCTGGGAAGCCACTGGTTGAATTTCTTTTGAGTTTTTTGTATGACATGAGTAAAATTTAGGGATATTCTTCTCTGTTGGTCCTTAGATATAATTATACCTAAATAAAGTATTTCACTTTTTATTGGAATATTACAAAGGGTTGTTTTAAGGCACTCTTTTATAGCCATAAGTTCACACTTATGTACATTCAAATACAAACCAGAAGCCTTAGAAAATGTGTTGATTACATCAATTGCCACAGAATTTTGGTTTTTATTTTTCAGGAATAATGTGGTGTCATCCGCCAGCTGAGTTATAATTAATTCTTTCCCTATAAGAGAGATACCTTTCACAGCACTGGATTTAATATGGTTTGCCAACAGTTGAGCTACTAAAAGGAAGAGGTATGGGGAAGTGGGGCAACCCTGTCTAATGCCTCTAGACAGATTAAATCGTGGGGATGTGCCACCCATAACTTTAACAGAACTGTTGCTATTCTTATATAGAGTTTTAATAGCTGTACAGAAAAAATTACCAAAGCCGAATTTCTTTAAAGACTGTAAGATGAACTGATGCTCCACAGTATCGAAAGCTTTATAGAAGTCTAAAAATAAAATAAACCCATTATCATCAATCAAATCTGCGTAATCTAGGACGTCTAGGACAAGTCTAATATTATTTGTTATATGTCTTTTGGTCATGAAACCTGACTGTGTTTCTTCAATAACAGAGTTTAGTACAGTTTTAAGTCTTTTAGCCAATAGTAGAGCAAATATCTTATAATCATTATTAAGCAGACATATTGGACGCCAATTGTCAATAAGTAATTTGTCTTTGTTTGGTTTGGGAATTAGTGTAGTCAGACCTTGAGTCATGGTTGTGGGAAGAGATTCTCTTTCCATACACTCGACAAAAACTTCAAATAAAAAAGGAGCCAGTTCGGCAGCAAAATATTTATAGAATTCTGAGGTCAGTCCATCAGTACCTGGTGATTTGTTGTTTTTTAGGAGATTAATTGCCCTCCTGACTTCCTCAAGTGTGATAGGTTTATCACATATCTCCATTTCGCTTTCATCAATAGATTTAACTGTCAGAGAGTTCATAAATGACACAGCTGATTCTTGGCAGAATTTGGAGCTATATAATTCTCTATAAAAGTTACCACAGTACCTGGATATTATATTGAAGTCCTCTGTAACAACCCCATTAATATTTAGTTTATCTATATTGTTATTCCTTCCTTCCTTCCTTAGCTTTGGACCAGAAAAAAGAAATCAGAGATATAACCTCTTTTTTAACTTCGTCATTTAATAGCAAAGTGCTATTGAGTTTCCAATACACTGACTGAGCAGCGACATTTTTAACTGTGGAAAATTTTATCTTCATGTATATAGCCTTGTGATCCGTAAGAGGAGTGGGATATATTTCCACATCAATAAGATCTCTATTAAAAGTTTCAGACACTAACCAATAATCTATCCTTGATTGACTACAGCCTGTTTTATTACTCCAAGTATATGACCTGTTGTTAGGATATTTTTTTCTCCAAATATCTACAAGCCTAAATTTGTCTGCAAAAGCTTTTAAGATGGTATTGTTTCTGATTGGTTGACCAGGTGGCCATTTATCCAAATTAGCATCCATAATCAAATTAAAGTCACCTCCTAACAATAAGGTGGCATCTGGGAATTTGTCCAACCATTCTACTAATATGTTCTCTACAGAAAGAATAAGGTTATCATTTTCTATGTCTGTGTTATATCCATAGATGTTAGCTATTATGAATACTAGATCGTTGTATTTTATTGCTTGGCATATAAAGTGTCCAGTTACATCACATTTTGTAAGTAGGATATCTCCAATAAATTTGTTCTTTAAGGTAGTCACACCAGCTGAACGTTCAGTACCGTGAGAGAGCCATATGGAGTTACCCCATTGAGATCTCCAAAAAGTGGCATCATTTGGAAGAGAATGAGATTCTTGTAAAAAGAAAAAATCTGACTTGAACTGTTTAGCAAAAAGAAATATAGCTTTACGTTTAACACTATTACGTAGCCCCCTAGCGTTGAGTGATACAAAGGAAAGAGTTAACATATTAACATAGGAACAAGAACTAAGTGAATATACTGGTAAAGATTTGAATAAATTTAACCTCTAAGATGAAATGAGAATATGGCATCGAGAACAACACCTATTTAAATTTTAAAGATATCAGAAGCATCTTTGATTAAAAAATTAAAGTAAAGTTGGTTGCGTTTCTGCCTATTTAGAAGGTGATAAATAACAAAGAGTAAATTAAATAAGATTAGGCAGATCAACATATATATGAGAGGAATAAGGCCTTACATTTTTAAACGGGAAGGCAGAATTCTCCCATCGATAAATCAGAACCTGAGAGTTTCAAAAGGACCCCACCAAAGGTCTTCTCCGCGAAGGATGACTACAGATGAATTTCCAGTCCATTAATAAAGCCTTTTCCTCCCAGAAAGTAGGCTGACTTCCCCTCCTCTCGTGCCTTCTTGATCGTAGGCCACAGTTTCTGTCTGTTTTCCTTGTCTTCCTTTGTCAAATCCTCCGTGAAGCGCAAACCTCTTCTTTGAAGAAAGTTGCTGTTCTTGGCAGCCTTCCAGACTGCATCCCTGTGCCGCCGTGAGATGAACCTGAGGATAATGCCGCGGGACCTCGGGTCGTTTTGGCGCAGTTTCCCGACTCGATGAGCAACATCTATGGCGTCTGGAAGCTTTTCTTTTTCAGATGGTAGTAGCTCTTGGCAAATCTCGATTACCTCTGCACGTACGTCTTCCTTTTCGGCTTCCTGAACACCATACAGTCTTAAATTCCACCGCCGACCATAACGTTCCAGATCAAGGACACGGTCCATACTTTTCATGGCAGTCTCTTCACTTTTCTCCACACGTTTTTCAACGCACGCTATCCTTTCATTCATGTGTATTATTTCTGCACGGACAGCTTCTACCATTTTCTCAATGGCGTCACTCCTGGAGTTGATAAGATTAGCCAGGGTGAGAACTGCGTTCTCGGAGTTTAAGGTGCTGTCTGACTGGACATGAGAAATTGTGGGGTTTTTAGCGACAGGAGGTTTACTTGGTGTCACGGGCAATGGGGGAAACTCTTCTTCATTATCCATTTGAACATTACATTCCATCCTACTGCCGTAGTTATGTTCGCTAGCAGAGAGGCTAACGTTGTTGTTTACCTCCTTGCTGGGTTCCATCTGTCTTTTCTGAACAGACTTAGGCATTCTTTAAGTCTCCGTCTCACAACCAGATGTAACGTTGTTTAGTCGGATTTCTTCAACAGATTGCACCAACTATTCAATTCAATTTCAATTTTATTTATATAGCGCCAAATCACAACAACAGTTATCTCAGCGCTTTTCATAAAGAGCAGGTCTAGACCATACTCTGAAGTTATTTACAGAAGCCCAACAACTATTGGCCAACTATTCTGAAAATGCTACAAATAAACGTTTAGCGTTGAGAGCTCGACACCATTCGACTCATCACGCCGCCATCTTGTACGGCCTCATGAGGCGTCTACCTCTATATATGTCTATGGTGTTCACAGCGTAAGCGCGATGTGCGACAGTAATAAATGTCCCTGTGAAACACTGTACTGTATAGTTACATGGATTAAACGAAGCATTGATGCAAAGAATTTTTGTCAAAGCATTTTATGATTCGATGTTATTGATTTAATCGATGAATCGTTTCAGCCCTAAAACCACCTAAGTAAAAGTGACGTTTGTGCTATTACTTTAACCTTGGTAGCTTTGCGAGGTTTGTTTCCCCCACACTATTGACAAAAACAACTTAACACAAATTACTTCTTACCTTGGGAATGGAATATCCCATGAGCTCCGTGTCTTTAGTCGTACAGTGGAAAACACTAAGTGGAACAGTGTTGGCTATCCTCTGCACTTCGTGGATCACAGCCTGGATGCAAAAGAATTTAAACAACATGATTTTATGTTTTATCTGTTTTAGGGAAGAAGAAAAACAATGCAGACTCTCAAAAGCTCAGCCACAAAAAAGCTGACCAATAAACTTGCAATATGGGAACCCACCAGCAATATGTCTACAACCAGGCAAACAAGACCATAATTGATATTCTTTAAAAGCAGTGAAACTGATCTCCAAAGCTGCTGAGCAGTTTCTGTTCTGCTTATATTACAGGGCCTCTAGAGTGGGAGTTAGACTGGTAACCTTTGCGAATTGTACCCATACTACGTAATGCACTCTTATTTTGTGTCATGCTTAAGCAATTAATATGCCATTTTCACTTCTATTTCATGTGAACACATGAAATAAAAGTGAAATAATTACAAAAATCATTGTGATGATATACCTGCATGTAAGGCATGTGGTGTCTGTCGTCAAAACTGGCCCAATCCTTCCCTTCCAACACCCGGTCTATTTCTTGCTGACAACGCTCTGAGAGATACAATGAATTATAGTGATAAATGCTGTATCGCTGAAACATGCAGGGTTAGACAGCAATATATTTGTCGGGCGTTAGTCTATACTATTTAGGATCAACCAAAGCTGATTTCTTAAGAGAAAGAAACATGACTCAAAAACACCAGTCATGACAGAGTCATCTCAGTTATTTGTACCAAAATGCCCTGCTTACACTATTTCCAGATAGGTAGTTAGCAGCTAGCTAGGCAGAAAACTGATTCATGCATAGATCCACATTTTAAATAGAAAGACAATAGTAACTTTAGAGCCAATAGCAGAAAGGTAATAACCTACATTTAAATGTGCAGGTATACCTTGTATGTGTGGGTAGGTCACAAGATAAAGGAAACCAGTAAGCAGGGTGTTGGAGCTAGTGTCAGTCCCAGCAAAGTGAAGATCTAGAGCATTCGAAACCAGTTCATCTTCTGAAAATGAAGAGCCATCATCGCCTCTCTAAAAAGAGGAGAACAATTGTTTCAAGACAAGCAGACATTAAATTAAACCTTACTGATACATCAGGCATTTTCGGACCAAAGACTTCTAGAGACTGCCTGAGAGGAAATGCCCACTGGGGAGCTCCCCAAAAATTTTTTTTTTCTGTTTGCATTTGCACTACCAACAGGAACTGTGCCGGCAGCGGTTGGAATAGCAACATCACTTCTGTGCGACGTACAACAACAACTGATAACAAGTTGGAGGATGCTGTGCTCTGTGTGTCTGTTGTGTGCCATGGGTCTCATGATATTACAGAGATGAAAAAGAGATGTGGAATTTAGACTATGTGGTTGAAAGAGCAAGAAGAAGGAGAGCTAAGAGGGGAAAATGTCACAGCCAGTGAAGTGGCTCTGGGGCTTTTCTGTTTTTTCTCCCATGTTACCCTCCCTTTTGCGGGTGTGTGTGTATGTGAGTGGGTGTGTTTTGGGCATGACGGCAATCTGGACATCTGTCAGAAGCTGAGCTACATACCGGCCTCAATCTTTCAGTCAAGTCATGGCTTAAATACTCTGGGCTTCCTGCCAGCTGCCAACTCGTCGCCAGATAATGCCTTACCATTTTATGGTTGAGTACATCTTTTATCTCTGGTTTCTAGTGGATCTAGTATTCTGAATTTATAGTCTCTTGTGTAACCTTTGCTGTTGATCTTTTGCTTCAAGATTCTCAGATCTTCAGCCAAACTGTTTGGAAAATAGATTTTGCCAGCTTCTGTCCTTTGTTAACGCCAAGCTGTACCTCCCTTCATCACCACTGCACATTTTTTGTATTAGTCTGTTAACTTTTATTCACTCTCCTGTGCTCTTTGACTGCACCTGGGGCTGCCAAGTGCAAGCTTTAATAGAAAACTCTTATAACAATTGGCAATACTTCAAATGGTCAAGGGTGATACACAGCCCTGCGACTAACTTTAATGTTATCTTATCTTAGTTTTATGTCATGAGGACAAAATCCCAGTAGAAATTGGGGGAAAATTACTAAAGACTGTTGTATTGATAAGCTCTGATGTGCTAGCTTGGCTTATAGCAAATTTTTTAAACAAGCTAAAACGCAAACTGTCATTCTGAATAGACCTATTGTCTAATAGTTTAGAGTAGTTTGCCATGTACCTAAAAATTTATCTGTAAATTCTTGTAAACTTCGCTGCTGGCTGAGACAAACCAGACCCTCCGCTATTCAACATTCACATGCCATTAATTCCTCTTCTAACACCCCATGCACACACAAACACACCTTTTCCACTTCATCCAGATAGCAGTCAAGAAAGTCTCGTGGCTCTCCAGGCACTCTGGTCTTCTTGTGCTCGGTCAACAAGCCCTTTACAAGATACTGACAAGTCTGAAAACAAATGTCAGCATTAATTTGTATTCATTAAATTTTTTTCCACTGACAAAGTTCCTATGTGTTGTTGTCACCGTATATATGTGTGATGTTAGAGAAAAAAAATACATTATACCACTAATGCTCATAGCTTTTTTTACTCATATGTTTATTCCTAAATTTAACATTTTTCATTTTTCATTTTTTTCAGAATTTATTACATATTTATAAAATCTAGGTCAAATTAACATACCTTAAAATTCTTAAAGGCCTTGCTGAAGGGCAGTGGCAGGTTACGTATTATGGGAAGAGTGTCATAGAGCTGTAAAAATAAATAAATAAAATAATAAAGACAAATCATTAGTTTATTTGAATCCAAACATGCAGATTCTGCCTCTTGGCAACTCTTAGCCAGATATTCAGATATTCATCCAAAGAAGGTTCATTCTCAAAGACGTTTTGTGGAGACTTCTTCGTTAACTATGACCTGGATGACTGAGAACCTTCACAGATAAGATATTCATGTGGCCCAGAGGATGAATGCTCATGACTGTGGGATCCTTTGATTTTTCATCTACTGCCACCAGGAGGTCAAAATGTTAATTTGTCATTTATGACCAAATACCCACATAACTAGTGACATTCCCATCAGCCTTAGCTGTACTGTTTGTTTAGTGCAAATTAACAAATTTAAGAAAGCGCAGGGCCATTGTTGTTACCTTAGAAACATGCTCTGACTCACCATAGCCCATGGTCCATTAGCTATCTTGGCATTCTCAGTGAAACATTGAACAATCACTTTGATGAACTCATCATCATACTCGTAGCGTGTACCAAACAGAACCTGGCAGATGATGTTGGAAGCCGCATTATGAAACATGAGTCGAGGACTGAAGCTTTTGCCTGTAAAAGACAAAATGTAGATTGAAGTATGACACTGAACAACAAAAGAAAAGAACATTACACTGACAATACACAATGCAAAATTCAACCAGTCAATACAAGCTTACTCAGTCAGCAGAAAGTGACAGAGAGATAAAGAGCAATGGAACACAATGGAGACCAATGAAGACCTCTTTAAAAGGAACTCCATAAAAATCCACTGACATAAATGTAAATAGAAATTGATATTATTATAATATTTGTGTCTCTGAATAAAGATAACGTGACATACCAATGCTCTTTTCCAGTGTATCAATGGTGTATTGCAGCTCTCCATGAATCCTCTCCTCCATGGAATTCTTCCCCAGACCAAAGTTCCTCAAGGTCATCAGAGAAAAGCGACGATGCTCCTTCCAGAAAGAGCCATAATCTGCCAGAATCACTCCTACAACAGGTGTAGTGACACAAAGAGTGTATGAGCTTACAGGTCCATCCATCCATCCATCTATTGTTAACCGCTTATCCTGCGTTTTTTTCCTTTCCGTTCCTTTCAAACCTGAGACATTTCTGTATTAGAGAGTTGTATCAGTGAGAGTTATTCATAGATTTGTCAATGTAATTTACTTTTAAGACCTCAGTGGGAAACTAAGCATGCTTTCCTGCGATTATAAGATTCTGGCTAAAGTTCTTCATCTCAGGCCATAATACGTAACAGCTATTTCACATTATGCTAGAAGCAAACAGTAGGAAATCTCTGTCAACAGGGTCCCAAGTCACTGCTGCATCGCTCGGGACAGGAAAAGTCCTTGATTAGTCCTAAATTAATTTGCTGGATTAAGGTCTTTGCAAACTAATAATCTTGTCTCTGAACCTTTTTAAGTACAGCGGGGAGTCTGCTGAACATAGAGTGGGCATGTTAGACATAATTAAGGAATTTCTGCTTGGCACATGCACCTGATCAACTGCCTGCTTGGATGTTATTTTGATAAAGGGAACCCTACCTCTCTTTTTTCTGACTAACTGAATAGTACTGTACTGTACTAACACACATCAAAGTAAACCAGAAATGGATTGAAACCCTTCCACAATATCAAAAGACAGATCTGTTTTTCTAAGGAGTGGAGAAGACAATAAATACCATAGAAATTCCTTCAACAAAGATATACAAGGCAAAAGGTTACCATTACTTGTAGCCCAGGTGCTTGTGTCTCCCTTTTCACCATTTCCCAGCATGCTGCAACATGTTTTAACATTGTGTCCAGTGTATGTGTGGATAGGGCTCATTTTCATTTACTGGCATAATGACGGTAATAAAACCCTACTCACTGAACTTCTTGTTTATTTACTATTTAAGTTAAACTGGTAACTGCTTCGAACCTACATACAGTAAATGCACAAAAAGAGCCACATTGCATGTAATATATAATATATGCTCTACCCTGTGACATATTATGTGTTCTACCTTTCCTGTTGATGACGTCATTGATAAACAGGTCTTGTGGTCGTCCAGCAAAATCAGTGGCCTTGGTCACTAAAGCCTCCTTCATGGCCTTCACCCCATTGATGACTATGGCTGGTCTGGAACCAATGAACAGACTGTAGACATCTCCATAAGACTTCCTCAACTGGGAGAGAACAAGATGACATGTCAGTGTTTCCATAAAGAGAGTTTTCAGTTGTATCATGTTGAGCACCACAAAGTTAACATCTTCCACTCACATTGTATTGAGAAATATTTGCTTAACAAGACCTTGGACTATTGGGTGCTACTTATACAATGCCCTGTCTGCCAAAATGGCACAGTCCAAGTTCACAGGTAGTCAACTCTGTGCAGACAATGACAATATGTTATGCAATCAAACAGTAGTATCGTTGTTGCAAGTAACTCTTGCCCTAATACATGATACATTGCACAGATGCTAGCTGCTTTCACATGTATTTGTTTTACACTGTAGTAGATGACATGTCAGTGTTTGAAACACATACATATCACAGAACCTAAGATGGATATCACTCTTATATGTGACAAATTAATGGAAATCAGTTTCTTTAACGTTTTTGTTTTACACTTAGAACTAATAGGTTTTATTCATTGTTAAAAAAGTGTAGTGGCACAGCAAATCTTGAAACTATTGCTGTCAGGAAAAGCTGCACAGTGGCCACAAGTGTAAGTATTTAACCATTTAAACACATTTTAAGTACTAATAACAGAAATGACATCATTTCAGAGTTTTTCTTACTCTCTCAAAGTCCTTCAAGGGGTTCTCTAGGCTCAGGTGCAAAATGTTCCCCAGTATTGGCAAGGCAGTGGGTCCTGGTGGAAAGTTCTTGGGCCTCCGGGTTTTCAGCTGAAGTATGATGAAGACAACACAGAGGCACAGCAGGATGACTGAAGCAAACATGGTGGAATGGACTGGAGGGAACTGAACAGGCAAGATGAATGACTTGCTTTAAAAGTGTAGCGTAGCTCTCAGCCCTGCCTTTTCAGGGTGTGTACTTTGCTTCCAGTACTAAAGGTGAATGGGAACGTCATACAGAAACAGGTTAGACACTTTGCACAAGTTCTGACAGGCTTTGTCATGAACTATCCATCAACCAGCAGTGTAGCTGTTGCTGAGGTCTCTAGATTGTATTAGTTTAGCTGATGACATGGCTGGTCAGTAGAGTGGTAGAAAAGTAATGAGTTGTAAATGTAGCTACAGACAGTCCAAATTTGAGGTGCACGTACTTTACTTGAGCCTTTTCTTTTCATGCCACTTTTTCTCCACTACATGTCAAAAGGAAATATTGCACCTTCCACTGCACTACATTTTTTAGTTACTGGTTAATTTACAAATTAATTAATTTGCTTACAAGTAAATTGTTATACACAAGTACAGCTTAAACAATAAGTTGATTAATCAACTGGCTAAAAAATGAAAATGAATGATAGTGAAGTATTTTTTACAAATGTAGTTCATAATTTAAGTAATTTTAATACAGAGATTGGAAACATGTCATGGTTCCATCCATCCATCCATCTTCATCCGCTTATCCGGAGTCGGGTCGCGGGGGCAGCAGCTCCAGCAGGGGACCCCAAACTTCCCTTTCCCGAGCCACATTAACCAGCTCTGACTGGGGGATCCCGAGGCGTTCCCAGGCCAGCGTGGAGATATAATCTCTCCACCTTGTCCTGGGTCTTCCCCGAGGCCTCCTCCCAGCTGGACGTGCCTGGAACACCTCCCTAGGGAGGCGCCCAGGAGGCATCCTTACCAGATGCCCAAACCACCTCAACTGGCTCCTTTCAACGCAAAGGAGCAGCCGCTCTACTCTGAGCTCCTCGCGAATGGCCGAACTTCTCACCCTATCTCTAAGGGAGACACCAGCCACCCGCCTGAGGAAACCCATTTCGGCCGCTTGTACCCGCAATCTCGTTCTTTCAGTCATGACCCAGCTTTCATGACCATAGGTGAGGGTAGGAACAAAAATTGACCGGTAGACCGAGAGCTTTGCCTTACGGCTCAGCTCTCTTTTTTTGTCACAACGGTACGGTAAAGCGAGTGCAATACCGCCCCCGCTGCTCCGATTCTCCGGCCAATCTCCTGCTCCAGTCTCCCCTCACTCGTGAACAAGACCCCAAGGTACTTGAACTCCTTCACTTGGGGCAAGGACTCATTCCCTACCTGGAGTTGGCACTCCATCGGTGCTGAGAACCATGGCCACAGATTTAGAGGTGCTCATCCTCATCCTCATCCCAGCCGCTTCGCACTCTGCTGCGAACCGATCCAGTGAGAGCTGAAGGCTACAGAACGATGATGCCATCAGGACCACATCACCCGCAAAAAGCAGTGACGAGATCCCAAACCCACCGAACTGCAGCCCCTCCTAGCCACGGCTATGCCTCGATATCCTGTCTATGAATATCACAAACAGGATTGGTGACAAAGCGCAGCCCTGGCGAAGACCAACCCCCACCTGGAAAGAGTCCGACTTACTACTGAGTACTCGGACACAGCTCTCGCTTTGGATGTACAAGGATTGGATAGCCCTAAGAAGGGCCCCCCTCACCCCATATTCCTGCAGCACCTCCCACAGTGTCTCCCGGGGGACCCGGTCATATGCCTTCTCCAGATCTACAAAGCACATGTAGACCGGATGGGCATACTCCCAAGCCCACTCCAGGATCCTTGCGAGAGTAAAGAGCTGGTCAGTTGTTTCACGACCGGGATGAAAACCGCATTGTTCCTCTTCGATCTGAGGTTCGACAATCGGCTGAACCCTCCGTTCCAGCACCCTGGCGTAGACTTTACCAGGGAGGCTGAGAAGTGTGATACCCCTGTAATTGGCACACACTCTCTGGTCCCCCTTTTTGAACAGGGGAACCACCACCCCAGTCCGCTACTCCTTGGGCACTGTACCCGACTTCCACGCAATGTTGAAGAGACGTGTCATCCAAGACAGCCCCTCCACATCCAAAGCTTTCAGCATCTCCGGGCGGATCTCATCAATCCCTGGGGCTTTGCCACTGTGGAGTTGTTTGACTACCTCAGTGACCTCCTCCAGGGAAATTGACGAGAAACCCCCATCAGCCTCCAGCTCTGCAGGGCGTGACAGTCGGATTTAGGAGTTCCTCAAAGTGTTCCTTCCACCGCCCAATTACCTCCCCAGTTGAGGTCAACAGGGTCCCATCCTTACTGTACACAGCTTGGACGGTTCCCCGCTTCCCCCTCCTGAGATGGCGGACAGTTCTCCAGAAACACTTTGGTGTCGACCGAAAGTCCTTCTCCATGTCTTCTCCGAACTTCTCCCACACCTGCTGCTTTGCTTCTGCCACAGCAGAGGCTGCAGTCCTTCGGGCCTGTCGGTACCTTGCAACCGCCTCCGGAGTCCTCCGAGACAACAAATCCCGGAAGGCCTCCTTCTTCAGTCGGACGGCTTCCCTGACCACCGGTGTCCACCACGGTGTTCGAGGGTTACCGCCCTTGAGGCACCTAAGACCTTGAGACCACAGCTTTCCGCTGCAGCTTCAGCAATAGAGGCTTTGAACATTGCCCACTCATGTTCAATGTCCCCAACCTCCACAGGGATGCCAGAAAATCTCCGCCGGAGGTTTGAGTTGAAGATCTCACGGACAGGGGCTTCCACCAGACGTTCCCAGTTCACCCAGCATTACCCGTTTGGGCTTACCAGGTCTGTCCAGAGTCTTCCCCACCCCTGACCCAACTCACAACCAGATGGTGATCAGTTGACAGCTCCGCCCTCTCTTCACCCGAAGTGTCGGAACATGCGGCCTCAAATCAGATGAAACGATTACAAAATCGATCATCGATCTTCGGCCTAGGGTGCTCTGGTACCATGTACACTTCTGAGCATCCTTATGCTCGAACATGGTGTTTGTTATAGACAATCCATGACTAGCACAGAAGTCCAACAACAAACACCCACTCAGGTTCAGATCAGGGGGGCCGTTCCTCCCAATCACGCCTTTCCAGGTAACTCCATCATTGCCCACATGTGCGTTGAAGTCACACAGCAGAACTATGGAGTCCCCTACTGGAGCCCCATACAGGACTCCATTCAGGATCTCCAAGAAGGCCGAATACTCCGAACTGCTGCATACGCACAAACAACAGTCAGAGTTTCCCGCTACCCGAAGGCGTAGGGAGGCGACCCTCTCGTTCACCGGAGTAAACTCCAACGTAGCGGCGTAGCGGACTTGTGAGTATCCCCACACCCGCCTGGCGCCTCACACCTTGAGCAACTCCAGAAAAGAATAATGTCCATCCCCTATCGAGGAGCACGGTTCCAGAGCCAAGACTGTGCGTGGAGGTCAGCCCAACCAGATCTAATTGGTAGCGCTCCATCTCCCACACAAGTTCCGGCTCCTTCCCCCACAGAGAGGTGACGTTCCACGTCCCCAGAGCCAGCCTCTGCCGCCCGGGTCTGGTCCGTCGAGGCCCCTGGCCTTCACCGCCACCCATGTGGCAGCGCACCCGACCCCTGCGGATCTTCTGATGGATGGTGGGGCCAAGGGATGTAGAGGGGGGTGCCACGTTGCTTTTTCGGGCTGTGCCCGGCTGGGCTCCGTGGCAAACCCGGCCACCAGGCGCTCGCCGATGAGCCCTCCCTCTGGGCCTGGCTCCAGACGGGGGCCCCAGGCTTCCTCCGGGCAGGGTTAGTCCTCCTCTTTTATGGTCTTCCATCAGGGGTTTGTGTGAACCATTCTTGGTCTGGCCCCTCACCTGGAACCTCTCTGCCTTGGGAGACCCTACCAGGAGCACTAGGCTCCAGACAACACAGCCTCCAGGTTCACCGGGGCACGCAAACCTCTCCACCACGATAAGGTGATGGTTCACCGGAGAGGTGTCATGGTTCCAGCTTCTTATAATTTTTTTCAATTGCTAAGATGCAACTAAAGCCACTTTTTCAAACCTTTTCACACAGACTGCATTACCAACATGCATCTTGGCAAAACAGTTAATGTGACGTCCAAAAGTCCAACGTCCAAAACCCCCAAAACACTTACATTTAGCAGACGCTTGAATTACAGGTGAATACGTTAGTTTAATTCAACTTTGAATTTAACACAATAGCTTTGATTGTAAATATGATTTGTGCCGTATAATATTATATAATAAATCGATATAACAAACTATATTTTGGGCATTACTTTAAAAAATTCTCTATACAAAAAACCCCACCAAGATTCGAACCTGCGTCCAGATAATCGTTCAGCACATTGGACAGCAGCCGCAAAATGCTTGTATTTGATTGGCTGTCAATAAGTTACAACTATCCGCGTCTTGCGCGGGCAAGACGCGGATAGTTCAAAGTTGAATTAAACTAACGTATTCACCTGTAATTCATATTGAAAAGATGAAATCAAATGAAACAAGTTATACTTTAAATCAATGTTTTATTAGATCTACTCAAACACGTGCTTTCAGTGGAATAAAGAGAGTTCTGAAACAAGGATAAACAAGGGAAATTATAGTATCTGCAAAGCAATGTCACAGAGCTGGGCCTTAGTTGTTGAAAAGTGGTGGAACAAGAAGAAAAAGAATACTAAGCAAATCAGTCAAATACATTTATAATGAGCAATAACTATCAGTTCGGATATGCACATTGACACAAAAAAAGAACAGTTATTTAGCTATATATTTATACACAAGATATACGTTACATTAAATTTACACACAGTTGGAATTTAGTTAGAGTTTGTTCATATTTAAGGTGGATCAGCTCATTCACCTGGTTCGTCATGTCAGAGCACCTCAGCTCATGGCCCTCATGAAGCACAGACTTGTAAATGGCCTTGTTGTAAGTTAGGTATGCTGGCAGAATGTTTGTGAACCACTATTGCTTATTGTTAGATAACCAGATCCATGCAGCTAAGGCGTGAAGCAAAGATGTAATATTGACCACTGATGACAACAATCACCTAAGGTCTATCCACACAGGCGGAGACTATATCTGACTTTAGACAACCTGAAGACACTGGAGTAGGGCTGTGCAATACTGACATAAATACTATCTAGATAGTTTCTGCGATTCTGTATATATTTTTGGATAATAAGAGAGAGACAGAGAGAGAGAGAAAGAGATATTTGACATCTTTCAAAAATGTGTAAAACTCATGTGTGAGAGTGGTAGAGGAGGAGACTGAGCGAGTGTGGGGTGTCAGCAGTAAACCCTCAATTTAGCAGTAAATGTACAGTATAAGTTTCAGTGGCTACTGGATAAAGACAACACCATCTCAAGACTAAAGCGAAGCTCCTGTGTGCTGCTTGCCAGTGACAGAGGTTAGCCTAGAAGTTAGCATCGACTTCGGCCCTGGAGAACATCAAACTCTCCTCTGTGTTACCCGACAACATTAACTGTTGGTTACTAATGGCATTAATGGCAACAGGTCTTATTTATTTACAACTGAAGCATTTAGTGAAAACAATATAAAAGCACTTAAGTCACCAGCGCAAGTATGAGTAAACCTGTTCATCTGTCACCAGTTAAGCTCTGAGTTCTGCTGTAGCTGTTGTCTTAGTGGCTTTGATTCTGTCATCAGCTGTGTTTAAACCAGATCTTGGTTTTGTGCTGGTCCCTTGGCTGGCTGAGGTCTATTGTGGACAGCTGAAGCATTTCATATTCTTGATATTCTGATGCGGTGGTTAGTTTGTGGTCTTTCACAGCAACCGGTTGTTGACAGGCGAAGTCGACGTCTAGCTCCATGCAAGTGAGGTCGATCCAAGTCTATCAATTCAATCTAACAACATGACGTTAGACTGCGAGGCTGCTGGTGTCCGTGTTGTATGGTCTGTTTGTTCACTCATTTTTTAAATTCAGTCATGAATCTTTCAGCAGCTGTTGATTCTTTAACTCTAGCACATGTTTACTGCATGATGCAGTGACTGATGTGTTTTTTGCAAAGTGAAGTAGCCTGCTTGATAACGTCTACTCACACACCATTAAAACAACAATTAAGATTTATCGTAGAAGATACATATCGCACGCCCGTACATGGGAGAATGTAATTATTTCTCAGTCTCGCCATAATGTCACTCTCTGGTTTCCCCCAAAAAAAAGATGTAGCTGAAAGAAATTCTGGGATGGGAGCGCTGACACAGCGTCAGTGAGTTCTGGATGTGGAGGCAGATGCTATAATAAAAAGGTCCCTGAGACTGGAGCTCTGTCCTAACCCTGCTTACATCCTGATGCGGTCTCTGTGCCGGTGGGGCAACAAAAGCGGAAGGCCCAGCTGTGAGGACCAGGATGACAAACAAAAACATTATTAGTGACATGTAGTCATTTTCACACGTTGTATTATTATCACAGATTGTTTAATAAATGAGAACATTTTGGCCACAGAAACATCTTTAGAGTAGTTATAAAAACATCTTACCCATAGTGCTTTTCCATCGCTGGCACCAGCTCAGCTCTCCTCGCCTCTACTTGAGTCGCTTTCGGCCCGAAGTCCTCTGTTTGCCACTGAAGATAGTCCCACCTCAGGGTAGCTTGTCCATTACTGTGTGGTGGCTCAGGTGTATGAGGGGAAGAGGAGGTCTCAGAAGGTGAGAGGGTTCCTGAAAAGATCAATGCATGGTTAAATTAAAACCAACAAACTCTGTTTACTTTATAATGCATCATTTATTTATTAACTTTTTCCCATATTTATTTCCCACTGCTGAACATCCTTACAGATATGTTTCAGACTCTTACAGGCCACAGTGTAGATATTGTTTAGAAGAAAACACAACTGAATATAAAAATCTTCCCGTGATACTCACCTGGTGCTGAGACTGTCTTCTCAGTTGGCTGGAGCTCTTTCACCACAAACTGCAGCTCAGGAGGAAGGGGCTCCTGTCTCTTCACTGTAGGCTTGGCGGGGCTACGAAGACAGAAGGACAATAAGAAAAGAGAAAGCACTCACCAGTATATGACTGAAGAATAACAGAATTACCACAGAGCATAAGAAAATACATTTTATTAATTAACGTGAATGTTTTGCAGATGGAGAAACAAATTACTCTGTATTTACCATCTACTAGCGGCTTGTGCAGTTTCCTTCAGGTGTCAGCAGGTGGTCTGTGCAGTGAAGCAGAGGGTCCTAAAACAGACATTATTATATCTGTTAGAAACATGAAACAGTCGCTCTTGATTAAGACAAAGACCACTAAAATATTAATTCACCTGCTAAGTCTTAGAAATTGAAGGAGTACTTCATTATAATATGAAGAACAATATGTAATATAATAGTGATACACTTTATTCATTCACACATTTTCGTCTGGATCGATGTTCAATTAAAATAATCTTCTTTAGACTTCATAAGTCTCAGCAGGTGACACAATATGATTTTTTCTTGCATGAAGACAAAAATGAGTTCTCACCCTCGCTACTGAGCAAATCAGTTCATGAACCCTATTGGCTACCGGGAACATCAGCAAGTGATGATGATGATGATGGAGCAGCAGCTGGCAACACACAAAAAGATTCAGTGGTTTAACAGACTGGCATTTAACAACACTGTTTGACCAAATTTTGAGTGTTCAGTAAGAACAAAATCAAACAAAGATTTTGCTTACTGTGCACGTTCCCTGGTGGGTGATGTGCTCTGCTTTGCTTTCTCCAGCTCCTCATCACCATCCATCACTGTGACACAGACAGAGAGAGTTAGAGTGTTGTAAAAACACGTATTTCTACTTTGTACTTTAAAGTATTTTGGTTTACAAACACGTTCCATGACTGAGTTGTATTTTCTGTATTGCTGCTCCACATTTAGTGTACAGAAGCTGATATAAGGAACATTTGTGGCCCTTAGTTATTAAAATGCCATGTGCTGAGCTCTATTACCTCATATTATATATATATATATATATATATATATATATATATATATATATATACTACCTCATTCAATGCAAGTTTGTAAATATGTTAATAAAAAAAATCTAACATAAAATGCTCCTGTGTTGTTTTCAGATTTGAACTAAAAAAACACATAATGTTGATTAAAAGATCACGTGAATCACAATATTCTAAAACATACAACGTCAGGCTGATTAAGTGTGATCAGACAGTATTTAACGTGAGCTTACTCCCCTGTTGTTACCCAGATGTGCAGCAAAGGCAGAAACACAAATCGATTCATTCAACAGTAAAAGCTCCGACATTCCCGCATCGCTGATATCTGCTCATTGTTTAACTAGTCCTTCGTCAAAGTGTATGAAAGTCCCTTACCTTTGTTCCACAAAACACAATGTACGGAGTTGTTGTTGTTGAGCTGGACTTCGCTTCTGTTCTTCTCCAGTCACCGAATGAAAAGTTGACGAGCAGAGACGGAGCTGCAGCGGTTACAGCGCCACAAAGCGCTAGCGGCCGAAAGGCGCATTACGTCCGTAGTGGTTTAGCACTACCATAGAGAATGAATAGGAAACGGTTTAGGGCCGTTTAGCTAAACAATTCTCGGTCGCTGCGCGGGGGAGCCGGGGATTGAACCGCCAACCTTCTGATTAACGGCCAACCCGCTCTACCTCCTGAGCCACAGCCCCTAATTGGTGGATAATGCAGCGGGGGTAGAGGTGTTTTCTGGTTTGATCCAGGGGCGAGTTCAGTGCCGACAAAACGTAGCAAAAAGTTTTTTTCAACGGAAACGGTGGTCCCCTGAACACCCTGTTGTGTACGCAAGCACACAGAATATTCCCGCCTTTAAACTTGTGGCAGCTGATTGGGTAACACCTGAGACACGCCCAGCAAACGGGAGAAAACACACCTCGAAGCCCGTTGCAGAACGTTGCGCAACGATGCAAGGATACATGTCTCGCCCATGGTCTCAGTAAGAGCCATAGCCCAAGAGATAATGAGTTACCATGAATATTGATAAAGTCAGCTTTGTTAACTGCCGACTGGCAGTTCCATGATTCAACAGAGAAATAAACATATGTGGGCAGTGTCTGTTTTAAAGGCTTGAGGAATGCCTGATTTCTGTGCCTAATGGCACGATACCTCTTGTGTGCCCTGGAGACAAGAGGAATAGTGTGGTAGCACATGGTCTGAGTGTAGTTGTGGCTGGCAGCTTTTGGTGAGTACAAGTGCTTAAGAAATGGAAAGACGCTGCTCTTGTAGGTGGCCTTGCTCGGTAGACTCGTACAGGAAGACTCGCTGGTCTTAGTAGGTCTTCACACACAGAGCCGATGCTTCAGTAACAGGTTTCAGTGAAGTACAGTGAGTCTGATTGCATAAAGGTGTGGTGCATTCAGAGTGATTGCACTCAGCTGAGATCGCCCTCCAGATTACCAAGACAAAAGGTTGTTTCAGTGGGTGGGACACACACCCAGTTGTTTGAGCTCGCTCAGCTGGCCTTCAGATTCTAGTAGAATGCTGAGTAAAGGTGATAGCACATCAAGAGTAAGAAAAAAGAGTAATGTAAGGCAAGGCAAGGCAAGGCAAGTTTATTTGTATAGCACATTTCAACAACAAGGCAATTCAAAGTGCTTTACATAAAACATAAAAGCAACAGTTTTAGTATTTACAAAAGAAAATACTAAAACAAAGACGGTTAGCTCCATGGTATAATACTGAAACTCGCAAATTAAATCAAATATCACAGAAACTCGAGAGGAATTGGCGTTCTACCAAACTGGAAAATTCTCGTTTAATTTGGCAAGATAGTCTTAAAATTTATAGGAAGGCCCTCCGTAATGCCAAAGCAGCGTACTACTCGTCATTAATAGAGGAAAATACAGCAGGAGACTCCCAACCACAGATCCAGACTCCTCCAGACCAGTTTTTCACAGCAATGGCGGATCATGGAGCGTCTGAATAGTTCCCGGAAGTTAGCATGAAATGCTAGCAGCGCAGCAGAGCAGCAATAGAAAATGCTATCTGGGATGCACGTTTGAAAGGTAAGAAGTGTAAAAAATGAAATTATATATTTTTAGCAAAACTGAATTAAGTTAACGTGCAGTGAAACATGTTAGTGGATTTCCCCACTAAATTAGAAGATTGACATTTATGGTTAACAAATTAACATAGCCTACTGGCAATGGATAAACGTAGCAGCAGACAATAAACAGGGGCAGCTGATTAATTTATTTTAAAATACGTATTTTTGGGGGGTGGTATTTCATTTAATTTAATTATATTAGTGGTGCATGTATGAATAAAGGATTTCAAAATATTATTTATTTATTTTGGGGGGGAGATTTACCCCCTAATACTAAAAGTAGAATGTTAGCATATTATAAAACAATCTTCATAGCAAACATTAATTATATTAGAGCAGTAACTCTGTGAGGTGGAGGAGCAGTGATGCTAAAGATTACTGAGTGGACCATGGTGAGATAGAAAACAGCACATGAATATACCATTTATAAGAAATATATGTACTTCTTATACATTCTTTCCTTTCTCTCAGTCTCTGCATCCCGTCTTAGCTTATGAGCTTATTTTCCACACAACAATTCAGGTTAATTTACCCACATTAATATTGGTGAACACTCAATTCTTACTGGATATGTTTACTCTAGTTACATAATTACTTTGTACAAATTCATATCACATCATCATGAAAGTTCCTGTGTGTGAGAAATGGTTTAAAAAACAAAAACATTCACTAACAACTTATACAGTAACTGATGCCAACATCAGAAGCAAAAGCTGATAATGAAGTTCCAAAATTTAATAATCCATAACTTTCTCAATCAAACCTGTAGCTGTTTACAAGAAAGGTTGAATTGAGAGCAACTACCTTCTTCTGAAATGTCCAGATTCAACTTTTCTTGGATAAACATGACCTGGATGAATCTTTACAGATGTGTAGGTTTGTCTAACCCTTTTTCTTGTTCTCCCTCTCTCAGTACAAGAATCACAGAGGTTCAATAGAGCCTGAAGATGATCGGCAGTAATGTTTTAATAAAACAAAATATAAAGCCAGTGAAGTGTTATTTCTTTGTGGAAAAACTACCTCACATATTTTATTGTTAGCCTCTTTAGTGATTGTAAGGTCGCTCCTGTTGACCTGATTCAACCATTTTTTCCTCCTCTCCATGTCAGCTGGGAAACCAAACATTCATACTCATTTTTCTGACAGACAGTTCAAAGACACAAACCACTTAACATGCTGTTTTCTAAGTTTATTGGAGATTTATTAAATTAATACATGACAATCATTGATATTCACCTGTCTGTTCTATCTGAAGTCTTAAAGATACATTAGTCAGTAAGCTCAATTAACCCTGGTACCATGGAATTACTAAAAGGTATGCTAGAAAGGTAAATCTCATCTGAATTTTGTGTGTTTGCAACACTTTCCAATGTAAGGTTTGCCAGAAATGTCCATAAGGTAGGTGATTGTAGCTGTTGTTGTCAAAAATATATGTCCTCCTTTTAAAAAAAATAGTAATGTAACTAAATTTACGTGTCAGTGTGCTGTACACATATTGTAAATCAACGCATTTGTTCTTTAAATGACCAGAAATCGCTTAAAATCGTCGTTTTGCCGTTTCTCTCGTTTCTCTCGCTCATTTTGAATTGCCCGCCTAGGACTTCCGGGAACTATCTGCGGTCTCCATGAACCACGTGACGATGTAGCGTTTTGGACCCCCGCTGACGCAACTCTCTCTTTAAAGGGCTCTGGGTTGGGCATGGTTTTTCAGCGGCAGCATCGGACTCTTTTTGCGTCAGCAAATGAAGCTAAAATGTAAGTGTTTTTTGGTCATATTAACATTGGCATTGCATGACTCTGATATTAACTATTGCAGATGTCTGTCGTTAAACTAGCGTTAGCCTTTTGCTAACGAACTGTTGTCGCGTGTTGTCAAAAACGGTGATTTCTGAGTTTGCATGTGCTTTGTCTGCCTGACAAAATAAACATGATTGCCGTGTGCCATATTAGCTGGCTAGAGTGCTGGATTTGATTTCCATTGTAACGTTAGTCAGAATAAAAGTAACGTTCAAACTTTTGTGTGGTACAAGCTGTGAACTTTCAGTACACTTTTTCTGACCGAGACAAGTCAAAATATCTGCTGTGAATCAGCCTGAGATTTTCTTTTCTATCAATTTGACAGACTGTCATAATGATGTCATAACTTTATTGCATTGTAATATTCGAACATCATTCTCATTTTAATCCCAATGAGAAACAGTCAATTTGATAAACAGGAAAACAAGCACAATGAGATCCCATGTATCACATTTTATTTTAACAGAGAGCAGAGAAAGGATTTCCTTTCCCCCGCAGTGTATGACCTTTAGGCCTATTCTGGATGGACAGATTATAACTTCTGTTTATGAGGCTACAACCTTTAGATACTTTGAATTAAATATGTTTGATTATTGAAAACCACAAATAAGAATAAGAATTACCAGATAAGAATAACCAACTTACACTTCAGCCGACGTTTTGAAGTCAGGAAACATTTTCCCCATGGCAGTGAAGTGGGCAAGACTCTTTTAATAAGTTTAACAGACCAACTCCAGTGCCTCTAGTCCTAGCTCTGTCAGCTGCCGTAAACGGTTGGTCTGTCAAGTTAGTAGTAGGTCTAGTAGTTTAAACAAAGCTACTTTAAACTACGTGCAAAATAGTCTCCTTGTTTCTTAATTATTGTTAAACTTGTGTGACACATTGTGTTTGAATTTCACTTGCTTTTCCACAGTAGTATGTGAATTTCTTAATCTCATTCACATCGTTCTTTTTCCCCAGGTAATGTATTGTCCATATTGTGGAATCAAATTGACTTGCATTGGATGTTTTTGTGGATCGCTGTGGCAGCAACATTCAGTTTTAGGCACCTTTTCAAGAGGATGGTAAGCTGTTGCCTTAAATTCGTTTTCACTATTAATTGAGTTTAAATGTCTGAATTGTCCATGATGTGGTACAGTATTAATAAATTGCAGTACAGTTATTGTCATTCAGGTCATTTTTAACATATTTTAGTTCTTCAAATGAAAAATGTCAACCAGTAAAGGTCAGAGTAGGTCAATTATTAGGGCTATTGACAAGCTCTGTTTGTATTAAATATATACAGAGCTCTGACAAACTGTCCCTCCTTGGAGGTCCTATTGATAAAGCTACATTTCATTTACAGTACATCGGTCAGTGGTTGGAAGTGGGAATGAAGCCACACCCGAAATCTACAGTACAAAAACAAATTTAAGTTGGAAACAGTGGCCATTGTTAGCAATACCGGTCGACAGCAACGCATTATGCATTATTCTTGCACATGCAAACACCTTAGCAACATGTTTAAATGTATAAGTTGATAGGACTGTATTTTAGGGGACACATAAGTGCAATAAACAGTAAATTACTACAGCTTTCATTGTTATTGATTTCAGGAGCAGCCATCTTGGATTTTGATTGATTTTTAATGGTTAATGGTAGTTCAGACTAATTCATTCTTGCAAGTCAATGTCAATGTCAATTTTATTTCTATAGCACATCTAAAAACAACAACTGTTGACCAAAGTGCTGAACAGGGTTGATGTCAAATACATAACTAAGTACAAAAATTACTACAACCACAATGAATCACAGGGAAACAAAACAACAAAGTACTTTGTGTTTTTCCACTCAAAGGATATTTTTTTTTATTTTGTTGGTGACTAGTGCTGGCTGCACTGAGTGCCATGTCAAATATTGGGAGAAGGACACATTCTAAGACTAAAGCTATTTTAATATATTTCAGCTCCAGACTGTTTTTGTCTCGGCAGAATGATTTGAGCTATGAGAGGATGACTTTATAAACACAATGTGAGCTTACAATAATAATAATTCTAATAATAATCAGAAATAGTGGAGACTTTAGATGCATGGATGCACAGATACAGGCACTAAAAGGCAAAAAGAACATTTTAATGCTTTACCTGGTTAGTACTGTGATCTTTCCCAAGTTATATTTTTGTTCTTTATGCCTGGAGTTACAATGCACAATTCACACATTGTGCAGATTAAATACTTACTACTCATACATTTTTATTATTCTTATCTCTCTAATTCTTCTTTTCAGGACCATCATCAGTTGAAGTCACAGGCCTCATCCATAAGTATTTCTCAGAGGGCCACACCTATGAGGTGATCCTTGATTTTCTTGAAAAAAAGCACAACATTTTTCTGAGTCTGAGAACCTTACAGAGGAGGCTAAAGAAAGCAGGACTAAGTAGGAGGACAAACTACACTCCCATCGGCACTGTGCAAGCAGCCATTGCACATGAACTGAGAGGCTCGGGTCAGTTGTTGGGTTACAGAGCTATGTGGCAGACATTGCAACAAAAGTATCTCATGACAGTTAAAAGAGATGATGTAAGACAGACTATTTCCAGACTGGATCCATTTGGAGTTCGACTTCGCTCAAGACACAGGTTTGTTCAAAGAGGATACGTCACAGCTGGACCAAACCAAGTGTGGCATGCCGATGGGTATGATAAACTGAAACCCTTCGGTATTGCCATCAGTGGCTGCGTCGATGGCTTTTCAAGGAAAGTTATGTGGCTCAGGAGTGGCAGCACTAACAACGACCCAGAAGTCATTGCACAGCATTATATGCAGTGTATATCCGAATTTGGACAACTTCCAGCCCGCCTTCGCACACACTGTGGAACTGAAAATGGCATAATGGCAGCCATTCACTGTGCATTAAGATCACAACACACAGATGACTTTGCAGGAGCCCTTAGTCACATGTACGGTACATCAACTTCAAATCAAAGAATTGAGAGTTGGTGGTCTTTCTTCAGAAAGCAAAGGTACAGGCCTTTTTAAGGACCATTGCAAGAACATAACAGCATATGCTGCTATGTAGTCAGTCCTGTTTTTGTTTTTTTTGTGTTTTATCAGAGGTCTTCAGCTGTGTAAACCATGCATATTATAAAAGAGTAGAAGCATGAGAAAGTTGGTGAAAAAAAACATTTAAAAAAAGAAGCAATCACATGTCTACATCAGTGATGTTTCCAAAAAAAGAAAAATAGGATATATTCTTTTCTTCAAAAGTAGGTACTAGGTTTCTGGAGGAGTTGTTTGGTTAAGGGGGTTAAAGAAAGAATTTTTTTAAAAATACTATTATCTACTATAAATATATATTATAATCTTTTATTACAAAATGTATTTTTAAAAATATACTGAATGGCATAAAAACTGGAATTCACAAAACATTGGTAAATAAGAGTAGAAAATGCTCAGCATATAGGGAGTGAAATAAACACTTACACCCACAAGGGATATAATGGTTGGCAAAACCCTGGCCTGTTGTTTAAATTATTACTTTTAGAAATAATATCCGTACATTTTTTCCCCACTGTGGTAAAACATTGTGTATGTTGTCATTCCACCATTAGGACTCAGTTCTGGATTGATGTCTTCAGTGACCTGAGAGAGAGGCACCTTTTTAATGGCAGCTATGAGCACAAGTGCCTATTGCGGTATGTCTTCTTGGGTGTCTTCCAGAAAGAGCTTGATGAGTACAGACAACTTTGGAACAACCACACCATACCGACCTGTTCGTCAGTCTCACTGTCCATCGGGCAAACCGGAAGCCATGTACCACCTGCCTCAGAGGTTTGTATTGGGCGGGATTTATATTAACCAGAAACATTAAAAGATTATGAGTGCTCATGTTTATTTTATGGTCCTTTGAGGGGGGTGTTACTCACAGGTTGGAAGCAGGTTTTCAAGATAAAAATCATTTTGACCGTGCCATATATTAAAGATGTAATCAAAAATGTTATTTTTTTGACAATGTGACTAATGTAAATCCACACTTTTCAAATGTATTCCGCGTTGTTTTAAGTTATTTTGTGTACACCATTGCTATAGTGGCCCAGTATAATAAGATCATTTAAGACTGAAAACTACATCATTATTTCAAAAAACAAAAGTTGCATTTCACATCAAATCTGAATTAAAAAGTGCCTGGTGTTAGAAGCCAATATGATGACCATATTTCACTGAAAGAGATGCTGTCAACCTTTTGCTGATTTGTCATCATAAATCCATCTCTTTGATTACAGTTTATTTCAGTTATAGAATTGACTTACTGGAGTTTTAGTTAGGCTTATTTAACTACCTCTGGAGGGTTACACGATCTATTTGTAATGACTTTACTCATCAGGTTTTGATTTGACTGTCCTTAGGTTTGGTGGACGGGAGTGTGGTTTCCCAGTGTCCCAGGATGCCCTACACCAGTTTGATGACATTCTCCCAGCCCAGCGCAGTCGGTGTGGTGATGGTAATCTGGAAATGCATTTTGCGGACATGGAGCAACAGAATGGTCTGGTTCCACCAGTCAACTGGACAACTGCTGTTGACAATTACATGTCACTAAAAAACATCTGCGGACTTTAGTTTCTCCAGCTGTATACTACTGACCCTGAGTGGATGTAATATGATGCTATCATTGTTATATGTCCTAGCCCTGGCTCAGGTTAAACCATTTGTAAACCTGAATAAGAGACTGACATATGACACTGAAACCTTAGTTTGTTTAAATCAAGAAACACCCAGAAGCTTCATGTCTTTTATTTGTTCTGTTAACTCAGTTATAGCTGATTAAATCGATCAGAAGACAATTAATTGCTAAATACTAACATAGTTTTGAGCTCTTCAAGAAAAGAAAAAAAACTAAAAACAACTTAAATGTAAAATCTTCTATGGCTGAAAACGCAATCTCTTTGGGCTGTGGGCAAGAGATTGGAGTACATCTCCAATGGCCTGTTTGACATTTTATAGACCAAACAACTAACAAATTAATCAATAATTAAAGTACTCCTTCCTTTCAGCCCTAATATCAGCAGGCACTGCACATTAGGCATACTCTTAACAAAAGTGCTCTTTAAAACATCAGTGATAACATGTTGCTAAAATGGCAAGAACAGAGTGGCATATTTGCAGCATTTGAGTATAGTATTTTTGTCCAAGTGTCAATCACAGACACACCACAGTACACAGCATAGAGAAACAGGAACACAAAAAAAGTAACTGCAAGTATCTATTCTCCTCCCATGTCTTGAAATACTGCTTGTATCTTATAGACAAGCTGCTTTGGGATTACTTTGGTCTAAACTTAAGTCTGTACATTGTGTGTTTTTAATGCACTCTATAGATAACCTTAACCTTTGTTTACCAGCTTTTGTTAGAGGGAAGCTTTAAGGAAGCCCAAACCCTGGGGCGTTTTGTATGCCAAAATTCATGGATTCTTCAAACTGTTCATAACTGCTTAAGATTGGAATCTTGATTGTATTTTCACATACATTTGCCACAGGAAACCGTGAGCTGCTCTGGAAAACCAACTCTGGCTGTGGCTGTACTGTTGCAGGAGGAACTGCTCTCAGCCCAGTTGTGAACATAAGAACATCCTCCAAAGTTGGGCTTGCCTTTTTTTCTGAGAGAGAAAGAGAAGCAGAAAAAAGATTTTTTTCAAAGAATCATAAACACGGGACGTGATGGAAAACTGTTCATTGTGCCAATGGGGGGTATGCACATGAGGTTTGCCTTGATGTTGAGAGTGGCGTGGGAGCTGTACTTCAGCCATGGGAAAGATTTAAATTTCGGGACACATCATCAGTAATGTACCTTTGAATCAGGGGATGTTTCGGCCTTTCAACACTAGACACCCTCATCAAAGGTGGCCAGCTACAGGGTGATCAAACCTGAGCTTGTGTCCCATGCCCAATCATGAAAAATTAGGACTATGCAAGGCAGGACGCGTCCTCTTCCCTGAGTCAAGCATAAGGCTGACCACATACCTTCAGCCCCCTCATGGAGGGTTATGACCTGGGTTCTCAAGTGGGTTATAGGGTGGAGGGATTAGTGAGTGGGTCATGTTGATGATCTTTGAGCCCAACAAGGATCCTTCCTCTTAATCCAGATCCACTGGCTGCTTCTTTCGGCCGCTTCAGAGACTGATCTAATTGTTTGTCGCAGAGCCTGTCCACGGATGCCAAGGTCTTTCAGCAATCTGATGGTAGAAGAAGCCACAAAACCTCTGCATCCCACTTCAACCGGATAGACTTTCGCTTTCCATCCTCGTTGTTGAGCGTCTGCTGCCAGTTCTATATAGCGCAGTTTCTTTCGTTCATAGGCCTCATCTGTTGCATTCTCCCATGGGACTGTGAGCTCAGTGATGTAAACAGACTTTAACGAAGGGGACCAGAGAACCAAGTCTGGTCTAAGGGTGGTGACTGCAATCTCAGGTGGAAAGATTAGTTGCTGGCCTAAATCGACTAGCATCTTCCAGTCCCGGGCCATGGCTAGCTGTCCAGTCTCTGGTTTGGTAGGGGGATGGTTGGGCTTTTTCTGTCCCTCTCAGACGAAGACTGGGGCCGTGATGGACTTGCTTGCTCTCAGGGGCAAGGAGTTGGTGGCATTCCTCTGGCTCTCAAGAGCTGCTGCCAGACTCTTGAGGACCTGGTTGTGTCTCCAGGTGTAACGACCTTGTGTGAGGCTGGTCTTACAACCGACCAAGATGTGCTTAAGAGTCGCTGGAGTTGGGCAGAGGGCACAGGTTGGGTCCTCACCATACCACTGATGGAGGTTTTTTGGTGATGGGAGCACATCATAGGTGGCTCTGATGATGAAGCTGATGTTGCTTGCCTCCATTTCCCAGAGCTCCCTCCAGCTAAGCTTTCTCCTCTCCAGGCCTTCCCACCTCATCCATTGTCCCTGCTTGGCAAGAGAGACAGCCTTTGCACTTCTTTCCGCCTCCTCCTGACGGCGCACCTCCTCGACCACCATTTTCCTCCTCTCTGATGTTGAGGCCTTACGCCAAGTTGGCTTGCTTGTCGTAAGGCCAAGGCCTCCTCTTCCCAACTGGACGTGCCCTACAATATCGCTGTGCCTCAGGGCTGACGTAGCTTGCTGCACCGCGTTGGATGGTGTCCATTTCCGTCCAGTTAACAGAGGTGGAACGGCATTGCTGATGGTCTGGTCTCTGGAGTCCTTCAAAGTCATCTGGAGTCTCACTTTAGAGCACTTGTACTCTTCGGTGAGGCTTGTGATAGGAAGTTCAAGGACCCCTTTGCCGTAGAGGCTGATGTTACTCAGACAGCGAGGGACGCAGAGCCATTTCTTCACATATGAAGTCATGGTTTGCTCCATCTTCTCCACAGTTGTTATTGGGAGCTCGTAAATAGTGAGTGGCCACATAACCCGAGGGAGAAGTCCAAATTGCAGGCACCAGACCTTGAGCTTCCCTGGCAGAAGGGTACTGTTGATGTTTTCTAGACTGTTGGTAATGTCCTGCCTTACTTGCTGCACTTGGTCTTTGTCCCTGAGGCTTGCATTGTACCATCTACCCAGGCTTTTGACAGGTTGCTCGGACACTGTTGGTATAGGGTCATCACCAATACAGAACCTCACACTTTTAAGCTGTCCCTTAACTATCGAGATGCTTCGTGACTTGTTCGGTTTGATTTTCATCCGGGCCCACTTGATGTTCTCTTGCAGTTTTCCAAGTAGCCGCCTGGTACATGCTGCAGTAGTGGTCAGGGTGGTCATATCATCCATGTATGCTCGGATAGGTGGAAGGCAAATCCCGTTCTTAGTTCGCTCACCCCCCACAACCCATCTTGAGGCCCTGATGATGACTTCCATGGCCATTGTGAAGGCCAGGGGTGAGATTGTACAGCCTGCCATGATGCCTACTTCTACGCGCTGCCATAATGTTGTATAGTCGGCTGTTGTAAAGCACAGTTGCAGGTCTTCAAAGTAGGCTTTTACTAGACTAGTGACGGATGATGGAACGTGGAAGAATTTGAAGGATTCCCAGAGGTGGTTATGGGGAACCGATCCAAAGGCATTGGCCAGGTCAAGGAAGATGACATGGATGTCTCTCTTGTCTTTCTTTGCCGCTTGGATCTGGTGCCAGATCATGCTGGTATGCTCCAAGCAACCAGAGAACCCAGGAATGCCGGCCTTTTGTACGGATGTATCAATGTACTTATTCTTCTCCAGGTAGGTGGACAACCTCCGTGCTATCACGCTGAAAAAGATTTTACCCTCAACGTTGAGAAGGCAGATTGGCCGGAATTGACCAATGTCTGTTGCATCCTTCTCCTTGGGAATCAGCACCCCTCCAGCCCTTCGCCACACCTTAGGTATTATTGCCTTCTGCCACACTATCCTCACGAGCCTCCAAAGATAGCGTAGAACATCTGGTGCGTTCTTGTAGAGCTTATACGGTACTCCATTCGGCCCAGGGGCTGATGCTGATCTTGCGCGCCGTACTGTACTCTCTACTTCCTTCCATTTTGGAGGGCCAGTCTCCAGATTGAATTCGGGAGGTTGAATAGGTGGGATGTCATGTGGGATATTTATTTGTTCATGCCTTTTTGGATCATGATTGACCTTTTCCAGATGTTCTTCCAGTTCCTGCTTTGGAATTTTCAGGATTCCGCTTTTTTCCTTAGAGAAGAGATCTTTAACAAACTTGAAGGGGTTTTTGTAGAACCTTGTTCTTGTGTGTTCCTTCTTCTTGCGAAGTTTCCTCAGGTTCTCTGCTCTTCGCAAGGTTGCCAACCGACACTTAATGTCCCCCTGGAGTAGCATGAGTCCCTCTCTCTCTTCCTCAGAGGCCTTCTTCCACTGCTTTCTCAGCTGCCTTCTCTCTCTGACCAGCATTTCGATCTCTTGCTGCCTTCTGGATTTGACTGGTGCTGGTATTGTTTTGTCAGTTCTCCTTGTGTTTACTCCAAAGCACTCTTCTCCATAGTGGTAGATGATGTCACCCATCCTTTCCAGCTTTTTTTCTGCTGTGCCCACTTGTTGCTCCAGGATTTTTGTCAGATCATTGTTGATTATTTCCCACTCTCTCTTTTCAACAGCTTTAGGCCACTTCACACTCGGTCTGTGCCCTTTGATCTTTTCCTCCAAAAAATATGTTGTGAAAGAAAGCAAGTGCTGTAATTTTTAATAAGATAACATTTCTTAGGGCTACTTTAGAATCAGTGTAGTCATTGCTTATCTGCTCTAAAAGCGTTTTGAGCCCAGTACTAGTTTGTGTTTGGAGATGGTTTGTCAGTGCTGCTAAACCATGTGTGACACAACAATGGCATCCAAATACCTGTTTAAATTGTTATGTGACTGGATTTTCAGTTTTTACTTTCTATTGGAATACTTATTGGAAACCATAGTCTTAAATAAAAGGTTACTTGAAAGTGTAATGTGACTGTTAATACCTTCAATGTAGAGAAGATAATCTTGCCAGTAGGAAACACTTCCGTTGTGTTTTCTAAATGTGTTGTGTTGTCTTAATGTGTTGTGTTGTCTAAATGTGTTGTGTTGTCTAAATGTGTTCAATTCAATTCAATTTTATTTATATAGCGCCAAATCACAACAACAGTTATCTCACAGCGCTTTTCATAAAGAGCAGGTCTAGACCATACTCTGAAGTTATTTACAGAACCCCAACAATTCCCACCAAGAGCAAGCACTAGGCGACAACAGGCAAGGAAAACTTCCTTTTAAGAGGCAGAAACCTCGAGCAGAACCATGGCTCAGGGTGGGCGGCCATCTGCCTCGACCGGTTGGGGGTGAGGGGGAGAGAGAGAGAGAGCAGAGGGAGAGAGAGAGCGGAGGGAGGCAACCTACACAGTATACACATAGAGGTACAGACAATAAAGGTGATGGTGCTATAGACTGAATGAAAAATGGTACAGATATTTATAGTAATGTTAATAATAATAACAGTAATAATAGCAATAGGACTAGTAATAGCAGTTGACACTGTAGCAGAGGGCGTCGAGCAGGAACACGGGGGCAGCAGGCGACTCCCAACCACAGATCCAGACTCCACAGCTCCAGAGCCAGCAACACCCGCAGGAAGCGACAGGAGGGGGAAGCACACGACCATGGGAGAGGGAGAAAAAATCGAGTTAGTAACATGCATTAATGGGATGAGGTTGCACTCAGAGAGAAAGAGAGAAGAGAGAGAGGAGCTCAGTGCATCATGGGAAATCCCCGGCAGTCTAGCCTATAGCAGCATAATTAAGGGATGGTTCAGGACTCACCCGAGCCAGCCCTAACTATAAGCTTTATCAAAAGGAAAGTCTTAAGCCTACTCTTAAATGTAGAGGCGGTGTCTGCCTCCCGAACCCAAACTGGAACCTGGTTCCACAGGAGAGGAGCCTGATAGCTGAACAGCTCTGGCTCCCATTCTACTTTTGGAGACTCTAGGAACCACAAGTAATCCTGCATTCTGGGGCGCAGTGCTCTGGTGGGGTAGTAAGGTACTATGAGCTCTTTAAGATAAGATGGTGCCTGACCATTAAGAGCTTTGTATGTGAGAAGAAGGATTTTAAATTCTATTCTGGATTTTACAGGAAGCCAATGCAGAGAAGCTAAGACAGGAGAGATATGATCTCTTTTACTGGCTCCTGTCAGAACACGTGCTGCAGCATTCTGGATCAGCTGAAGAGTCTTAATGGACTTTTTCGAAGAGCCTGATAATAAGGAATTGCAGTAATCCAGTCTAGAAGTAACAAATGCATGGACTAGTTTTCCTGCATCATTTTTAGACAGGATGTTCCTGATTTTTGCAATATTACGTAGGTGAAAAAAGGCGGTCCTTGAAATTTGCTTAATGTGAGAGTTGAACGACATGTCCTGGTCAAAGATAACTCCAAGATTTCTCACAGTGGTGCTGGAGGCCAGGGCGATGCCATCCAGGGAAACTATATCTTTAGATAATGCGTCACGGAGGTGCTTAGGCCCTAGAACAATAACTTCAGTTTTATCTGAGTTTAACATTAGAAAATTGCAGGTCATCCAGGTTTTAACATCCTGAAGACACATTTGAAGCTTAGCTAACTGATGAGTTTCATCTGACTTGATCGATAGATATAACTGAGTATCATCTGCATAACAATGAAAGTTTATGGAGTGTTTCCTGATAATATTGCCTAAAGGAAGCATATATAAAGTGAAGAGGATTGGTCCGAGCACAGATCCTTGTGGAACTCCATGACTAACTTTGGTATGCATGGAGGACTCATCGTTAATATGTACAAACTGAAATCGATCTGATAAATAGGACTTAAACCAGCTTAGAGCGGTTTCTTTAATGCCAATGAAATGTTCCATTCTCTGTAATAGGATCTGATGGTCAATGGTATCAAATGCAGCACTAAGATCTAGTAAAACCAATACAGAGACAAGTCCTTTGTCTGATGCAGTTAGAGGTCATTAGTAATTTTCACCAGTGCTGTCTCTGTGCTATGGTGAGCTCTAAATCCTGACTGAAAATCCTCAAATAAACTATTGCTATGTAGAAAGTCACACAGCTGTTTGGCGACTGCTTTCTCCAGGACCTTAGAGATAAATGGAAGGTTAGATATAGGTCTATAGTTGGCTAAAACGTCTGGATCCAGGTTGGGCTTTTTCAGAAGAGGTTTAATTACAGCTACTTTAAAGTACTGTGGCACATCGCCTGTTGATAAAGACAAATTGATCACATCCAGCAGAGAAGTGCCAACCAAGGGCAAAACTTCTTTAAGCAGCCTAGTCGGGATGGGGTCTAAGAGGTAGGTAGATGGTTTAGATGAAGAAATGATTGAAGTTAGTTGATAAAGGTTGAAGGAAGCAAAGCAGTCTAAACATATAACTGGTTAACATCAAGGGATAATCTGATAAGATAATCTGTAGAACCATCAAGATAATCGGGACATAGCTAGGATTGTTGGAAGGGGGGAAAACGGCCCAAAAGCAGCCCACTTGTCTTTTGGTGTGTACCCAGCCTTAAACAACAATATGTAACTCCAAGTCAATCACACTCCTGTGAAATCAAACTGTCCACTTAGGAAGCAACACTGATTGACAATCAATTTCACATGCTGTTGTGCAAATGGAATAGACAACAGGTGGAAATTATAGGCAATTAGCAAGACACCCCCAATAAAGGAGTGGTTCTGCTGATGGTGACCACAGGCAAGTACATCAAGAGACGTGGAGGAGGCTGTAGGAGGGCAACAACCCAGCAGCAGGACCGCTACCTCTGCCTTTATGCAAGGAGGAGCAGGAGGAGCACTGCAAAATGACCTCCAGCAGGCCACAAATGTGCATGTGTCTGCTCAAACGGTCAGAAACAGACTCCATGAGGATGGTATGAGGCCCGATGGCCACAGGTGGGGGTTGTGCTTACAGCCCAACACCGTGCAGAACGTTTGGTATTTGCCAGAGAACACCAAGATTGCTTTGGGGTGCCGCACAGCCCTCCATGTGCTCACCAGAGGTAGCCTGACTACCATTAGGTATGGAGATGAGATCCTCAGACCCCTTGTGAGACCATATGCTGGTGCGGTTGGCCCTGGGTTCCTCCTAATGCAAGACAATGCTAGACCTCATGTGGCTGGAGTGTGTCAGCAGTTCCTGCAAGAGGAAGGCATTGATGCTATGGACTGGCCCGCCCGTTCCCCAGACCTGAATCCAATTGAGCACATCTGGGACATCATTTCTTGCTCCATCCTGCACCACAGACTGTCCAGGAGTTGGCAGATGCTTTAGTCCAGGTCTGGGAGGAGATCCCTCAGGAGACCATCTGCAACCTCATCAGGAGCATGCCCAGGCGTTGTAGGGAGGTCATACAGGCACGTGGAGGCCACACACACTACTGAGCCTCATTTTGACTTGTTTTAAGGACATTACGTCAAAGTTGGATCAGCCTGGTTTTCCACTTTGATTTTGAGTGTGACTCCAAATCCAGACCTCCGTGGGTTGATAAATTTGATTTCCATTGATAATTTTTGTGATTTTGTTGTCAGCACATTCAACTATGTAAAGAAAAGAGTATTTAATGAGATTATTTCATTCATTCAGATCTAGGACGTGTTATTTTAGTGTTCCCTTTATTTTTTTGAGCTGTGTATATTGATTGGCTGGGTTTATTTTGAGAAAGCACTGTCAGATTTTGAGCACAGAGTACATAGTTTTGAGGCAATTGTTTGATTTTGCCAGAAGAGTCAAAGGTTTTGTGAATGTAGTTTAAACATTAGGTGTGTTAGCAACTAAAAAAACTGTAATGCTTCTGTACTTAGTGTTTCTCGATTGCTTAAACACATTTCTTGAAATTCTGCTGCTTTTTCTCAAAACTCTAAACACAAATCCACAACTTCTAACCTAATTCCCCAAACACCCTATTTTCAGGTCAAAATGAAACTTTCCACTCAAAGCCATTCAATCTTGCTGAAAAACCAAACTTTGCCCTCAGAAAAAACATATACCACAACCACACAGTCTGACACACTGGTGAGATAAATTCAAAACAATACAATAAAAACTGGTTATCATTAATGTTGCTTGTGGTTCTCGCCCTAAAAACCCTTTTCCTTAATGTACTGTACAATACAACATACCAAACAACAAAAAACAATTCTTCTCCAGCATCCTGTTTCGGTGTGGGGGCCAGAGAATGTCGACCTCCACCTCCTCCTCCTCCTCTCCCAACTCCTACTCTTCCTCTTCCTTCACCTCGTCCTCCTCCACCTCTCCGGTGTCCTCGACTTCTTCCTTCACACCTCTCTGGATCTGTTGTTCAAATCTGAATGAACTGACTCTGGGCCTTTTATCTATCTTTTGAAGGTTCTGATTGGTGTGTGATCAGTTATTACTCCTTGGCCCAATCCCAATGTCCCCCCTAATCCCTGAACCCTCACAGACTTTACTGATGGAAAGTGATTGAGTACAAGAGGCTGCAAGGGCTCAAAATGCTGTAAACAGGAACAGCACAGCTCTTTGGCACATTTTCTTATTACCTTGACGATGACAACGCTGAAAATGTTGCACACTTTTTATTTTATGCTTTTGCCTGATTTTTAAGCCCTGCAGGCTCTCACCCTGCAGAGTGGAGGAGGTAAATGTCAATATATATATATATATGTTAATAATCAATGCACTATTGTTGGTCAAAACAACATCATTTAGCAACTAAAATAAATAGTTGAATTAACAAAGTGGTTCATAAGGTGAACAATGTTAAAATCAGCGTTGGTGTCGATGCTTGTTTGTTTACCGTTTTCTTCTTCTTCTCCTATAAGGCGGATTTGCCTTATTTGCCTTCTTGCTTTCGGGCTTCCCCCGGTAACCCTGGTAACCCGTTTTTCATTCACACCGCTATGAACTGTGGGCAATTCCCTCACGCAAAGTCTGCAGAAATGTGGACTTATGAAAAGGGTCTAAAAAGGGCTCGAAATGTCCGCGAGAGAGCCCTCACGCACTTGACTATTTGACAGTGGGACAGCCCTAAGCCCTCATGGACTTACAAGTGAACGTGCCTCAAAGTCTGTGAGTCTGTGAGGGTGGACATTGGGATTAGGCCCTTGTGTTTCCATAGACTGTATATAAGAAATGGACGTAGTCATCGTGACGTCACATGTAGGTTCGCTTTGAAGCCTCGAGTTTGGCCAATAGGGCGCCGCAATGTCAAGTTTTTGCAACCAGGAAGTGACGATACAGCGGCGTTAATGGCAATGTGCACAGCTAGGTAGCTTGCTTAGCTAGGTGCATCTGTAACTCACGTTAACGTCATTTTAACAGGGCTGACAACTTTGTCTAGCGAACAACAGTCTTAAAACCATCCGCCAGAGCGGTACTCACCAGAGAAAGTGAACAGACAACTCCTAATAAGCTTTTTCAACGGCGCTAGTTAAATTTACACAAATCCGAGGGTACGAGTCAGCTGTAGCCTGATTGACAGGTCGCCATGGTAACGACTTGTCAATGATAGATAATCCTGCCCGAAACATACTCTGCTTTGTGTTCTATTTTAAATATAAATGGGACCATAATTGACCTAAATGAACATCATTTTGTATTGAAGAAGACTTGAAACTAGCGACTGAGATTATAAATTCATCAGGAAAGTGTTTACTGGGGTAATAATTCAGCTGAGAAGTAGGGTCATTTTCACGTTATTTCTATTGGAGCCGGAATTCTTTTTGCAACTAGAAGTGTTGCCCCCTGTTGGATTTTCCATAGAATGCAGGTTTCAGGGACTTCCGCATTGGCTTCATATTGTAGACCGTAAGCTTCCCGCTTGGTTTCCACATGGCTAGCTGTGTGCTAATTGAGCTCAAGCTGTGCTGACTTGATTTAACAATATTCAATGTTAGTGCTTTCCAAATGACCATGTAGGCAATGAGAAATTAATGGATTTGTGTGTAGAGTTTTGCAGTGACAGTTCAACAAATCTGAATCGTGTCAAAACACGGAATAGTGTTTATAGGTTAGTGAAATGGGTGTGCCTTGTGATAAATGGCACTGCTCAGCGGAAACAACAGCTGGTAACATGCTTCAGGTCTTGGCCAAGGTCTGTTGTCATATCTTCTCTCCCACAGATTCAAGGCCAACTGTGTTAAGGTTTACATGATCTGAATAAACAAACTATACTGTGGCTGGCTAAACCATTCTAAATTCACCAATAAGAGTGAATACACACAAAGTAAAGTTATCATAACTCTTTATAAGATAGCAAGAAAAATCTGTTTTAGGATATTAAATCAGTATGTAACACACCAGACTAAAACATGAAAAATTGGCCTCCATTATCAATCAGTTCCATATAAATGAATGATATATCAAAGCATGTCATGGAAAACAACAGGAAAACAGTAAATATACATTTCAAATAATGTAATTTCTATAGATGAGTAAGCAGTAAGTATACAAGCATTTTCTGATCTGACGGCCCTATTGGCAGGAAAACATCATTTGTCTGTTCATTTCAAAAGTGTTTGCAATTCACTGAAAAAAATTATTTAAAAAAATTAATTTGTTTTATGATTTATTTTTCAACTCAATGGATAAAGGTTTGGCCAAGTTTAGGCACAATTGGGATAAAATAACTATTTTGTTCAGGTTAGGGGACCTTGTTGTCATGGTTACAGTAATAAATCTTTGTGATACTTAAAAATAATACAGTTGACACTTGGTTTAAAATGAGAAACACAGCAGTGTCTCTTGTTGAAATCCAATGTTTTTTGATACATCCATTTACCTCAAGCTCCTCCCTTATGTGGACTTTGTCGTTCGATAACATCATCACCTGACGCCTCATTCTCATATCATGTCACTTCAATATAAACACATGCTGTTTTGGGGCACTGGCTGAAATGTGTGATGCTGTCATTCTTTGTGGGAGAACATGTCAATGAATTACACCTGTATGCAGTAAGTATTATCTACTTAATGACTGCACAGTGCACTAAAAGCTTAACCTAAGCATATATAATGTAGATATGATGCTTGATTGGTATAATTCACTATGTGTTTTGTAAGCTGTCATGGTAAATAAGATATGATGGGCTGTTATGGAGGGCACCAATGTTACCAAGATCATGTGGCTTAACTGAAAAATACAACTGCATGTCATCAACATAGAAGTGGTGGCAGATGCAAGTGAACTAGCTAACCAGGTTGCCTAGAGGTAACATGTAGAGTGAGAAAAGGATGGCATCAAGAATTGAACCCTGCAGAACTCTACAGAGTATAAATGCTCGGTATTTGTACACGTATACAGTATACGGGCCGTTGAGGACACAAAGTTGTCTATGATAACAAGTGGCTATATAAGGCTAGTGGAACCAGATACAGAGATGGTGGCTGGACTACTGAGCAGGCCATGGCATTTATATTTCAGAATCGAAGTAGATACAATATATATACATAATACAAGGCGAGTCAAGCTATCAAGTATCTGCTTTAGATTTAATAGCAGCTTTCAGGTACTTCAGGGAAGGACAGTGTTATCCTGGGTAATTCCGGAGTGAGTCCTGGGTTAGACAGTGGCTTCACCTGTAAAGGGGTCCCAGTAGATTAATGATGGAAAAGCCTTATATCCACTGCAGGATCTATTGGTAGGTCAAAACAACATATAATATTCATTCTGGGGTGCCATAAGTATGCTCACGTGTACTGTTAACTGCCATTAGGTGGAACACAGAAATACACTGAATTGAGAACCAGCGGCGTCGTTAGCCCTGGGCCCTGGGATGTTTTTTGAAAAGCCCCGGATCTCTGAAGGATTTTGAAAAAACAAACAGCAAAAGGCCAAAATTGAACTTCATTCGCTTAACTACCGCTATGTGCGCTGGAGCGAAGCGAGAGCGAAGTGAGAGAGAGATTATTGTTACTTATTCTCCTGCACATTAGGGAACCTAAGATGATCCAGCTGTAGCTCTGTGTCTGTCCTCTCTGCTCCACCTGAAGCTGTGAGCTGCACTTTATCAGAGGCGCTGAAATTAACACGGCTCTGGCTCAGGCGATTCTGGAGCTGGCTCATATAGGAGGCGGTCAATCACTCACAGTCCACATCAGTCGCGGACAAAATGTGGCTAATGTTAAGGGAGGGAAAAAAGTTGCTCTAAAAAGTTGCCGTTGCAGCAAAGTGCCTCAATATTACAGACTTTTCTTTTGTGCTGCTTTTACTTCTAGCTGAAGGGTTGGTACATCTAATGTACTTTTAATTTCGCAACATTTTCCATTCATACCTTTTATAACTGAGCTATTAAAGTCCAGGAGTTTATAACTGAATTAAAATGATTTAATTTATTATTGATGAAGTGAAAAGGTGCCACATGCACATTTAAAGAGGTTACCTCAATCAGTCAGGCCTGTGTGTGTTGATTCAGCAGTGATGATAGGAGAAACATATCAGAAAGCTGAGAGCTGCTCTATACTATGTTCTGTTACAATTTTAGATTTTGAATTGTTATATTAAACCTTTATTAAACCAGGAAAAATATTTTTCCAAGAGTGTCCTGGCCGAGGCAGGCAGGAGTACAAATGCACATTTAAGATGGAATAAATGATCAGTTACAAGGTCATAAAATATCAAAATGTTTCTAAATATTCCCCTTAATTCAGCAACAAGGACGATCAAAAGAGCAATCAGTCGTAACATCTGCCTTCATGTCATTTAAAAGCAACAGTGAAACAAAGATACAGCCCCCCTACAAGCTACCTGAATATTTACATGAATAATTTCCACAATAAATGAATGCAGAAAATAGTGCAAAAAAACACCAGAATGCAGGAAACTAAGTGTGTAACATTTAAAATTTTCTGGGGGAGGACCCCCAGACCCCCCGGTTCATACTGTCGCATTTTTAATGTTAAATGGGGCTACTTGATTTAGACCCAACATTACAACTTAGCAGACATGACACAGTTAAAAGTGTTGCTTTGTTGTGCCATATAAGTATGTTTACTATTGCTTTAATACTTGGTGGAGGTTTCAATTATTATGTCAAGATATGAAGTTTTAGGGGCTGGGCTAAGCCCCCAATGTTTCAAGATCCTAACAACGCCCCCCTGTTGAGAACAAATACACTGAATACAATTCAAGAGTTTATGGCTGCTTGTGTTAATCTGGGTCAGTCTCCACTGTGTCTGCTGTGTGTCTGCAGACCTCCTTACTCTGTTGCCCTGAGTTGGACCTTCATGTGATAAGGTTTGGGAGTTAAAGTGACCCCATAGACAGGAGTATAGTCTGGCACCCCTGCATCTTCAGGCCAGATGAACGTTAAACTTCCTCAGCAGCGTCACCATGATGAGAAAGAGCTCCATGCGAGCCAGACCCTCTCCAAGACACATACGAGGACCTGAGACATAAAAACAATTTGATTAAAGCCTATACCTGCATGTCACTGCAAGTGTGATACAAGTCCCATAAGTCCCATATTGCTTTGTTGTTCTCTCTCATACCTGCGGAGAAAGGCATGAAGGCCTCCGGTTTAACAAACTCTCCCTTGTCATTGAGGAAGTTTTCAGGGTTGAATTCATGGGGGAATTTCCATTGTCCCTCCTCACTCAGCAGTGAGGTCAGGTTAGGTATGATCATCATACCCTGTAGAGAAAATAGAGGAAGGTACAAAACATTTGTAAGAGGTTAAGATTCACTAAAGCTACCTAAGTAAAAGTAATGTTTGTGCTACTACTTCAGTATGGTACAGACAACTGCTATACAGCAGAAACATTTTAGAGGAGACACGCCACTCAATACAACTCTATGGGGAAGCCCGTAACGGCAAAGATGGCGGTTATCCCGCCTCTATCGCTAGAAAGCCAATCGGCTGCTTTTAACAGTGCAGCAAGTGGGAATCATATTCCAGCCAATCGCATGGTTCCACTGACTCTGAAATCTGATTTTTACCAGATTTTACTGCTGATTTTATTCAGCTATTTTTTATGTCTCGGTGACCTGTAAAAGTGCAGTTCGGTCTCACTCCCTATTCATTCAGATGCTTGGTCTTGTTAGTCCAAAATAGCTGCCCAGATGTGTTGCCAAGATGGCTACCAAGTGCTCCGTGCTTGTATAGCGCCTTTCTAGTCTTTTCGACCACTCAAAGCACTTTTACACTACTTCTGCATTCACCATTCACACTCACAGACTGAGCCTAAGTGCTCAAACAGAAACTAACATTCACACACATTCATACACTGGCGGAACAGCCGCCAGGGGCAATACGGGTTCAGTGTCTTGCCCAAGGACACTTCGACATGCAGCCTGGGGGAGCCAGGGATTGAACCGCCAACCTTCCGATTAACGGCCAACCCGCTCTACCTCCTATAAGGACTTTGAATATAGTGAATGATTTAGCACCGATTACTTCTTACCTTGGGAATGGAATATCCCATGAGCTCTGTGTCTTTGGTCGTACGGTGGAAAACACTAAGTGGAACAGTGTTGGCTATCCTCTGCACTTCATGGATCACAGCCTGGATGCAAAAGAATTTAAACAACATGTTTTTATGTTTTATCTGACTTAGAGAAGAAGAAAAACAATGCAGACTCAACCAAAAGCTCAACCACAAAATAGCTGACCAATAAACTTGCAATATGGGAACCCACCAGCAATATGTCTACAACCAGGCAAACAAGACAATAATTGATATTCTTTAAAAGCAGTGAAACTGATCTCCAAAGTTGCTGAGCAGTTTCTGTTCTGCTTATATTACTCTATATCTAGAGTGGCAGTTAGACTGGTAACCTTTGCGAATTGTTCCCATACTATAATGCACTCTTATTTTGTGTCATGCTTAAGCAATTAATATGCCATTCAGACTCATGTGAACACATGAAATAAAAGTGAAATTATTAAAAGAAGTCTATGTGATGATATACCTGCACGTAAGGCATGTGGTGTCTGTCGTCAAAACTGGCCCGATCCTTCCCTTCCAACACCTGGTCTATTTCCTGCTGACAACGCTCTGAGAGATATACAATGAATTATAGTGATAAATGCTGTATCGCTAAAACATTTTGGTAATAATCACTGGACACACAACTATCTATCTGTGCTTCATTCCTGTACATTTACTGCACACAAAAGATGTGGATACATGGAGGTGCAGCGTTAGACAGCAATATATTTGTCGGGCGTTAGTCTATACTATTTAGGATCAACCAAAGATGATTTTTTTAAGAGAAAGAAACATGACTCAAAACACCAGTCATGACAGAGTCATCTCAGTTATTTGTACCAAAGTGCCCTGCCAGACAATAGTAACTTCAGAGTCAATAGCATAAAGGTAATAACCCACATTTAAATGTGCAGGTATACCTTGTATGTGTGGGTAGGTCATAAGATAAAGGAAACCAGTAAGCAGGGTGTTGGAGGTAGTGTCAGTCCCAGCAAAGTGAAGATCCAGAGCATATGTAGTCAGTTCATCTTCTGAAAATGAAGAGCCATCATCGCCTCTCTAAAAAGAGGAGAACAATTGTTTCAAGACAAGCAGATATTCAATTCATTTACACCTTACTGATACATCAGGCGTTTTCGAACCAAAGAGTTCTGGGGACTGCCTGAGAGGAAATGCCCACTGGGGAGCTCCCCCCAAAAACTATTACCTTCAAGGGCTTTTTTTCTGTTTGCATTTGCACTACCAACAGGAACTGTGCCGGCAGCGGTTGGAATAGCAACATCACTTCTGTGCGACATACAACAACAACAACTGATAACAAGTTGAAGGATGCTGTGCTCTGTGTGTCTGTTGTGTGCCGTGGGTCTCATGATATTACAGAGATGAAAAAGAGACGTGGAATTTAGACTATGTGGTTGAAAGAGCAAGAAGAAGGAGAGCTAAGAGGGGAAAATGTCACAGCCAGTGAAGTGGCTCTGGGGCTTCTCTGTTTTTTCTCCCATGTTACCCTCCCTTTTGCGGGTGTGTGTGTATGTGAGTGGGTGTGTTTTGGGCATGACGGCAATCTGGACTTCTGTCAGAAGCTGAGCTACATACCGGCCTCAATCTTTCAGTCAAGTCATGGCTTAAATACTCTGGGCTTCCTGTAACTCGTTGCCAGTTAATGCCTTATAGTCTTTTGTGTATCCTTAGCTGTTGGTCTTTTGCTTCAAGATTCTCAGATCTTCAGCCAAACTGTTTGGAAAGTAGACCTTGCCAGCTTCTGACCTTTGCTCACATCAAGCTGTACCTGCCTTAATCACCACTGCACATTTTTTGTAATAGTCTGTTAATTGTTATTCACTCTCCTGTGCTCTTTGACTGCACCTGGGGCCGCCAAGTCAAATTGACAGCGTAGGTGACGGCGTAGGCTACAGGGTTACGCCGTTGCCTGATGTGCCCCAAAAATGTAACTACACGTCGAGTCGATGCGGACCATAAGCACTGTGATTGGTCGGCTGGGTAGCCTCGCAATGCTGCCAAGCCGACCGGAAGTACCCAGCACTTTGAAGTAACGTTTACTAGCGGCCAAAACGGCGGCTGTACCACAGTGAATCATTATATTTGACCGTCGCAACCGTCAGAATGTGCTCCATTCGGTTGGTAACATTTGAAATGGCTACACCAGCTGCATTTTTACCCCCATTTTCGTTAGCGGAGCGCTAAACCGGAAGTTAGCCTGCTTGGCCAGCAAAAGTCAACACGGTGGACGCTGCAGCGCTACTGCCGAATAGCGTTTGTGGGCGTAATCGTAGAATGACGGACACACCTACGCACAAATATAAATGCATGGCTACGCACGTAGACCCTACACAGGAGTACAAATGGCCCTTTAAACAAAAGCTGTCATTCTGTATATTGTCTAATAGTTTAGAATACTTTGCCATGTACCTAAAAAATTGTCTGTAAACTTAGCTACTGGCTGAGACAAACCAGCCCCTCCGATGTTCAACATGCACAGGTGTCATTGAAAATTCCTCTTGTGAAACGAAATAAAAACGAAGTAAAATTACTAACACACAGACACTTGGACCCACCTCTTCATGAATTTGGTACTGAGGTGACTCTTCTAACACCCCGACCATGCACACACAAACACACCTTTTCCATTTCATCCAGATAGCAGTCAAGAAAGTCTCGTGGCTCTCCAGGCACTCTGGTCTTCTTGTGCTCGGTCAACAAGCCCTTTACAAGATACTGACAAGTCTGAAAACAAATGTCAGCATTAATTTGTATTCATTTAATTGTTTTCCACTGACAAAGTGCCTATGTGTTGTTGTCGCTGTATATATGTGTGATGTTAGAGAAAAAAAATACATTGAACCATTAATGCTCATATCTTTTTTTACTCTTACGTGTTTATTCCTAAATTTAATATTTTTAATTTTTCACTTTTTTCAGAATTTATTACAAATTTATAAAATCTCTAGGTCAAATTAACATACCTTAACATTCTTAAAGGCCTTGCTGAAGGGCAGTGGCAGGTTACGTATTATGGGAAAAGTGTCATACAGCTGTAAAAAAAAAAAAAAAAAATTAATAAAGAAACATGCAGATTCTGCCTCTTTGCAACTCTTAGCCAGATATTCAGATATTCATCCAAAGAAGGTTCATTCTCAAGACGTTTTGTGGAGACTTCTTGGTTAACTATGACCTGGATGACTGAGAACCTTCACAGACAAAGATATTCATGAGGATGAATGCTCATGACTGTGGGATCCTTTGATTTTTCATCTACTGCCACCAGGAGGTCAAAATGTTAATTTGTCATTTATGACCAAATACCCACATAATTAGTGACTTTCCCATGAGCCTTAGCTGTACTGTTTGTTTAGTGCAAATTAACAAATTTAACTCAAAGCACAGGGCCATTGTTGTTACCTTAGAAACATGCTCTGACTCACCATAGCCCATGGTCCATTAGCTATCTTGGCATTCTCAGTGAAACTTTGAACAATCACTTTGATGAACTCATCATCATACTCGTAGCGTGTACCAAACAGAACCTGGCAGATGATGTTGGAAGCCGCATTATGAAACATGAATCGAGGACTGAAGCTTTTGCCTGTAAAAGACAAAATGTAGATTGAAGTATGACACTGAACAACAAAAGAAAAGAACATTACACTGACAATACACAATGCAAAATTCAACCAGTCAACACAAGCTTACGCAGTGAGCAGAAAGTGACAGAGAGATAAAGAGCAATGGAACACAATGGAGACCTCTTTAAAGGAACTCCATAAAAATCCACTGACATAAATGTAAATAGAAATTGATATTATTATAATATTTGTGTCTCTGAATAAAGATAATGTGACATACCCATGCTCTTTTCCAGTGTATCAATGGTGTATTGCAGCTCTCCGTGAATCCTCTCCTCCATAGAATTCTTCCCCAGACCAAAGTTCCTCAAGGTCATCAGAGCAAAGCGACGATGATCCTTCCAGAAAGAGCCATAATCTGCCAGAATCACTCCTACAACAGGTGTAGTGACACAAAGAGTGTATGAGCTTACAGGTCCATCCATCCATCTCTTGTTAACCGCTTATCCTGCGTTTTTTTTAACTTTCAAGCCTGAGACATTTCTGTATTAGAGAGTTGTATCAGTGAGAGTTATTCATAGATTTGTCAGTGTAATATACTTTTAACTTTATTTGTTATTTTGATAAAGGGAACCCTACCTCTCTTTTTTCTGACTAACTGAATAGTACTGTACAAACACGCATATACTCAAAGTAAACCAGAAATGGATTGAAACCCTTCCATAATATCAAAAGACAGATCTGTTTTTCTTAGGAGTGGAGAAGACAATAAATACCATAGAACTTCCTTCTACAAAGATATACAAGGCAAAAGGTTAACATTAATTGTAGCCCAGGTGCTTGTGTCTCCCTTTTCACCATTTCCCAGCATGCTACAACATGTTTTAACATTGTGTCCGGTGTATGTGTGGATAGGGCTCATTTTCTTTTACTGGCATAATGTCAACAATAAAAACTTGAACTGTGCTACTTTTTAATCAACATATATAGTTAAACTGGTAACTGCTACATCCCTCATTGAGTATATACATGACAAAGAACTACATTACATCTATAATACATGCTCTACCCTGTGACATATTATGTGTTCTACCTTTCCTGTCGGTGGCGTCATTGATAAACAGGTCTTGTGGTCGTCCAGCAAAATCAGTGGCCTTGGTCACTAAAGCCTCTTTCATGGCCTTCACCCCATTGATGATTATGGCTGGTTTGGAACCAATGAACAGACTGTAGACATCTCCATAAGACTTCCTCAACTGGGAGAGAACAAGGTGACATGTCAGTGTTTGAAACACATACATAGCACATAACTTAAGATGGATATCACTCTTATATGTGGCAAATTCATGGAAATCAGTTTCTTTCACATGTTTTTGTTTTACACTCACAACTAATAGATTTTATTCATTGTTAAAAAGTGTACTGGCACAGCAAATCTTGAAACTATTGCTGTCAGGAAAAGCTAAAAGTATTTAACCATTTAAACACATTGTAAGCACTAATAACAGAATTGACATCATTTCAGAGTTTTTCTTACTCTCTCAAAGTCCTTCAAGGGGTTCTCTAGGCTCAGGTGCAAAATGTTCCCCAGTATTGGCAAGGCAGCGGGTCCTGGTGGAAAGTTCTTGGGCCTCCGGGTTTTCAGCTGAAATATGATGAAGACAACACAGAGGCACAGCAGGATGACTGAAGCAACCATGGTGGAATGGACCAGAGTGAACTGAACAGGCAAGATGAATGACTTGCTTTAAAAGTGTAGCTCAGCTCTCAGACCTGCCTCTTCAGGCTGTGTACTTTGCTTCCAGTACTAAAGGTGAATGGGAACGTCAAACAGAAACAGGTTAGACACTTTGCACAAGTTCTGACAGGCTTTGGCATGAACTATCCACCATTAATTAGCAGTGTAGCTGTTGCTGAGGTCTCTAGATGGTATTAATTTAGCTGATGACATGGCTGGTCAGTAGAGTGGAAGAAAACTAATGAGTTGTTAATTTAGCTACAGACAGTCCAAATTTGAGGTGCACGTACTTTACTTGAGCCTTTTCTTTTCATGCCACTTTTTCTCTACTACTACTGCTCAAAAGGAAATATTGCACCTTTTACTGTACTACAACTTTTAGTTACTGGTTAATTTACAAATTAATTAATTTGCTTACAAAACATATGAAGAGCTAATAAAATATGATGTTTTGTCGTAAATTAAACAGTATCTACAAGTACAGCTTAAACAATAAGTTGATTAATCAACTGGCTAAAAAATGAATGATGGTAAAGTATTTTTTACAAATGTAATTCATAATTTAAGTAATTTTAATACAGAGATTGAAAACATGTCATGAAACATGTTCTAGCTTCTTACAATTTTTTTCAATTGCTAAGATGCAACGGTTAAAACTAAAGCCACTTTCTCAGAACTTTTCACACAGACTGCATTACCAACATGCATCTTGGCCAAACAGTTAATCTGACGTCTAAAAGTCCAACATCCAAAACCCACCAAAACACTTACATTTACATTTACTCATTTGGCAGACGCTTTTATCCAAAGGGACTTACAATTGAGGAACAACATACAAGCATCAACAGAACATCAAATACAGATCAACTGACAATACATACTAGTAAGAGCTCATAGTACATATCACATCAATGGGGTAAATAGGGAAGGAAGTAAGACTTAACAAAAAGTGCAATCAATCTCTCTCTCTCTCTCTCTTTCTCTTGCTCTCTGTCTCTCTCTCTCTCTCTCTCTCCCCCTCATCCCCAACCGGCCCCACCCTGAGCCATGGTTCTGCTCGAGGTTTCTGCCTCTTAAAAGGAAGTTTTTCCTTGCCTGTGTCGCCTAGTGCTGCTCTTGTTGGGGATTGTGGGAATTGTTGGGCTTCTGTAAATAACTTCAGAGTATGGTCTAGACCTGCTCTTTATGAAAAGCGCTGAGAGATAACTGTTGTTGTGATTTGGCGCTGTATAAATAAAATTGAATTGAATTGAATACAAGATAATTGTAGGGGATCACATTGTAGTCCTTTACCAGAGCCGACACAAAGACAGCACGGTATTCGAGGGAGGAATATTGATTCGTAGGGTAGCAGCTGTGTGTATTTCCATTTGTTGGAAATGAAGAACCCAGTTCCACCCCCTTCCCAGACAGTCGGGGGGTGTAGGTGAAAGAGTAATTGGTGGACAACGCAGCGGGGGTAGCGGCGTTTTCTGGCTTGATCCAGGGACGAGTTCAGCACCGACAAAACGTAGCAAAACATTTTTTTCAACGGGAACAGTAGTCCCCTGAACACCCTGTTGTGTACGCAAGCGCACAGAATTTTCCCACCTTTTTTAATGACGTGTTTACAAACTTGTGGCAGCTGATTGGGTAACACCTGAGACACGCCCAGCAAACGGGAGCAAACACACCTCGAAGCCCGTTGCAGAACGTTGCAAGGATACATGTCTCGCCCATGGTCTCAGTAAGAGCCAGTAGCCGAAGAGATAATGCGTTAGCATGAGTATTGATAAAGTCAGCTTCGTTAACTGCTGACTGGCAGTTCCATGATTCTACAGAGAAGTAAAGAGATGTGGGCAGTGTCTGTTTGAAAGGCTTGAGGAATGCCTGATTTCTGTGCCTAATGGCACGATACCTCTTGTGTGCCCTGGAGACAAGAGGAATAGTGTGGTAGCACATGGTCTGAGTGTAGTTGCAGCCAGCAGCTTTAGGTGAGTAGAAGTGCTTAAGAAAAGGAAAGACGCTGCTCTTGTATAGGTGGCCTTGCTCGGTAGACTCATACGGGAAGACTCGCTGGTCTTTACCCTAGTAGGTCTTCACACAAGGAGCCGATGCTTCAGGCCCCGTTTAGATGATGGGAAAACGCAGATATTTCTCTGCGTTTTGCACTCTCATTTACATGAAAACGCTGTTTTTAATCACAGAAAACGAATAAACTCCGGGCAAAGTGGAGATTTCTGAAAACGCCGGTTATGTGTTGCCGTGTAAACTGGGAGAAACAGGGTTTTAGGTTCTCAAACGTCATTATGCGCCAGAAAATGCTTAACGTCATGTGAGCGCCCTAAGTTTACAGTTTGTTTGGCTAACGTTATTGATAATGGATGCTGTTAAGGTAGTTCTCATTTTTACTTTTGTGCAAACCCTTTTGGCCTGTGACTTTTGCATTTGAAAGTACAACTACAGGACTATGTTGAGGAGCAGATGCGAAGGAGTGCACGGAGGTCAGCATTTTTACTTCAGCTTTCCCTTCCAAGACGTAGATATGTTGCCTGGCAACGTCGCCGCCGCCGGTTTTGGATCCGTCCTGGGCGAACTGCGGCCTGATTGGCTTGCATGGCTTTATCCTTCTCCCTACACTGCCGCCCATAGGTTTGGCGGCGTATTTATGCAGGTTGATGTAAACGACAACTTTTTTGAAAACGATGTTGTGTGCACGATGTTATTATTGAAAACGGAGGGGGGGAAATATCCGTTTCTCTAAATACCCGGCTATGTGTAAACGTAGCCTCAGTAATAGGTTTCAGTGAAGTAGTGTGAGTCTGATTGTATACAGGTGTGGTGCATTCAGACTGATTGCACCCAGCTGAGATCGCCCTCCAGATTACCAAGACAAAAGGTTGGTTTCAGTGGGTGGGACACACACCCAGTTGTTTGAGCTCACTCAGCCGGCCTTCAGATTCTAGTAGAATGCTGAGTAGTGATAGCACAACAAGAAAGTAAGAAAAAAAGAGTAATGTATTACCTCATTGCTGCAAACTTCATACAAACCAAAACCCTGGCAACAATTCTCACTCAGAAAGCATACAATCTCACAAATAACACACTGACCAACATAACAACAGGAGCACTATGTAAATGATAAACTTTTATCTTGAAAGGTTCACTATTTCATTATAGAATACAGTTGTTCTCAGACACTTTGGTACATTTCTCAGATCAAAATTGAAATTCAACCTCCACTTACTAGTTCCCACCATTTAAAAACAATTTCTCAGTCTTTCTCAGAGAAATTGCAAAATGCAAATCCTTTGACACATTTATGCAAATAATAATGAACAATTGTCTGCTGTTTCCTGCATTATCAGCTGCTTTACACTTCTTTATTTGTGAAGCATGTTTTTCAACATGTCTATTAGACTTTTTTTGTAAATTGATGAAAATATCTGTTGTAATGTGAATAAGAATCTGTGGCCCACTAGACAGGAACGTCAACCTGAGGGGGTGTTTTCATGTTAACATTTCTTATTTTGTTATTTTTGATGCAGTGATGTAAAATAGTCTCGTCTTCTAGTTTTCTTCATCACAGTGACATGCTCTGTCATGCAATGTCATAAAAATACTAACATCAGATGGAATTACAGAAACTTTGCACTACAGTTTCTTTAGAATACATTGTAAAATTATTTACATAATTATTTGCAGCAGAAGGAGCACTACAATGTTCTACCTGTTGGCTTCTCAAAAAGTCTGGACAATGGATGCCAGTGTGTCCCCGCTGAGATTTGGCTGTACTTGTTCACCAGCCTCTGTGTGATACCCCATGTTTTCTGACATGGTCAAAGCAAATAGCTCTTATTTCATCAGTTCCCCAAGCTCTGACCCTTCTTTGAGCACCACCACGCATTCTGACTCCCCTCCTTCCACCTTATGCTGGGTACACACCAAAGGATTTTTTACATCTTATAAGATTTTCAAAATGTGATAGACCACAAACATGAGGAGAAAACATCTTAGATTTAACCGTTTTGCTCCTATAGTGTGTGGTGTGCCATGATGTGACAAAGACAGCACACCAAACAAACAGATTTTCAACCTGAGTCTAGACTGTGAATTTAATGAGATTATTTCATTCATTCTAGTGTTTTCTTTATTTTTTTGAGCAGTGTAGGCTATATTGATTGGCTGGGTTTATTTTGAGAAAGCACTGTCAGACACAGATTACATAGTTTTGAGGCAATTGTTTTATTTTGCCAGAAGAGTCAAAGGTTTTGTGAATGTAGTTTAAACATTAGGTTTTCTGTTTAAAGATTTGAGAAAATGGATGAAGGTTTCAAGAAATGTGTCTTAGCAACTAAAAAAACTGTAATACTTCTGTACTTAGTGTTTCTCGATTGCTTAAACACATTTCTTGAAACTGCTTTTTCTCAAAACTCTAAACACAAATCCACAACTTCTAACTCAATTCCCCAAACACCCTATTTTCAGGTCAAAATGAAGCTTTCCACTAGAGGTAGACCGATTAATCGGTCGGCCGATTAATCGGCCGATTATTGGCGTTTTTAACATAATCGGCATCGGCCAATATCAAAGTATATCAAGCCGATTATTAGGCAGGCGCATCTGTGGGCAGCCTAGTGTTGTCGTTTTGTTTATTTAATATATTTTTATACATTATTTATACAATTTATTTATATATGTTTTTTTTACATTATACATTTTTAATTTATAAGTGCAGATTGTTCATTGTTCAAGTGTTCAATAAATGTTTTTGTTGAGAAAGTTTGTCTGTTAAGTAACTATCATTTCTTTTACATTTTATATTTCAAATACAGGTTAAAAACCAAGCAAATATCGGCCAAAATAAATCGGCAGCATTAATCGGCCATCGGCCGACCCGGATTTCAAAAGATCGGTATCGGTATCGGTATCGGTATCGGCATCAGCGTGAAAAAAAACATATCGGTCGACCTCTACTTTCCACTCAAATCCATTCAATCTTGCCGAAAAAACAAACTTTGCCACACATACCACAAACACACAGTCTGACACACTGGTGAGATAAATTCAAAAAAATACAATAAAAACTGGTTATCATTAATGTTGCTTGTGGTTCTCCCTCTAAAAACCCTTAATGTACTGTACAATACAATATACCAAGCAACAACAAAAAACAATTCTTCTCCAGCATCCTGTTTTGGTGTGGGGGCCAGACAATGTCGACCTCCATCTCCTCTCCTACTCCTCCTTTTCCTCTCCTAACTCCTACTCTTCCTCTTCCTTCACCTCGTCCTCATCCTTCACCTGTCCTCATCTTCCTCATCTCTGGTGTCCTCGACTTCTTCCTTCACATCTCTCTGGATCTGTTTTTCAAAAACTGAATGAACAGACTCTGGGTCTTTTATCTATCTTTTGAAGGTTCTGATTGGTGTGTGATCAGTTATTACTCCTTGGCTCAATCCCAATGTCCCCCTTAAGCCCTGAACCCTCACAGACTTTACTGATGTCACTTGGAAAGTGATTGAGTGCAAGAAAAAAGTGATGGAAAAATTATTTCTTTACATTTTTTATTTCATTAGGGCAATAACAACAATAATCCAAAAAAAAATTTTAACAAGCCCAATAGTTTTTCTGATATTCTGCTCTACCAAACGATTGAGATGGCTCTTCATGGTAAAGGTTTCCTAAGCTAATGTAAATTTGTATTACATTAGCTTAGGAAACCTTTACCATGAGGGTGTGTATGTAACACACCAGACTAAAACATGACAAATTGGCCTCCATTATCAATCAGTTTCATATAAATGAATGATATATCAAAGCATGTCATGGAAAACAACGGGAAACCAGTAAATATACATTTTAAATAATGTAATTTCCATAGATGAGTAAGCAGTAAGTATACAAGCATTTTCTGATCTGACGCCCCTATTGGCAGGAAAACATCATTTGTCTGTTCATTTCAAAACTGTTTGCAATTCAGTGAAAAAAATTTATTTATTTTTCAACTCAATGGTTAAAGGTTTGGCCAAGTTTAGGCACAATTGGGTTAAAATTCAGGTTAGGGGACCTTGTTGTCATGGTTACAGTAATAAATCTTTGTGATACTTAAAAATAATACAGTTGACACTTGGTTTAAAATGAGAAACACAGCAGTGTCTCTTGTTGAAATCCAATGTTTTTTGATACATCCATTTACCTCAAGCTCCTCCCTTATGCGGACTTTGTCGTTCGATAACTTCATCACCTGACGCCTCATTCTCATATCATGTACTACGGCCTTCTATGGCGGATGTGTCACTTCAACATAAACACATGCTGTTTTGGGGCACTGGCTGAAATGTGTGATGCTGTCATTCTTTGTGGGAGAACATGTCAATGAATTACACCAGTATGCAGTAAGTATTATCTACTTAATGGCTGCACATTGCACTAAAAGCTTAACCTAAGCATATATAATGTAGATATGATGCTTGATTGGTATAATTCACTATGTGTTTTGTAAGTTGTCATGGTAAATAAGATATGATGGGCTGTTATGGAGGGCACCAATGTTACCAAGATCATGTGGCTTAACTGAAAAATACAACTGCATGTCATCAACATAGAAGTGGTGGCAGATGCAAGTGAACTAGCTAACCAGGTTGCCTAGAGGTAACATGTAGAGTGAGAAAAGGATGGCATCAAGGATTGAACCCTGCAGAACTCTACAGAGTATAAATGCTCCGTATTTGTACACGTATACGGTATACGGGCTGTTGAGGACACAAAGTTGTCTATGATAACAAGTGGCTATACTGTATAAGGCTAGCGGAACCAGATACAGGGATGGTGGCTGGACTACTGAGACCGGGCCATGGCATTTATATTTCAGAATCGAAGTAGATACAATATATATACATACTGTAATATAAGGCGAGTCAAGCTGTGAAGTATCTGCTTTAGATTTAATAGCTGCTTTCAGGTACTTCAGGGAAGGACAGTGTTATCCTGGGTAATTCCGGGGTGAGTCCTGGGTTAGACAGTGGTTTCACCTGTAAAGGGGTCCCAGTAGATTAATGATGGAAAAGCCTTATATCCACTGCAGGATCTATTGGTAGGTCAAAACAACATATAATATTCATTCTGGGGTGCCATAAGTATGCTCACCCAGCTTTTGGCACATTTCACTATGTGTACTGTTAACTGCCATTAGGTGGAACACAGAAAGCCCTGTATTGTATTCAGTGTATTTGTTCTCAAGAGTTAATGGCTGCTTGTGTTAATCTGGGTCAGTCTCCACTGTGTCTGCTGTGTGTTTGCAGACCTCCTTACTCTGTTGCCCTGAGTTGGACCTTCATGTGATAAGGTTTGGGAGTTAACGTGACCCCATAGACAGGAGTATAGTCTGGCACCCCTGCATCTTCAGGCCAGATGAACTTAAACTTCCTCAGCAGCGTCACCATGATGAGAAAGAGCTCCATGCGAGCCAGACCCTCTCCAAGACACATACGAGGACCTGAGACATAAAAACAATTTGATTAAAGCCTATACCTGCATGTCACTGCAAGTGTGATACAAGTCCCATAAGTCCCATATTGCTTTGTTGTTCTCTCATACCTGCGGAGAAAGGCATGAAGGCCTCCGGTTTAACAAACTCTCCCTTGTCATTGAGGAAGTTTTCAGGGTTGAATTCATGGGGGAATTTCCATTGTCCCTCCTCACTCAGCAGTGAGGTCAGGTTAGGTATGATCATCATACCCTGTAGAGAAAATAGAGGAAGGTACAAAACATTTGTAAGAAGTTAAGATTCACTAAAGCTACCTAAGTAAAAGTAATGTTTGTGCTACTACTTCAGTTTGGTACAGACAACTGCTATACAGCAGAAACATTTTAGAGGAGACATGCCACTCAATACAACTCGATGGGGAAAGCCCGTAACGGCAAAGATGGCGGTTATGCCGCCTCTATCGCTAGAAAGCCAATCGGCTGCTTTTAACAGCAAAGTGCAGCAAGTGGGAATCATATTCCAGCCAATCGCATGGTTCCACTGACTCTGAAATCTGATTTTTACCAGATTTTACTGCTGATTTTATTCAGCTATTTTTTATGTCTCGGTGACCTGTAAAAGTGCAGTTCTGTCTCACTCCCTATTCATTCAGATGCTTGGTCTTGTTAGTCCAAAATAGCTGCCCAGATGTGTTGCCAAGATGGCTACCAAGTGCTCCGTGCTTGTATAGAGCCTTTCTAGTCTTTTCGACCACTCAAAGCACTTTTACACTACTTCTGCATTCACCATTCACACTCACAGACTGAGCCTAAGTGCTCAAACAGAAACTAACATTCACACACATTCATACACTGGCGGAACAGCTGCCAGGGGCAATACCGGGTTCAGTGTCTTGCCCAAGGACACGCAGCCTGGGGCAGCCAGTGATTGAACCGCCAACCTTCCGATTAACGGCCAACCCGCTCTACCTCCTCTAAGGACTTTGAATATAGAACTGTGAGGTTTCGCCAGAAATGATTTAGCACTGATTGCTTCTTACCTTGGGAATGGAATATCCCATGAGCTCTGTGTCTTTGGTCGTACGGTGGAAAACACTAAGTGGAACAGTGTTGGCTATCCTCTGCACTTCATGGATCACAGCCTGGATGCAAAAGAATTTAAACAACATGTTTTTATGTTTTATCTGACTTAGAGAAGAAGAAAAACAATGCAGACTCAACCAAAAGCTCAACCACAAAATAGCTGACCAATAAACTTGCAATATGGGAACCCACCAGCAATATGTCTACAACCAGGCAAACAAGACAATAATTGATATTCTTTAAAAGCAGTGAAACTGATCTCCAAAGTTGCTGAGCAGTTTCTGTTCTGCTTATATTACTCTATATCTAGAGTGGCAGTTAGACTGGTAACCTTTGCGAATTGTTCCCATACTATAATGCACTCTTATTTTGTGTCATGCTTAAGCAATTAATATGCCATTCAGACTCGTGAACACATGAAATAAAAGTGAAATTATTAAAAGAAGTCTATGTGATGATATACCTGCACGTAAGGCATGTGGTGTCTGTCGTCAAAACTGGCCCGATCCTTCCCTTCCAACACCTGGTCTATTTCCTGCTGACAACGCTCTGAGAGATACAATGAATTATAGTGATAAATGCTGTATCGCTAAAACATTTTGGTAATAATCACTGGACACACAACTATCTATCTGTGCTTCATTCCTGTACATTTACTGCCCACAAAGATGTGGATACATGGAGGTGCAGCGTTAGACAGCAATATATTTGTCGGGCGTTAGTCTATACTATTTAGGATCAATCAAAGATGAAGAATGAAGAAGATGAAGAAACATGACTCAAACACCAGTCATGACAGAGTCATCTCAGTTATTTGTACCAAAGTGCCCTGACAGACAATAGTAACTTCAGAGTCAATAGCATAAAGGTAATAACCCACATTTAAATGTGCAGGTATACCTTGTATGTGTGGGTAGGTCATAAGATAAAGGAAACCAGTAAGCAGGGTGTTGGAGGTAGTGTCAGTCCCAGCAAAGTGAAGATCCAGAGCATATGTAGTCAGTTCATCTTCTGAAAATGAAGAGCCATCATCGCCTCTCTAAAAAGAGGAGAACAATTGTTTCAAGACAAGCAGATATTAAATTACACCTTACTGATACATCAGGTGTTTTCGGACCAAAGTTTTCTGGAGACTGCCTGAGAGGAATTGCCCACTGGGGAGCTCCCCCCCAAAAAAATTAACCTTCAAGGGCTTTTTTTCTGTTTGCATTTGCACTACCAACAGGAACTGTGCCGGCAGCGGTTGGAATAGCAACATCACTTCTGTGCGACGTACAACAACAACAACTGATAACAAGTTGGAGGATGCTGTGCTCTGTGTGTCTGTTGTGTGCCGTGGGTCTCATGATATTACAGAGATGAAAAAGAGACGTGGAATTTAGACTATGTGGTTGAAAGAGCAAGAAGAAGGAGAGCTAAGAGGGGAAAATGTCACAGCCAGTGAAGTGGCTCTGGGGCTTCTCTGTTTTTTCTCCCATGTTACCCTCCCTTTTGCGGGTGTGTGTGTATGTGAGTGGGTGTGTTTTGGGCATGACGGCAATCTGGACTTCTGTCAGAAGCTGAGCTACATACCGGCCTCAATCTTTCAGTCAAGTCATGGCTTAAATACTCTGGGCTTCCTGTAACTCGTTGCCAGTTAATGCCTTATAGTCTTTTGTGTATCCTTAGCTGTTGGTCTTTTGCTTCAAGATTCTCAGATCTTCAGCCAAACTGTTTGGAAAGTAGACCTTGCCAGCTTCTGACCTTTGCTCACATCAAGCTGTACCTGCCTTAATCACCACTGCACATTTTTTGTAATAGTCTGTTAATTGTTATTCACTCTCCTGTGCTCTTTGACTGCACCTGGGGCCGCCAAGTGCAAGCTTTAACAAAAAACTCTTATGACAATTGGCAATACTTCATATTGTCAAGGATGATACACAGCCCTGCAACTAACTAAGTAGGGATGGGTTAGGCAACATTACCAGACTGTTGTATTGATAAGCTCTGATATGCTAGCGGCTAATGGCGAATTTTTACAAACAATTTTAAGCGTAATTTAATACTTCTACGTCAAATCGACAGCGTAGGTGACGGCGTAGGCTACAGGGTTACGTCGTCGCCTGATGTGCCCCTCCTCAAAAATGTAACTTCACGTCGAGTCGACGCGGACTATAAGCACTGTGATTGGTCGGCTGGGTAGCCTCGCCATGCTGCCGAGCTGACCGGAAGTACCCAGCACTTTGAAGTAATGTTTCCTAGCAGCCAAAACGGCGGCTGTACCACAGTGAATCATTATATTTGACCATCGCAACCGTCAGAATGTGATCCATTCGGTTGGTAACATTTGAAAATGCTCCACCAGCTGCATTTTTAACCCCATTTTCGTTAGCGGAGCGCTAAACCAGAAGTTAGCCTGCTCGGCCGGCAAAAGTCAACACGGTGGACGCTGCAGCGCTACTGCCGCATAGCGTTTGGGGCGTAATCGTAGAATGACGGACACACCTACGCACAAATATAAATGCATGGTACAAATGGCCCTTTAAACGAAAGCTGTCATTCTGTATATTGTCTAATAGTTTAGAATACTTTGCCATGTACCTAAAAAATTGTCTGTAAACTTAGCTGCTGGCTGAGACAAACCAGCCCCTCTGATGTACAACATGCACAGGTGTCATTGAAAATTCCTCTTGTGAAACGAAATAAAAACGAAGTAAAATTACTAACACACAGACACTAGGACCCACCTCTTCATGAATTTGGTACTGAGGTGACTCTTCTAACACCCCGCCCATGCACACACAAACACACCTTTTCCATTTCATCCAGATAGCAGTCAAGAAAGTCTCGTGGCTCTCCAGGCACTCTGGTCTTCTTGTGCTCGGTCAACAAGCCCTTTACAAGATACTGACAAGTCTGAAAACAAATGTCAGCATTAATTTGTATTCATTTAAATTTTTTCCACTGACAAAGTGCCTATGTGTTGTTGTCACCGTATATATGTGTGATGTTAGAGAAAAAAAATACATTGAACCATTAATGCTAATCTCATCTTTTTTTACTCATGTGTTTATTCCTAAATTTTTTCATTTTTCACTTTTTTTCAGAATTTATTACAAATTTATAAAATCTCTAGGTCAAATTAACATACCTTAACATTCTTAAAGGCCTTGCTGAAGGGCAGTGGCAGGTTACGTATTATGGGAAAAGTGTCATACAGCTGTAAAAAAAAAAAAAAAAGAAAAATTAATAAAGAAACATGCACATTCTGCCTCTTGGCAACTCTTAGCCAGATATGATGACCGAGAACCTTCACAGATAAGATATTCATGTGGCCCAGAGGATGAATGCTCATGACTGTGGGATCCTTTGATTTTTCATCTACTGCCACCAGGAGGTCAAAATGTTAATTTGTCATTTATGACCAAATACCCACATAACTAGTGACTTTCCCATCAGCCTTAGCTGTACTGTTTGTTTAGTGCAAATTAACAAATTTAACTCAAAGCACAGGGCCATTGTTGTTACCTTAGAAACATGCTCTGACTCACCATAGCCCATGGTCCATTAGCTATCTTGGCATTCTCAGTGAAACATTGAACAATCACTTTGATGAACTCATCATCATACTCGTAGCGTGTACCAAACAGAACCTGGCAGATGATGTTGGAAGCCGCATTATGAAACATGAGTCGAGGACTGAAGCTTTTGCCTGTAAAAGACAAAATGTAGATTGAAGTATGACACTGAACAACAAAAGAAAAGAACATTACACTGGAAATACACAATGCAAAATTCAACCAGTCAACACAAGCTTACGCAGTGAGCAGAAAGTGACAGAGAGATAAAGAGCAATGGAACACAATGGAGACCAATGGAGACCTCTTTAAAGGAACTCCATAAAAATCCACTAACTTAAATTTAAATAGAAATTAATATTATAAAATTTGTGTCTCTGAATAAAGATAATGTGAAATACCAATGCTCTTTTCCAGTGTATCAATGGTGTATTGCAGCTCTCCGTAAATCCTCTCCTCCATAGAATTCTTCCCCAGACCAAAGTTCCTCAAGGTCATCAGAGCAAAGCGACGATGATCCTTCCAGAAAGAGCCATAATCTGCCAGAATCACTCCTACAACAGGTGTAGTGACACAAAGAGCGTACAGTGGTCATCGGCTTATCCTGCGTACAGGGTCATGGGGGGCTGGAGCCAATCCCAGCTGACATTGGGCAAAAGGCAGGGTACACCCTGGACCCTGGCCAGTCCTTCGCAGGGCCAGCTTACAGGTCATCTAATGAAACATTTTCTCGAAATGTTACTGTCCAGTGTGATCACTACTGTTCTATTCTATTCTATTCTATTCGATTCGATTATAAGATTCTGGCTAAAGTTCTTCATCTCAGGCCATGTATTAACAAATAATACTTAACAGCTATTTCACATTATGCTAGAAGCAAACAGTAGGAAATCTCTAAGTCACTGCTGCATCACTTGGGGCAGGAAAAGTCCTTGATTCGTCCTAAATTAATTTGCTGGATTAAGGTCTTTGCAAACTAATAATCTTGTCTCTGAACTTTTTTAATTACAGCGTGGGGTCTGGCAGGGCGGCCAGGTCAGTGCCCTACTTTTCATTTTTACATTGGAACCATTAACATGTGCGATTCATGCCTACGATGATAGTGATAGTGATTAAGACCTTAAGAGATCTTGGCCTTGATATTTTGCCTCCATTACAGTCAGTGGTCTCAAATGATGGAAACTCCCCCTGGAATAAACTTTGTTTGCATTGTTATAAATGCAATACAAATTTGATTACAAAAAAAAGAAAATAATGAACACTGGATAACTTGTGGCACGCAGACTGTCTGCCTCATTTTTATGCAAGGAAAGTGACTCCCTGTCCAACGTGTTGAATGGGATCACATGATCAGAACAATATGTAGACCTGCTGAACATGGAGTGGGCATGTTAGACATAATTAAGGAATTTCTGCTTGGCACATGCACCTGATCAACTGCCTGCTTGGATGTTATTTTGATAAAGGGAACCCTACCTCTTTTTTCTGACTAACTGAATAGTACTGTACAAACACACATATACTCAAAGTAAACCAGAAATGGATTGAAACCCTTCCATAATATCAAAAGACAGATCTGTTTTTCTTAGGAGTGGAGAAGACAATAAATACCATAGAACTTCCTTCTACAAAGATATACGAGGCAAAAGGTTAACATTACTTGTAGCCCAGGTGCTTGTGTCTCCCTTTTCACCATTTCCCAGCATGCTACAACATGTTTTAACATTGTGTCCGGTGTATGTGTGGATAGGGCTCATTTTCTTTTACTGGCATAATGTCAACAATAAAAACTTGAACTGTGCTACTTTTTAATCAACATATATAGTTAAACTGGTAACTGCTACATCCCTCATTGAGTATATACATGACAAAGAACTACATTACATCTATAATACATGCTCTACCCTGTGACATATTATGTGTTCTACCTTTACTGACGGTGGCGTCATTGACAAACAGGTCTTGTGGTCGTCCAGCAAAATCAGTGGCCTTGGTCACTAAAGCCTCTTTCATGGCCTTCACCCCATTGATGATTATGGCTGGTTTGGAACCAATGAACAGACTGTAGACATCTCCATAAGACTTCCTCAACTGGGAGAGAACAAGATGACATGTCAGTGTTTGAAACACATACATAGCACATAACTTAAGATACATGTCACTCTTAAATCTAGAACATTTAATGAAATCACAAGTACATATTTGCTCACTAAGTTCAGTTCAATATTTATCGTCAGACGGCCAAAACAGACATACAAAGCAGTCTCATCTCATCCGTCAGTAAAACAAACAAAATAAATATGATTTACAAAGAGCAACACAAGATAATAATAAAAGCACTAAGAACCACTGAATAAAACAAAGTAGTGAAAACAATTTACAACATGTATAAAACCAGTAAATAGGTTCAAAGTACGGAAGCCCTAAGCAGGCCATCCATTCAAATATTTTTTCCCGTGTCAACAGGATAATTTTCTCATGACCTCGAGATAACAATCCATAGCTGAATACAGGGGTCGGCAGGAGTGTTTCTTTAGGATAAATTTCCTGTGTTGCTGGTTAGCTCAGTTAAAGCCTAGGACCAAGTATTGCAAGTTTGACTCCCGCTCCTGATTTTTTTTTGTGTGTGTGTGTTTTTTAACATCCACTTCAACAAAGTTGTTATGAAGAGATTCAGAGGAATCCAATCACAAATGAGAAGCGCAGGATAATAACAATACTGAAATTATCCTTAAGAAACATTCCTGCCAAGCCCTGTGCTAAACTACTGTTTTGTGATCTCGAGATCACGAGAAAATTATCCATTTATCACGGGTTGAATGGATGGCTGCCTAGGGCTTCTGTATAAAAGTAATAAGACACTAGGGCAGTTATTCGTAACTTCATTAGGGAATAATGAATAATCAACAACAACATCTCTTTCTATAAGCCTTGTAATGATAACAGTGGTGTCTGTGGATAATCCTCCAGAACATTGTTTGTATAGAGAGGTTACTGTGAATTTTTTTGATGTTGAGTACCACAGAACCAACACCTTTCACTTACATTGTATTGAGATCTCACCAGTGGAGACAAATATTGGCTTAACATGACCTTGGATTCATTAATTATATTGGGTGCAACTTACAGAATGCCCTATCTGTCAAAATGGCCTAAACAACTGGATGTGGTCCAAGTTCACAGGCAGTCAACTCTGTACAGTCAATGACAATATGTTATGCAATCACAGCAGTAGCACTGTTGTGAGTGACTCTTGCCCTTTTACAACATACATTGCACATGTTAGTTTCTTTCATATCTTTTTTACACTGTAGTAATACATTTAGGTAGCAATATGCCTAAAACATTTAAGACACTGGAAGAGCACCATTAGTCATTTCAGAGTTTTTCTTACTCTCTCAAAGTCCTTCAAGGGGTTCTCTAGGCTCAGGTGCAAAATGTTCCCCAGTATTGGCAAGGCAGTGGGTCCCGGTGGAAAGTTCTTGGGCCTCCGGGTTTTCAGCTGAAATATGATGAAGACAACACAGAGGCACAGCAGGATGACTGTAGCAACCATGGTGGAATGGACCAGAGGGAACTGAACAGCCAAGCTAAATGACTTGCTTTAAAAGTGTAGCTCAGCTCTTAGCCCTGCCTCTTCAGGCTGTGTACTTTGTTTCCCAGTACTAAAGGTGAATGGGAACGTCAAACAGAAAGACTTTGAGCAGCATTAGGTCTGAACTATCCACCATTAATTAGCAGTGTAGCTGTTGCTGAGTTCCCTAGATTGTATTCATTTAGCTGATGACATGGCTGGTCAGTAGAGTGGAAGAAAACTAATGAGTTGTAAATGTTGCTACAGCCGGTGCTGGATTGTAACTAAGTACATTTACTTAAGTCCAAATTTGAGGTACACATACTTTACTTGAGGCTTTTCTTTTCATTCCACTTTTTCTCCACTATATGTCCAAAGGAAATATTGCACTTTTTACAGCACTACATTTTACAGTTACTAGTTAATTTACAAATTAATTATTTTGCATACAAAATATATTAAGAGCTAATAAAATATGATGTTTTGTCATAAATAAATATACAGTACAAGTACAGTTTAAACAATTTGTTGATTAATCAGTTGAGAGAAAATCAATGTTGGGAAAGTACTTTCATAAATGTAAGTTCCTAATTTAAGTAATCTGTAATGCAAAGATCCCAAACATGGCATGGTTCTAGCTTCTTGAATATGGGAATTTGTTAATTATTTGAATTTGTTTTCAATAACTTTGACTTTTGGACTGTTTGTTTGACAAAGCAAAACATTATGAATGTGCCACTTTGGCCTGTGGGTAATTGTGACAGCATTTCTCTCTCTTTTTTTATACAAACACAAAAAAAATTCAGCAGTTTTAATTCATCATCAAATCATTAGCTGCAGATAAAATGTACCATCACCTCAACCAGCTACAAATACCGCTTTTACATTAATTCATCAGAAATTATAAACTAATAATGGTTTAATAAATAATAGTATAACAGCTCATAAAAGGTCACAGGACACCTGTAGAAGTGAGCTCGGCCAATGGCACAGAAAAGCGGAACTAAAGTCGCACGTCCAAAGCCGTGACCGGACATTTTTTACAGTCACACAAAACGTCATTAATTTGGAGCAGTAATATTATATCGACTAGCCGAGCTTGGTAAGTTCAAGTGACAGAGAAATTATTCAACGTGATATGAAACGGTTATGAGCGGAAGGTCGAGTGTTCCCGGCTGTGCATCTGGAAGCATCGTTTTTCCAACATGACACGATGTTCGGTTACCGGCAGCGGTGACAACTGCTTGCTTGAATGCTAAGCGAAGCTAACGCTAGCTGCGTGCGCACAGCTTTAACTCACCGCTCGAGCGTCTAAACTGCAACAATAGAAAGTAAATGAGTCTTAACGTTGTACTGCAGGATGGTTGCTGCATTGGTTGCTTTTATCGTTGACGGAATGTGTCCTTTGCTTTAAAGGCTAGCCTTTAGCGGCTAGCGTTGTAATCGTCTCCTCAGGTAACGTTTATGGTTAGTGAATCAACAGGGCCCCGGTACAAACGAAAAGCCTTATTCCGTTAAACAGACCTCTTCGTATTTATCTCGATCGACACCTCGGTCGGTTGAGGTGTCCTTGTAATTTTATTTAACTGTCTTCTTTGAAGAATCTTCCGTTCAATCGCTGTCATTTCATTTACTTGTGTGGATTAAATGTGACCACAAGAGAGAGCCAAAACCTTGCAGGTGGAGTTCAGTTTAGTCCTCCTGTGAAATAACAGCAGTAAAAACAGCAATTTAAAAAGGCTGCGGTTAAGTAGTTGTTGTTTTGGTTTGGATGTGTTGTATTTTTGGTGGTTTCACTGCAGCAGCGTGTCGCCACCAAACTAAAGTGTTAAAAGAAAGAAAATACCAGCATACATCATGTGATTCTGCTGTACACACCACCGCACACTGTGACATCGTAATCACGATGCATTTGAATGGATGGTTCAGGCTCAACAAATAGAGAACTTACACAAATTTGTTTGAGTGAATTTCTCTCCTGGTCCATCTTTGTTTCCAAAAATTCTAAGCGACTTACAATCGCTATGTCAGAGGTCAGAGAACGTCTCTGGAGCAACTAAGTGTCTTGCTCAGGGACACATTGGTGTGTCTCAGTGGATTCGAAGCCGGGTCTCTCACACCAAAGGCATGTGTCTTATCCACTGTTCCATCACCACCCCACACTGAAACATATAATATAAAAGATTCATGGAGCCTCTGTGGCAAAATGACAAATTAATATAACATTGGTGAGTGACGTAGTAGCATATTGCCCTGTCCATTGGTGGTTGGCACATGCACTTATTCAAAAGATGTATCATTGAATTGTAGTCTCAGGTTGTTTGGATCGGTCAGTAATGGATCTGTGCTCAGGGGGCACATGCTGAGTATCATAGATTAGATTGATTCAGTGCTTTGCTGGACTACAGAGAAAAATAATGTACAGTGGTTACGGAAAGTATTCAGACCCCTTTAAATTTTTCACCCTTTGTTTCATTGCAGCCATTTTCCAAAAATCAAAAAAGTTCATTTTATTTCTCATTAATGTGCACTCAGCACCCCATCTTCACAGAAAGAAAACAGAAATGTAGAATTTTTTGCAAATTTATTAAAAAAGAAAAACTGAAATATCACATGGTCATAAGTATTCAGACCCTTTGCTGTGAATTGAATGCATGACTTTTCAGCCTGGGTCCCCAGGAAAAAAACATTGAAAACCAGTGCTGCAGACTTATTGACCTGGTAGACGATGTCCAGTCTTGAATAAAAACCCACAAACATTTTTTGGGGGAGTGATAGGTAGACGTAAGATGTGTCTGTGTGCAGGTCAGCTGTAATGGAAGGGGGAGGGGCAACAGGTGTCAACCTCAGCAGGAAGTTTGTGTCAGAAGCTGAGCTTGAAGAGAAGAGGAAGAAGAGACAAGAGGAATGGGAGAAAGTCAGGAAACCTGACGACCCAGAGGGTAAGAACACATACACTTACACACAGATCCAGGACGCATCAAACCTGACATAAATGAAATACATAAACCTGTGCAGACGCCCACATATGTGTTTGTGTTACTCCTCAGAAGCCCCAGAGGAGGCGTATGACCCACGTTCGCTCTTTGAGCGGCTACAGGAGCAGAAAGACAAGAAACAAGAAGACTATGAGGAGCAATTCAAATTCAGTGGGTCTTTGTTTCTCTGTTTCTCTTATCTGTCATTAGGACCTTTACTTCTGTTTGAATGAACACTTTTCCAAGACAAAGAGCCAGTGGCTATGGGTTATAAAGCTCAACAGTCATGACAAGGATCAGCAGTACCACCTTCATTACAAACGAGGGGCATGGAGTTTTAAAGATTAGGCCATTTAACAGGCAGGGAGGGTCTGTTGAAGGATGCTGCACGTTATCACAGCGTATTTCCATTTTATGGTACTGTACACCTCTGCTGCATTTCACAGACAAATATTATACTTTTTACTGCTCTACATTAATCTGACAGCAATAATTACTACATTAGTTTACATATAAATCCTATGATAAGCATGAAGTACAACAGCACATTGTTGTAGCAACCTGTTTGGCTTATGACCCCTTACAAAAGAGCTGTGTCTGGTTGGGATCCACGTTTTAGATGCCTAGGAGTTGTTAGTAGTCCCCCTGTTTATTTATTATTAGTTTAGCCATTACACCACAAACAGAGCTCTGGTAGAACTCTATTTTCTTTTCTTTCCCACCCCATTAATTATGTCACAACCGACCCCGTGATTTATCTTTATCTTTGGAGGGGCCCGACCCCTGGGTTGGGAGCCATTGGCTGAACTAAAGTACCTTGCTGTATATAGAGTTTCTGATCTCTGCATACTGTGGAGCAGCTTGCTTTACTCGCGGATGTCCGTTTGTTTCATGCACGCACACGAGGGCCATGCACGCATGCACACAATATCTCGGCCCCTGCTGCATCAGTTTAGATTGTTCTTTTTGAATTGGTCTTTCACAAGTTGCCCCAATGCCATGGAAGTGGCGTACTAAATTGCTGGAGTAACCCTTTAAATGCCATTGGTAATAGGCAGCAGATATTAATTTACTTAACACATTGATATGTTTAACAGTCTCTGCACTGTACGGCAGTATTAGTTGCTGGTGTTTTTTATGTTTAAAAGTGTTTCTAAAATATTCTCTGCGATTACTAATTACTTTGCCACTGCATAATCACAAACATATTGAAAAACACAACAGTATGTGTTTAAAGTTTTCTTGCCAGGACTGTTTAAAAGTTAATCTTTAACGTTTTTCTTCATTTCACTTGCAGATGGCAGATTTGCAGCTATGCACAGCCATATCTTGTCTATTCTGTATGTACATTATTTAACTGATTTCAGAAAAGAATTCACACTCACGTCACAATTTTTAGCTTAAAATCATGTCAGACGTCCGCCCAACAGTACGCCAGATTTCAAGGTGTATTTCCAGATGAATGTCACTCGTGTGTGGATTTAAAATAAACTGTGGAGGTTTTGTTTTCTGAAAAATGCAATCACTCTCCTGCCATGTGTTGAGAGCATGTTTGTTTCCATGGTGACAGGGAACATGGTGAGAGGATTGAACGAGGATGAGTCCAGCTTCCTGGACGAGGTCTCCCGGCAACAGTGCCTGGTGGAGAAGCAACGCAGGGATGAGGAGAAGCAGGAACTGCTGGAATACAGAATATCCTTTTATCACGTGTTTGTATTATATGCAAAAGACTTTTTAATTAGCCAGCATCGCTCGGTGTTTATGTTCATCTGTTGTCTTCCCTTTTAATAAGCAACAACAGATTTGCGGGTTAAGAATAAGCATATAGATGAATTTAAAGTCTCAGCAGTTGCACCAGTTGTCTTGTTTTTTTTCTTTGTTTAGGAAATGAGGGTTGGAGGAGACAGGTTGTGGAATTTCAAATGGAAACCTCACGGGCTCCGCAGGCAAAAAGCTGCTGCCATACAGATTTAATATTCTGAAGCCCGTTCCAACTTCCTGTACAGTGTCCACACGTAACATATTTCAATACACATCTAAACGATAATAGAGTAGTGATTCATGTAAATGGTGAACAGATATTTGCAAAAATACTGTGTGACCAGTATCAATGTTGAATGTTTGCACTATATAAAAAACAAATATCAAATCAAACTGTGAAAGAAAAACTGGCCTGCAGAATAAAGCCGTCAAGGCTGATTCCAAAAGAAGGTGAACTCCTTTAACTATATCGCTTAAAAAAAGCTTTCTTAAGCCTAATGCACATCTAACCTAACCTGTTACACAATTAATGCTAGAATTAGCCTGCAAAATGTGTCACTAATATCAAAAAGCTGTAATATTAATGCAAATTAGTCTGTGACTGCTTTGTCAGGTGCTGAGGTTTCTGGTTTACAAAACACACCTTGCAGCCCTTACGCTGTTTTTGAACCAGAAATACTCACTGCCTGCTGAGACGTCAACATGACAAAGCAGTAGGATTATTAACGTTTGCTTTGTGGCACAGTACCTCTTCTGTAGAATTCCCTCTTCCTCTCCTTTATTTGGCTAGCTCACTCATCTCTGTTGTCAAAATGTAACTAACCCTGTACACGTAGCGGTGGGAGGTACCACCTGTGCCACAGATCTGTTAGTGTTGATGTAGTTACTTCTTCCTACTGATAGAGGATATCAAAGAAGTGCATTAATTAAGACCACTTTTATTGCTTATAAATTTTAAGATCGGAATTATGGAAGAAGATGTTGCAACCAAGACTGCGACTATCCATTGTTTTTAGTTTTTATTGATTTTAGATTACTGCTACTCATCAGGGTACCACAGCCCAGCAGAAAAACTCATAGTATTCATTAAATTGAATTAATGAAACAGACGAAAGTGAGCGAACCTTAGGATTTGCAAAGTTATTGTCGCATTGTCAGCAAGACCGTTTATGAACTAATGCATCATTTTAGCACAGTGTCAGCTGGATGTTTGAAGCTAGTGTGAAAATTAAACGCACAGTATTTATTTTGTGGCACTAAGGGTCTCTCGCATCAAAACAAAAAACAAAAGATGTAAGTTGGTGATGTCGTGAAGTAGCATGGGATCATGGGAGTTGTTTGGTTTTCATTATTGAAGTAACAGTCTCAAAGAGTTTCAGTATTACTGCTTTTGCAAACCCAATATTTCCCTGTGCTGCATCTTCACATTAAAAGCATTAAACCGGCGAGTTGACTTTTTTATGAAGTAATAACAGGAAATGCAATATTTGTTTATTAAAATAACGAGGTCATTTATAAAAAATTTATACTAATGATTTTATGTTTAGTCAGTTTGCTGACTTAATTCCTCACAAAATATGAAACATAGGTCTAGTTGCTTTTAGTTACATATTCTACCTTTTAAACATATGGATGGGAAAAGCTCCATGAAGTGGGCCAGGTGTCCTACAAACTAAGTGTCTGTAGTGGTGAGAGTTTTAATAATGTTCTAGCAGAGTTTTCCATATAGTACTTTATATATTGTGTAGGGTTTCTCAGGACGTGTTTCAGTATCTCCCAAAGATAAGTAATGAAGTTATTTTCAGCACTTCATGATGTTGAACATTTAAAGGACATGAATGCTGCTCATATGGGAGTCACTTGGTGCATATATGATAAGCAGCTTTATGTGTTTTGGCAGGCACAGCTCCACCATACTCAAGCTCCCGCTGGGACTGCATTATGCACACACACACATACACACAAGTACGTGTCCATCCTCGTGTGATAGCAGTACTATGCTGTACACAAATTGGTCAGGCACTACAAGCAATGTTCAGCATTTCAATTTTCTTCTTGCTGTAGCTTAATAATTAGATTGAAATTCTTTATTACACTGAATTCATTCAGCCTGACGTCTTCATGTTCCCACCAGTGTTAGAAGGGATAAAACATAAACAAGCTAAAGCACTTTAGTTGTGTCCCTAAGATTTGTGTTTTTGTTTTTTTTTTTTTAAAAATGAATTCCTTGGGACCAAGATAAAGCAGCGCTGTTGCGTAGAGCTCACTTAACGTGATGCATGCTGGACTTGAAACCAGGCTTGCTGGTTAGAAATTGTGTCCGACGTTCGCCGGCGCTGCAAATCGTCCCCATGTCACTCTCAATGTCTTTCTCAATCGCACATGACATTAAAACGTCACCAGAGCAAAGGCGCCTGCAGGCGCCGAGTCCGGCGGCCGCAGTTGCTTCACTCCGCCTGCACAAAGTTGGAACCACACTATTGCCTGGTCTCGCAGCGTTTTCCCGCGCAAATTTCATGTTAGACCGTCACTCGCATTCATCTCGAATGCACCTGTAGACTGAGTGGGACATTTTACAGTTAAATAAAGTGGACTCCGGTGGACAAATGATGTAATTGTGACAGTTTCTAAATGACCCCAAATCTAGTTTGCCGTTTCTGTACTGAGAGCCTTGTTACTTGTTAGCTGACACATACCTATAGCGATATATCTGCAATATCTTAAAATCAACCTGGCTGATTTATCAGTGGTTCTCTACCTCTACTAGTTAGCTATGTAGGAATATGGCATCCCCTACTGAACTCTTACTGGCCGACGGTTTCTCCAAATGAAGGAAGCAGCTGTGAGTGGGAACAAATCTGAGAATGTGGGCAGTGATTCAGAGATCTGGAACCAGCCTATCCTGTTTATTTTCGGAATTATCCTCAAACTAAATTAAATGTTACATCTGATTAATATTAATCAGTTGGGAAGAATTCATGTATTTAGGACAGTCTAGCTAACTTATATACAGCAGTCATGTAATCAGTAGGTGCTGTGCCTTACATCACACTGTAAACACTGCACCTTATGAAAGTGTCGCGTGTCCCCGGGGCATGTTGTTGCTCTCTGTGCTGTTCAGCTGTCCCTCTCTGTCACGCCGTCTTTGTCTTTGCGGACAGACGGGTTTGTGTGCAGATGAAGAAGAGAATGGGTTGTCGTGGAAACTGTATTATAGACTGGTAACTACGGTGATTTAAAGCAGTTGCTGGGAACACAAAGGACACGCGCAGGTGCAGACCTTAGCTAATGCAGTGAAAACTCAGGACTACTCGTCTCTGCCTCACATATACCTGATGCCCCAGTTTGAGTCTGCTGAGTCCACCTGTCCCTTTTGTCTTATACCTTGCTTTGTGTTTTTGTGTGTGTCTTGGTCTATTTTCCTGTGTCCCTGCACCTCGACCCGATTTCATGTCTCCTGAGCTCTGCACATGTCCTGGTCTTCTTTTAGGCTCTATATCTGTGGAGTGCTTTTCTTAGCCTTGAGAACTGTGTCACTTCTTCCAGCACACTGATGGAGAGATGTAATGGCTCCCCCTGAAGGGAGGACAGAATGCTGCTGAGTGGGACGAGTGTTTCTGTTTGCCCCTGAGCCCACTCATTGCTCACTTTCGATGGCTCCATTATGGTTTATTTACCTTAACTCTGTACTTCCACAGCGTTCTAGTGAAGAAAGCGTCCACAGAAAGTCGCAAAGAGCCTGAAAAGAAGGCGGCACCTAAACATTCAGGGGTAGAGCAAAGGACCAGCCACCTGTCTCAGGCTCATTTGTTGGCTGGAGCTGTCAAGAGGCGCAGGTACACAGATACGTATCCTGAAAACACTGACTTATTAAGTTGACATGGCGTACTTGTTAGCAAGCAGTTACCTGTTTACACATGCAAAGGATTTTGTTGAGCATCTGACAAACTGAAGTCCAATGTTCCCTCTCCTTTGGTTTTATTTTTAGTCTTCACCAACTCTTGTCTTTAGCTGCTAAATGCTTCATTTCCCAGCTAGTTGCTAACTCATGGTGTTCAGGTAGGGTCGTTTTATCAGAAAACAGCTGCCAAAAGACTAGTGGACTGAAAATATAGAGTTGCACTGAAAAAAATTGCTGTATGCCACCTGCAGAAAGCTTAAGAACCAGCTAAGTAAGTTGTACCTTGAGTTTATCATTTTTAACACAATGTACAGTATGTCAAGACTGAACCTCCATGCTCAATGAAAGCTGCGGGACATAAAACCAAAACAGTGAGCTGAAAGATGCTAAAATTGCTCTGTGGAGCTCAGGGGAACTACAGTCAGGTGGTAACTTTCTGTAGGTCACTGCCAATGACCCCAATCCAATTGCCCTCAGTCATTTGACCCATTGTTGATATGAACATGTTGATTAGAGGAGCCTTCATCTCGAAAATGTCTTTGTTCTCTTACCCAGCTCCTCCCAGTCGTCAGACAGCAGTAAGAAACAGAAGGTGGAAATCACAACAGCAGCAACGACGACAGGAAATGGAGACAGACACACAGGTGGGCTGCAGCCTGAGGCATGTAAGGAGCAATGTCTGTCTGAAGTGGCAGCACAGACAGAAATTGAGTTGTGCACCTCTTTGACCATTCCTGGAATTGCTAAATGATAGAACTATCAGACCAGAAAAAACATCAACTCAGATACAGCTCACTGCTTGTGACTGAATGATGCATAGATGTCATACTTGAAGTGGGCTTCTTTTTTTTTCTTCCGCGTGCAGAGATGGAACTTCTTTAATAATTGGAAAATCTTTGCAAATTTGGAAGCGTGACGTAGATTCAGTGAAACCAGGTTTTAGGCTGGGTTCCCTCATAATAGAAAGCCCGGCCTCGCTTGACCTTGTTTCACACTTGTATCACTCAGTGCTACTGGTAGGTGCTGCATTAAGGATTCAAAGTCAAAAAACAGAGCCTAACGTTGACACCTTCACATCGCTTCCCTTAGCTTGCTTTGATTCATATGAGAGACCTTAATGGTTTTCAGTGGATCCCACGGGGCAGTGGAGCTAAAGAATGGTTGTTGTCACCTGGTTAAGCTTATGTCTGCATTTTTTTTAATTCTGTGCAGGATGACGTGTTTCATATTCCAGTTTAGGATTCATCATCTCTTTGACAGCAGTAGAAGTGCACTTGTTACAGCAGTTAAAAAATGCATTCATTGATTTTTTTTTTTTTTTTTTTTTGATTTCCACTTGGGAGCAACAGAGCTATTATTATTATTATTATTATTATTATTATTATTATTTATTATTATTATTATTATCTTTATAAAGTTGGTATTAATTGCATATTAGCAAACATTTCCCCATTTACATATCCAGCAAACATGGTGCAGCATTAGCATTAATTTGGGTTTACTCCCCTTTTAGCTAATTTTCCCAACTGGTTTTTCAGGCAGTAGCTACTTCATCAGCTTGTCGCTAACTTTGTCTGACGGTAAAGGTTTTTAACTGCATTCCACTGAAATTCATTCTCTTCTAAATAATTGAAAAGGGTTTATTTTAAAATTTTCTTGTTCTGGTAATTAATTTGTTTCCTAAATTTCATCTGACCTTTTTTAAAATGAACGTGATCCGGGGACGTCTGCATGTGCAAGCTCTGAATCTGACAGTATGTTCTGCTGTTCAGAACAGGAGGATGGTGCAGGAGGAGGAGCAGGGCGAGCTGAAGATCAACAAACAGCCGCCGGCGTGACGGCGAAGACCCCCTCTGCTCCCCTGAGCACCGGTCAAGGCGTGTTACACCTGCCGTCAGCGGCCGTGTGCGTCGGCGTTTTACCAGGACTCTGGGTTTATTCCGGCAGCAGCGACTCTGACAGCAGCTCGGACAGCGAAGGTAGCGTGGACGCAATCATGTTGCCGTACCCCCGGCACAGCAGGGCCTACAGATAGACACACACACACACACACAAACACAATCGTAAGTATGTTAAACAGTCGGAAAAGGTAACCTCACACTGAATATGCACACACAGAGACTGATTAAAGGTCATACATACACACAGTGATATATGTTAGTCATACACTCAACAAACATTTTCAGTATTCCTGTTGTTTTCACAGCTGTGAGTTGAACTGTTGCTCTTTGTCATCAAAGTTCAGCCCAGTAATATAACCCTAAAAACCGTAACATCAGGACCAATTTAAACTCTATTCTGAACTAAATCTGTGTATCTATTTGTGATTTTTTTTTTTGCTATTATCAAACATGACACCTCCACCCTTCCTTCCCTCAATCAAATCTCACGCAGTTTAAGCCGAGCTACCAATCCCGCACTGCCTACCCCGATGACATCCCGCCCCCCCTACACCCCCCCCTCCCAACCCAAACCACAGCGACTGCAAGCTGTGCTGTTGGCTGAGGGAACAGTGATTGACAGCTGTGGAGCAAGGAAGAGACTGCTTTAGACTGTGTCACATGACTCACACCTTTTAGCTATCAGCAGCAGAGGAGAGAGAGCCGGGGCAGGACACGCTTCTCTCTCTCTCTCTCTCTCTTTGGGTTAAATGCAAAGCCTGAGTGGTTTGAAAAGTCGTGTTTTTATTTGTGTGATGTAATGTGTTTTCTCATCAGTAGTTAGTCTCAAAAGTCACGCCGAGCTGGAAAGATGCCCGACTGTTTGCTGCTGTCTCAGGCGCCAGAGTTTTGTTTTGTTGGTCAAAGTATGAGCAGAGAGAAATAAAGCGCTTTCCCTTGTACTGTGTGTTTACTCTGAGTGTGTGTGTGTGTGTGTGTGTGTGTGTGTGTGAGAGAGTGTGACAGAGGCAAAGAGCAAGTGTATTTTCAGGATTCTAATATTTTTTTCGAAACAAATAATACTGCATTAAGTCACCACTTCCTTAGGTCAGTGGTTCTCAAGTGTTTTTGCTTGTGATGTCTACATTTGACCGCTCTTCACAGGTGTGGAGAATGGACATGAATTACGAATAATGGATAAGGTAAATACTGTAACATCTTATACAGTAAAATAGCAGTAATGGCTAATGTAGCCTTGTGCTGCTAAGCTTAAGCAGAGATGAGGAGGAGGTGACGGAGCTTATTTTTACGTTTTCAAACTTTAGTCTTAAGACACAATAAAGCAATCAGATGTGACACATCTTCCTCTGGAGCCACACAAAACTTTTTTTCCACAAATGCAGCAGTACTCCCCAAGACCTGGAAAGAGACTTGATTAATTCAGAACTGAATTATCTAATTTGTCCTAAGGTAAGAAGAAGTCTAAATAATGTAATATCCTACAGCTCAGACCAAAATATGAAGCTGTTGTAGCGCCACTTTGCTTCCAGCGCATAGAGGGAGAAGGAAAAACTGAAGAAGGCCAGCGCAGCACTGAGGTACAAAATCCACCAGAAAAAGCTTTTCGTTAAATGTTATTTTAACAGGTGTGAAAGATAAAGACAGAAGATCAGTGCTTGGTACAGTAAAAAACAACTTGCTTTTGCTTTGACTCTTTGTGAAGACCTGGGTGTGTAGGTGTGTAGAAAAGCTGAGATGTAGCTTGGAGCCAGACCTACAGGGGCCATACTTAAAACATTTTATTGGTGTGTTTCACATACATTTTAACCTGAACATCCAATGGTTTTCATCCTTACAATTGTGTGTGTAGCAATGGAGCCAATAGGAAGAGGTGATATCTAAATAAAATAAACAGAATAAAGAACTGAACAAAGAACAAAAATAAAAATGCTGAGTTGACCAAAGGCCCACCTCCCCATAAAACCTCTTGTCTGTTATCTTCCCCCATTACTCTCACACTTACCTCTTATTCTCCCACCCCGCTCTGACGCTTTCGTTCAATTGGAGTCTCCATAACCTCAGACCTGAGGCTACAGATGTCAGTCCAGAAAGTTTGGACCTTGAGGCATAGAACAAAACTACAAATGAGGGTTGCCACTGAAGTTTGACATTTATCACACATAGGTGACACCTCTGGGTACATGTCATGCACCTTCTCCTTGGAGTAATGGACCCTGTGTATAATTTTAAATTGGATGAGACAATGTCTTGCATTATTCGAACAGGTATATTTTTAACACTCTGTTCCTCTAGGTCATCTGGAATTGAATCATCTAATTCATCTTCCCACTTGAACCTACAAGTTTCATAAGGAACGGGAACTTATTGCATATTGTAGATGTGGGATATCAACTTATTTTCATGTGGTGACACTTTCAGACAGATTGGGATTTTGTCTCAAACTCTTTTAAATGTTTCCTTACGTAATCCTTGACTTGTACACTAGAAGTTGTTATTCTATATCAGTCTATATTTCCCTCATAGGTGTGTGAAGGAAGCACCTTCTATATATAAGTCCTCAGTACAATGGATGCTGCTCCACATAGACAAGACTCCATCCATGTTAGAGGGGGTAACAGTGGGTTTTCCCTGTAATGGGTAGTAAGGAGTATGGGTTTAAGATTAAAATGAGACTTGATTTGTTTCCCAGTATGAATCAGGTTATGTATAAGAAGGTTGTTATTTGATAACAGCTGATTAGTCTTAGTAGGGGCTAGTAGGATTGCACCTTTGGAGTATGGGTAACCGTTCTCCTGCTCCATCGTTAGCCAGTTAGGTGATGGTGCTGAGGTCACGGGCCACAAAATGAATGTGTGAAATTGGACTAGATCGCAACTAATTTGGGTAATTGGATTCTGGGATGTGTATTCAGTTCTCATTAAAACCTTGGCAGGAAAGTTACAAGCAGTGCAGTGTTTGTAATTCTCTTTAGTGGATAACGTGTCTGTGTAAGAGTGCTCAACGTACGGGAGTGACTCAAAGCCTTTGTAAACAGAGTGATGATGAGACCGAAGGAGAACTTTAGCTTGTCTTCATGGTTAGTAACTAGCATTTCGATTAGTCTGAGGACAGTTCGCCGACATCCTCAAGGTAGCCATGGTTTTTCTCTGTTTAACAGACAGGTAAGGCTCAGTAATGTGGCTGTGAAAAGAGTTACCATGACAACACATAATATAAACCAACATACTGCCCAAAAAGGTTGAAGGATGGAAGTGTGATGTGAAATCTGAATAGAATTTTTAATGAATCATTTCTTTCTCTTCGCCACCTTTATGAGTTTCGGCAATGCCACATATTGTGTAAACTCAATTCACGCCGTTACAGCAGGCTGTAATTCTTTATCTCTTCAGTCCAAGCAAAAACTACAAAAAAATCTAAGCTGTCATGTCGAGTAAAAGAGAAATCTGGTTCCGTTTCTCTTTTGCGTCTCTTTGTGCTGCTCTTATATTCACAGAGAAAGAGGACATGATATTTCCTTCAGTTTATTAACCTGAGTGTGGACATAGACACAACTTTATAAAATCAATAACACATTTAGTACAAAGATACACAGCAATACACATAGTACTAGTTTAAGTACACAATTCAGCACTGCATAAAAAGTACATTAAAAACATGTCAGAGACATGGGCTCATCAGAACATAAACAGCTTCATATAAATATACATTCGATATATATGCATATCAGAAACTCTTCTTCTGCTTCCGCTCATTAACACTAACTGCCTTCTCTTCTTCTTTCTGTGCCGCGCAGCTTCCTTTTAATTTCCTCAAAATCTCTTTAAAATATTTACAAAATCTGATAAAGAGACATAATTAAAGAAAAAAATCATGCATTTGTGATCATGGGCATCAGTTTGTAAACAGTGAGTAGATATTGGCAACATGCAGGATGAACCGAAGTCATAAGAAATCAAAGCATTTTGCAAAAGTCCAGCAAAATGGCCCCAGATATAACCCAATGAGTTCACACAGTATCCCACATCTGTCCTGTGTTAGTGCTACAGCTGCCACTTTGGCCTCATTCTACTCAGATTCTGTCCTCTAGAATCAAATAAACATAGCGGAACGTTAAAACCTGCCTCGAAGACGACCGGCGATCAAACCTTCAAAATTAAATCCACCCACGCCGACAGGGTTGATGCAATTGTGCTCTGTCCTGTCTTTGAGTCCACTACACGTGAGTACACACTCAAAAACAGTCTTCATCTGATCTGCTACCTGAAAAGGATCCATACAACAACCGGAGGGGATTCAAACACTGATATACTTCAGCATAGAAAGGACTTTACACCAAGGAGCTGTACGTATCACACGGTATCAAACACAAGACACACATGCAAAAAGCAAAAACACCTACATCCTGATAAATCAAGATATTTTTCATTTCTCTTTAAAAAAAAAAACGGGGGGGGGGCAGTGTTTTATCTGCATATTCATATCATTTGGAGCCACCCACCATCACTGTAGACATGGAGGTCCTTTACACATTATCAACATAGTTCTGTGAGCAGGAATGCTTAGAGAACACCACTTCTGTTGGATTCATCCTGGATATTGACCAAACATTCATTAACCAGTAAAAATGTTGCAGATATAATGGCAGGAATATCTTCAATGTTAAGATTTTTTTTTTGTCCACAAGTAAGTTTTGTTCACAGCTGATAGACACTTTCATTCTGTATTGTTTTCCGTTAACAAGAAGAGAGGTTCTGTTGAGCTATTGTACAGCGTGTTGGCTCTTCGGGGGCGTCTCACTCCGGTGCCTGGTTGCTGGGCGGTAGATTCCGCTGTTTAAAGTACTGGGTGACCTGCTGAGGCAGCTCGGCCAGGACCGACTTGGCGAGGGTCTCCTTGGGTGCCTGAGAGAAAAAGGAGCAAGAGAGCAAGAAAAACACTCAGGAAAAGGAAAGCTAAATAAGTTAGTACTGCAATACTGGTGAAAGTGGTCTCTGTCTTGTTTGTGTCCGGTCTTCTTTTCTGTCTCCTAATATCCATTGAAGGGATCACAAAGATGTAACATGATGATGTCTTGTATCAAAACAAAGATGGACCGCAACTGTTAGTCAAAATAGTTTATTTTGATGCACTTAAAATTTGGGTATTTTATTTGGTATTATTTTAAAATTATGATTAAGATTATTGTAAAATGAAATACAAATAAATAAAAACTAAACATTAGAACCGTTACATATCACACAGTACATGATCGTATCTGTAGACTGTCTCAGTGTCAAGTGAACCATCCTGGTACAGACCCAGTCCAGCTTGGTCCGATCAGTAACGCCCAAATTATATTCATAATCATCTCAACGGTGGTAACTTGTGTCCCTGTCTTTAGACAATAGTGTACCAACCCTGTGGAAACAGTTTGTCTTTCTTTTTTCAACCACAATGTTCCCTTGCACAAAGGCAAAGCCAGGTCCATAAAGATATAGGTTTCCCAATTTGGTGTGGAAGAATTTGACTGAGCTGCACAGAGCCCTGACCCCAACCTCATCCAACAATTTTGGGCTGAACTGTAATATAAACTGTGGCCAACTCAGTGGTCGACGTCAGCCTGCAGCCAGGACTCAAAATCTGGTGTGAAGTTCGAAACCTGAGGAGCATATAGCAGCATGTGCTGCAATGAGATGTTAAACAGTCACATAGGGGTGTAATGTTCAAGAGTCTCTATCTTCATTTTACTACATCCTCTATAGTGTCGACTCTATAGTGTTGATTATTGACAGCCTAGTCAAATTGTTTCTGTGCAGCAGGTCTGCAGTCTGGTTCCATTGGTTGACATGGAGGAATTTATGGCCAGTCTAATAGTTTCCATTTTTTTACTTAAGCAATACTATGTAATAAGCAATACTTCATAATATATTTCCAGGACCCTTGAGATGGTACATTGACTTACAATTGGTTGAATGACACTGCTGCTGTCGGTGTCTGTTCCGCTTTTACTGGCACTACATACGTAACCCGAGCGCAAAAAGAACTACAAAATTCGCTTTATGGCAAACCTCACTTCCTCCACCAACCCCCACTTCCTCAAATTCTGACGTGTGAGCCCGTCTCTATGTTGTTGTCATGGCCAAGCAGCAAGTAAAATGAAGTTTTGTCGGAGGAGACTAGAAAGCGAAAAAGGGAGAGTGACAAAATAAAAGGTCAGACGAGGATCAATATTACGTGTATCCCCTGGTGTAACCACAGGTGCGTTCCAGATGACTGCAACAGCGGCTGACTTTCGCCGACTTCATGGTCTAATGTGAGCTGCAGGTGACTGCAGGGGCGGAATTTGCAAAGAAAAATCAAGCAAAAGTGTGATTCCAACTTTGAGCAGCCGGAGAAAAGCAACTGCGGCCTGCAGCCGCCTTGCTCCCCCCGAGATTTCAATGTCATGTGACATGTTTTACTTCCAATCAAAGTTAGGATGTTACAAATCAGACAATGCAAAAGCAATTTATTGATATTCCCAAAGTTACGGTCTTGACAGGTCTTGAAATAAAATCCATCCTCAATGTCCGAGACCGAGACAAGACCGAGTGCAAATGCGGTCGAGACCGAGACGAGACCAAGATCATCAAAAAGTGGTCTTAAGACCAAGCCTGGTCTCGAGTACTACAACATTACTTCTCACTATCTTCCACATGTTTGATCCCCTGTACCTATGGTACCTATGGTACTGTAGAAAAACGAGTACTGTCATGTTTTCAGAATTTTGGCATCAACTTGATGCCGAAGTATCGGTATCCCTACTATCTGCTAATGTATCAGCCCAGCTTATTAATCAGTCAAACTCTATTTGTTACGAATGTGGTTTCTGTGTTCATGTTGTTCCTGTTTAAGTCTGTTTTTGGTTCTGAGTTTCTCTGTGTAGTCTTGTTTAGTTCTTAGTCCTAGTTCATGTCTTTAGTGTTTACTCCTGGTCTTGTGTTCTCTGTTTAGCTTTGTGTATTCCCTTGTTCATTTATTGGTTCTGTTCAGCTCTCTTTGTACTGGTCTGTCATGTGTTATAGATTGTTCCCTGCATCTTAGCTCCTGCATCTCAGCCTTAGTTCCTAGTTTTGTGTATCAGTTCATGTTTTAGTGTTTACTTCTGGTCTGTGTTCTTATGTGTTATTTTGCCCATGTCTAATCTGAGTTCCATTTTGTCCTTGCTTCAGCCTGTGGTCCTTGTTGTTAATGTATGGTGTTTTGAATCTGTAAGGTTACGTTCAGACTGCAGGCCAATGTGACCCAAATCTGATTTTTTTGCCCATATGTGACTCAGATCTGATCTTTTTCTGACAGTGTGAACAGGCAAAGTCACATGGAATCTGATCTTTTCCAGTTCAAAATGAAAAATGAAAAACTTGAGTCTACCGCGAGCTAACCTCTGTTGCTCCTTGTTTATATCTGTAGCCTGCAACAGCGTGCTGCGTGTGACATTGTGTTATTCTTCTGCGCATGCGGGTCACTTTCAGGCCGCAGACAGTTCACACTGGAGTCTGATATGGGCCACATTTAAGCTATAATGTGAACTGTCAAACCAAAAAAAAATCGGAATTGAGCATTAAGGCCTGCAGTCTGAACGCAGCCTAAGTGTCTCTCTGTTCCCCCCCTACTGTCTCTCTGCCTGCCTGCTTGTCTCTCTGTTTTCCATACTCTGCCTGCCTTGTTAGTCAACAATCTTGACTTAACTCTATACTCAGGAACTTTAGAAACCGCTGTAAAACCAGTTATATGTTTAGACTGCTTTGCTTCCCTCAATCTTTATCAACTAACTTCAATAATTTCTTCATCTAAACCATCTACCTGCCTCTTAGACCCCATCCCGACTAGGCTGCTTAAAGAAGTTTTACCCTGGATGTCAATTTGTCTTTATCAACAGGCGATGTGCCACAGTACTTTAAAGTAGCTGTAATTAAACCTCTTCTGAAAAAGCCCAACCTGGATCCAGACGTTTTAGCCAACTATAGACCTATATCTAACCTTCCATTTATCTCTAAGTCCTGGAGAAAGCAGTCGCCAAACAGCTGTGTAACTTTCTACATAGCAATAGTTTATTTGAGGATTTTCAGTCAGGATTTCGAGCTCACCATAGCACAGAGACAGCACTGGTGAAAATTACTAATGACCTCCTAACTGCATCAGACAAAGGACTTGTCTCTGTATTGGTTTTACTAGATCTTAGTGCTGCATTTGATACCATTGACCATCAGATCCTATTACAGAGACTGGAACATTTCATTGGCATTAAAGGAACCGCTCTAAGCTGGTTTAAGTCCTATTTATCAGATCGATTTCAGTTTGTACATGTTAACGATGAGTCCTCCATGCATACCAAAGTTAGTCATGGAGTTCCACAAGGATCTGTGCTCGGACCAATCCTCTTCACTTTATATATGCTTCCTTTAGGCAATATTATCAGGAAACACTCCATAAACTTTCATTGTTATGCAGATGATACTCAGTTATATCTATCGATCAAGCCAGATGAAACTCATCAGTTAGCTAAGTTTCAAATGTGTCTTCAGGATGTTAAAACCTGGATGACCTGCAATTTTCTAATGTTAAACTCAGATAAAACTGAAGTTATTGTTCTAGGGCCTAAGCACCTCCGTGACGCATTATCTAAAGATATAGTTTCCCTGGATGGCATCGCCCTGGCTTCCAGCACCACTGTGAGAAATCTTGGAGTTATCTTTGACCAGGACATGTCGTTCAACTCTCACATTAAGCAAATTTCAAGGACCGCCTTTTTTCACCTACGTAATATTGCAAAAATCAGGAACATCCTGTCTAAAAATGATGCAGAAAAACTAGTCCATGCATTTGTTACTTCTAGGCTGGATTACTGTAATTCCTTATTATCAGGCTCTTCGAAAAAGTCCATTAAGACTCTTCAGCTGATCCAGAATGCTGCAGCACATGTTCTGACAGGAACCAGTAAAAGAGATGATATCTCTCCTGTCTTAGCTTCTCTGCATTGGCTTCCTGTAAAATCCAGAATTGATTTTAAAATCCTTCTTCTCACATACAAAGCTCTTAATGGTCAGGCACCATCTTATCTTAAAGAGCTCGTAGTACCTTACTACCCCACCAGAGCACTGCGCTCCCAGAATGCAGGGTTACTTGTGGTTTCTAGAGTCTCCAAAAGTAGAATGGGAGCCAGAGCATTCAGCTATCAGGCTCCTCTCCTGTGGAACCAGGTTCCAGTTTGGGTTCGGGAGGCAGACACCGTCTCTACATTTAAGAGTAGGCTTAAGACTTTCCTTTTTGATAGAGCTTATAGTTAGGGCTGGCTCAGGTGAGTCATGAACCATCCCTTAATTATGCTGCTATAGGCCTAGACTGCCGGGGGATTTCCCATGATGCACTGAGCTCCTCTCTCCTCTTCTCTCTCTCTCCCTCTGAGTGCAACCTCATCCCATTAATGCATGTTACTAACTCGATTTTTTCCCTTTCCCGTGGTCGTGTGCTTCCTCCTCCTGTCGCTTCCTGCGGGTGTTGCTGGCTCTGGAGCTGTGGAGTCTGGATCTGTGGTTGGGAGTCTCCTGCTGCCCCCATGTCCCTGCTCAACGCCCTCTGCTACAGTTGCAACTGCTGTTACTAGTCCTATTGCTATTATTACTGTTATTATTATTATCATTAACATTACTATAAATATCTGTACCATTTTTCATTCAGTCTATAGCACCATCACCTTTACTGTCTGTACCTCTGTGTGTATACTGTGTAGGTTGCCTCCCTCTGCTCTCTCTCTCTTGTTCTCTCTCTCTCTCTCCCCCTCACCCCCAACCGGTCGAGGCAGATGGCCGCCCACCCTGAGCCATGGTTCTGCTCGAGGTTTCTGCCTCTTAAAGAAAGTTTTTCCTTGCCTGTGTCGCCTATTGCTGCTCTTGGTGGGAATTGTTGGGCTTCTGTAAATAACTTCAGAGTACGGTCTAGACCTGCTCTTTATGAAAAGCGCTGTGAGATAACTGTTGTTGTGATTTGGCGCTATATAAATAAAATTGAATTGAATTGAATTGTTAGCCCTAATTCTGTCACCTGTGTTGCTCCCGCCCCGTTCGTTAGTCCCTTCAGTCTTCATCCGGTCATTGTAATGTGTAGACGCTCTTTTCCATGTTGCTGTGTGTTGTCCTGCCTGCCTTATTAGTCTATTTCCCTGGATTTGGATTTCTGTTTTTTGAACTGTACCTCCTCTGCTTTGCGTCTTGCATTTGGGTCCCACCTGCTCAACTACCACAACACCCTGACACTATTCCCTTCTAAATGTCTAGGACTTAACTAGCTGACCTCTGGAGTTCCTCAGAGTTAAATCCTGGGACCTTTTTAAGTCTCCCTCTACACTAACCATCAGTTTGGCTGTCTCTTTATGCATTTGTGAAACCAAGTAAACTTTCAAATCTGGCAATTTTATTTAATTGTCTTAATTAGATTAATGCCTTGATGTCTTTCATAGCTGGATTTGACTAGGCATAGCTGCATCGCAGCTATTCTGCCCTATGAGAAGCCTTTCAGGAGTGGAGCATTTAGCCTGCCTGACGTTGCTGACTTGCTCAGATTTTGCTGATTTGGTCATTTGTCCCTGATTGTTGTGCTTCCTACTGTCGGTATGTATTAGGGGGTGCAAAACCGAACCGAAAAAAAACGAATTGTTCAATACACAAACCACGGCTCGGTTTTTACATGTAATCCGCAATTTTCGGTTCTGTATTGACTGGACTGTACAGACCATTCTCAAGAGTGCTTTAGGCAACACCAACTAAACAGCGCCCTCTGTAGGTTGGCTTTTAGAATAGTCAGTATCAGTACAGGTTCCACAAAAAAAAAACATTTTGCAACAAGCAAACACCCTTTGCCCTTCCCCTTCCCCGGAGAGTACCTGTCAATATATCGATGACGAATCATGTAACGTTACTGGAAAAAACTGGAGAGAGGGTAATCATACCGATGCTAATGAAACGCAAGAATATGTGCGGAGGAGATGACGTGTGGAGGCGCAAAGTTAAAGTATGAGGATGCACCATCGTCTTTTAAGTGAGCTGTGTGGGAGCATTTTGGATTTAGCGTTGATTACAATAGCGATGGAACGAAGGTCGTCACTAAAACGGAGACCGCGTCGTGCCAATGTAGTTATCGCCGACAGAAAGTGTTTCCCCTGCCGCGGGAGCGCGCGTGCATTCAGCGGTGAGGGCGGACCTTCGACTTCATCAAAGTGAATGAAAAATATACCATGTGGGTTGTTTAATCTATCGTTTTAGTATTGTTTTATTAGCGACGTTTGTGTACAGCACGCTAGCACTTATAAACGTTTTTATAGGCTTACGTTATCGAACTTCGTATTATTCATTGCACTCAATTGAGAATGTCTATGGAAGAAGAGCATTTAGTTTCACTCGTAAAGCAAACATTTATTTCGCGGTAGACTGATGTTATAACTGACGACGTAGTCGATCATGTCATCCATGTTACTGTTTAGAAGCTAGATTCACACAGACTGTCAACCTTTACATCTGCTTGACTTGAAATGTACGTTAAACTGAATGCTGCATTGTAGACATATAAAATTATAGTCTAAAATTATTTGTATCCCACTATAACTTTTGTAGGAAAATAGAAATGTCTCCATATTCCCCACTGTTACCGAACCGAAACCGTGACCCAGAAACCGCAATACAAACCGAACCGTAGGCTTGGTGAACCGTTGCACCCCTAGTATGTATAGTTCAATTGTTTCTTTTTTTATCTGTTAATGACCAATTTACGATCGGGGGTTTGCACAGGTTGTTTTATTTTGAAAATTGAGAGATTCTCTATGCTGTTCCTGTGTCTGACTTCCTGCCCTGTTCAGTCTGCTCTGTACAGCTTGACGCGGCTTCCGACGAAAACAGATTTGCCACATTTTCTCCTGGGATGCTGAAACGCAACCGTGCCGGTAGAATCTAGCCTTTAGTTTAGTTTCTTGCAGTTAAAACGTCACAAAATTTCTGGTCTTATCACCAAATCATACCTTCCAACCGTAGTTCCCTGGTGCCTCACCTAAAGTTGGTTTTCAGATATCTAGGGATAATTTTTGATTCCCAGTATAACTTTGATAAACATTTCAAGTATCTACTGTAGCTACTACTTTCCAGTAGTTTGAATAAAACATCCATTGTTTTGTTTCCTCACATCTTGACTATTGTAAAGCATTATATTCGTGTTTACGCAAATGCACTTTAGCACAATTACAATATGTTAAAAATTCTTAAGACACTGTTACTAAGAATCCACGTATATCAAGCCAGTGCTCCCTTCATACTGACTTCTTTAACAAATTTTTTAAAAGCTAATAAATTCTATTACAACTTTACTAGCTTTCAGAGTATCAAATCACAACCAACTATACCAACCTCATAAAGATAATAATTTGAAGTGAGAGTTAGCCTGCCCACACCCATCATTTCAAGTCACTCTCATTGTTCCTTTTCCTCTCTGTCTCAGCTTCATTTCTCCCTCTTCCTCTTTATTATGTCTGTTGCTGTCTCTCACCCTCCCACTGAAAACTGTAATGAAACCAGCAAACACTGTGTTCCTCCCACTACAGAGGAAGTCAATTCGCCCACAACCAGCCCACACAAACACACAAAATATACCAAAAAGGCCTCCTGTGCACAGCATACAAATGTGCACACACAAATTAGTCCATGTGGTCACTTACTTACAGCACACGTACATGCACAGTGACATTAACACTTTTGGATTGAATGTACAGTAGCCTGCTGTGCAAATGTTTTAGGCAGGTATGGGAAAAAAATGTAAACATTTAGACATGTTAATAGATCAAACGTATACATTTATAAAATGTAAAATAAATAAACAAAAGAAAACTCAATCAATCAAATCAATATTTGGTGAGACCCTCCTTTGTCTACAAACAGCATCAGTTCTTCTAGGTTCAGTTGTACACAGTCAGGGGTTTTGTAGGCACTTCAGGTGTATGATTAAACAATAATACCATAGGGGCTAATGATCACCAATTCAGTATGTAGGTTGAAACACAATCATTAACTGAAACAGAAACAGCTGTGTAGGAGGAATAAAACTGGGTAACAGCCAAACTCAGCCAACAAGGTGAGGCGTTGACAGTTTACTGTCAAACGTCATACACCATGGCAAGTGTGAGCACAGCAACACGACACAAGGTAGCTATACTGCATCAGCTAAGCAGACGTTTCAAGGCAGATGGGTTTCCAGATGTGCTGTTCAAGCTCTTTTGAAGAAGCACAAAGAAACGGACAACGCTGAGGACCACAGTCACAGAGGTCAGTCAGTAGATGAAAGACGCATCACGTTTACTTCACTTTGCTATTGGAGGATGTCCAGCAGTGCCATGTCAGTGGAAGAAGTGGCCTGGGGTGCATAAAAATGGCAGCAGGTACTCGGGACTGACACGTCAAAATCTGAAATATTTGGCCGCAGCAGAAGCCAGGTTGTTTGCCAAAGGCCTGGAGAGCGATGCAAGAATATGTGACTGCAGGCAACAGTGAAGGTGGAGGTTCCTTGCAAGTTTGGGGCTGCATTTCTGCAAACGGAGATGGGGATGTGGTCAGATTAATGGTCTCCCCAATGCTGAAAAGTAAAGGGAGATACTAGAACTCTCTTCAGTGTGAAGAAGAACAAGGAATCCTGGAATTGATGGTGTGGCCCCCCACAGAGCCCTGACCTCAACATCACAGAGTCTATCCGGGATTATATGAAGAGTAAGAAGCAACTGAGGCTGCCTAGTGTACTGAGAATAATTGATGCTGTTCTGAAGGCAAAAGCTGGTCTCACCAAAAATTGATTTGATTTAGATTTTTCTATTGTTACATTCATCACTTTGCATTTTGTTAACTGATATAATATAAAAGTATAATCTATTAACATGTCTATGTTTGAAGGCGTTCTTACTAGCATTTTTTCCACACCTGCCTTAAACTTTTGCACAGTACTGTATACTGATCAACACAGCGCATCACACACATCACACACAGTGTCTAGAATAGTGTCTCACAGTGTGTCAGATGTCTGAGTCTGAGATAACCAGGCAGCTCTCCTCATTAGGCAGACCCTGTGTGTGTGAGCAGCTACAATCTGAGTAGCAACAGGCTGCCATTTGGTAACACACTCACACTCATACAGCATGACATCATGTCATTAGGTAAAGCCTCTACTGCAGAACTAAGATGGAGTCAAAGTGGCTGCAAATCACATCAGCAAGTGGAAACATTAGCTTACGCTGAAAGCATTTAGGCAAATGGTGACTAAAAGACCTGAAACTTCACAGAGACCTGTTTAGTCGGTAAACTCTGCAGATGATTCACCTCTCTTCTATTTAAAGAGACGATTGTGTATTGTATTGTGAATATTTGTGTCTTACTTCCACTGAGTACACTTCACGAATGTAAAGTAAGCCCATTTACTCAAGAATTTTACTGAAGTCAGAGTTTTAAAGGGGCTATGTGTCGTTCTTTTAATGAAATGAATCACTTTTTTATTACCTGTGTGAAGGGATTGTAACCTTACATAAAAACAGTCTTGTCAGGTTTTCCGGTTCCCTCTGAAGGCCCGTATGCCTAATCCTACGTGAAGACTCCGCTTCGGATTTTCCAGGAAATCTATTAGCCGTGACTGCAGACACTCCAGAGCCATAAAATGACCAGCTCCCAGCACAACACAGACTCCAAACATAGACTGCATAAGAAATGGACGTAGTCATGGTGACGTAACCCGTTGGTTTGTGGACTGCCGCTTTGAAGCCTCGAGTTTGGCCGATAGGGCGCCGTCATGTCGAGTTTTTGCAACCAGGAAGTGCCCGGAAGTGACGATACGGCGGAGCTAACGGCCGTCTGCGTCTAGCTAGCTTGCTTAGCTAGGTGCAACTGTAACTCACGTTAACATTTTTACAGGGCTGATCAGTTTGTCTAGAGAACAGTCTGAAAACTAAATGTTCTCACCAGAGAAAGTGAACAGCCGACTCCTAATAAGCTTTTTCAACGGTGCTAGTTAAATTTACACAGTACTGTGGGTATGAGTCGGCTCTAGTCTGATTGACAGGTCGCCATGGTAACGACTTGTCAATCATAGACAATCCCGCCCTGAAACATTCTCTGCTTTGTGGCATATTTTAAAATAAATGGGACCATAATTTACTAAATGAACATCATGCTGTGTTGAAGAAGACTTGAAACTAGCGACTGAGACCATGAACTCATCAGGAAAGTGTTTACTGAGGTAATTATTCAGCCGAGAAGTAGGGTCATTTTGCCATTATTTCTAATGGAGCCACATGGACTTTCGCATCGGCTTCTTATTGTAGAGGGGAAGCTTCCCGCTTGACTCCAACACAAACTCTAGTGTGGATAAAAACCAATAACAAAGTTTTATTTGCTGGAGCCCATCAGGACAAACGAGAATCAGATTGATGTCGGGTGAAAACACAGTCAACATCAGAAAGGCTTGAGTTACGGTGAGATGTCCACTTTGTTTTTGGGGCAGACAAAACTGACACAGAGTTGGCTTCCATCCTATCGGACAGGTAAACTAACATTACAGGTAAACTAACATTACTGGAATATATATATATATATAAATATATGTTATAAATATATTTAAATATATTTTCATTTTATGCTTTAGTTGGCTTTAGTTATCTGATTAGATAACGTTAGCTTGCCGGCTAACGTCGACCACTTGCTAACGTTATCTGTTGCAAAATACTATACGTTAGTTGTATGGCTTTCCACATTATTCTTTATATGTTAAATGGTACGTTCACCAGCTAGTCTCTGTCTGTGTCTGTTTGCTGTTTGGGGCTGAGCGCCGTGCAGGTTGTAGGGAGCCAACAGGAGTTCATGTACCAAGCACTCAACCAAACAGAATCTGATCACATCTGTGTGGTTGTTTGCCAGGCTACTGTCAATCAAGTCTGATCATGTCACACGCACACTGTCCTGATGCAACAGGGCCGTGTGGGTGTAGTAGCTTAAATATTAAACTTTTGGAGCAATACAGTGCTGATCACCCATCACACTGCAATGTCTAAATGATGCAAACAGAGCTACTGCGACATCCATGTAAGATTTCAGGATAGCAATACCAATTTAAGAGAACAGGGATACCTCTGATTGGAGGTTTTTTTAGAATGTGTCTGTAGCTGTTTATTACCACATATTTTTGTTTTTGCTCAACTGGACTTTGCTTCAAAGCACAGTGCAATAAGTATTCGGAAGTCAAAGATCAACCAATCGAAATTGTTTTTTGTCCTGTTGCAGGAAACCTCAACCATGTAGTACTGGAAGCAGTTCTATTTCTTTTTCTTTTCTTCTGTTCTCTTTTGTTCTGGTTCCATGTCACCCTCACAGTCTTCACAGCCTGAGACCAATACTCACATTACGGAAATCCCTAAAAGGGACGAACTGCACAATGTCCCGAACAGCCTCCTCTCCGGTGTTGGACCTCAAAACGCTGGCGTCTCCATCTAAGAACTCCATGGCAGCAAAGTCTGCATTGCCCACGCCAATGATAATGATGGACATGGGTAACTTAGACGCCTGTACGATGGCGTGACGCGTCTCGTCCATATCGCTGATGACACCGTCTGTTATAATGAGGAGAGTGAAGTACTGCTGCAGTGGGGAAGAGGTATGGTGGAAGGGAAGAGATGGAGAGAGAAAATAGGTAAAGGAGAGAGAGACGATACAAGGGGAAATTAGAAAATCCCATTTTCATGTAATGTCACTGCTAAATCTCAAATTTCTTCTAAAGTCAAAATGCATCAAAAGAAAAAGATAGGGAAAATCAGTTACAATCATGAGGATTAGGCTGTCAATAAAGTTAAGCAGAGTGACATAGTGTTGGGGAGGCGAAGAAGGAAGGCTAGGACAAAGGTCAAGACATGGGAGAAATGAAAAAAGGCAATTAAGGACATTTCAGAGAGTGTTAGGGGTGACAGTGAAGAGGAGACAGGAGCTGGACAACACTGCACGAGGGGGAGAAAAATAGAAACCAGAATGAAAGCTTTTTTGCATTACAGCAAGTTGGGCTCCATTCATATGACAGAGCACACCATCTGTTCCTGGAAAAAAAATTATGGACGAAGTACAAAAATGAATCCGGAGATGAAGAGGGCGAGATGAAAAAAGAAAGGAGGAACAAACAGTGAACAATCTGAAGTGAACCGGGAGGAAAAAGGATCAGGCTGCAGTATAACACACAAATATCCTGTAAACATGTTGTAATCAGAGCGGTTTGATGTCTTTTCTTGTTTTTTCCCCTCTAAATTAACTAAATTTCTATCTTCATTTACAAAAAACAACATACACAAATGACAGGAGACTGACGATGAATACAAATTTAAGAAACTACTATCACTATTTTATTGTATTCTGAAATGAATGAATTAAAAATATATTTTCTTATCACAAATAGGTAGCGTTAAACTTGTTTAAAGGGGCAGCCAGAAAACAAATACTGACTATATTCTATGGCTTCTGTCAAAAATCTTTTACAAGTAGGGAATAGCAATGCTACTTTGGGCAGGTGAATCTTCATGGGTTGACTACAGTATAAAATACTGTATCTGTTCCTTTTAAGGGGAGGTTATGGCGCAGTGGATAAGGCTTTGGTGTAAAAGACCCAAGTTCAATTCCCCACTGTGACACATCTACCAATGTGTCCCTGAGCAAAACACTTAACTCCTAGTTGCTCCAGAGGCGTGCGACCTCTGACATGTATAGTAGCTGTAAGTATCTTTGGATAAAAGCGTCAGCTAAATGAATAAATGTTTTATAATGGACCAGAGTGTGACTGGATTTTTTTACACTGTTTAACCTGCATTCAAGTACTTTTTTTGCAACGTAAGCTAAAAACACAACTTTGACATATTATCACTTTAAAGTTGTTAAAAGTTGTTAAGGCATCTGGAGCAGTATTAGCATTAGTCCGGAGTCATGTTTCTGGCCACCTGAAAGTCTAACATTCACTCTCCTTTTAGCTCTGTTATAGCCTTCAAAAGCCTGAGGCAACCATCAGACTCTTTAGCAGCTCCACTATGTTCACCAGCTAGTCGCTAACTGTGCCTATGTGCAGTTTGGTGTTGGACAAGTAGCATACAGTGAGTTTATCAGAGCAGTTCTGTTGGAAACAGCGTTGATGAGAGTGAACTAAATAGTAATGCTGTGGGCCGTAAAATCAACAACAAGCTGAAAGACACTAAAATCCTCTGCAGAGCTGAGGGAAGCTGCAGAGGCGTGCGATCACATTTCAAATTTCATGTAGTTTTCGTGACTGAGTTTAGAGCAGAAATTTCAAGCAGTATTCTCAAACGCAATGCTTCAATATGTTAGAATGCATTTCAAAATAGGAACTGGAGATATAAGACAGCAAAAATACTGAAATGCAGTTGCAAAGGGTAACATACCATGAGAGGTGAGGATGTAAACTAGGGATGTCCAGATCCGATCACGAGATCGGAAATCGGGCCCGATCACGTTTCAGGCTCGATCGGAATCGGACGTTACCTCCCGATCAGGACTCGGCTATAAATGTATATATCTATGTATATAGATATATACATGTATATAGATATATAGATGTGCTTTGCAAACACTGTGGCACTTTTATTTTTGTATTTGTTTACATGCCTGCCAGATATTTTAAGTTGAGTTTTTTCGCTCTTCTTTTTTTAAGTATTATGGAAGTATCGGATCAGGACTCGGTGTCGGTAGATACTCAAAATCAAATGACTCGGACTCGGACTCAGGGGAAAAAACCTGATCGGGACATCCCTAATGTAAACCACAACATCTCTCTAAAAGACAATGTGTAGCCAGCCAGCCTGGATCACCCTAAAGGTGAAATTTGCAAATCATGAGCTAACTGTACATTCATATGTTCATACAGAAGTGACACCCAAAATCAAAGATCTACAGAAACGTCTCAAACCACTGCTGCTGTGAAGGACAATTTAGATCATTGGACATAAAAGATTTTAAATGAGGTTACATTTTGGTGAGCTAAAAATGAATCAAATATCTTGTAATGTATATAATAAACTTTTCTGTACCATCTTACTGTGCACACACATTCATTGATTAATTGTAAACACACACAGATACAAGAATACATGTGCGTCTAATGTGGAGCTGTACAGAGACTCCAGCAGACACTACATTTCATGCCTGTCATTTATTACCGGTAAAATAAACAAAGATGGGGCTGCGTATAGCTGCCTCAGAATTAGGTGCGCTCTGTTTTGTTTTGTTTTGTTTTTGTGTGTTAATTCAGTTTTCGGCTGTGATTCCCGGAGCTCTTTCACCAGAAAAGAGCTCATGAACATCAGGGGAACAACTTCAGCGGATTTATTTCCCACTTTTCTCGTGTCATCAGTGGAATTATTGGACATTTTGGTGAAGGGCACACTCGCTGTTGTTGGGAAGCGCGCCGGGTTGCTCGTGCGTCTCTGGAGGCTTTTTTATCATAACTGTAAACCGTTTTACTTTCCCAATGAGTTTTCTTCAGGGTGTTTACATTCCACCGCAGGACAATGTGCACAACGCACAGCACATGCTGGCCAACCGGATACTGTGTGTGGAGCAGACATACCAAGACTCCCTTGTTATGGAGCATTCCATTTGACATGGGAAGGTGGAATTTCCGAGTTCAGAGTTCAAAATTTCAAGTTGGATTTCTAACTTGGGAAGTTGGGAGAACCGACTTGGGAGATGGCTGTCAGGGTATCAACACTTTGTGAAATCTGTAGTTTATACTGTTTATTAGCACTTCTGTGTACTTGTGACTCAGAAATGCTTGTACGGAGAGTGCTGTCCAGTCATCTCAGATGTGACATCATTCCCAGTTCTGACTTCTGACTTCCGAGTTTAATGGAACTCAGCATTATTGTTCCTGGTGACGTTAACAAAGGAAACCTCAGCCAAGAACTCCCCAAATACAGACAGTTTATAAAGTGTCCAACGAGAGGGGGGAACACTTTAGATCACTGAACGGACCTTCAGGCGTGTTTGGACTGCACTGACCTGGATGTTTTCAGGACTGCTATCAAAAGTCTGGATGAGTTTATTGATGCTGTAACGTCCTACATAAGTTTCTGTAAGGACAGCTGTACACCAACACACACCAGGGTGAGTTATAACAATGACAAACCCTGGTTTACAGCCAAACTCAGACGGCTAAAATCTAGTTCAAGGCTTGTGCAGACTATACCACTTTCAGCGTTGGCCGACGGCCGTTAAATCAGCTACACAACTTGCCGTCTTGTGACGGGAGTCTTGAAGTCAATGTGGCGTTCACACTACATGACTGATCAGTGACAGGGTGTTACACACTACACGAGCTGACAGTGACTCTGTTACCCGACACTGGTCTCCAAACCACATGTTGTCAAGAAAACACACGTGAAATGTAAAAATTGGGCTAACAGCGACCATCAGCCTGTGATCAGGGGTAAATCAGCGGTCGATCGGCAGTCGCCAGTCGTTATGTGTGAACTACACAACGATGCATCAAAACGGGAGCAGGCAGCTAGCAGAGTAGGTGCTACTTTTTCACCACAAAACCTTTTTTTACTTACCTCCAGCTCGCTCTGTAATTCTTTCACGGATATTTTTTGTCTTTTGAATTGCTATCTTTAACAAACGACAGCTGTTTCGTGTGGAGGTTCGCGTCATTTCCCGTTTTACATTTCACGTGTTTTCTTGACAAAACGTGGTTTTGTCGGGTGACAGAGTCATTGTCAGCTTGCGTAGTGTGTGACCCCATGTCACCGATCAGACACATAGTGTGAACGCCACAACGACTTCAAGACTCCCGTCACTTGGCAGCAAGTTGTGTAGTGTGAACGGCACAGCCATCGGCCAACGCTGAAAGTCAAGAAGTCTGCACGAGACATAAGGTTGGAAAAGGAGAAGGCACAAAGGAGTGGTGACAGGGTCGGGTGCAGGATGTTAAAGTACAGGTTTAGCAAGGAGGTACAAGAAGAGTAAATCGGACACCATCCCCCGAGACTGCTCAGCTTCATCTCCCAGGACCTCAAGTGGGAGGATGTACTTCCTGCGGCAGCTGAAGAAGTTCAGCCTGCCAAAGACAATGATGGTGCACTTCTACACCACCATCATTGAGTCCATCCTCACCTCCTCCATCACCATCTGGTACGCTGTTGCCACCGCCAGGGATAAGGGCCGGCTGCAGTGCATGATTTGCTCTGCAGAGAAGGTGATTGGCTGTAATCTTCCATGTTTCAGGACCTGGACACCTCCAGGACTCTGAGGCCACCCTGGACACAAACGGTTTCAGACTGAGGCTGCAGTCCATCCCAACCAAAACCTCTTGCCCCAAACAGCTTTTTCCTGTCTGCAGCTAGCCTCAACAAGGCCCAGGGTCCCCCACTGACACTCCCCCCTTTCAAATAATCCAAATGTCTGTGGACGTGTAAATATTGTTAAATTTTATATCATGCACAAACCTGGCACATTGCACATATTTGTTATCAATTGTTAATCGTTGTTGTTTTATTTTTATTTTTTTTATATAGCCAGTTTTCATATCCTCTTCCTTTGCAATAAGTCTGCAACACACAAACCGGAGTAATGCACATGTAAATATCTGCCACATTGCTCTTTCTCTGCAAATAGTTGTATTATTTTTCTCTAGTCTTTTATTATTCTTATATAACTTGCATTTGTTTATTCCATATTTATATATTTCTACATTTATTTATGTTAACTGTATGTTTGTCTGTTTGTCATGTAGCACCATATCACCAAAGCAATTCTGATTCCGGTATTAAACCTGAGTTACACACATGATAGATCTCTTTCTCTCAAGGTAAACCATTTTTCTCAACTGCCAGTACACAAAGTGAGATTAGGTATCTTTGGGGTTAGCTCAGGTTTTCTGCTATCATGAAACAGTGTCTTTTAACCGGGGTAAATCACAATGGTTACCCGTGCTACACGGCATCAGAGGAAATCAGAACATGTCAAAAGCGTGCCTACTAACCAATCAGTCATTTCTCAGGCAGGAACAAAAGCATTGAGTTTACAACAAAACCACACTTTTAATGCCAGTAAAATTACTTTTCAGTTAATTTACATAATATTTATAGAACACAAGTGTTGACTCTGTGTTTAAAATGTAACAGACAGAGATACTTTACCACATTTGCCACGTTTCTATTTGAAATTAGTCCCTAGATGTGGATAGGTAAACCTAAGTGGCAACCTCTGGGTCTGAAAAATGAAGCCCAAGTGGAAGTGCCTTAAACCAACAGAGGACAACAACACTGGTTGCAAAAGAGAAGTCAGATTGCATTGCAGTCTAGGCTGAAATGACCCTTCTACTCACTTGATTTTCTACATCAGTATTTGGACCACGGGGCTTTCACAGATGAATTTGTGTATCCTAAACCATTGAGTAGGGATGAAACGATTACCGGTTTAATGATAAACCATTAAAATTCCCAACATTATTATTACAGTACACACTGTAATCACCATGATAACCGGGTTCGGTTACCATGCTATTATAAGCTTATGGCAAATACTGTCCAGCATCAACCAAAGTTAGACAGTCTCCCAGAAGTGTGCAATGTGGGTTTGTTTGGGTCAATGACAACACGGCGGAAGACAGCAGTGCAGAGATTTTTTGGTCACTCTCAAGTCCGGTCGTATTTTAGTTTTTATGAGAGCGCTGAGGGAAACTAGATTGAAGAAAATGACCTTATAGTAAACGCAGGGTGAGTTAACTTTTAGCTTTGGTTTGTCTGTCTGACTTTCTAACAGCTTGTAAACTGAAGCCCTCAGCCCTAGATTATATATTATAAAACAAACAGCTGAAGCCGATCAACCAATCTAAGCGTGACTTCAGAGTTGTGCCTGAACTAAGACTATTTCAGTGACACTTAGACCAAGAAATTGACCATTTATAGCAAATAGTTATATAGGCATATAAGGCACGCAGAACATGCAAAATATCAGCGTCTTAGAATTAAAATGTGTTATCCTATGATAAGTAGGATAATAACATGAAGACACACGCTGACTTTATGCAGAACAAAATCACACACACACACACACACACACACACACACACACACACAGGGAGGGCTCTGAAGCCTGTCTCTTTAATGTGCTAACAGCAGCGCTCATTAGAGAATCATTATCACACAGGCAGACAGGGTTGCTCACACACTGGGACACGCACAAACTGCACTGGCCTGCAGCCTTTGTGCGTGTGTGTTTGTGTGTCAGTGGCAGTGTGTTCATCCATAGTCACACGGTCTGCACTTGCCGGTTCTCTCATTATCTGAGAACCAGGAAGACTGAGGCAAAGCAGCAGCCGATTTGTGCAGCCTACAACCTTCCCGCCCACTTACCCCAACACACACACATAACACCAGTCCAACCACTACCCCAGTATGTGGTCCATACACACTTCTTCTGTGGATGTCACATCTTATTGTCTGTTACTCCTTCCTATGTTCCACCCCTGTTTGAACTCACTGAAATGTAACACAAGAAAAGGCTCTGCAATCATTCCTTACAGAAACAAAAGGATTCTGCTACAAAACACACAGACGAGTACAATCCTTTGTGTATTTTGTTCATGTATTTGTTCTACACAGGGTGACAGGGTACAATTAGGGACAAAAAGCACCGTGGGAGCATAATGATACCCAGCCACTGCACTCTTTTCAGATTTAGGCAGGAGACATGTCGTTGGATACATACAAGAGGGGGAACATGTGCCATTTGTTAAAAAGTTTGTAGCTAAAGTGCACCTCAAGGTTTACACCAGTTTGATGATTATGTGTGATGTGTGTGGTGAAGGCACGACCGAAATGAGGCTATGTTAAGACACGCAAAAGAGACTATTAAAATAGAAAATACTGTCTCACAAATTGGAAAATGAAATGGCTCTTCAAGAACCTTGAGGCTGAATTCAGACCAGCAATAACAGTGAATGAAAAAACACAGGCTCCTCATTCATTTCAGTGAGACCAGTGCGTTTGCACAGTAAGGTGTCACAGCACAGTCCAATGTCACTTTGCCTAAAATACATAGGAGAATGTAACATGTAGCATTGCATTAATTAATTCATTTAATCACATGAACAAATAATTGCTTTAACGTGTCAGTGTCAGGTCCAGCCTCAAAGGAAAATAAACTGGCATCTGATGAGCTTTCAAACTAGACTCATCCCTACGTCTGGCAACTGTATAACTGTTAATCTAAACGATGCCTAAAAGTTCCTATGAGCCCAACCTGAATGAGACTGTACTGCAGCTCAAGGAATACTGCATGTCTTTATTCCAAGGACTGATCCCAAAATAGATAGCCATCTTGGGTGTGAGACAGAGCCTTGGGCATGTTGTTAATTTTGATTTCATGTGCCTCAAATTCATAATATGTTGGAAATACTTTCTTGCTAATCATCATTGCCCTATAAAATATATTAAGTTTACAAACCAGGTATATTGTTAGAAAGCAGTTAGTTTTTGTGTGTGAGCAGTGGTTCCCAAACATTTTCAGCTCAAGACCTAATAGAGAAATCTGGTGTCTCCCTGGGACTGAAATTTACAAGAATACATCGTGAATTGCTGTAACATCTACATTTATAATCTACATATAACAGATACAAACCATGAAGTTAAAATGTATATTAAGTGTATTTATGTCAAAATAAAAGTAAACAAAAATGACAATGTCATATTCTCCTTTATGTATACCAGGCCTTTCTCAACTCTCATTTTCTTATCCCCTCCCATCATCCCTTAGCATGAACACCAACATGTCTTTTTTTGATGATGCTGACGTGAATTTAATGAGAGGAATGTGGCTAGTTAAAGTTTTCAACCAGTTAATCCATACTCTGGGCTCTGTTTCTGAAATTACCATTCTGAGGTCATGCCGAGAGTTTAGTCTGTTTCTGTATTTTTTCCCCAGGTATGCTATAGTTGAAAAGCCAGTTTGAAATTGAATCTTGAAGGATTCTTTGCAAAGATAAAATAATTCTTTGGACTTGCAAGTGTTTAGTTTTGGGACATTTGTCCAATTTATTCATTTTTAAATTCTCATTGCTGAGCAATTCCCCACATATTACCATCTCCTCTCCATTCTGAATAGCTCTGGTAAAGCCAACATTAATAACCTCGTCCTTATACTTTAGTTTGGACATCATAGGATCTATAATGACAGATCGCAGACTACGGACATAAAAATTGTATGAATGTGAACAGCGGATCAGGTTAGGGGCAAAAATGAATGCTCATTCATATATTTATATATTGTAACATTATTATGCATTTTACTCAATTGACACTTCGCTAAGCCGCACCCTGAACACGCGACTGGCCAATCACAGCGCAGTATAGAACTCGCTCTAACTGTGGTCCGACACTTTCATGAATGCGCTACATTGACTCTAATGCAAAAAAAGTTATTTTCTAGCTTTCTTTTGTAGTGAAACCCTGTTCCTGGGGCACTTGTAAAACAGTCACCCAGAGAGGCTGAAAGAAGAAGCACACTTAATTCTCTTTCCAAAACCTAAAACAAATCCAGAAAAATGTTGGCAGTAGATTGTTCCTAATGTAATGTTAGTTAGCTAATGCTAGCTAACTGTTAGCTGAATGTAATGTTATAAAACCCTGCTGTTCTTCTTTTTAATGATTGTAATAGTGAACAGAGGCCTACCCAGCTGTACAGGAACAGTGCTGATCCTTAATATATTTGTCCTCTTTCTCAGTAGGTTATACGGTGGTTCACTTTTACTCTGTGATCAGTTGGCTTTAGCATCTATCATTATTTTTTTCAAATCAGTTTGAGTCAGTTTGACAGCTTCAATACAGCATTCAAATGCACAATGCAACTGCAAAACTGTCTGCTTCTTTCAGAGATCTTTTTTCCAAAAAAAATAGACATCTAGGGGGGTGTTGCTTAACAAAGGGTCCAATAAAAAACAACCCAATAAAACTAGCAATTTTAGGTCCAGACCCTAAGTTCTGGAAACATTAAGTTAACATTAAGTTAAGATTAGTCAGTTGTCCCTGGGACCAGCTCGCATTACTTGTATTCTGTTTTGAACCTGCAGTAATTTTTTATTGCATTGAACTAGGGATGAAACTATTACCGTTTTAACAGTTAACCATGGGAAAATTCCTGACAGTTACTATTACCGTACACATTTTAATTATTAAGATAACCGGGTACAGTTAACCGAGCTATTATAATCTCACGGCAAACACTGTCCAGCGTCCCCCAGAAGCAGGCATGCATGCGCAGAATGCAACGTGGGTGTGTTTGGGTCAATGACAACACGGCGGAAGACAACGCTGCGGAGATTTTTCTCACTCTGAAGTCCGGTCGTATTTTAGTTTTTAACACTGAGCTCTCAGTGTTAGCTGCTCTTGTAAAAACACTACACATTGTTCTTTTGCTGTGTGCGTCGTGTGTCGGCAGAGTCTATTCATCCACTGCACATGATAACATGTTACGCAGTTTAGTCAACCAACCAGCATATCTAGAAACGCTACAGACTCCTCTGTATTTAGTCAGTTTTTGGCCTCTATCACTGTCTTCTAAAGACTTATTTGTTTTGATGTAATTGTCCATGGGGTCATTGTATTACATATAATATAAAATCTTGATAATGCACACTTAGATGATTTTCATGTTTACAAAAGGTATTTGCTGTTATTTTATTTTTTATGCAAACAAAATGGCAATTGTATTTGTAGTTTTCAATATAAATCTTTTGAAATGGTTTCAGTGTGTATCAGTACATTTTAATATTTTTTGGCACATTTATACAGTACCATGATAATACTGATAACTGTGATAATTGTGGTCACTATAATCGTGATGTGAAATGTTCATTCATCCCTACATTGAACCCTATTTGACTACAGTGCTTTATTGATGAAGAATTAAGAAGTGTGTGAGAGGACCCTAAGACATCTGATCCAGCTGAGGGTTTTTCCCCGCAAATCCAGTGGTTCATCAGATGGAAAAACATCCTGAAACTCACTAGTGTTGACTCAAACTAAACTCAGATCGCTCAAACTCAGAACTCTGAACTGTGATTTGCTCTTCTACTAGAACATAACTTCTGACTAGGAGAGATGACTACAGGTGTGCTGCCCATCTTATTTGTGACGTTTATAACCGAATACATGTTTTTGAATCTCACTAATATGAAAAGACCACTGCATAAAGGCTACACGTATATAAGAAGCAGCTGCAGGCTACATTTCCAGAAACCAATGAGAAAGAGAAAAGGTATAACACATGGTTCAGACAAACCTCATTTAGTCGTGACTGCAGGTCTACAGCCATGGTAGTGGCTATGTGAGGCTGTATTTAGGCAAAACAATGCTTTGAGCAAAATGCTAATGTCAACATGTTAACAGGCTCACAATGACAATGTGTCAGGATTCTCGGAGGAGCGCAGAGGAGGTGAGCCCAAACCCAAGACATCAAGTCAGAGATAAGGGCCCTGTTTCAGAAAGCAGGTTCAACAAACTCTGAGTGTAAACCTGATCTCTGATCTGTCAAACTCCGAGTTTTCGGTTTCAGAAAGGCCGATCAGAATGAGTTCAGTCAACTCTGAGTATGTTAAGCCTGACTGAAGAACGTGCATGGAGATGAAAAAAAGCCATCATCAATGGAGCTCCGATACTACGATTCACCATGGCAACGGGTAAATAAAGGCAGAGCCTCCATTTTAATCGGGTGGAGCTAAAAATATGAATGCTGCCAACGCAGACCATGATTGGTTATAAAACGCAAGAGCGGAGGATCGATACGTTAACATTATTACATTTTATACAGCGTTGCTCGTTCATTATTTACAAAACTGGAATTTCCTTAATGAATAAGAAAGTGCTGGAATTCTCCTACAGCCTGTTATTCATTTTAAATAGCTGCAGGCCTGTTTATTCAGCTGGAACCTGATGGGACTAAATGCCGGAGGCAGTAACTGAGGATGAAAATATTAATGGAACAGATTAGACACAGTTTAGGATCCTCATGGACCTGTTTTTGTAAAGTGACAGTCTGACTCAGTAGGCCTATGTCTATTAATGATTTTTTGCAATGCAAATGTGTCTAGGTTAAACTGACAGTGAAGTTTTAGACTTCTGTGTTACATTAATAAAATCTTTCTCATTTTTATTTTATGAACTATCAGCAGATAATGAAAAACTCACTTTTAAACTAAATTTATTTGTTTCAGCTGCACCACAGTCATCCTCACTCAGAGATATTCACATCATATCCAGCTGATAACTACGATAGGAATGTTTAATCTGTGTGACTACAGTATGAATGGTCATTGATCGGTTTTATACAGGTCAGATTAAACAGCATACTGCAGCATTGCAGCGCACGGTAAGTGTTTTTGTGCAACTTTTGCCAACCTGACAGCTGCCTTAATGTCCACAGAGTCACTGTGTTATAAAGGACAGTGTAGCTTATAGATTTGATTTGGTGCTGAGGATAAATTTACGATGTCCAAAGATAACTCTCTGTCCACACATCGATGACAGTTTGATCATAAAAGCGTCATGTTCAAGATCATTTTGGGGTAAAAAAAAAAACAAAACAATAGCCTATTTAGTCGTAATTTTGATGTTTCTAAAGACGAAACTGTGTTCCAATATGTGCTTTAATATCGACAGTCTGAATGAGGAAATGTCAGACAGCCGCTTCAGGCTCTGCAGGAGGGGAGGAGTCAGAGAGAAACTCAGCGTTAGCTGAAGTAAACCTCCTCCCGAGCAGGTTAGGTTCACAGCATAAGTTGCCGGGGTAACAGACCTAGAGTTTATCTGATCTCGCTCTCTGAAACCGAAAATCCAGAGTTTCCAATAAAGCTGCTTTCTGAAACAGGGCCAAGGTTCAGGGATTCCACAATGACAACAGGCGTAACAGGCAAAACAAGCTTACAGGCAGACAGAAGACTCTACCAGACGAACTTTACTGAGTGAACACACTACAATGACCGGACACAGGAAACAAGCAAGTATATATGCACACATGGGTTAACAAGCTGGGAGGGAGCAACACAGGTGACCGGGATCAGGTTAACGAGACAGGCAGAGAGACAGGCAGGCAGGCAGAGACAACAGAGGGTAACAGAGAGGCAGGCCGGTGTTCTGTCGATTTATGCTAAGTATCGAGATGTGCTACTTAGCAGTTCTGCGCATGCGTATGACCCACAAGCGCGGTCTGTTTCCACGCCCATAAATCTGTGCAACTTTGCTGTTGGGAATTTCATCGAGAAAGTGGCTGATATCAATGTCAATATCTGTCAGTAATATCAAAAAAATAAGATAAAATCATTATTATTCTATCAGAATATGCTACCCCTGATATCTTAAAGGGACATTATGTAGTTTCCAGAGGCCACTAGCGGTGCGGTTCTAAGATTGCAACCAGGTGTGTGCTCGTACGCGTGCTCGCTTGAACTCATGAGCGAGCAAAATCCCGAAACACAACCGCTTTCATACAGAAATCCTGCAATAAACGCAGGAACACCAGCATGCAGGCTGTGGCTTTTCACTCAGACATGTTCAGGCTCTGTTACTTCAACGTTCCCGCCTCAGAGGCGGATCAACACCGGCGCTGTAACGTTACTTCATTCGCAGCGAGACACCGGCATATCGGCACAGTACTCCCGAAAAAAGGCAAAGTGAGAGCGGCTATAGACAGGTGGGGAGCCAGCTAACATTACTACAAAGCATGTAAAATATATTTTGATTTTGTGCTGCAGGTGGCTCAGGTTAGATAGCGTTACCTCGCCAGCTTACGCCGAGCAGTTGCTAATGTTGTCTGGTGCAAAGTTATAGAAATGATGTAACAGTAAAAAGCTAATGTGGAGCAATTTGTTTACTATCCCATAGTGATGCAGCCAAGAGCAGCCAGCTAACGCTACATTAGCTCGGACCCGCCGCTGTTTGCTTCGTAACATTCAATTTAGATTTACTGAACTGAACTGATCAAATATAACAAAAACTCACAGAGGGCCAAACTTAAACATGGCCGACAGGCAGAATGTGACACAATGTTCACATGCTGATGTTGAGCAGATAACGTAGCTGTTCACAATCTTAGGTTAGCTGTTAGCTTGGTGCAGTTAAGGCTAATTGGAATGTCAGAAGGTCAGAACCCAGGGTAGGCTACAGGACAAAGAAAAAGTTCAACTATTCGCAGAGAAAGAACAATGTGGCAGATATTTACATGTGCATTACTCCAGGTTTGTGTTGTGCAGACAAATTGCAATGGAAGAGGATGTTGTGTACATGAATATATAAATTGACAAAATATAAAAATATAGAATACAGAACGAGGAACATTTAACAAAAAAAAATATGCAATATGCCAGGTTTTGTGCATGATATGAAATAAAATATTATTTACAAGTGTACAGACAAATAGGCCAAAGATCATCAAAGTTTCATTAAAATGAATTCATGAATGTGTGCCCCAAAAATTATGCCAATAGAAAAGTTGTTGAGACATTTCTCTAAAATCCACCAAAAGTGGTGGACTGACTGACCAACATTGCAATCCCTAGAGCCATGCTGCTAGAATAAAAGAGGTTGGAGAGGAGAGGAGGAAAACTACTGACAAAGTGACACAGAAAAGGAGAAAATTAGATGGAGGACGCTTCCCTATTATACTGTTCAGCCCGAAAAAGTGTGAAATGCCTGGCCAGTGTCTCAGCTGAAAAGAGGTGTGAGATGGACAGAAGTTGTCACTCGAGTCTGTCACCCTCCATCCTGACACTCAACATGCCAGGACATTGTGCCAACAGATGCACACACTTGTTTGTCCCGTCAGCTATCAAGCTGCTAAACAGAGTAGATAAATTATGAGTACAAACTGCCCTGACAGCCATTTACTACGGGCTACTCTTCTTTTACTGGTGAGTAAATAGTATTAGTTAGTGGTATGTTCCCTTTAGAATGATAATGATAAGTAATTTGACCAAACTTTTATCCCAGTAGGAATGTGCACAAAACAGTTGCGTATTACAGAGACAGTGAAAGGACATCTACAAAGGCAGGGAAGAAGTGAGGGTGGTGTCCAGTGGCTCAGAGGAAAAGTATGGACATACAGTAGCTCATACGTCATAACCGCTCATAACACAGAAACACAGGAGTCTGGACGTTATTTCATTTGGTTAGTGCCATTGCCCTGTGTGTCATCATTCATATCTACATTATACAGGTTCAACTAGAGAATAATTAAAAGACAGAAAGAAAGATAAATAGGTGAGTTGTTGTCACTTACCGCTGCTTTCTCTTGTTGAAGTGCCTGGGCAGCAAAACGCGCTACATGGTTGATGATTGGAGCAAAGTTTGTCGGGCCGTAGAAACGAATGTGAGGGAGACAGGCAGAGTAGGCCTGTGCGATACCCTCCACACCTACACACAGAGAAAGACAGAGAGAAGGTATTCAAACGCCAACACACCTTAAAGAGAGGTGTGTATATGGAAGTGTGTGTGGGCGCAGAATAAGGAAAAAAAGGATTTTACTCATATCTCCCAACTCAAATGACACATTTTCAACTGAGAGCCAGAAACATATTATTTTTTCTCATGAGCATTGTTATTTTACTCTCCAATCCAGCTTAAACAAGCAGACAATTAAATGTGTGCCCGAACCGGGTTCATTTGCTCAACACTGGCCTCCTATCTCAGCAACCTGCTTGTCTTTTTGTTTCTTTAAGGGAACTGGGAAGTCAACTATGCAAAAACACTTACATTGTTTACTTTTCTTCTTGCTTGATATAAAAGTCATGTTCTCTGAAATCTTTAAAAAATATACAATTTAAGATTTAAAAATTCTAGACAAAGGTATAAGATACAGTGGAAACCGTAGATGAGATAAAAACAACAGTTTGGTTCTTAGATATAATGCTAACCCCTTGTTAGGATGGTTACGTATTACCCTTCATATAAAAAGGTTTTATATAGCAGTTACAGAAGCACTTTTTGGCTGCAGTCCTTCAAATCAGGTTTTATTGTATGGCCTGGAACCTTTCATTTTAGAGTGCACTGGAGGCTGTATTGGCCATTCCAAGAAAAGTTTGTAGAGAAGCAGATCATCTGCTAACCTTAAAAAGAAAGGGCGTTTGTGGAGGCAGATGTTTTAATAAAGGCAAGCTGTACTAATCTATTCTGAAGAAGCACAGAGAACGTAATGTGTTGACACAGGTCTTCTTCAGCAGAGGGCTGCATATAAATTCTCACCAATTCAAAAGTTCTTATTTAGCATAACCTCCTGCTTCTGTCAAACTAAAACATGTGTCACACAATTTCCTTCTGGGTCTCACAGTTGTGCTCTCAGCAGTTGGTGCTCAAGTCGTTTGCATTTGTCAATAAACACATTTGCATCCTACACATTTCAAATGCTAATGGTGCGTTGACAGACTGCACCATATTAAAAAGGAGTGCACACTTTGTGGATCGTTAAAACAAGGTGCAAGATGCTTATTTTTACTTTACTAAATATGAGATGAGGAAATGTGAGTTTTATATGCAGAAGTAATGTTTTGCTCATGCTTAAACAAAACTAAGAGTCTACAGCCATGCTAGTGACTCTGTGAGGCTGTACTTTGAGCTTAATGCATACGCCCACATGCTTAACATTAACAACAAAAGGAGCATGCTGATGTTTAGCAGGTTTGATGTGTAGCATGTTCACCATCTCAGTTTAGCGTGCCAACATTTGCTTATTAACTCTAATCACAAAACACAGCTGAGCCTGGTGGGATTGTCTTTAGTTTTGCAGGTATTTTGTGATAAAAGTACTCTACACAAAGCACTGCACCTGAAGACTGAATGAAAAGTCAGGGGATCACTGGGTCATTCACATTCACCACAAGTGTGTGAATCTGTGTTATTTTAGTCCAGAGCGGTGGATAAACCAACCGACCGATGGCTGGCACAGCTATAATTACTAATTGTAGTCTAATCAGGTGTGCATTGCTAGCATGCAGCATATTGCACTAGCTTTATATTGGCCTGATACTATTTTAGCTATTTCACTTTACAGTTTAAAATCTTATCATCTTCAACAGTCAAAAGGTGCTAAATGCTCAGAGAGGGGGGCAATATCAGTGCATCTTTGTAAAGATACACAGTCAAGCTATCTGAAAAGACTAAAACAAAGGAAATGTTACTTGCTGTAGAATCTTAACGACATTGCCTCCCATCCAAAAAGCATCTTCAGCTGTGACTGACTGGTCGGGACTCCCGGACATTTAGCCTCTTTAGACTTGCACACAATCAGTAAATAATGTGAATGCACTTAACTGGATCTTTCACTGGTCTGAATTGTCAGGAGAAACTGCTTGGTGTCAGTGTCATAGTGAGCACTGGCGTTCATACTGCCAGCTTAGACAAACGCCCTAAGTAGAAAGTGTAGGTGAAGTGTGAAGGTGTTATTTACTCAGACTTAGCAAGACTCTCAGAAAGGATTGCTGCACCTACTGCTGTCACGTGATTTGTAGATGGTATGTCTTTTTTTTGAGTGTGTCCTGCATTCTCATTAAACTGAAGAATACTCCAGTTTCTGTTGCAGTGATGTTTTGCTTTTTCCCCCTATAGTGTTATTTTTATTTCCACAAAGTCAGAGTGGCATTTCAGCCTCATGCCCGAATGCTTCCAGAGAAAATGGGATTATATTCTACTGTCCTCTTAATTTAACTTAACTTCTGTTTCAGACTCTCAAGCAGTGGTGGCAACCTTTTGCTGTTGCAACACTATTAAATTTATTTTAATACAGTAATAAGTGTAGACTTACTGTATATATAGTATAAGCGACAATTTTTTCAGCCGATGCAATTATAAATAGAAGGGAGTTGTAAACAGAACACAAGTCAGTATGGTTGGGAGGCAGGCAAAGCAAAGGTTCAGCTGGTTCTTGTTACTGGATATGCAATATCCTTTCTAATATCACATACAATTTCACAATGGGATTTACAGGCTCATATTACCCAGAGTTTCTGCCCAAGAACAAGTTTCTATAAAGACAGATACACTGGACAATAATAGCTTTTCCGTATCATATTGGCCAATAAATGAATAAAGAGATAGATGAGAAAGAGATTCAGAAATGTTTGAGGTAATTTAAGATAAGTGACACCATTACATGTAAAATGTCCGGCTCACAACATTTTTTGGTGAAATGTGTGTTTGTTTATGTTTATTTGATTATGTTAGAAAATAAGTATCAGCCCATTATTCTCTATTCTCATCAGATTTAGTTTTGTATTTGCCTCAAAAATCCACCATCGGTCTGTCCGATAACATAAAAACAAAACTGAAGAATAATGTAAAAAAAAAAGTCAGAGTTTGCAGCAGGGTCGTGGATGGCGTCTGTGACTACTGCACGGTAACTCACCTGAACAGAAGGGGTTGGTGGGATTGAAGTTTATGGCAAATTCGTGCGACACCTGAGGAGACAAGAAACCCAGATAATAAACTTGAAATTCATCCTTCACTACACTGTAAAATATGGTTAAGAAATATTGTCCATTTCTCCCACACTCTCTCCCTCCCACCCTCTCTCGCTCTTTCTGTGTACCGCTCTCTCTCCTTTGTCCTTTTCATCAGCTCAGTGCCATGGCAACACAGATGGGTTGACAGTTGCGTAATCATGTGAATATGCATGTATAATGCTTACAGTTTTATCTGAGTGTGTAAAATGCATGTATAAATTAGGCTTGATTTAACTATAAGTTTGCATGTGACAACAACCCCTCTCTCTCTTTCTCTCTGTGTCACACACACACACACACACAACAATAACAACAACAACACCAACAAACACACACATACCTTCCAGTCTGGTGGGAGTTGGGCTCCAAATCCCAGAGCAGGAAACATTTTGTCGCTGAGGAGGAAACCATGACAACAGATTGGAAGGTTAGTTAAACCTTTTTTTTCCATCCAAATTCAACAAGCTGGATTTAGACAGCAGTGGAAATCCTGTTACCTTTTTCACTAAGAAGAAACACATTCAAAGACATTTACAGAGAAACAAACACAGAGCTGCTAGAAAAATGAAGCAACATTGTAAAATGGCTTCCTACAAAGAGAAGAAACACCTCTTGTCTTTTTGACCTAGTGTTTTTTTTTCTATTTCAACACTTACTTGTTGAAATAGAAGAATTATCTTGCCAGATAAATCTATGCATTATTGGCGGTCTTCAGTATGTTTCAGCATTACCCAGGCCTTTACTCTAAAGAAGGAACACTATCAGCTCCCCAGCCTCTTCTCTTAAATAGTATAAATAATCACCCCGTGTCCCCAGAAATGCAGATAATATTATTTGATATTTAACAAGTCAACTATCTCAAAGATAACTTTTTTTTTAAAACAATGGAACAACCAGGAAGGCTGCATTAGACACTCACGTATCATAGTCCTGTATGATTTGTCCCACAGCTAAAATGGCAGCGAGATACTCGTTGCTGCCCAGGGGGTTAATGTAGTGGAGGGAGGACGGCTCACGAGGGCTCCCGTTAGATGCCGTGAAGTCTATGCCGACCTGCGGAAATACAGAGTAACAAAGTAAAAGATTAGAGATCGTCTAAGAAATCTGCAGTGTTGTCAGGAATAGAATCCCTTTTGAAATAAAATTAAAATGTGACAGGATGAGACCAGTTTTATTGTTTTCCTTTTGTGCAACAGTTTGCTTCGATGGGAATTCATAAGACAATATGATAAATCTGGCAACTGCACAAGCCGTGAGTTTTAATGTGTTATTCTGTTCAAATCTATTGTGTATCATCTTAATTTTAGCACTCAATGTGACACATGCTGCTCTCATTAATGTCCCAGTCACTTAGCTGGAGCCACTAATGGTTTAGGTTTGTTCATCTGTTTAAAACTGCAGTAAAACTGCAGTAACCAGGATTATGTAAAACTACACAACTACATCTAACTGTCTTAGCATTTGGATTCACAAAGTGAGGCAGCAACAGAAGACTATAGAGGGTTTTCTGCATATTAGGCAATTTGGTTGAAACAGTGACTTGGTACTGGTTAAATGGTCTATGTTCACATTTTGCATGATCATTTAGAAAAAATGGGGATCAGTATGAAGCACAAACAAACTGACTGAAAACTATTCCTATTCACTCCTGCCATTCACTGAAGTTATACAATGTGAAGTGAAGGTCTGAAGGAAAATATAAACCGCAGTTGCTGGTAAGTCCTGAAAACATTGTCTCGTCTTTGAGTAAGAGAATATTGGCAGTCCGATTTTGAAAGAAAAGGCCCCATTCTCATACCTGATTTGAGACCAATTATTAATGATTAATTATGATTAAGTTCACCGAGCAAGGAATTAATCTGTTTCTCTACATCCTCAGACGTGTGAGGTTTTCATCTGAGGACAGACAAAATACAACACTGTAGCACAGCTGTGTCTAAAAAAGAAAGAACGGCCCTGAAACCACACAGAGGCATATTTTTAACACAGATGACCACAGGGCAACACTGCAATGACATACAGTATACACGAATATGAACACACCGACGCTTTGAATACATGTATCCAAAGTACAAAGGCACAAATACACACGCAGAGACACACAGTCTAACATTATATGAGATTAAGAGTGACAACCTTTTCCTCAGGCGGTGAATAGCGGTTTGTGTGCTTACAAGAGCCCGACCCAGAAACTCCGCCTCCCTCCTATCAGCTTAAAGATAGCCCAAACCATTTCCTTCTTTGTCTCTTTGTTTAGAGTGTTATAAAACATCAATGTTCTGGTTCAATAGGAACTACGACCGGGGAAAAGAGAAAACAGAGAAGCGGAAAGAGAGAGCAAAGGTGGCAGATGTGTGAGTAAAAGAGAAAATTGGGCAAATGAGGTAAAGAATGGGAGGAGAGAGAGAAAGGACAGAGCATAAAGCGCAGCAGGAGCAGCAGGAGTGACGGACACAGAGATGCAGGGTGACAGAATTAGGATGCTGTTGTGTATTCTGTATCCGTGTGAGCATGTGTGTTGGCTGGAATGACATATGTGTGAAAAAAGACTCTTATAGTACACCACTCTTGGTTCAGGATGCCAAGTGAACAAATCATTTCCCATAGTAATGACAGTTTCTGGAAATGAAACAGATTATAGAAAGAAATCTAGAAAATTAAATCAGCATCTATTTTGATAATCAATAAATCATTTAATTCAGGTTCTCAAATGTGAGAATCATTTCATTTCAGTGCAAACACTCCAAGAAAATTTGTGCAGCACTCTCACATTGAACTTGAGCAAACTTTGGCATGCAAATTCCCACAGCTGACTTTAAAACAGGCCGACCCTCCGCACGCTAAGCCTGACTGTAGCCCAAAATCAGTCACCCCCAACTACAATGAAGCAATACTACAGTCAGAGGGTCAATCGTGACGCCGTTGCAGTTTGAGCAGTTCCACAGTCCCTGTTCCACTCATAGCTGCTGTTGAAATATCTGTTATAAACTGCAGTGAGCTTGTATTAATATTACTGGTTAGTATTTCACACGTTGGGGGTAGAACTGCAGTCATGAGGCTGCTGAGATATAAAACTGCACAACAGACAGACCTGACTGCATCTTCCAGACATCTTTCCGTCATAGCAGAATGTTGCACAAAGTAACAAAGTGTCTTTCTCTTTCTCTCTTTTTGTCAACACTATTGAGGACACAGTTGTTTTATTTAAATAAACTTTATAGGAATTGTCACTGGACAAAACCGACCAGTGAATCCTGTGCTTCGGCATGAGAACCCTTGTTGTGGCCGATCAAACTATCCTTACAGTGTGAGAAGTACGTCTCCAAACTTGATGGGTGTGCAAATGACCCTCGCTGTGTCAGTCTCTTGTGTGACCAGATAATTAACTCCAGGAGGACCACAGAGGTCTCCCTACAAGGGAGCAAAACCTGCTTCTGCACCCCATGCACCTTCTCCTACAATGGTAGGGAGTACTGTAAACTGCCACAGTGTGTTCCTATCAAGATGCTTAGTACCATAGCTGTGTTTCCTCTGCAGCGATTGCACCAACCATGGCTTCCTTTGTGCAGAGACAGGTCATGGTGAATGAGACCCAGAATGCATTTTCAGATTTACTTTAAACACCCAGCCAACCTGCTCTCTGCTTTGAACAGCACTCCCAGGCCTGGATTCAGAAAGCAGGCTCTAGCATCCCTGCTCCACATATACATGTGTTTCATTGAGGTTACTGTATTAAACATTGCTGTTTTCAATCCTGTCTTTACTATTTTGTCTGTTAAAGATGACACTGACATTTTATTGTGTTTTATCACAATTAATTGGGTCATATTTCTCATAAATCTTCTCATAAATGTCCACAGGTGGCTGCTAAGCATGCTAAAAATCACTTGTCATACTTCTGTGAAAGGGAATATGATGTAACATTAACAAATTAAAATTGAGATAAATTCGTAGCTCTATAAAGGCTATATCTATATAAATATCTATTTAAATATGAATAGCTGCATAGCTCTGTATTTGGATTTAAATTGAATTACCAAATGAACCACAAAACAAATTTATACTAACATTTTTGTCCCTAACCCCTTGATCCATGACAGTGTGCATGCCTGCTTATGTGCAAGCACGCATGCATGGATGTGTACCCTGCTAAGGAGGACAGGACTTCATTTTTCAGCGTTGTGCATGTGAGTGATATTCATTTTTCAGCCCAGGTATTTATTCATTTGGTCTACTATGAACGTGAAAATACGTTTTCCTGACAGTCGATGGCACAAGGTCATCCACAAAACTACTAGGCATTTTCCCTCCAGTGACAGACATTTTTAGTTTGATGACAGTGGGAGATGACACCATTCTGTTTCCAACTTATTCCTCGCCCCAGGCTATTAGTAATTGCTAACACACAAGTAGACTAAACACAACATGACAAACACACAGCTTCAACAAGCAAGTGCAGCATCTCATTACTGTATATTTCAGAGCAGCGACGTGGCAGAAAACGTCTGTGACTGCAATAAATTAGAGGGATTCCACTACTGCCAAATTACTGTCAAATAATTGACATACTGACATTCTTATTGGAGATTTCTCAGCTGTGCCTTGTCGAGTATCAGCCAGTTCTCATGCCAGGACCTCTCAGACTCATCTGCAGTTAAACAGAGTTATTCTGTGTCTCACTCGGAGGTGTTCCCAGTGACAGCCGTGAGACTTTTGGGACCATGTCTGTTTTTTTATCAATATTTGTTCCTGTGCATTATTATGTATTGTCTCCTTCATGACCACATTCATGAAACACATAACAGCTGCTGTATGTTTTGAAAACAAAACTATAAAAATCCCATTTTCCCAAAAATCCCAGAAATATTCAGCTTGTTCAGAACACAGCAGCTAGTAGTTTGACAAAAAGCAGAATTTTTGACTATACAACACCCGTCCTGGCCTCTCTTCACTGGTTACCAGTGCAAGCTGATTTTAAAGTTTTTCTTTTCAACCTATAAGGCTGTACATGGACTTGCACCACCTCACCTATCTGAAATAATTACACCATAGCCACCGGCACACCCTCTTCGCTCTCTCAATGCTGGTCTCCAGGTCAGTCAATCATTTAACAAAAAAAATCAGCTGGCTTCAGAACATTTGCCTGCAGTGCTCCTTATCTCTGAAATGGCCTTCCATATGTCAAAGAAGCGTGTTTCATTGAAGTCTTTAAATCTAGATTGGAAACCTACCTGTATTCACTGCATGCCAGCCTCCCCTAGAACTCTGTTGGGTTCAGCACCTTTTAATGGATGTTTTTAAATGCGGTTGTTTTATTTTATTTTTTATCTCTTCATCTGCTTGCTGTATGTATGTTCTGCCTTCTATAGCTTACCCCAGGTCCATCGCCTTCCTATTTTAATATTGACATTTTTAGTATGACTGTTTCCTTCTAAATTCCTTACTGTATGTTTTGTCTTGTGTATTCTTTTTAATAGTGTAAGTGTATTGGGACCATGCTGCATGGTGATTCTGTACTTTAGATAAACTGTTTGACTAACTGATCAAAATGTTACAGTATGAGTTTATATAAGAAAACGGATACTGGTTGATATATGTTTGTAAGATTTTCTTCTACTTTCCTGTTTTCTTTGACGTTTGTAATCTTCATGTTAAAATTTTACATCTAAAGCCTAAACCAAAATAACTAGCCATCGTGACCTCATAAGCCTTATTTTTTCAAACTTTGGAAAGCTTCCCCGGCGCTACGGAGGACATTATTCATCTGTTTTCACAGGCTGAGTAGAACTAAGCATGACAAGTAAACTGAACTCCATGAGTAAAATTGGCCCTGGCCATTTTTGAATATACAGTATTTCAGAATCTACAGTAGATGTCTTCAGTATTCATAGACATTGATGTTAGTTAGTTAGTTAGTTCATCAGAACCGACTTTAATCGAATAAAAGTGTCAGTTGTACTCCCCTGAAATACTTCAATGAAATACTACAATCACTTTGACACAAATTCCGTCAGGCTATGTGAATTAAAAAACATCATGTATGTAAAATGTTACGGCCTGGAAATCTGTTGTGAGAATGACATATAATATCTAAACAGGGCCGTAGGCTACAGTATGGAGCTGGCAGAAACTCAAAAAATGGCTTGCCTGATTTTGTCTGTATCAACATCTTGTAGCTGTGAAGATGAATGTCTGTGCTCTCATTCATTAAACGTTTGTTTTCTCCATGATTCCACAGGGACACCAGTACTATGCCCTACACAGCTCTGAATGATATCTAACACAAGATATAAATAATAGCATAATTCAGTTGAACTGAGTGTTTTACAAACAGTCCATGAGCAGTAGCAGGCTGTCTCTTTGTGTCGGTGTGTAACAGAGAAACGTTGCTCTCGCCTCCAGCTCCCACAGCCCCGAGGAGAGACTTTCCCTTCCTGGAGATTAGGATTAGAGCCATACTAAGTCTGATTGAATACCGCAGAACAGCTCTTCCTGCATGTGTGTGTCTTTGTACACGACTGCTTTTCACTGTGTGTGTATGTAAAATCTGTGCATATAAGTGGCAGTGTGTATGTAAGAAGATGTCATCGGCGACTGAGCGTCTGCGTGAGGTCATGTGTGCTTGTGCATGTTGAAATCCGTCAGTGTGTGTAAGCAGGGGAGCATGTTGTTTAAACATATTGTATGTGTGTGCGGCATATTGTGCAGAGGTATGTGAGATAAAATGTCTGTATAAAGATACTGTGGATTTGTGTGTGCAGGTGTCCCAAAGTCATGGTTGGGGACTCTGCATATAAATTGTTTGTAGTGTGAATGCAGGAAAGAGTGTGACGAGGATATTGTATGTTTGTGCTCACGTGTGTGTATGTAAATGAGTTTGTAAGCAGGAGAAAGGAATCATCTGTGTTAAGACAGAATTAGTGTGTGTGTGTGTGTGTGTGTGTGTGTGTGTGTGTGTGTGTGTGTGTGTGTGTGTGTGTGTGTGTGTGTGTGTGTGTTGTGTGTGTGCGCGCAAGAGAGAGCTGCAGGTCTGTGACAAAAGGCAAAAGATTAGGAGGGAGCAGCGAGGATTTAAAAGTTCCCATTCCGCCTTAAATTTGCTCATCTCACCACCACTAGAACAGGCAAATATTCCCATCGCACTGAAATACTGCTCATTACAAACAAGCAATGCCCTGAGTGAGAAAACTATTAAAATGTTTACCTCGCTCTGTTTGTACATAACTACCCATTTTGAAATTCTACAAATTGGGATATTTCTATTTTAACATGATATGTTGGATGTTTGCCTTATTGGCAACATCCTGATTCACACTCAGCATTTAGAACCAGCAACCTTTTGCTGAGGCACTCCGCCGCTGGCTTATAACAGAGCGGTGTGTTTCTCATTCAGTGGTGAGAGCGGACTGGATGTCAAAACGCTCGTAAACTTCAAAGCACATCAGTTTCAACTATTCCTTACACTTTTCCTCTTGTGTTTTTGGTTTTGAAATGGCTACAAAAAGTAACTGTAAATCTTGAAATGGTCAGTTCACATAAAATGTAAATGTTGTGTCAATGCAGAACAGTGTTGTGTCTTACAGAAAGTAAGCCTACTTTAAATGGACATTACACAATGAGAATGAAATCCTCTACAGTGAAAACAACAACACTGATACACAGAAACATACATTATATCATTCTGCTGTAATGCTCCTTTTCACGCTCTTGAACGTATTTCTCTCCCTCATTCATCATGGTGCAGACACCGTCATCAACTGCACAAAGCGTCACTATGGCAACACCACTATGCACTTTGCATTATAGCCTAATTTCCAACAATAAGATAGGTGAAAATAACAGGTTGACAGTGAAGCTTGTCATTGTGTTTGTGTGTGCTACTCCACAATGCCCTGAATTTAACAGGAGATCTGCCCCCAGGAGACACACAGGACACATCCTCCTGACACTGTCAGCACGCGTGCACAAGAACAGGAGTGAAGTAACCTCTGCACAACAACTCTCTTGTACTTGACCGAGACCTTGAGCCAGAAATACACTCCACACACTCCCAGCGTTACCTTCAACAAGAACAAGAGTTGAAGTGTTGAAGATGCTATAAAGGACACTTCTGTGGAGACATGTTTTTCAATCCAGCAGTGGGTGAGGCTAAAATAGCTGGCCAGGGCTCCAGAAGGAATTATTCTATTAATCTTTTCCATTTCCAATGTTATGTGTTCAGCAAGGTTTCAAATCAGTTATGGGTCAATTCAGCAACTGTGTGTTAACTGGGTGTTTCTGTGCTGAACAATCTTTCTCATAAGTTTTTATTGTTCAAATGGTAATTTACAGTGGGAATAACAGTTCAATCCAGTTTCTACATTGTTTATTTTGTGACATGACGGGCTGGATTCAATGCAACAGAGTAAAGCTCAAATTATACTTTCACCACCCACGTAGCTGCAGGAGTCCACGCGGACATGACACACCAGGCAGTTCTGACACCCAATGTAGTATCAGAAACAAAACGCACAAGTGTCCACTGACCATCAGATCAGGGAGGCCATTCCTCCCGATCACGCCTTTCCAGGTATCTTCATCATTGCCCACATGAAGTCTCCCAGAAGAACTATGGAGTCCCCTACTGGAGCCCCACACAGAACTCCATTCAGGGTCTCCAAGAAGGCCTTTCCCCCCCACTACCCGAAGGTGTAGGGAGGCGACCCTCTCGTTCACCGGAGTAAACTCCAACGTAGCGGCGCTCAGCTGGGGACTTGTGAGTATTCCCACACTGGCGTCTCACACCTTGAGCAACTCCAGAGAAGAATAGGGTCCATCCCCTATCAAGGAGTACGGTTCCAGAACCGAGACTATGCATGGAGGTCAGCCCCACCAGATCTAACTGGTAGCGTTCCATCTCCCACATAAGTTCCTTTCTGGTCCGTCGAGACCCCTGTCCTTCACTGTCACCCATGTGGCAGCACACCCCTGACCCCCACGGATCAGGACAAACCTCTCCACCACGATAAGGTGATGGTTCCTGGAGAGGCACAACTGTACAGTCCTTTTAAACAGTGACTTGGAATATAATGTGATTGCTCCAGGATCAAAGGCACTTCTTCGCCTGTACAGTCACATGACAGCACACTCAAGTACCGATGTAACACCTAAGAAGGGTATATGCAGGACTACATTGAAAGTGTTCACTGGTTTGATCCCGGCGTATTTGGTCACTTGTTTTACTGAACCTCTTATTAAAAAACATTTTCAAACATTAAGAGGTGCACAGGTGTCTAATCTCAGAACACACTTTAAGGGAAATGCCACAAAATCAAGCATGTAACAAACTACTTTATCTGAACCCTGCTACATCTGGAGCCTGGTTCTAGCTCACAAAGCTGAAAAATTGTTGGAGATAGAGAAGTGAGGGGGGAAAAAGGACCACTGTGTTTGTGCATATGTATAGCTGACTGAGAGTGTGTGTGTGTTCTCTCATTAAATGTGTGCTATATGTGTGCATTTTCTTAGTGTGCATGTGGTTTTAGAATTTGTGTATATTTGTGTGCATGTTTGTGTGTGTTACAGTAACAGTGAGCCAGTCTGAATGTTGTATTTGTTGGACAAAAACACCCTGGATAACAATAAAAACAAATCAATGTGTGCGTGTGTGATTAGCTATTATAAAACAGGACTATCTCTCACTCAGTTACACAAAAAAGGGTGACATCACTAGGGACACACAAGTGTTTCTCCTAACAAGAGACCAAAATAGACAATGACGATTCTCTGTCTCTCGCCCTCTGGTAATATCTTTCTATAGCTAACATATCTTAATTACACTTTCTATTTTAACCATTTCCAAATATCAATTTATTGTATTCACTTGTTTTAGCCTGTACTCTTTCTGCCCTCCTATTTTCACAATTTAGCAAAAGAACGTACATTTCAGTGTTTCACAAAACCCCATCACTCTCCACTACTCCGCTCTCACTACCTTCTCCCTGTCCCCTCACTCTTTTCCTTTCTGTATGTAAATGATAGTGATCCAAATGTAACCCCCAGGAGATGAAAAGAGAAAATCTAAATGCTTCCCATCTGTTCTTCGAGAGCAAAGTTTGCAGAAGCATGTATCTCATTACCACATCATTTGAGAGGCAGAAAAAGCTGCATGCTAATATCTTACTCACTGTAAACATGAGCTGGCATCCTCCCAGTATGTAATCCAGAAAAGTGTAGTCTCTCGTAATCTAGAGACACAAGAGTTACAGGTAAGAAAACAGTTCAGGAAAATAATTGCAGCCAGCACGAGAAGAGGAGACTATTGATCTGACACGGAGAGTCAGAATGTTAAACAAGGCATGTGATCAAATCAATTAAATTTGTCATTTAAAAGCATTTAAAAGCATTTCTTGAGTAATTGATTGTCAGTGCTACAGAGTATATAGTAAACAACCTAACTAAAAAAAAAGATTAACTCTCTTCATTAGCAGAACCCTAAAATGTGTTTTTCTGATTCAAGGTACCACCAATGGAGCACCAGTTATTGTCATGTTTGAACACAATTTCCACTCCAATTACAATGAATATTTAGCATGGATTTTACTGTCATTAGTTTAATCCCTGCCGGCAGCCAACAAATATAATTACTGTATTAGCAGTTTTGTGCATTTGCTGGATGTGTATGTGTGCGCACATGTCTGTACAAAGGCTTGTTCATTATTGTGCGCACAAAAAGAGGAAGAAGGAAAAGAATCAATTATGAAAGCTTGTCATGATATGCACACAGCTTTAATGTCATTCCAATAGGCATCTAAAGACTCACTGTTCCAGCTTAATGTGTCCTCAGTGGGGCTCAAAGCTGCCGCACTAATTAGTTATTCAGTGGGACTTATGAACGCCCTGTTAGAAGTGTGTCAGCTGATCAAAACCACAATGTTTCATTGAGCTGAGTCTAAGATGGGTCATTATGAGGTGGCAAGACATGATGAGAAACTGAAGGATTTGTTTGAGTTATTTTTTAAAACCCAAAGCAACTGGTATCTGGAATGCAAGCTCAGATACTAGCCAAGACAGTGCAACCCGCCCAGTAAAATATGGCAGAGAATCGACGTAAAGGAACAGCCAGAAAATCAAAGAATGGCAGAAACCCAGTAAGGCCTACAATTAGTTATTGACTATCACATTCTTGTCAGAACTTTCCGGTTGTATATAAAAATGATATTCCTAGAGTCTTTAGATAGGTTGCAGAAAATTAATGGATGGATTACATTTTGCTCAAATTGACACTTTTTACACTTAATGTGTCGCGTTCCTCCTTTTAAGGTAACCTAAATCCATGATGTGTTTTGGAAATTTTCTGCCCTCTTGTGGTCAAAAATTACTTAATACAGCTTTAAGATTGACAGGTAAGGCTTGTTTTCAAGGAATGGATGGAAGGCAATAGAGCGTGACAAAATCTCTAGATGTTTCTACATCACAGAAATTAGTTAGCATTTTAAGCCATAGGTTTCCAGACGATTTTGTGAGTTTTCTCATAAAGTTTTAGATTTATTCTGAAACTCACCAGAGTGGTTTTCCTACTGTAAACTTAAGAACAAAGACAAAGGCAGCTAGCAGTTTGAAGCTTTTCGTTTTACTTTAAAACCTCAATCGAGAGCAGGTGGAAGTGTCAGGAAACAACCGCTAATATTGCGTGGATCTACTGTTTTTATTTATTATACATTACACATGAAATTGCTGAACTACTTAAAATCAAACTGTAGGATTTTTTCTGTAGTGGTATAATGTTTAATGTCTACTTTGTACTCTAGCATTATTTTCTACTTAGCTTATTTTCTCAAATTATCTTAAGGCAGATGCAAAAATGCCATTCCACAGGTCTGTGTGCCAGGCTAATTACAGCCTAACAGTGAGAACCCAACCATCATTATTATCAACACTATCTGCCCAAAACAGTAATACAAGTACTTTAATAATAGTTTGCACACAAGATTAAGATTGTAAAGAAAACATGGGATACTGCTGAAAATTGCATGTTCCATCCATCCATCCCTCGAACCATCCATCCATCCATCCATGCTCACCTTACATGACTTGACAATGATAAATCCAGAGTTTTTATAATTCTTCTTCTTCTTCTGTTTCTTGGGGTTGATGCAGTCAAACTCCACCTGAAGAGACACAAAGAGAAAAGAAAGACGACAAGTACCAGAATCAGAAGAGGAGAAATCAAGACATAAGTGGGGAGGTGGAAAATAATGGGAAAAGTAGAGATGACAGCAGAGTTAGAAAGAGTAGCTGGGGGGAAATGAACAGACGACTGAGTGACTTGGATCAGCATGTGTTCCACACACCGCCTACAGTAACTGCAACTTGACAGTCAAACTTGGAGAAGTAGTATAGGTTAACTATATTCTAATGGTGTTGTATATAGTTTGTATGGAAACTTACATGTATATAATAACTGTACCTGTAATATACTATTCATTAAAACACTTACTTATTCTGTCATGAACAAAAAAAAGAAGCTTAGGGCTGCCTTTAATACTGCAAGTCACACCAACACACGTTTGATAGCAATGTGTTTGATAAAAAGAGACGTTTCAGACATGCACACCCAGATACACACTGCACAGACACAAGCTACAGAGACACACATGCCATAAGTCAAACATGCCTTAAGTCAGCTGGTGATTCATATGACAGGTAGCTCTAAATGCCTTGTCGCGTTACTAGGGCTCCGCTAAAGGCTGTTTTACATCTCAAAAGCACCTCTCACTTTCTCTCTCTCCATCCCCCATCTCTCCATCCTGCCTCTGTCTTTTTTTGCCTGTTATCTTCCCCCCATCACACACACACATACACACACACACACATAACATTACCACACATGAAGAGACTCAGTGGGAGAACAAGTCATGAGGCTGCTTTGGCACATGCACACACGCAGTTTCACAAATGAACACACACATTTGCTCGCACACAGATGCACACAGAGCTGCAAATAAATCAATGATGGAAATCTCTACATCTTTAGCAGACGAGAAATACAAAAGTGAAAAGAATAAATCTCAACAGTATTTATTCATTAACAGCTCAGACTTGCCATTCCTCAGTGGCCATAATGTGTGAAAAAACACGGGAATGCAAATCTGTGCATGATTATTCCGGCTTCATTGTTGATAGATGCGACTGAATGCATTTAAACTGCAAATTAGACTTTACGGGGCAGAGATGTGGCCAATCCAGTATAGCTAAAAGATCAAATAAAACTGCTATCCATTGGCTGATGACAGAGCTGTTCCTCAAAGATTTTGTGCAAGACCCGATAAATGCTGTTTAGATTTTAGGAAATGATTTAGTGTTTCAAAATCAAACCAAAAGGATTTAGCACTTGAGGTGTGGCATCACAAAGCAGAAGATGTAGTGGTTTAAATCCAGGTCATGACTGTAGCTATGCACCTTCCCTGTCTGTTGCGTAATATAAACAAAAATACTAATACTAAAAAAAACAACAAAAATATAACCACAGCTTGATCCCCCGGGTCCCCCAATCTGCATGTTGAAGTGTTCCTGGGCAAGATTGAACCCCAAATTGCCCCAGATGGCTGTTTCATCGGCGTATGAATGTGTGTGAATGTTTGTTTCTTATCTGAACACTTAGGCTTCAGTGTAAGAATGGGTGAATGTGATGTGGTGTAAAAGCAATTTGAGTGGTTGTAAGACTGGAAAGAAGCTATACAAGTACAGACTATTTACCAATTAATAAAGATATCTGAAGATACAGCTAATATTCAGTTAGCTCAGGATTTGGAAAGTCCTGACCTAAATTAATTTTCTATTATAATTATTCCATTCCATAACCATACGAGCAGTCCAGTGAGGCAGTAAAGGCTCATTACACAACAGGAAAGAAAAATGATAGGTGGATAAAAAAATCAATCAACTTTGATATTCTTAGATCCTCTTAGATAGGGAAAGTTTCAAAGTTTGGCCCGATGGTCGTGCCAAACAAAATGCTTTATGTTATGTTTTACGGCCATCTCAGACTCTGTCAGACTGCCTCATCTTCCTTCCTCTTTAAGCTGTGAAGTACAGTCTACTGTACTATCACACGCTGCATTTGAGCTGAGCTTTGCTTGAAGCTGAAGGCTAATGTTAACATGCTAATATGCTGACGCCACCTTCAAGCTAAGATGCATGTTAATATACATGTAAACATAATATATATTTTTAACTATGTGAACATGCTGATGCATCATGCATGGTAGAGTAACTTATTAAAGCTAAGCATTAACCAGTTCCCATCAGCCTCAGTTTAGGCTTATGGGAACTGGTAAATTAGCTTTCTTTTGAAGCCCACTTGAAGAGGTCTCCCAAAGTGAGATACCTCACTTTTCAGTTTTCAGAGAACTTGGGTTACAGCGTAACCACATGTTGAACAAGTAACTACTCATAAATTGGACAGTTGGAAATGTTCAGCTCAAAGCTGTACATAAATATTAACTGAATGAAAGAACAATACATACAGATAACACTGGAATGAACTCACAAACACACACTAATATCACTTTATCACACTAATATCACATTTGTTTTACCTCCACTGAATTCTGCGCTTCACTCATCTTGGCAACCGTGGTTTGAAACTCTCCTATGAAGTCGTGGCCTCCATCATTATCATAGTCGTAACACAGGACCTGTCATTGTGTAGAACATCATTTCATAGCAGGAAGTGCTTAGCTTGTGTAGCTGCCTTTTTGAGACATAAGTGGTTATTTATCTGGTATCATTTCACACTTGTATGTATGATCAGCCTAAAAACTCCCAATTTTAAAATGTTTACTTTGAAAATGAATAATTTTTACATTTTATTTTGCACAGTAACACTTTTTTTTTGACTTGGGCTCAAACATACTGCTGCATGTTCAGACTTTGATTGTAACTCAGCATCTGGTGACAAAACAACATGATCAAATTACTTTGATGCAATGCTAACCGGTAGCAGATGAAACTCTAACCACTAACCTTGATGTTTCTGTCCACATCTCCATTGCAGAGAGAAATTAGTGGCACTGTGAAGGGTTTCCATGCTGGATCTAGAGTGTTCTTTATGACCTGAAGACATAAAAACAGAAATAGTCACGTAATCATTGAATTACAAAGCAGGAGATATATAATGCAATTTCAGTTGCAGTCGAATGATCTTAACGGGGGCTGTTGTCGGTTTCATCCAGATTTCTACACCTATCGTTAAAGTTACAGTGTATGACCTTCTGTGAGACCTGCTTTAGCTGACAATGACAGCTCACGGTTGACAATAATGACAGATGAAGGTGCTTTGAATCCCCACCGTTGACTCACCTCTGTCCTGTGAACCAGCATCCATTTGCCGTCTTCTCCCTGTTTGTGAAACTCCAGGTAGGGGTCTGACTTTCCAAAGAAGTCCTGCACAGAACAGATACAGTTTATTGTATTTAAGTCTTTTTGAGGATGATTCCTGTTTTATCCTAATTCCTCTTCTCCCCTTCCAGCTGACCTGCAATTTGATTTGATGCTTATAGTATATTAATTTGCAGTAATGGCAAAACCCCCACCATATTACACTGAGAAGTGCTTTTTGTTTTTTTTGTTTAATTAATGCATTTATGAAAAGAGCTCCTGCAAATACTGCGCTTTGTGGTGGTTTAACCAGAGGGTGTACAGCAAGCACACATCAGCATTAGTTCAAATCTCAGTTCAAGCTGTGCTGTTTCTGACCTGCTGGCATTCTTCCCTTCACCACATACCAGCAGCTATTCCATAAGTCCAAGACTGAAAATAAACTCATTTAAATACTGCAATTATTTCCAAATATCAGTGCATCTTACAGTCTGTTGAAGGATAAAGGTGAAGGGTATGAAAACATTTACTTTAAATGTTGTATGTGTGGGCTTTGCTTGTGTGTCCTGAAGTAGTATGTGTTGCTCTAATGCACTCTTAAGTGTGTGTGCTTGCATTTGCATCCAGCGTGGTTGGGTCTAACCACCTACCTTCTTATCCAGTTTACGCCCACTCAAGGTCAAAGTGATGATTCTGTTGTCAGACAGCTCCTGAGCCGTTATCTAAAATAACATTGCAACACAACAGTAGGTACTACAAAAATACTGCTATTAACTATTAACATTCACATCAGGGACGGCAGTAGCAGTCCAATAGTAATGACAGCAGCAGCCTCAATAACACCTTCATCATCATTGCCATCATCAACAATAGCAAACATGTCATTATAGTAAACAACAGCAACTGCATCCACAAGGGCGACTATAGTGTGTATGTGTGTGTCCCGGAGAGACAGAAAGATTTAGAGTTTAAGATACAGAGAGAGAATACCTTTAAAATACAGTACTGATTCTTACCGTAACGGATCCTTTCCCAGCTGGCTTCCCATTGGCTAATATCAGTGGTCTGTGAAGTTTCTTATTGGACACAATCTAGTGGACAATTAAAGAAAGGCACACAGGACAGGAATCAGAGAATAAGACAAAACACAAAACTATTACTAAGAAATATGTTTTTGAACCACTGAACACCTTTATTCCAGCCTATTCTACTCTAAAATATAATCTAATCCCATTTACCTGAATCAGTTCATTCTAGTTTCATTTAATAGTTGCCCAGTTCCAATTAACAAGTGTCAGCAACAAGGAAGTGCTCCGACTCTCTTTCTTCGGGAGTGGGATTGTGTTGTGAAGACTGACATCTGCTGCCTCTGACCACCATTTCTGCCAGGCTAATCTGATCAGTGTTTATGAGAGACTTTCTTCTACAGCCGCCTGACAAACATCAGCTGCATTTTACATAGCTGCAGTAATTAGATCAGCACCCGGATCAGCTGTTACTGTTATTATAGTCATGATCACTGATCAAAATGTGTTGTTACTTAATGTGTTTTATTATGTGTTTAGAACAATATATCATACACTCACTGGTCACTTTATTAGGTACACCTAGCTAGTACCTGTTTGGACCTGCTTTTGCTATAATTTGAAAGGGATGGACATGGTCAGCAACAATACTCAGAGAGGCTGTCACATTTCAACGATGATCAACTGGTACTAAGTGACCCAAAGTGTGCCAAGAAAATATCCTCCACACCATTACACCACCACCACCAGCCTGAACCATTGATACTAGGCAGGATGGTCCCATGCTTTCATTTTGTTTACAACAAATTCTGACCCTACCATCACATGTTCCAGCTGAAATCGAGCCTCATCAAACAAAGCAACATTTTTTTCTATTGTCTAAGTTTGGTGAGCCTGTGCGAATTGGAGTCTGTTAGTTAGTAGTGTAGTTTATGTAAACAAGCAATTGAACAGCCCAACTAAGTGGTTTGGGCATCTGGTAAAGATGCCTCCTGGACGCCTCCCTAGGGAGGTGGTCCAGGCACGTCCAGCTGGGAGGAGGCCTTGGGGAAGACCCAGGACTAGGTGGAGAGATTATATCTCCACACTGGCCTGGGAACGCCTCGGGATCCCCCAGTCAGAGCTGGTTAATGTGGCTCGGGAAAGAGAAGTTAGGGGCCCCCTGCTGGAGCTGCTGCCCCCGCGACCCGACCCCGGATAAACGGATGAAGATGGATGGATGGATGGATGGTAATTGAACAGGTATACCTAATAAAGTGGCCGGTAAGCATAGGTGGACATCATGGGTCAGGACCCCCCCCCCCCCCATCTGAGGGTTGCCCCCCTTCAAAAAATAATAAATAATAGCCTTCTATTTTATTATAACATTACCTAGCTTGTTTAATTTCTTGTTGGATTGTAAGTCACCTTCTACAGTTAAGAGATACACGGATTGATCAGCTGGGGTGGATTTTCAGCTTAATCAGCAGTGACCAGTGACTGGGGCCGAGCAGTGTCAAATATCCAATTTTCTGGTGGTCACATTGAACGTTACAAATCAGCTGCACTGCGCTGTGTTTCACGTGTGTGCACAGCAGCACAAACAGTAACGTCATGTCACAGCCCCACACACACGTGCTAAAACATGTCTTCTTCACCAGCATAACAGTGAAGAAGACGCAACACTCACTATTTACATCTCTAGAGAAGCACACAGAAAGAGACACGTTCTTACATTAAGTTAGAAGACACGGTGGATATTTAAAGCAAGGACCAGGTAAAGCAACAATGAACACAGCTGTTGGTGATGATGTCATTCATACCACAGTGGTGTTGATCGGTAATTAACAACAAGCCTCCTCCACACGCGGCTCACCTGCTGCTGTGAAAACTGAATTGCGGGTGTAAAAAATACCAAATGTCTTTTATAAAACTGCTGACAAATAAAGTCAGAGAAGACTCTCAGAGACAGACAGACAGGTGTAGGTGTGTGCTTCTGTGTCTGAGGGGAAAATCAAGCAGATTACTGTAGTTTGTGATTAAACACAAAAATAAGGTGGAGAATTAAGAAGAATTAAAATGGTGGGATTAGAAATAGGATAATGTATTCTTTCAAATACTTTCAATTATATTATACTGTAGCCTATATATAGGCTAATATATAATAATATATTAATATAATATATCTTAGTTGGATTGTTGAACAAAGCTCCTTTCAGTGAAAATGTGAATGTTATTTAATAATCAATGGTTCATTATGACCATATAATTGAATGGACCCCAGTGAGAATAGTCCACATTTATTCTGGTGCTCATGGGGATCCTAAAAAAAGTTGATGTTTTCGGAATCGGCCAAAATCAGAACCGACAGGTCAGATCAAAAATCAGCATTTGGGATCAGCCAGGAAAAAATGTAATCTGTGCATCTCTTACTGCAACTAACACAGTGATAAGCCTCTGTGTGAACTGATTTTAGGTTAATATCATAGCTCTACCATTGTGTTGGGTTTCTGTTTGGCACAGTAGGCCTATGACGTTAAGTGGCAGATTAGTTGGCTTGCTGCAGATATCTAAGTAAGAGACGTCCTCTGTCCCAGAAGAAACCTCTATGTAGAGGACAACATTAATTAGGATAATATGACCCTGTGGTGACCCTGTGAACCTAAATTGTATTTGAACAGCTATTGATTTGTGTTGCTGGCCACAAATAATGACAGAAAAAAGAAAAACAAGTACAAAAAGTCAAGGCAGTTTAGTAACATCACAATCTACATGCTACACTAATAACAGTAGTAAGACTCCCCTATGTGTACATGTATTCTATACAAGTACAACTTGTATAGAATTGTGTCCCCTTCAAAAATTGCTCTTGAGAAATTTTATGTTTATTGTCCCCCACAACTGTTAGATGAGATTCACACCCTTGCCGGTGAGTATATATCATCTATGAATTTCAACATTAGTTGTCTAAGTGTGCTAACTGAATTAAATTTATTCACAAAGTGCACAGTGGAGACTAAGGTTGGCAGGGCTGGACCCAGATATTCGTTCGTTTCATTAAAGATCAAAACTGTCAAACAGCCTACATTTAAAAAAGAATCAGTAAACTTTAGGCTACAACAAACAAACAACATAATGAACACATTTAGCCTACTACTGTCGGAGATGAACATTTAGTAAGCTTTAATAAAAGTTAAAAGCGAACTTTGCATAATTAAGTGTTGTTTTAGTTATGTTACTGTAAATAGCGCTCATCCCGTCGGCTCTCCCTGTACTCCTACTCAGCTAAACTATTCCTGTAAACTACAGAATTGGAAATGGAACAAACCAAAAATTGGGCAGGCCACATATACTCCATCATCCTATTTAATAGAGAGCCAACTCTAGACTGAAAAGGACAAATCATTCCGTACCACTCCTAGTGTACAAATGAATTCTCCCAGGAAGTCATGTTCGTAGAGCTGCGTGGCACACTTGTCTTCATCGAACATGGCAAAGCGAAGCTTCTGGATCTCCTCGAAGTGGTAGTCCACCTGAAACTTCACTCCAAACACTGGGTTCAAGTTGTTCACAGCTGTTTCAGTGCGGCCGAGCTGAAAGGAAGGACACAAGGAGAGAAAGAGACTTTGTGAAAACTCATTTGAACACATGCAAATTCAAGAGGAATGTGCAGCGGAACAGTGAGGTTTTACTGAAAAGGAGTTACTTTGAACCTTGAACATCGACCTGCCAGGCACTGTGGATAGAAACCATTTAACTAACCGGGAAATATAGATTGGTTTTACATGCACACTATAAAAAGCTGGGATCACATTCAAGATGTTATATTTACATAGAAAACAGAGTAACCTGGTTACATCATCCCATTATTCTAACATTATGCAGGTTTCTGATTGTCAGTGCAGGCTTGTCTCTGCATCCACCACATCAAGCCTTTCTCTGTCAATTCTGCACCGAGTTGAGGATGAACCCACTTTAGTCTCCGGCTGTCTGGACTTGGCTACTTCATCTAATCAGCAGTGATGAAATAAAAAAGCAACAAGTGATAACATGTTTAAATAAATCTGTTTATTTTGCACTGCAAAACATTACGCAGTGCGGCGATGCTTTGCAAACTTTGGCCAGCATTACTGAAACAATGCCCAGTGTAGCATCACAACTGTCTGTTGTGTGAAATAAATGCAATATCCAAACCATATTATTATGAAAGAATTAATTCAGTATTTATAGGAACCTCATTACCAAAACACAGCTGCTTGCCTGCACTCTCAGTGCTCCTCCCTAACTGACAAGAGTGGCAACAAACACATTTGACTTCAGAGCCTATTAGCAAAAGGCTTGCAGCTGTGTTTTAGCAATTTGTGTGCATAAATTAGTTTTCTTGCTCCATGGAAACTGCTGGACACTGTAGTTCTCCATCAAGGCCTGGGAAAGAGATCTATAGCCAATGCTAAGCGGGGTGGTACTTGCAATGCGGTGAGTTTGATCCAACACCTCCAGAAGTTTTTGGATGTGTGTGCACCCTGTTTGCAATTGATACTTTTGCCATTGGTGCTGGGTAGGTTATGTTCAACAGGTTTATCAGAGCTGTTTAGTTGAAAACGGCAGCCTGCTGCTGCTGGAAAAAGGGGTTGGTGAAAGCACAGTGAGTGAAATATAGTAAGACAACCCAAATATTAAATGTACTGTTAAACCAAAACAGAGTTGCACAGTTGACAAAAATGGATTATTATATATTGTTAACGTTTAAAAACTAAATTTATTTTTCCTCATTCTGGGTCCAGCTTTGTGGTATTACAAGTGATGAGTTCTCATGATCCCACAAAATAGCCCGGACAGCACAAAGACAGATCAGAGTGTGTGGGTGCCTGTAAGAGCACTGTGAGAGGCCTGCTATTTGCTCTGGGTCCTCTAAACCAGGTGTTTGGATGACTAATAGTCACTGGCCGCGCTACTCTTCAGTCTGACTCACCCAGAACACACTGTGTTTATCCACCATTAGATGAGGTCAGTATACGTCTAGCCTGTCACCACTTCTGAATAAGAGTGAATATAAAAGGCATTTGAATGGTCATTTGGACTGATACACCGGAGATGGATGCCATAAAATGCCTTGGCACAGAATTAAATCTGTCCTGATGGTTCACAGGCTCCAAACAAAGCACTTTACTTTGTTTGTTGTCATATTTTATTACAGTGGTAATAAAATGTGATGTGGTGTTTCGGTGATTGGACGTAAGTGTTGCTAAATTTAAGTGAGCTGATTTGAATATATTGGATATAGAAAGGTTCACACACAGAATTCAGTGCAACTACTGTCAGCAGAGTTGGCGATGACCCCCCAAACTCATCTGTCCTTATTAGCCATGCTAGTGATGTGGCACTAAGGATGGCAATGTTGTTTGGTTGGTTGGTCCACCATGTTAGTTCAGACCAAATTACTGGATTGCCATTAAAAGCTTGTGCAGACAACATGACTTTCAGTGATAGCTGCCGTCCTGTGACGGGAGTCTTGAAGTCGTTGTGATGTTCACACTAAGTGACTGATAGTGTACAGGGGATCACACTCATCCAACGCTGGTATCCAAACCACCTTTTGTCAAGAAAACACACGTGAAATGTGAAACAGGAAATGACGTGAACCTACACACAAAACAGCTGTTTGTGATTATAAAGATAGCAATCATAAAGACAAAGGATCTGGGTGAAAGAATGGATCAGCACACACAGGTAGCAGGAATCGTCTGAGCTACAGAGAGCGCTGGGGGTGAGCAAAAAGTGTTTTGCAGAGAAAAAGTAGTTCTGCCAGCTGCCTGCTCTCATTGGCTGGATGTGGCTGTCGAGTCAGCTGACTCCTCCAGATATTTGGCAAGCTAGATATCTGGATAACGGTTGCAAAGTGATGCGCCGGGGAGCCGTTTTCCTGCATCATTGGGTAGTACACACATAAGGACTGGCGACCACCAATCAATCGCTGGTTCACCCCTGATCACAGCCCGACGGTCACTCACCGACCAGCAAATAGGGCTTAAAAATGTAGTGTGAACTAGGCTTTAGGGTGCCCCGATCAATCGGTCACCGATCATAATCGGCCGATAATGGCTTTAACTAGTTGGTGAGAGAGAAACTCAGTCAGCTGACTGCCTCTCTCTCTGTTTTAAAACCTTTACACCTTTTTCTATGTTTCCGCCTGTACGTGAACAGCCACTAGATATGTGTTTTAGAGCAACATTGCTCTAAAAGTTGCTCTGTGTATTATCTGCTTAAGATGGTCAACATGGTAATCATGCGTGCTATACATTAGCATGTTAGCATTGTCATTGTGACAAAGCATCGCTGTCACTTAATACAGCCTCACAGCTCTGTAGAGTCTTTTAGTCTGCTTTTCCAAGCTCTGAGGCTTTACTGTTTTCTAACTTTTATGGAAGGCACTTGGAAAGGGTTTAGCAATATAATGCAGATAATATATTTGATTTTATTCTGCCATTCACCACCCTACCCCTGACGACCCACTCAGTGGACAGTAGTTCTCTCACAAAGAGTTGTAGAGTTACACCAAGGCAGCTGAAAGTCTCCAAGTTTTTTATTCAGTGTTTCCTCTTTGAGTATAGTAGCAAATAACTGGATAACATAAGGTACCTTTATAAAATGGACCTTTTACATGCCATAATGAATGCTTTTACCCAAAATATCTCACATTTCTCTGACTCTAGAAATTATTTCTAAAGAACAGACAGGCTGCAGACCTACTTAGGAGGGAAAAGGACTTCACCCTGCTAACAGTGTTTAGAGCACTTACCCATCTGTCTGACGCTGGGGAAGAGAACAGAGGAGAATGGCAGCACATTGAGGCTTAAAAACTAATATTACTGGGGCATCATGGCAGCCCGGCAGGCTGAAGTGCATGTCTTATATTTGTGCCACTGTGGATTTGAACCTAGCTCACTGGTCTATGGAAGTGAATCAAACCCTTGTGGGATCCTCTTTGTGCCCTATTTTTTATTTATCCATGTTTACTATCATATAAAAACTGAAACAGACATTTTCATCTGAGATACAAATGGTGCAATGATAACAATATGAACAGCTGGATGCAACAATAGCATACAACAGGGCAGTGATAACAAGAATGTCTTGAGACTGCAGTCAAACTTGCTAGCTTCATAACATTTCACTGTCTGTGGTAAATGTGTGTGTGGCTTAGAACCAAGTGTGCAGTTTGGGATCTATAAAACTGTTAATGACTGTTATGATTTTAATTAGGCTGAGTATAGTTTATGTGTTCTTTTTCTACAGACTTAAGCTACCATGCACATACACACCAACAAAATGAAAAAAAAAAAACATTTGTTTTTGTGGCATAACAACAGAGCAACAGAGCAAAGTAAAAGGATGCTGGAATAAATATTTTTGCACAGGTATTTTTATGTACCTGAGGTAGGCGGATGTGTATATACAGTATATACAATACGAACAGCATGCGTAGATGTGTTTTGTGTGAAAGAGCCTGAATTTCAAACATGAAAAATAATAAATCGTTTACAGGTAACAGCCTTATTTTGGAGTCCTGTTTGTGTCAACCCTCTCCTTTTAGCTGAGCTCTGGTTTGTTTTCCTGAAGAAAATACTGAGCAGGTAGCCAACAAGTTTATCATGGATTTTTTTTAATGACAGCTGCCTGCTGCTATTGAAAATCAGGTTAATGAGGGCAGTGAGAGTAAGTAAACAGTAAAGCTGCAAACCGTAAAAACCAAGACAGTGAGCTGAAAGATGCAAAAATGCACCCCAGAGCTGAGGGGAACAGCAGTGGAGTGATAATTATCTGTTGGTCACTATGAGCGTCATCTTTCACATTAAATATACTTATCTGAACCATTGTTAAGACAAAACTATTGATTAGAGCAGCTTTATTAATCCAATCTCCTGTTTGGATATTTGGATTGATTTGTTAAATCTAACAAACCTACAAATGAGACAAACACTGTCATCTGTTGATGTTTTTGGTAAAGGTCCTTCTCATTCAGCTGATTAAATGTTCCATCTAAATGTGTAATAAAGCTAAAATGTCATTGAAAACATCACGTCAGAAGTGAGTTATCACTTGTTGAGATTAATATGAAGTTTTGGACAAAAAATCCAAGGAACAAGCAGTCTGGTAACTGGGCTCCATGTCGTTTACATAGATCCATAGTTCTGCAGGCCTGTCATGTTCTCTAAAGCTTGTCTAATACCACTTTTAGCGGCCATCATATTTTTGCGTCATGGTTTCCTTCATTCACCACTTTTGTTCAGTCTCACTTTTTTCTGTTTATCACTCATCTCACATTCACATCTTTCTCTTCTCCATCTCGGTCCTCTCTTTTATTCTTGCTAATTTCCCCCTCAGCCTCACTTTCCCTCCACCCGTTTCTCATCTCCCTCTCTCACACCTCTTCACTCTCACACTTTAACCCTCTCCCTCTCTCTTCCCCCCCTGATGGACCCAGCTGCTTCTCACACCTTTATCTCACAAGACAGACCGGTAGACCGACAGTGAGACGGAGAAAGACAGGGAGGGGAAGGCTGGTGACAGAATAGAGGAAGACAATCGGAGGAGAGAGAAAACAAAGCTAACAGGAGGGGATCAGAGAAAGTGAGAAAGCCGATGTGTGAGAGAAACAGCGAGCTGTGGATAATATCCGAGAAAAGGTTTGGGCCTCATTTCGCCTCCTCCATCGTTCCCTCACTCCAGGAGCACTAAGCTTTTGTTTCTCTTCCCGTTGCCATAGTAATCTTTGGCAATTTCACACGGGAGCCACATGCCCTGCTGACCGAGAGCTAGCTACAACCCGAGGCACTCGCCTACTCACACACACAGACACACACATACACAAAAGCCAGCTTGCCCTGTTGACCAGCTGTTTGCTACAAAAAAGCCTTGAGGCAGCAGCCTACACACACCAAAACTTCATCACCACGTTCCTCTTCATCATCTTCAACTTAGCATCCACGTTTTTTGAAACATGTACATCATACATAACGTCACATAATGTTTATAGAATTAGAGCAAAGCTGAAGGCTCCCCAAACCAGAAACAGAACACAAAGGACATCGTGCCTAGACTCTTATCTGCTGGTTGATGCAGGACCACTGAGGTTCTACAAGTAAATTCTAAAGTAAAGTAAAGTAAAGCATCTTTTAAATATAATCAATTCTGATTCTAATTCTTATTGCACTCATTAAAGCCCCCGGATATTTCTATGATATTTCACATTTTTCTGAGTCACTTCCTTACAATGTTGATTACTCACATAGTTCGCCAAATAGTTTTTGACAAATAGCTTAATTTTGTTCTCAAAATTGCAAGAGTTGCTTTAGTAATTCCAGAAGTCATAAGTCAGCATGCGCAGGCGAGCTGTCATGCCTCATTAAAAAACTGTCACGCCTCGATAAGTCAGAGCATCAAACCGATAAACATCGTTGTGAGCTAGCTAACCAATTTTTCATGTCATTTACTTAGAACTTACAGCAGGTATGTCTCTCTGTGTGTGACTGTTGGTTTGTCTTTCTAATTTAGTTAGCTAAGTTAACTAAGTTGTGGTTAGCCAGGTGTAGTTAGCTAGCGTAGTTATTGCAGAAAGTTGGCTAACAGAGGGTCTTCATTTTATTTTTCAGTTTCCTCCTCTTTGTTTAGTGTGCTGTTCATTTTCATTCATGGCATTTGTGCGTGCGGTGTTGGAGGACAGATGACAGAAAACGCGTCGCACTTTCACCTGCTACCGTCTTATATAGCCTACAGTCTGCAACATGCATTTTACATCGGCAGAGACACCCCCCCACCTACGCGGTAAAGTAAGCGCACTATAAAACGTAGTGGGAGTTATCATGTGCAGTGCGTGACAGGACCATCGACAGTGTGATTAATAACAGCTGATACGCGCATATACATATCATTAGTGATCACTCCAATCAGTATGTTTTTGGTTGTCATGGTAATGTTTTACAGCGGATAGAAAAAGTCTACACCCCCCTGTTAAGATGTCAGGTTGTTATGATGTAAAATAATGAGACAAAGATAAATCATGTCAGAACCTTTAATGTGACCTATAATGTGAACAATTCAATAGAAAAACAAACTGAAATCTTTAAGAGGGAAAAATGAAAAATAAAAACCTTACAATAATTACGATTTTCACTTTCAGGAAACTCTTTCAGGTTTCTACTTTTCCTTCATCCAAACTTTCCTTTTGCTCAAGCAAAGGTTATAAGTAATAAGACATAGTGGAAGTGTCGGATATTTCAACTACAGTCCAACAAATCTTGTTGTTTTTAGGCAGATACTGACATCGATATTTGAGAGTTTAGAAAATCTGATCGATGTCTTGGCTGGTGGTTTATGTTACGTTTAAAATACAACAAGTAATATAAAAAAACAATGTTGATGCGGATCTCATAGTCCCTTTGATAAGTTTTTTTCCCTACTAACAAATTGTCACACTAGTTCTAATTTTAGTGTCATCAGTAATAACAGTAGGCCTTCTGGGGAACTTGTGTTATTAACTAAAAAGCCCTAATAGTCCCTAATTAACCAAGTTTGCAGAGCACAGACCAACATTGGATGATCACAAATGTTCCATCATCCTACTGGGCTCAGCATGCTGGGGCTCATGCCAGATGGTCAAGACATCATGAGTTTGGATCTAGCTCACGTCATATAGTGTCTGCAAAGTAACATCAACAGACAAAATCCTCTGGCTTTTCCTTTGCTGAAAGCGCCAGCATGGTGGACGTGACCTTGAAAGCACTTATTCAAATCTTCCACCCTCGCTTCAATCTTCTTTTTATTTCTACCTCACATTTATCCTCTGCTCACCACATCCCTGGAGTTGAAACGCACAGCATGGAGAGGCACCAGAAATGGGTTTGACTCCTTATGATCCAAACACTAATACCTGTATATTATCTCGCTGTTCAGCCTTTTCTCTTCAATCTGACATTTTCACCCACTGCTGATTTCTCTCCATTTTCACCTGTTTTATGAAGCCAAAACATGCCTCTTCTACACTCCTGTTCCATTCTCTGGTATTTCCTCCCCCACCTCTCTCTCCATCTATCAGGTTTATCTCCTACCCCGTCATCTCTCCATCCTTACCTCCACCCAGTTTCCATCCACTTCATGGAAGAGAACACAGAATGGGTCTGACTTGGAGGCTACATCTCGGTCCAGCAGGTTGGCCGCGGTGACGGACAGCTCCACCCGGGTGACGCAGTGCTGAGGTGCGACACTGCGCGTCTGGCCCTCAGTGGTCGAGCCTAGAGTGTAGGCCATTGTCTGAGGTCACAGCTAATCACTCTGGAGGACAGAAAACAGAGAAATAAGCAGAATGTACTTCAGTCCCATCCCACAATGACTGTTTCTTGGCTGACCATGGGTGATTCTTGATATCTTCAAAAGTAAGGCTAGAGATTTTTAACATGTGGACAACTTGTTAGTAGTGGTGGCTGAAGTAAACACTGGAATAGGTAAAACATACTAAAAAACTATAGGTTTGTTAATTAATAAAACAATTAGCTCTAGAGTTCTTTGCTGTGAATGTGATCAACATCCAAATATTTGATATTTGAAAAACAAGAGAAAGAAGCTGCAGCTCTGTGAGGGTCTACTTGGCATAATACATGTATAATTATGCATGTAGGTCATTATGCTAATATGTTGCTATATGTTTAGCAGGTGCAATGTTCATTATGTTAACAGACGTAGTTTATTTTGCCAAACTAAACTACGTCGCATTACTTTGGTTGGTCACAAACCAAAGTAATGGACTATGGCTGAAGCAAACAATTATTTTCATTATCAACTAATCTTAAAAAATACTGTTTTCTTGATGAATTGTTTTGTCTTTAAAACAGTGAAAATGTCCGTCACAATGTCCTGGAACACAAGGTGACCTAATCTAATGTCTTGATTTGTGTTATTGATTTTCAAAATAGGTGGTAATTCATTTTCTTTTGATTAACTGATCAATTAATCCACTGATCGTTGCAGGTCTATATTGAACGTAATTTGACCTGATGACGGCGTTAGGTCAGACGTTTAGGGATCACAAAGGTTATTGCAATTCATCCTTTAGAAAAAGCCAACCAGACTTAAACCCTTGGTCACTGCTTTCCTATTTCACTAGCAGGTAAGATCAGTTCCATCAAGATGACACTTCTACATGGACTTCTGTTTCAAACTGGCCCTCTGTTTATTCCAAAATTTGAAAGAGTTTAGATAAATTTATTTGGACGATTTGAAAATCAAATCTAGAGACACAAAAGGAAGTGAGGGGATGACAATTCCACATTTTTGCATTAATATTGCAATATATCCCAGTGCCAGTCTCCTGGGAACCAGATTTCCATCAGGGCATTGGATCATTATGGGCTGAGGTGTAACAGTTTACTTGTATTCCAGTGTCCATTCCATCAATGCTTTGTGCACCACTACCTCTCAGCAATAAAAAACCAGACCATGATGAATGGATCAGTGATATGGTCCCAGTTTAGGTCACATTTAATCAGGAGCTGTTGTTATCAATTGTATCCAGTGGGCTATTTCCAACTTCATTAGTAGAGTTCTGTTTTCCAGTTATGGCTCAGGAGGGAGCTACAGAGCAGAAGGGATCTTTTACACACAATGAATTTTCAACACGACCTTCTTCAGGCATGTCCAGTACAAGTTGCGTAGTCTAGGCAACAAAACATTTTGTTTGCTTCCCATCTTTCCCAGTAGGTTGTTGGCTTGAGTAACTTTTAGACTGGGACTCTCTGGGCATCACATTTCAGTGAGTATCCATCACACGGCTATTGAGATATTACAGTCTGGAACAAAGTGGTGGACAGACTAATAGGCACTGGCATCCACACACCCGTGGCGTTAGAATGGCAAAAAAACACAAAACTAAAACACAGTACAAACACAGAAACATGGTAGAACAGAGCAAGAACAAACACGGAGTTGTTTACTAATGTTTAACCAACCATCATGAAAGAAGGAAGTCAGTCTGTCCCCAGCCCAGCTCATGCCACCTGCCTGCCCGCTCACAGCGACAGCTAGCAACATCAACTTCATTGCACATTTTTGTGAAGCTGCAAACGTTTTCCCCTTTACCCCCTGTCTCTGCGTCGGCGACTGGGTCCTCAGGATAATTAGTCATAAGAACACCAAATTAGGCTTTTAAAAGGCTGGGGCACCCATATAGCTTAGAGGGCCACATCCAGCCTGGGGCTTTTGTGGCATAGCTCTCTCCTTCCTTTCCTGTCATCTCACTCTGCACTGTCTATAATTAAGACTCTAAAATGCTACCAAGTACAAAGTACCAATACATCTGTATAGGTACTTCTCTGTTGTCCTCTTTAGTCCACCTTAAATAAATGACATGGGGCTTTCTGTTGTGCTGGTTTTGGACATTACCATACCTTTTGCACTCCCACTTAAACCAAGTCAAGTCTTTCTTGTTGAAGCACAGTTTAAACAATGATTACACTGATATTGCACACACTGTACTTTCTGTGTATGTGTACGTGGTATCATTATAATGTATGTAATGTGTAGAAGTAACTGTATATATTCAATTTTAAATGCTTGGATGTTCTATTTGTGTGTAGTGTATCTAGCAACTTCCATTTCATTGTGCAACCCTGTGTAAAATAAATTAACCTTGAAAAAAATCCATTGCTGTAATATAATTTAAAGATGATGTTCCCATAACGATCACTGTGAAACAAACAGTTGTGTAGGTTGTTGTTACACACACCACGATAGCAGGCGTCCAGGACAACATGTCGTTTGTCGTCAGGGGTCTTAGGTAACTCAAACACTTTACAGGAGCAAGTGTGCGTCACGCGTGTCTTACACTGATGGCCGACACAATCTTTAATTGCTGGAAACACCAGTGCAGAGAGAAAATAAGATGCTACAGTGGCAACACGCTGGGTGTCCGTATCTGTTGCCAGGCAGTGTGCGCAGTTCCCTACACTAATCAGTGGCTTACAGCCGTAGATTATCACAAAACAATGCTGCAAAATAGTTGGCAATTTGTTGAATTTAGGTAACATTTCAATACTGTTTTAAGTGCAATATGTGTATGACAAAAAAGAGGCAGAAAGCAAAATATCGAAGAAAAAAAAATATATATCACCTGTGGTTTTACAGCTCTAAAGACTTTATATTAATTAGACTAATCATACTGTTTAGATAGAAATACCCAGTGAAGAATAATTAAACAGAGGTGTGAACACACACAGAGAATGTGAGGCAGGATGACCCAAGTGTAGGTCATGGCTGCCCTCAGGAAACCCCAAAGATACTCAGTATTACACACACAATGCCCTGAGTCCAGATCCACACCGTCACAGAAACCCCAAAATGGACAAGCCTCATGCAAGAAGTGGGTAAAAAAAGACATAAAGACAAAACACACACACACACATACATGTATTTTGAAACACTACCTGAGTGCAACAGAAACTGAACATGTTGTTTACATGTTGCTCTGCTGAGTAATATCATTTTTGAAATGATTTCCTCGAGGCTTTAAGGACAAACACCTTGTGTCCATAAAAGTGGTTTTGTTCTCAGCGCGGCAAGCTAAAAGGATGCTGTCTGTTGCTAAGATACTAATGTGTCATAACCAGCGTGCTCCTGCCGCTCCTGTGATGTCACACTGGTAGTGGTGATGTACTGATAATACCAGTGTAAGATTTTTCATTCATTTACTCAGTCATTCATAGGTGGGGACCGGCTGGAACACTTTTACCTATTCATTCATCGTTCATCGATGACCAACGGAAGAAATAAGACAAATAAAAATGATTTTGAAAATGAATAAAAATTTCCACTGCTCACATGTTCTCTGCTATAATTTCATTCTGGCAAAGTGTGGTATGTTTTTTTCCAGCGTGTGTTTTTTATTTTGATCAGGTAGCAACAAAAACAAAGGGATGCTACCTAACTTTCAGGGCTTCAGGCAGTAAAAACACTTTTAATATCTTCCAATGGAAGCTGCTGACACCATAACCTGCTGTACCGTCACCGCTGGAAATTATTTACTGCAGCTGTAAACACCCTGGACCTGCTATTAAGACCTTTACCTCCCTTTTAGTGTGCCATTAGGCCTATATTACACAAAGACCTTGCAGTTGGTGTGTAGGAGAAGGTAGCAGCACAAGAATGAGTGCTTTCCAGGTTTACGTGGACTACATAGCAGGATGACACAAAAAACAAGCCACACAACAGTATGGCAGCCTTGTCCTGATCTCTGGCTGTAGTGGACCTGCTGAAGACGTTCACACCCAGTCACACTGCACATCCACACAACTGGGCAGGAGGGCAGAGCAGAAAAAATGACCCTGACAGAGAGGGCAGGTTAAGTGTGACTAACTGACGAGTAAAACAGCGTGGAAGCTGTTTCACACTTGTAAATAGCAGTGTGAGCTCTGCACACAGTCATTTAATGACATGTCCTGTCTGCCATGTTCATGACAGAAGTGACCAATAGGAGGTTGTAAACAGTAATCATTTAGAGATGTGCTCATTTAAACTGGATATGAAATCATGAGCTCAAAGAAAAAAAAACAGCAACCCGCGCGCACAAACGCACTTCTGTGTTTCCTTTGATGTTCACCCTGCATACAAGGTGCCCAGCGATATGCCACATCCTTCCTTTTCCCCTCATTTAACCTCTCTAAGCAGCAGACTGACCGCGCGTTTCAGCTGTAGTGTCATTTAGGCAAGTGAGCAGCGCCTCAGTATCCTTCTAACATCAAACACCACAGAGCACTTAACTGTCAAATCTCTACAAATGAACATCAAAGCGGAAGAAAACGTGAAAACTGATGTCACACTCACCTCAGTAAATGACGTCCAACTTCTTCGCCGCTTTTCAGTTGATAATTTCTTTAATTACTGCGCACAGTGAGGAGAAATAAAATCCCCCAAAGCTTTTTTTTTTCTACCAAAGAGTGAAACTTAAAGTTGCTGTTGCCATTTGTATCCACGGTGTCTTGCAAGGCGCAACAGTGTGTGGCCGTAAATCATCCTCGTAGCTACCTGGACAGTGTCCTCGCTGCCCAGCGCCACTGATGGAGCGAGTTGAATCAAGCCGACGGGACTAACTTACGACCGGAAGTCCTGCGGGTTCACGTACAAAATAAAAGCGTCACTGTCAAGCAACTGCCATGCGCTTCCGTTTGAACTGTTTCAGTTTTTAAAAACACAAAAAGTCCAGATCACATGCATGGTACAGACATTGTTTCTGTAACACTAGTAAATGCTCATTATCAATTCCGAGCATACTCTAAATAACACTGTCGTTTTTGTAACAGGGATATTGATGTTGTTTTCTAAAATCTAATACAGAAAATGCATCATTCCTCTGGCACTCTCTTGTGGTTAATATAGGTATCACGACCCACCTTTGTTCAGCACTTGACACGGTGCAGTTACATTTCTAGTGGTGAAAGAAGTAAGACATTTTACTTAAGAAAATGTAGCCTGTTATTAACATCAGAATGTGCTTAAAGTTAACGCAAGTACTCATTGTGCAGCAAAATTACCCCTCTTAGTGTTGTATATTATTAAATTACTACTGATTAAAAACTGATCACATGTTGAATGTAAAAGCTTAACCAAATTGTTAGAAGAAAAGTGGAAGTAAAAGTATTTCCTAGAAGTAGAAATACTCAATTAGAGTCCAAGTACCTCAAAACTGTATACTACTTGAGTAGATGTTACATTCAACCACTGCACGATACCCACAACAAACACTGATTATTCATATGGACATGAGGGAAAACAACTAGTGCTGATGGATGAGCGTAGACCAGTGCTTGTGAAATATTCTCTAAAGACAATAACAACAATAGTATGAATAGAGCCTAAGATTCAGTCATGAAACTTCTTGTTCTTCTTGTTTTGTATGGAACATCCAAAGTGTCAGAATTAAATGAAAGAAAAAATAAATAAATGGGGAAATATATGCAAGAAAGAATGAATGAATACAAGAATAAATAAATAAATGCAGAAATATATCAAAGAAAGAAAGAATGAATAAAAGAATAGATATATAAATGGGGAAATATATCAAGGAAAGAATGAATGAATAAAAGAATAAATACTGTACATACATTTGCATTTGCCTTTCCCACAAGGAGACCTATTGTAATTGCTTTTCCCTTAGAGACCTATGTGTATTGCTTTTCCCTTCCTCTTCCTTAACTGTCAATCAACGTGTTGTGGCCCGCCCACTAAGTCCAACTAATCACTCACAGAAGTATTTCTCTCCATGATCAGAGATGTATAAAGGTCTGATCCACACTCCATGGTGGCAACGTACCAATTCGTTGTTTGCCAACTGACAATAAATGCATAAGGTGGAAGACGAAAAAGAAGAAGAAGAAGGAAGAAGAAGAGAACGTTAAACAGAACCAGCACATGTCAATGTGATCTAAATGCAGAACTCCATTTACTCCATTTACTTGAGGTAACTGGAATAGGGAGAGGGAGAGGAAGAGGGCGGAGAGGCAGAGGTGTTAGAGGTGTAGTCAAGGTAAGGAGAGGCAGAGGATGTGATGGCTCAATAGAGGACGAAGAAAGAGTGGAAGCCCTCCAAAGGAACCCAAGAGCTGTTACCGAGGTTTGTATTTATAAGGTTATATTATTATATTCTGACCTGTTTGCACTATGACAAACCCCCGCACACGGTGATAACGTAATTTACATAGCAGCTCTGTGCACATGTACCTCTGGTACTGTAAGGTTAGATAGTAGTTGAATGTTTTCATAGTGTAACAGGTATCTATACATGTATCCATAGGTGTTTTCAGATTTCAAGGCATATATGCTGTATCTTCTAGCGTTCTTCTTGTACAGTCTTTTGGAACTGAAATAAGTAGAACAAGAGAAAACCTTGTGTGTAAAGACAATCAATTGCACATTAAACATTGGCTGAATATTGCACTATGAATGGGAATATTATATAAGTGTAAAACGTACTCTCTTTGCCGTCCAACGTTTTCATTGTTGGTCAGTTCCGGTGGAAATTGTAGTCCAAAGCAGCAAGCAGAACTCTTGCCTCATAAACTGGGGGGCTGAAAGCATAACCCTTGGTGGCATACATCAGGATATGACTCTGGAATGACTCTAGGTCTGCAGTCAATCTGATAGAACAAAGAAATACATACCTCATTGTACATGAGCAGTAAGCGCAAATATTACTAATATACATCAGTGTGAAAAAGTATAGCCACACTACCTGAATCACAGATATTTGTGAACACCTTTCTGCCACATCTTATTGAGAACCATATCCACCAAAGCTTTGTGGCACTGGGAGTCTCTCTGGATCCACATCTTTCCCCGCATTTGCTCCAATTCAAGGTGCCGTGTTTGCAGCTCATGGTTGTTGTTGGGTGTTGTGTTCATGGTTCATGTTCATTATGGTTAATAAATGTTTCACAACATCAGCCAGTTGTTACATTTACTGCTGCTATTTTTTTGGCAAGGTTCTTTGTACCATGCCACATGTCCAGACTGTGATGAATTCCAAGGGCCATGTATTTGCCTTTGTCTTGGTCTATGAAGTGGTAAATAATGTCATATTACTATAATATTTATATTGCTGTTATACACATGCATTCATACAATATATCACATAAATACTTACTTATAAGGGCACCAATCTGGGCATGAGCATCTGTGCAGATCTCCACTAGCTTTATCTCTGATGTAAGCTTGTCCACAGTCTGGATGAAACCCTCCTTCTCCACGACAACAGACCACACCTAGGACAACAACATCTTTCTTCTTGCGACAAAGAACCTCTGTCCTTCTCTCCTCCCAGAAGTCCTTTATTATATTGACGCAGTAAGTGTCCTGAATGAAGAAGAAGGTGTTCCTGTTCGCCATCGCCATGTTCATGAATTTGAACAAGAGGGCAACCTTTGCGTAGTGTTTGCCAGACAACAAAATGTTGGCTGACAAGAGAAAATCTCCAGCTTGCATCCCAAACTTCATCACAGACTGGGAATTCCACCTCCACAAGCTGTGTCCATTAGGACAGATCCAAAAGTCACACAGAAGAAACATTTGCTTTTGTCATTTTGTTGTACAGCACTGGCTTTTGGTATATCCTTTCATTTTATACTAATTTAAAGTCTGGACTTACCCATTCGATAGTAGCTGCTGTGCCCTTGGTGGTGATGTTGATCTCAAAGGGTACAACAGAGTTGCATGGCGCACCGGTCCATAGAAGGCCAGTGCATTTATCCACAGGCAGGATTAGAAATGTAGCCAGTTGTCTTAAGCAGTTCTCGTACACTATGGAGCCTCTGACAGCCATGAAGTCATCTTCATAAAGGACATTCTGTGGTTCTGGGAAAACAGGGTCATGATCGCAGGCAGAAGGCTTATCAGGAAGGTCTTCATGTGCAGGCAGATAATGCACAGTCTCATCAATTCCAAGAACTGGAAGTCCATCGATAGAGTATGCTTTCTTCAGTGCTCCACCCATTCTGTTGAGGCACAAAAATCTGTAGTAAACAGACACCACAAAATAATTGCAAATTGAGACTGACAAATAACACACCGTATGGAAATCGTTGGAAGATACTCTTCATCAGAGCTGAAACCATTCTGTCCATCATCTCCTTCAAGGGAGTAAGGGGAAGCTTCATCTGCCCAATCAATTCCTTATGTAAAGACAACTTTCAGATGAAAACAATTTCTCAAATAATATCACTGAAAAATAATACATGTAATTAGGAGGTACTTGAAAACATTTTCCTCCAAGTCCTCCTCAACAATGCTCATGTCATTCAAGCTGCAAAAAAAAAAATTACAAATATATATTATGAACATTTGGAGAAAAGCAATACAGGGCTAAAAGTTATGATGTGTACATGTTACCTTTGTTCAAGGCCCTGACTTTCTGTGGCTTCTGGAATGACATCAAGATGCTCATCTCTGTAAAAAAAAAATAACCAGAGCAAGTTGTGTATATCCCACATATGCTCATTCAACAGTAGATACAGACCAAAAATAAAATAAAATTACACACTAATCATAAACTTCATGTTTCTAATCAAAGCTATTAGCACAAAATTAATATATTGTTATGCATGACTTACGGTCTGTTCCACTAGAAGCACCAATGCTAGACAATGCTGGAGCTGGGACTTGCAAAGGTTTTCTCTTCAAGGGAGTGGATGTTGCAGGTCCTGTCTCGTAGCTGGAGAAACAGCAGCATCAATAAATGAAGTGCTACATGACACAGTCGCATACGACTGTAATACATCACTGTACTGTAATCCACAATGTGTTACATCTTGGTAGGGTTTGCTCATCTGGCCTAATGAATTGAACATCCACAAAAAATCATCCCAAAAACTCAAAAATCCCATCTAGTGCAAGTAAGATTACCGACAGACAACATGGAATATGTAAGCAAAGAGTGTGTAAAAATGTCACTGTTTCTGTACCACAGTCCATTATATTGGAATACCTTACGTGTCCAGCAGAAAACAGGCAACTCGGCATCGCTTTGAAAACATTTTTCCCTCATTCCATCTGGGAAAAGCCACACCGATGTTTACCGGTGATTTCTGCCTGCGTTGCTCCCATTAGTCTGGCTTCATCATGCTTTCGCTTCTTCAAAGCAGATTCACCCTCCATCGGCTATTGTGCTAAACAATAGCTGTGGTCCTCCATTTGCCCAAAATTCCACTTCTAATAAAGGAGAGCTTCTACTACTACCTTGTAGTTAGAAACATACAACTACTTCTTCTTCTTCTTCTTCTTCTTCTTCTGCTGCTTCTTTTTATGCTGCTTCTCTTTCAAGCAAGTGACAAAACACGCTCTGAAGCGCTGTTTGTTCGCTGTCGGCTACAGTAGAAACATGATGACACAATATGTCGACCTCCATAGGAGGCGGTGCCCGCGGTGTATGTAGATATAAATAGCTCATTCTAAGGTAATAAAAACATAAGGGTTCATTATCCAAGGTCTTTATACACAACTGAAAACATAGTTATGGATATTATATTGCATTTCTGTCAATAGAGCCTCAGAAGCAGTTAAACTGCCATCCTTTTAATTAACACCTAAAACACTGCTGGGGGTGCAACTGTGTGTACATGTTATCACAGTTAGCCATGGTTTTCGTTCACTTTTGGAAGTTTCAACTGGGAAATCTCCTCTCCAAAACAAACAGACCGGGTCATTAAAACATTAAAACACATAGCAAAGTTAGCGTTAGCCCTGTAAACAGCTATCAGCTGATCCAGGTCCACCAGAGAACGCAACGTAACTTTTACTTTTTATTTACCAACAGAGCCATGCTGTTGTTTCACAGCTCCTGGCTGGTGAACAACCTGCAGTGTTTGAGAGCGATGTGCTCATGTTTGTTTCTCTGTCTGCAGAATCAGGACCTGATGTGTCCCATTCTGCGTCCAGAACAGCCAAACTGCTGCATTTAAATAATATGTTAATATTTGTTCCTCTCTCTGTGCTGAAGTTCTTTTAAGATCTTATTATTAAAGTGGTTGAATTTTCACAAGAGTGTGTTTATTCATACAGTGTATCAAGTTTATTACTTCTATATATGCAAATCTGATATTAACGTTAGGCTAGTGTATGAATGAGCACTTTAGAGATAATGATAGTAACATAAGCCTTTATAGGGCTGGTCTGGTTGTGTACTCAGGAAAGATTGTGAAAATGGAAGGATTTAGGCGGAGGAGTGGATTGCATATAGACAACATATTTCTGTGGTTTTTACATGGTTTGAATTTGGTTGTGGGACTAAGGGGGTTTATATAATGATAATAGAAAGTGATCAAGAGGTGAAATTGTGCATTTTACTTTGTCAATTAAAGCAGGAAGCCTTCCGTGTTTGAGAATGGCGCTGTTTTTTAACGCCCACTAGAGGGCTTCAGTGCCACAATAATCAGCCTAGTTCAATGGAACAAAATGAACGCAATGACACAAAAAAGATTAGTTCATTTTAATGAAGGAGATTTGAATGAACAAGTCTGTCAAAAGAGTCAAACTTGCCACCACTACACTCTTCTAGGGATAGCACATCGACACTGAAGATAGTATCAGTCATCGGCTGCTCAACCTGACTTAGTGGGCGGGCCATAACACGTTGATTGACAGTTAAGGAAGAGGAAGGGAAAAGCAATACACACAGGTCTCTAAGGGAAAAGCAATAACAATAGGTCTCCTTGGGGAAAGGCAAAAGCAAATGTATGTAGTTTTTCTTTTATTCATTCATTCTTTCTTTGATATATTTCTGCTTTTATTTATATATTCTTTTATTCTTTCATTCTTTCTTGGATATATTTCCCCATTTATTCATTAATTATTTATTCTTTCATTTAATTCTGACACTTTGAATGTTCCATAGTTTCCACCTTTGTGCAACTTCAAAAACACAACTGCAGCCGTCAGGCTCGGCGCCTGCAGCGGCTTTGCTCTTGCTTTAATGATGAGAAGGCCTGGCTCGCAGTCTCCACTTTAATTCATCCCAAAGGTTCTATCAGGTTGAAATTGAAATTGTCCAAAATGTCTTAGCATGCTGAAGTATTAACAGTTCCTTTCACTGGAACAAAGAGGCCAAGCCCAACCCCTGAATAAAACCCACAATATAATCCCCCTTCCATCAAACTTTACAGTTGGCACAATGCAGTCAAGCAAGTACTGTTTTCCTGGCAACCGCCAAACCCAAACTCGTCTCCCCTGCACCATGTCCAGTGGTGGCATGCTTTACTCCACTGCATCTGACGTTTTGCATTGCACTTAGTGATGTAATGCTTGGATGCAGCTGCTCAGCCATGGAAACCCATTCCATGAAGCTCTCTACGCACTGTTCTTTAGCTAATCCGAAGGCCACACAGCATTTGGAGGACTGTAGCTATTGACTCTGCAGAAAGTTGGCCACTACTTTGCACTGTTTGCCTCTGCATGCGCTGACACGACTGTGATTTTATGTCACCTATCACTTGAGTTTCTGTTGTTCCTAATCACTTTGTAACTTGCCATGTTTTATAGACCTGTGGCTATAGAAGTGTTTGGAACACCTGAATTCAGTGATTTGAAAGGGATGTCCCATATACAATACATTTGGCAATATAGTGTACCGGTATTTCACTCAAGACCGCTCAAAAAAAATCTAAACTTGCTAGTGGCAACAGAGGAAAAGAAAAGATCATCACAGGTACTGTGATTCATTGTCAGAGAACCATGGAAATCTGTACGAAATCTTAAGCTAGTCAATTTGTAGAAGTTGAGATATATATCAGGATAAATTAGAATTTTGATCTGCTACTGATGGTAGAGAAAATATCAGGAGATCATCAAATTCAGAGTCTTCATCGTCTGGGGACCATGGTTGACAATCCATCTTTCAGCTGTTGAGTTGTTTCAGACCAAAGTGGTGGATCAACTGAGAAACTAAGAAAAGTTCCCCATCACACTTTTCAAATTCTTTGTAATATTTTAAAGGTGGGCTTTTTGCCCATGTCTTTTTAGCATGTCTCTGTGCTGTGGAGTTGCCTGACATTTGTGTGTGATCATGCACTGCATATCTTTTGACTGCTCAGCTAGTCACTGCTTGGTCTGCAGAACAAGACTTACAAGTGTGCCTAGTTATAGTCTAGCTAGATATAGTATATATAATATAGTGCCAGACAGTTTCTCTGTATACCTGCATTGTCACAGATAACATGCTTTGGTCTTTAACTACATCCCAAGCAACTCTGTAGTAGTGGATTTGCCTGTGCAACGCTGTGTGTTAGCTGAGGGCCCCCTACTGACGTTATACTATAACGCAAGCTGTGGCTAAGTGTGGTGCACTGACAGAAAAGGTGTGGCTTAGTAAGCTAATCAATAGGGTCTTATCTTTAGTGGAATCTACCTATGCATAATGTTTCTAGTTTTATTTAGCTGCTACCCTAATACAGATGAAGACCCTCAATTGTGTCTCCCCAGTACTACCAGTACTGTAAACTACCAGTTGTGTTGACTGAACAGCCTGGTAATACTTGAGGCCCCGATGCTGAGAGTTAAACTCAGGTCTCTGCAGTGTTGAACTCCGTGTTCAAAATTTACAAAATTTGACCCAGGTTGGACAAGCAATCAGACACCGCTGCGCCCACATCTTTACAGAGACCTGCTCATCAACATCCCAGATCAAGCACTCGCCGGGAAGACTGTGTTCCAAGCCGACAGAGCGCAAGACTCCTGCAAGATGAGAGGATGCGGACTCTGTGTACATCAGTGATGCTTGGTGCTCAAACACAGTCAGAGTGGACACTGTTTCCAAAAGTCAGACTTTTGTATGTGAAGATGAAAACCATCACCTTGTTGCTGCTGTTTACATTCTCCCCCTATACAAATTCAAAAAATGCACTGCGGAATGTTCTAGGTGTAAATGTGCATGCTAATGTACATATGTAGGCCTATATAAATAACTGTAGTATATCTTGTTTCATTTTATTTATTTTAGATGCTACCATATTTTAATATACATTTAATTATCTGTTTAGTGTTGTGTGTGTAGCATGAAGAGACTAGAAAAGTTCTTTTCGTTATACAACCTGGTGTTGTATAATAAGTAAACTACCTTGTACCTTGTGTTCATGTGCTCTACAAAGATGGGTGTGTCCTTGCTTTAGTGTGCACAGTCTTTATTAAAACTGCTCTATGAAACATTAACTATGCTCATTTGCAGTTAATAATGATTTAACAGTATAACAACCAGCACAAAGCTCAATATGGCAAAATGTTTTTACATGTTTTACTTTACTCTGCACGTATTATAGGCAGGTTTTGCAAGTTTTGATAACATCAAAAATAGTTATTAAGTTATAGTTTTACAGTCTTAATCCTTCACTTCCTGCCATTAGAAGAGTGTCACCAACTGAACATCCCACCCTTGATGTTTCTCTGCATGTCTTTGTGTTTGCACAGTGCACACCCAACCTCACGTGGTCATGCTTGTTGTTCAGCTTCAGTGTTGAGGTGTGGAATTACTCTAACAGGAATAAGATAAGGCTTAAACATACACCTTGTTTGATATTCCAAAAGCATTCCTAAAGCATTAACATCATTTTACTTAATACAAGCCCTGTATTTGACGAGCATTTCCTCATCTTGAGAAGGAACAGCCACGTGCTTTGACGCCTCAGCATGCCTGTATCACTTCAGCAGATTGTTCACTAGGGGTCAGTGTGCATTAAGCTGTGGCCACTGGAGTAATTGTTCCGTGCCACTTAACTTTACAAGTTTTGGCTTCACTAGATGTGTCATATATATATATAAAATTTAAAAACCCCCTCTCACCCCTTGCGGGGTTGTATGTGTCATCCTCAAGCTCGGGTCCTCTACCAGAGGCCTGGGAGTTTGAGGGTTCTGCGCAGTATCTTAGCTGTTCCTAGGACTGCACTCTTCTGGACAGAGACCTCTGATGTTTTACCTGGAATCTGCTGTAGCCACTCTCACAGTTTGGGGGTCACAGCCCCCAGTGCTCCGATTACCACTGGCACCACTGTTGCTGTGACTTTCCACATCTTTTCTAGCTCCTCTTTCAGCCCTTGGTATTTCTCAAGCTTCTTGTGTTCCTTCTTCTTGTTGTTGCTGTCGCTTGGGATTGCCACATCTATCACTACTGCCTTCTTCTGCTGTTTGTCGATCAACACGATGTCTGGTTGGTTAGCCATCACCAGTTTGTCAGTCTGGATCTTGAAGTCCCACGGGATCTTAGCTCGGTCATTCTCAACTACCTTAGGAGGTGTCTTCCATTTTGACCTTGGGACTTCCAGCCCGTACTCGTGGCAGATGTTCCTGTACACTATGACAGCTACCTGGTTATGGCGTTCCATGTACGCACTTCCTGCCTGCTCTTGTGCCACCATGATTAGTGCGTCTGTGCTGTCCTTCAGTCCAGCCTTTTCCAGCCACTGGTAGTTGCCACTTCTTCTATTTGTCTGTGGTACGCGCCGTGTATATATATATATATATATACACACACACAAACACACTTTTGCCCCCATTCATCATGAGCTGAACTCAAAGATGTAAGACTTTCTCTATGTACACAAAAGGCCTATTTCTCTCAAATATTGAATATTGTTCACAAATCTGTCAAAATCTGTCTTAGTGAGCACTTCTCCTTTGCCAAGATATCAAGATGCTGATCAGACAGCATGGGTATTGCACAGATGTGCCTTAGGCTGGCCACAATATAAGGCCACGGCCACTTGAAAATGTGCAGTTCCATCACACAGCACAATGCCAGAGATGTCGCAAGTTTTAAGGAAGCATGCAGTTGTCTGTGAATTGAATGTTAATTTCTCTAAGCTGTCTCCAAAGGCGTGTTAGAGAATTTGGCAGTACATCCAACCGCTACAACAGCCCAGGACCTCCACATCCAGCATTTTCCCCACCAAGATCGTCTGAGACCAGCCACCCGGACCGCTGCTGCAACATCGGTTTGCATAACCAAAGAATTTCAGCACAAACTGTCAGGAACCGTCTCAGGGAAGCTCATCTGCATGCTCGTCGTCCTCATCAGGGTCTCGACCTGACTGCAGCTTCGCATAGCCATTGAAGAGGAGTGGACCAACACACAGGCCATAATCAACAACCTGATCAACTTTATGCAAAAGAGATATGTTGCACTGCGTGAGGCACCCATCTTGATATGCCACACCTGTGAGGTGGATGGATTATCTTGCCAAAGGAAGAAGTGCTCACTAACACAGATTTGGACAGATTTGAACATTCCAGGTATTTAACACTCCTAGGAGTTGAAAAATAATTTAAATGGAGGGTAAAAAGAGGTCTAAAGCTTTATACTTTTCCTACTCTACCCTCCCAAATCCCAGATAAGTCTATTTGCATTTTTGTTATTGGAGTTTTAAGATTTTAAAGAGGACAAACTGGGAGTCACACTTATCTGGAATCTGACCCCAAATGACATACAACATACTGTACGAGTCTGAATGTCTGTGAGTACTGAGTCTGAACGAGAATTTTTAATTTGGTGTAATAACAATATTTTATAGTAATTTCTGTATTTTCTCACATCATTATTAATAGTAATATTATTATTAAATATTTGTTGGCAAATGTAAGGGAACACTTTTTAATAAGGTCAGAAGAAAAAAGAAAAAAGGTTGATTTTGCAATTTGTTTTGCACATACAGTATTTGGGTCTGTAGGACCTCAAACAATGAGGACGGAAAGCCAGTGTCAACGAAACAATAATCAGTCCTGATCATCCTGATTAAGTCCTGCATTGAAAAACAGTGCCTTAAGGTTTCTGTGAGACATCAGCTTTCATTTTTAACCTGGTTCCCAAAAACATCCATAAGGCAAATATTTTCCACTGATGTATCCTCAGAGACTGTCACTCCTTCATTGCTGCTTTCATTCATCATTTTCATTGTCCTCTTTCCATATTTCAATAGGGAGTGTTCCTTGTAAAAACCATGAAATACCAATACATATTTAATTCATTTTTCCAGAGCAAACCTTTTCTGTGTGGGTGTGTTGTGTACACTGTGCTCGATGGACGTGTCCCTGATTTTCCGGTGAGCTGCGTTGCACCTGGTAGGGCAGGACAGCCTTTTGTTTGTAATGCTAATTTAGATTGGTGACCTCAGGGTACTCTCAGCTCCACTCAACTTTAACCTGATCAGAGGTCCAACATGCAAAAATAACTGAAAACATCTGACGGTGAAAGGCCTTTTGACCAACCGGCATTCCTCTTCATTAAACCCTGTATCCAACAACCATACTGAAAATACACCATTTTCTTTTGTTTTTGTATGTACATACATAAAATGAACCATTTAGCTAGTATGGTCAAATAGTTTTAGATAGTTTAAGGCCAGTGAGGTTTCCCTTTTTCCATTTTTAAACATACTCAACATCCACCAAATTAGCCGGTGGCCAAGGTTGTGCCCATGCAGACTTGCCGAAAGGAAATCAATCCAGCCAGACTGAAACTTAATAATGTACTTCCTGATATTAGATATGGAGGGGTGTTAAGAGGGAGGCCCTGTAGGTGCAGAGGTTCATTTACTGAAGAAAATGCTTATAGGAGCACCTTTCAGTTGTTTTGCTTTCATGCAAATGTGTGTGTGGTGTGTTTCAGGTAGATCAGATTCAGCCTGATCCCTGTTTTCTTACACAAAATTCCCTTAGTTCCCTGTTTTTATGGATATCTTAGTTTCAGAGCCACATTATCGCACTATCCCTTATTTTATCTGCTTATTCATCATTTTCCAGGGAAGGCTCAAGCCCCAGAGACACAATAAACACTCATGTGTTAACACGTATCCGGTGTAACATTACATAAGCAACATGCTTCTTGCAGCCTGGCTCTCATTATGCAAATACATGTGACTTGTTTTTTACGCAAAGTGATTTGCAAACACTCGTCGATGTGCATGTCCAGAGATGATTCCTCGACTGCAGTGGAAAATACAGACGCTAAGTCATAAGAGGGTCTGCTTCAGTCAAAAAATAGCTTTGGGAGAATTCCCTGCAGGACAGGTCATCTAATTTGGGACAGATTGGGTTGCCTCTTGTTGCAATGAAAGGCATTTGCATGCAAAGCGCATGGCTCCTGTACAACTAGTATAGCAGAAACACACAAAGCCTTGACCCAAAGGTTGAGAAACTCTGGATTACAGGAAAAGAGAAGAAAAACATGCTGGAAAAAAACAAATGTGTTTGTCTCCCAGTGAATTTTTCGCTTGGGATGCTTAGACTACACTCAAGTTGTTTTTATATTGAGCCATTGTTGTTTCTATATCTTGGTACATATACGGCAACCCTAAATAATTCAACATCAAACCATTTTCGAGGGTTCATTATAAATAGACGTAACCCTCTGGGCTCATTCCAAGGAACTCCTGTATTTCTGTAAACTTTGAGGTTGTTTAGCATTGAAAAGGTTGTTTTAGATCATAGAATACGTTTCTATTTGATTAACCATTAATGATCATGACCACGATAACAATCACACACACATATAGAGGCAAATCAATTTATATTAATAAATTAATTTAATGCATGTAAAGAAAACTTAGATTAAACATTCTCAACAATTCTGAAAACAAATATATTTTTCATACAAACAAAATTGCCAAATATTAGTCGGTTCCAGCTTCTCTACTAGGCGGATTTGCCGCTCTTTTTCTCAGCTTCTCTGACAGCAGTCGGCCTGCCTTGAAAAATGGTTGTTGGTGTGGTATAGATGAATTTCGGTTGACAGCAGTACATGATTGAGCATATTTCTACTGTGGAATGTTTGTGAAATTTCTGGTTTGGGAGTGAAATAATTAAACTGTTTAAATCTTGTTCATACAGGAACTTCATCTTGTCTGCTAGTTTCTGCGGTCAAGAAACACGGTGACACACAAGCTCTGAAGGAAAGGCATCAGGGCTAAATCTGCACCACATTCTATATTTATTACAGTTTTGTCACACTCTGTCTAACAGCCATGTTGCCAGGTCTTTGTTTACACAGCACTGGTGTATGTTCTTAAGGAGTATCAGCTTTCACATGTAATGTTAATAAAATTAGCATTAGCATCATCTAGTCTGCTTTGTTGAAATAAAATATATTTGACAAAAAGAGGGAGAGGCCATAGTCCTGGCGCTGTTTCTACATCACTACACCATTTGTTGCTTGATGATCCACCTAGTTTATTTAGGTTCTGTGAATATTACACAACAAAGAGCTTGCCTTTAAATTTGACAATTAGCTTTGGTTAAAAGATTAACCACTGTAATATTAATGGTACTTAACTAGCTAACAGTTTGCCCAAACAGGAAAAAATCATCTCAGGTTGATAGCAGTCTGTTTTTATTTAAACACCTCTCTTGCATTAACTATCTGTTTCTATAGCACAATGCCAGAAAATGTAAGTTAAACGTCAGTTGCAAGTAAAGAAAAACAATATAAAATGTTGTGTACTGCACAAATCTCATATTATAAATCGAATTACTTATCAAACCTTTTTATGAGAGACTTGAGGCTACAATCAAACAACTAAAAGATACGTTTGATTTTACAGGGTCTTGACAAAATTAGGAGACGTCGTTATAATATAGCCTAGTACAATAAAACCTATGGCTGAGCATTTAGCTGTTAATGGCAGCTGTTGGGCTCAGTCAGTGGAAACAAGAGGGTCGCCGGTTTGAGTCCAGCACGGACCACTGCCAAAGGTGCCCTTGAGCAAGGTCCTGAAACTGTAACTGCTCTGAACAGTGGCTCCCCACTGGTCCTAATTAGGATGGGTTAAATGCAGAGAACAGATTTCCCCTTGGTGTGTCAATCACCAACAAAAAACAGGTTGTTTTGCCCTGGGTTCATGCTGGCTATGTGGATTATATTTACATTAAAACTATGTTTTATGATGTCTGATTTAATTTAGTCTATTCTGGGTTTCATTACCAAACTGACATTATGTCAGAAGCTCTATGTAACAGAAATAGGACGCTTTCGGGCCTGTGGGCACAGAATTTGATTGTTCCTCCTACCACCACTTTTGAACACAAAATGGGGAAATGCTGATGCCCATTATAGACTTGTGGTTTTTCCTCACTTAATGAGGGCACTCAAATCCCAAATCCTGTCTGTGCCACTGTTCCCCTGTTTTTCTGAGGCAGGCTCTATCCTTAATTGCCTTTCTAGTCGCTCTCCTGTGTGTGTCATACACAGCCCTGTAGTTATGGTATAAAGACATAAACAATGCTGTTTGTGCTGCACTTGTGCTTTGATCACTGCCCACAGACCATAATTTAATAGCCGGATTTCATAATCACATAATTACATTAATCCACTGTAAAGTTGTTTGGTGGCCCGTGGACTTTAGGCTGCACAGCGAGCTGGTGAGAGGAAATACAGGACATTATGCAATGTGACACAGAGTTTCTTCTTGTATCATTCTGTGGGAACGCACATGCAACAGCCATGTCATGTGACTCATTTTGGTGCATGCTGTAGTTTATTAGGCCAGCCTCAAGACTGTCCACGGCAAAAAGTCACACTTATGTGTGAAATGTTGGGACATATGCTGAGAGTTAGGTGACAAGATCGATACACTCCGCTACATGGATGCTAAATATAAAGCTACCAGCTGCCAGTTAGCTGAGCTTAGCTTAGCATAAAGACTGGAGGAATTAGCTAGCCCGGCTCTGTTCACAGGAAACAAAATCTTCCCACCAGCACCTCTTAAGCTCACTAATTAACATGTTATATCTTATTAGTTACAAAAACTGTGGTTTATAATGACTATTTCTGACCAAGAAATAGTTTTTGTACAGATTAAACAAATGAAATACATACATTCTGTACTTTATTTAGCTTACAGATATGAGTGTGTGCAGCCACAATAGGCATATCGTAAAGACTAACAAATATGATATTGTTGGATATGGATAATACATTCAATTTCAGACAAAGAAAAGTTCTCTTGCACGTTGGCACCTCAGCAGCAGCATCAAAACAGCAATTCAATCCATGCGGCTGCCTGCCTCATACTCTGCTATTTCCCACATTTGAGTGAATCTCAGCAGTAAACAAGTCCTCAGTGGGGAGACTGAGAAACCCACTGCTAAGAATCTGCATGGGTTTCAGGATAAGAATCTACTGCCAAGCACCGTTATGTCTGGAATTTGCTGATGAACAGTTTTGCCGGCTCCAAGTCTCCCTCTTCCTTCTTTTAACTTGTCTTTCCACTTAACTCTCAACTCTTCCTTACATTCATCACCCCTGTATCCACATTTCCTTCCTCTATTTCTCTCTTAAAATCTCTTCCCAGCCCTCCCTCTTCTGCAAACTATCTCCATTGTCCTCTTCCTTCCATGTTTTCTCTCTCCTCAGACCCCTCTTTCAGTGTCTTGTCCTCACCCTTTCCTCTTTTAAAATATAATATAATATGCAGATAATATAATATAAAATTCAAAATAAAACAACATTGCTGTGTCCGACCAGAAATGAAAATTCCAACAGCATTCTAGCACAGCTTAACATTCTCTTGGGTTTGGATCTCCCCACTTCCTTTTCCCTTCCTTCCCCCAACCCTCTCCCACATACTCCTTGCTGCTTTTTCTGTGGTTTCATTCCTTCTTTGTACTGTAAAAAAAGTCAAGTCAAGTCAAGTTCAATGATGAAAACACTGACATCCCTGCAATTGGTACATATTGCCACAATTCTGACACTTGAGTCTTTGCACGGTAGAAAACCTTATATTGTTTTTGAAAGCACCATTGCTTTATTTAACTTGAGAAAATCTCAACTAATAGACATTTGTGCAGTAAACCTGAAAAGCTGTCATCGTTGTATACCAGCTGCAGCTCCCTGCACTTTGTCATTGTCTATTTTTGCTTGCAGCTAATATATACTGAGAAATGAGATCATATTGCACTAAGCATTGCACTGCTTCACTGGTTACAATTAGTGTTGTAGTACTTGAGACCAGTCTTGGTTTTAAGACCTGTCTTAAGACCACTTTTCGATGGTCTTGGTCTCATCTAGCACTCAACCGCATTTGCACTCGGTCTCTCGGACATTGAGGACTCAGGATTTTATTTGAAGACCAGTCAGGACCGTAACTTTGGGATCAATAAATTGATTTTGCATTGTCTGATTTATTTGTTAACATCGTAACTTCGATTGGAAGTAAAACACATTGCTTCAAATGCAACCAATAACCCTGATTAAACATGTGTTGTTACCGTTAACGTCACCCCGGTACATTTCAAACTTACTAACTCCATGTGTGCAGATGCTGACTTTCTGGCTGTCCCACAGAGCTGACTAAACCTCTACTGTTAGCCTGTGATTTTAGAATAACTGGCCATTGACAATCAGGTTGGGACATTTAACAGACATTTAATCATCGCCCCCCAAAAAATCAGCTTCATAAGCACTAATGGATTTTTTTATTACCAATATTGTTTTATTTTATAGACTTCTATTTATTCTATCCTCCAGAGTTTATAGTTTGTGTTCATTTGATGCATCGATGCTCCTGTTTTATTGGTGTACTTTATAGTCCTCTATAGTGTCATGTTTTAAATCTACAAAGCACTTTGTGATTTTGGAAAAAGTGTTTTATTTTGATTAGTTATGGCAGTAGCAGCAGTAGTAGCAGAGTGTAGTTTGTAGTATGTTGAAGAGGTGTTATTATGAGATTTTGGTTATTTGAATTCTACATTCGTGGGGTAAAATATAGTATAGCAAATACATGGGATAACAAGAATATAGCAGCTCTGCAAGCCTTTACTTATGTACGGGAGACCGTGGATGGTTGTAACACAGGTCAGTTGTAACACGTCCAATTTCTCCAATCAGGAACAAATTACAGATCACCCGATTCCCTCTGCACATGCTCAGTTTAGTCCTTATTCCACATGTGAAAAAGTAGCACCCTCTGGCAGGCACAGCTCATTTTAGAAGGAAAAATCATCCAAAATATTTTTATATGATTAAAATTACAGGTGAGAGAACTTGCGTTACCACTGTGACAGTGCAAGACAAACAAGAACAACCATACACACTAATATTCAGTTGGTGCACATTGGCACATTTTGTAAAATTGTATTAAAATGTTTGCTACTGTGACACTACTATGACTGACAGTAATTAATGTTAAACTAATAATATACACCAGTTATGTTAAAAATCCATTTAAGTGTTGAAAACCTTTCAATATCAAGTTTTTCTCATACTCCTTACTCTTCATTATTTAATATTACATTTAACAACAAGATATGTTACAACTAACCCAGACTATGGGGTGAATTCTAACATTTCTCCTTGTGTTAGAGACTGACCATTCACTCTCTGTCTGTGTTGCAGAGATAACAGCTACACCATTATATCAGACAAAGACATATGTTGAATGCTCTGATTTAAAAGATACAGACAGAAATGTCAGAAATGTTACAACCACCCTCGGTCTCCACAACCATGGTGCTTTGACATCAGCATGCTAAGATGCTCACAGTGACAATTCTAATAATCCATATGGTAGATGTAGAGAAATATCACAGGATAATCACCAAAGCGAGGACTTATCCTCTGTACACCATGAATATATGAACCAAATTTTATATTCATTGTAAAGTAAAATCCATAAATTTCAACCTCAGGAGAGTATGAATGTCTGTACTAAATTTCATTGCAATCCATTCAATAGTTGTTGAGATATTTCAGTCAGTCAGTCCTCCCAATGCGCTCAGGATGCTGTTAGCCTACTGGGACAATGCACTTACATAACAAATCCTTCTCTGTAATCCCAGCCTGTAAAGCCCCTCCCACCCTTGCCCCACACTCCTGTCTTTCTCTTGCAATCCCTCTCCGCATTCTGATGCTGGCAGTGGGTGGGTGGGTGGCTGGGGGGTGACTCCCTTATATCCAGATTACTATGGAGAAGCGACATGACCTCTTAATCTTAATCTCACCCAGTTACATGTATGCTCAGTATCAAGACTGAATCACATGGCTTCATTCTCAACTGCACAGCGTCTGTTTTTTTGTTAGGAAGAGTTTGGAAACTATGACAGGTGATTGCTTTTTCTAACCTGCTATTAAATATTATGATAGTTATCAAAATGATCTTATTTTGGGGGATTTTTTCACATTCAGTTTTTTGTTGTCATTTGCTATTTAAATTTCTTAAAATAGATGATATGTGTCATTAAATGACACAAGAATGAAAAACTTTTTGAATGCACACTAGTGAAATGTCAATGAAGATTTTCATGGGAGTTTAGAAAATATGTAAAGGCACTCATCTCAAGGTAAAAAGGCTTGTTTCTGAAGAGCCATTCATAGTTTTTCCACATCATGTTAAAGCTTTTTGGTTTATATACGTGCATTTTCTATTCAATTACAAGACAACACTGAAACAATGGGACATTCATTTATGAACATACTGACTATGAATTGTAAAAGTAAAAGCAAAATGAAGTGAAACTAAAGTGAAACGTAAACAGCATTGCACTGCTGACTGCCAACAGTGATTCTCGGGTGATAATAAGTGTGCGTGGGCCTGCTGGTGTGATTGGTGTGTTTTTATTATTTGTGAATTAATTGATCATCATATTGGGTAAAACATATTATAACGACATGAAAGTAGCAAATTAACTGAAAGGCAGGAATTCATGCATTTAAAAATAAATATTATTTAAAAAAAATAATATTTTATGATTTTCATTTTGGACCAATTTGTACAATCTGCGATTCGTGCAGAGCGCGCTCCCGTGACAAACTTCAACAACTGTGCGCGCTCTGGAGCGGCTGGTACTTAACGCCTGGCGTCTCGTCTCTGCTGGAGGAGCAGTGCGAATGTGGAGGCTATACCGTGCTAACGAATGAAATACGAGAAAGAGGGACCCTGTGTCTATCACCTCGTCATACATTCACCCATTTATCTGCAGTGAACTGAAGGATATTTCGTCCGAGGTAAGCGGGTGAGCCGTGGCGAGCGAAACATCGGATTTTCGAGTGTAACGTTAGTGTGTGTTGGGGGGGAAACAACAGCCCCGCTGTAGCATACGTTAGCCCCTTCATTAGCGCGGAGCTAATGTTGGCTGTTAGCTAGCTATGCCTGGCAGAAAGCTGAGTTGCCGTGTCGGTAGCTTGTTTGTTGTCTCGGCGTTTTAAAACGCATGCTTGTCTGCCTTGTGCAGTCGATTGGCACGCCTGGTGAGCAAACACTGTTGTGAACGTCCACTGAACTGTGAATGAGAAACGTTAAGGTGTCGGTCTCTTAGCTTGTTCACACACTTGCTAAGCTACCAAGTCACCGAATAAGCTAGCTAGTATGCTACGGAGCACTGCTTTACGGCAAGACAAGGCCTTGTATGTCTATAACAGTTAATGCTAGCCAGGCTTCGCCGTTGTCTGCCTTGCCAGACAAGGCCATTTTGCTTTGAAAGCAGGGTAGTTCAGGTCAACAAAACCCATCATGACATTGTTTTGGGTGGCAGCGTTAATGTCATAACCTGGGTTGGTGATGGCTGTGGAGGAAGTGATGACTAGTGTTTACTAAAAGTAACTGTTAACGAGTGTGGGCGCTGACAGAGATCCACCGTGACTGTGTGTGTGTGTGTGTCTGACCTGTCTTAAACGGGAGGACGAGTGAATGTCATCTTTTAGTTGTTGTTGTTGTCCCTTAGATGGCTCAGATCTGCTTTATGAACGACACGCGTTCACCTCTGTTTGCATTGCGAGTGCAGTTGATCGTGTTATTATTGTTAACGTGGACACCTGTCGAGGTGCTGAGCTCTGCTGTCAGAAACAAAACTCTAATGGTATCACAATATGGCCTTTATGATTACGTTACTTCAGTCAAGAATTGAAGCCTCAGTTGTGACCTCTTTTGTTTGTTCTGTGTGTTAAGGTGTCTGCTCAGGTTGAGGTTGGATGGGTCTGTGATGGGATTTACGTGAGGTCACCAAATTTTCTGAACTGAAAAGACTGACATGGTGGACAGTATGTTGTCCAGTGCTAACATGAGCAACGTCAGTTTACTAAGTTTTTCATGTGGAGGAGAGTACGCTGTCGTCATCAATGCAAAAGCTTCAGCTTCTAACACGAATGGCACAAACTGGGGCTACATGTTAGGTTTGCTTCAAAAACTCTTGTCATTGGCCTGCACCCTGCGACCATGAGATTTAGTTGCGATTATAGAATGAAAAGTGTTTTTGTTTTGCCTTAAAGGTTTCACAGCCTTTACACTTTTTTTACTGTGCGATTGTGTTAAAGTAGTATAGGACATGCCTGTTTGCAAATGAGCAGAAATGACTATGTATGAATGACTATGTAAAATAGTATTGTGTTATGTGCAAGAAGGAGATGTGGTCTACGCTGACCAAGCTAGAGTACTAATGTAGATGTGTGTTCTGCTCTCTGTCTGTAACTCCTTAATGGAAACATACACAAATGCTGGTTAACGTAACTTATAGCATAGTTAGCATAGCAAGTTAATTGATAAAGGTTGAAGTTGTCCAGGCCAAACAGGTGTAACAAAACTAACAGGCAAGTCGGGTATGTCGTTAAGTCAGTCTGCTCATGCCCTCACAGTTTGAGGTGAGGTCTGATCAGCTAACATAAGCAAAACACACACATACAATCCATGGCAAGAAACATGGTCTCTTGATGTTTTTACTGACTGTTGTCAATACAGTGTTGGTTGTCTGGAGATGTACTTGCTTTGACCCTATGGTTTTCTGTAGCTTTTAAAGAGGTTTAGTCGGCAATGTAGCTGGTTTTCGTATGTGGATGGATGTTGATACATGCCAAGATGACAGGGATTTATGTAATGGATAGGAAAGATTCATCCTCATGAATGCTCTGTACCTTTTTTATATATTGTTAAAATGGTTTGCTTTTTCATATTTTGATTAGTTGGACGTTTGCTCAGCTGTAGTGGCACAAACTCAGGGTTATAACTAATTGCAAAGATTGTGGTTTGACATCATTGTGTGTTTGCACACAACAGCAGGGAAAACGATACATTGAATTTCTTTTCGGTCATGTAGAAAATATGTAAATGCTTTTGCAGGGGTGCACAGGCCACAGTGTGACCAAAGTAATTCAAACTTGGACTACAACCAACAATTATTATCAATAAATCTGCTGATTATCTTCTTGATTAATCAAGATTGGTTGGATTAGTGGATAGCACTGTGGTCTGGCTGCAAGAAGGTCCTGGGTTTGAACCCCAGTCGTCCCAAGCCTTTCTGCATGGAGTTTGCATGTTTTCCCTGACTGTCAGTCCCAAACCCAAAGATATCAGATTTAATATCAGAAATGACAAAGACAAGCTGCAAACCCTCCTTCATAATGAAACAAAGTGCTATTCAATACATAAAAACAGATTACATTTTCTGTCGACTGACAAATTTAAATAGTGCACACATGTAGAAACGTATGCCAACTGTTTGTGTTTCTATGTAGAGCTCATGAGCCTGGTGTCTGTGGTCTGCTTTAGGAGTCATACCAACATAACTGCTAATATTGTTTTTATCATTTAACCAAGGCACAATATGGTCACAGTTGCATAGTACTTGCACATTTATCAGCAGTGTGCTGTAGTTTTTATAAATTCTTGGATATGGGCAAAATTTCATGTTGAAAACGAGGAGGGAGCGAGTTTGGCAGAGTTGGCCAATGTGTTTGTGAGAGGGGGAAGGCCCATGAGCGATTAGTCAACTGTGTCGGCAGTATTGACACTCGTGTGGCATCAACTCATCGTCCATAGAAGTAAGCCATGGCGAAACGGACAATTGACAAATGTTTTCCATCTGCTGCTCCTCCTGTACCAGAGCCAGGCCCTCACAGCAGGAAACTGCAGAGGTTGACGAGTAAAGAGTCAGAAGATGCTGTCGCAAAAAACACTCTTTCTGACAGGAATGGCTGAGGGAGTTTACACGGCTTAGATTTAACTGTAACGACAGTAATACTTTGTTTACATTTCTGAATGTGCACTTGTGAAGCACCGTCCAATTGTAATGTGACTAAAATAAAAACAGCAGATTGTAGTTTCTGGATTTATTACCAGCGCATGTATCAGTAATACAGTTAAAATGGGGAAATGTGCATTGCAGGTCACTTCAAGGTGTGTGTGTGTGTGTGTGTGTGTGTGTGTGTGTATAAGTTGTCTGCCTGTACCCCTAAATTTTAATTAGGCGCTACAGTGCTCCTAGTAAAAAATGTTTTAAAAGTTAGTCAGTTCCAATTCTACTTGAAGCGATAATCAGTGAACTGTCAAATGTAACTGAATGTTTCCTTTCCCCTTAATTTATATAAATATTACACTCTTATAAGGACTGATTGGTTATCTGTTAGCTGTTTCTGATGTGCTACGACTCAGAAAAATATTCGCACCATGATGTAGTAAATGCAAGGGTAAATGCTTTTAACATGTTGGAGCTGCTTCCTCCCTTGCATTTTGCTGTGGTGGTGTCTTTTTTTTAGTGAAGCAAAGCCAAACTTTTGAGCGTTTGCTGCGTTCCACTATAGTCCATGAATATAAACACAAGTTCTCTCTTCTCCCATGCTTTGTTGACTTGCTGCACGTGTCTTAACGAATCCACAGTTCCATACCGTGTGTTACAGTTAAGGTTGTCTTGATCAGGTTGTTTGCCCTCGAATCCGAGTCACTTGATTTTGAGTATCTACCGATACCGAGTCCCGATCCAATATTTCTATAATACTTTTTTTTTTAAAAGAATAAAGAAGAGCAAAAAAACAGATCCAGGATGTTCCTTATTTTTTATTGCGTTCTGTGACATCATGCACATAACCTCTATAGCATCTCTGCAACAAAGTGATGTCATGCCGCAAGCTTTGCTGTTTCTGTGTGGGGTCTAACTCTGTGCCACCGTATAGTTAAAAAATAATGAATATATATATATATATATACATTTATATCCAAGTCCTGATCGAGAGGAAACGTCCGATTCCGATCGAGTCTGAAACAACGTGATCGGGCCCGATTGCCGATCTCGTGATCGGATCTGGACATCCCTAGTTACAGTATACTGTTCTATATTGTGTATGCTGATATTTGAGGTTGCAGTAGTGCATGCTTGCACTGATGGTTCAGACACCTGCCACATCAACCCTACAGGTTATCAGTTCTTAGCTTTGTGCCTTATCTCTCCTTTATACAGAAGAAATTGAGGCTGGTTATGTGATTAGTAGCTATGCTAAGGGCAATTAAACTGATTTTTAGGATTTTTGAGAGGTTGTTGACCAGTCACTCCCAAAAAGACAAATTTTTAAGCGTATATACACAGTACAGTATCTGTTTTGTATAATAAACATTTCAGAGCAGTATTCTTGTCAATTTAAAGGGCACAGAGAGCAAAAAAATATTTAGACTCATTTATTTATTTCCTTTGTTTTGAATATAGGACCGATGGCAGATGACTTGCCTGACTCACTTACAATTTCTTTTTTTTTTTGTCAGTTTTTTCCCACAACTCTGCTCAAAGTAGGTTTTTTATATTGTTTTTTTGCTTTTAAAACTAACAAATAACACTACGTAAATGAGTGTAGGTGGTTTTATCCCATTAACATTTTTTGGTAGGCTACTTCTGTGGAACAAGTCCTAAGCCTTCATTCAATTTTCAATTTTATTTACATAGCGCCATATAAGCAGAAGTTATCTCATTGCACTTCTTAGAGCATGTCTAGACTGTACTGTTTGTAATATTATTTACAGAAAACAAACAATTCCCATTGTGATGAGCACTCGGCGACAGCAGCAATAAAAATACTCCCTTAACAGGTAGAAATCTGAGCAGATGCTAGACTCAGGGTGGGCAGCCTTCTTCCCCGACTGGTTCAGAAAAGAGAGGGAGGGTGAGCACATAGAGATGAAAAATAATAGTTATGGTAGTGGTTATACTACAGATATCAACTAATAGTAATAATGATAGCAATAATAATTTTAAGACTAACAATAATAATCATTGTAGCAGCGAGTGTCGAGTAGGAACATGGGGGCAGCCTTAACCATAGATCCAGACTCTGCAGCTCTGCAGGCAGAAACGCCTGCAGGAAGCCACTGAAGGAGAGAGAGGAGAGAGAAGAAAGCACAAAATTACAGGAGAGTGAAGAAGTCTAGTTAGTAACATGCAGTAATGGGATAAGAGAGCCCACAGGTGGAGAGGAGCAGAGAGAAGCTCAGTGCACCACTTCTGGCATTCCAGGCCTTTAGCAGCATAGCTAACCTGAGCTATGTTAGCTAATAGCTAGAAGCCCATAACATTTGTTCCCCAAAATGTTGTTGGCAAGTTAGTTATTTTAACGCACATTACGTACTCCTGCTAACTTAAGCCCACTTACTCACTCTCCAGCCCAAAGGCAAATGCCCTGGTCTGGTGATGGGTATATTTTTATCAAATCAGCCGCTTACGGTAGCAGATAGTTCACTTGAGACGAGAGAGAGGTTCATCAATCCTGTCTTCATCGTCTGCCTCAGCTTACAGCAGGTGCTGCTGGCTTTGCCCATTTGAGAATAGTGCTAACAAACTTTGCACTAGCATGATCATGTATATGAGCGCCATTGATGAAGGAAATGATATGGAACAAAGGCAGAACACAGGCTCACCAACAGTAAAAGGCTTCACAGTTAGACTTGCTTACAGTCCCACCATCATCCCAAATGTCAAATCTGATGAATGTGTTTCCACCACAGACTGTGTACAAGAAATGGACGTAGTCATGGTGACGTCACCCGTTGGTTTGTGGACTGCCGTTTTGAAGCCTCGAGTTTGGCTGATAGGGCGCCGCCATGTCGAGTTTCTGCAACCAGGAAGTGCCTGGAAGTGATGATATGGCGGAGCTAACGGCTGTGTGCGGAGTAGCTAGCTTGCTTAGCTAGGTGCAACTGTAACTTACTTTAACTGTCATTTTAAGAGGCTGATAAGTTTGACCATAAACTCATCAGGAAAGTGTTTACTGAGGTAATTATTCAGCTGAGGAGTAGGGTCATTTTCTCATTATTTCTTTTTGCAACCAGAAGAGTCGGCCCCTGCTGGATTTTCAATAGAATGCAGGTTTCAGGGACTTCAGCATCAGCTTCATATTGTAGACAGGAAGCTTCCCGCTTGGTTACGACCCTGGCTCGTCGGGAGTAGGAAAGGGGGCTGCGGGAACCTGTACAATCATTTTTCAAAACCTGTAACTGGTTGAAGTCAATTGCAATTTCTCAGAAAAAGACAGGAATCCGTCTAATTATACAGACAGTAAACATATGTTATTAAGAGTGACCAGTTAAATATATTGAGGTTTGAAAGCTAGGAATTTAAGCCTTTACTATTTTCTCTGAGATAACGTCTCAGAGGCAGCTGGTTCCAGAAGTGTTTTTCCCTGTTCTGTCATTTACATTTTATTAATTTATTATCCTTAATGTTACTCAACACAGAAACACTGGACTTATATAACGACCCTATAGGTTTATGTCATGACCCCCAATTTAAATAGTTTCAACTTTGTTTCTGAAAGATCCTGTTTTTTTATTTTGGCGTTGTGGACTGGTCTAACTACTAGAATTGAAGAGGTTGGTCAGAGTCAGTGCGGCAGCAAATTCAGAACTCTTCGTAACAGTTTTTCTCAACACCTTCCCAAACGCTGTTAACAGTGCACATCACAGAATTTTAAACTCAGTGATTGGTTGTTTCTTGCTGAAATGCACCCTTTGGAGTCATAGTTAATGTATACTTTGAAGAGTTTAATGCATATCCAAGCTATTGAAACTGAACGACATAGCATTGTTTATGAGAAAAATCAATAAGACTCTTACTGTGGTGGCACCCAAAATAAATCCTCCCACTTTGCAAATCTAAAGCTTTCAGGCGATATTTAATCTTATCAGTGTGTGTGTGTGTGTTTGTGTGTGTGTGTGTGTGTGTGTGTGTGTGAGCGTGCTCGCGCGTTGTCATTATCTAGCTTTACAGCAGACCTTAGCTTCTTTTTCTTTTTTGACTGTCGTGGCGAATTTAAACAGCACATGGCCATCGAACAGAGCTCAGCTCATCCTCACAAGAATGACAGCTGTTCCTGCCGGCCTCACGCAGGAGAGGCGTGCGCGTGTGTGTGAGACAGTCGGAGAGTGATTCATTGGCTCTGTAACAGTGAGGTAATTCTAGATCTGTTACTAATGCCAAAGGGAGTCCCTGCTTACTTTACCACTCTCTTTGTGTGTATGTGTGTACGCGTGCATGCATGATACACAGCTATGCAGCGTGCTAAAACACAAGACATTAGGCTTTGTGTGTCTGCCGGGGGGGGGCTGATATTCCTGCTCTGTGTGGCTTCTCCATAGTAACAAGCTGCAGTTGTTTTTCCTGCTCTGGCAAAGAAGTGACTGCCAAAATAAAAAGTTACAACATTACCCCCCAAAAGGAAATGTTTGTTGTTTTTATTTCATTCAAGGACTGCATTTTGAGTCGGGGCTGGCTGCTACACAAGTTCCCAGTGATGTTCCAACCCGTAGCTAACAGAGTATCCTTACTTTGAATACAGTGTTGCACTCTATAATGATCCAACTTATTTTATTTTAAATCTAAAAAGGCAATAAAACAGCTACTGGACATGGAGTAGTACAAAAAGTGTAACGTAAGAGAGGGACAGCAGAGTACAGCGAAGAAAGCAGGTCTGTTCCTCTGAAGACTTCAGTCAACAACCAAGGCGTAATGTATAGTTGATCCTTCACCCCGTCTACTCATTGACATTAGAAACATGCGTTTATTAAACTTGTCTTTTTTACAGTGGATTTCCTTGAACTTGATTAAACTAAAAAACAATTGATGATGATGATAATCATCTTGTCAATCATAATGTCACAGGACCCAAGGACGCTTTACACATAGATACAAAAGTCATTCATTATTGAATACCTGGGTAAAGAGCTGGATTTTTAGTAGATTTGTGAAAGTGTCCAGACAGGGAGCATTTCAGATCTCTGTGGGGATGAGTTCCAGTGGGTGGGGGCTGTGACGCCGAAGACTGTCCCCAAAAGTCCAGAGTCTGGTGTGGGGGACAGAGAGCAAGCCCTTGTATAGGGGAGATGTTAGCTAGAGCTAACAGCCTTCACTTTTCCAGCAGTTGGAGAAACTACAGACTTGTATTAACAGAAGCACAGTGACTTACACTGCACGTTTACTACCAGGCACAAAATTTACTGCTAATATATTTACTCCGCTAACTTTCACTGTCACGTTCTGCCGCTCTCTAAGAGCTGCCAAGCGCTGTCACTGTGCAAGCATGGTGACAAAAAAATCATTACTATATATTACATAGATATTAATGATTATGTGACATTTTAGTGCAGTAGTTATTCTTTTCACAGCGGTGGAGTGTCGAATACAAGGGGGAGCACTGGTCTCTCTGTTGTGCGTGCGCTCCACAGACAGTCCGGGCGCTGCTCTTCCATGAGTTCCGCCTTTTGGGTTCCGTCAACATTACGTTTTCAATTAACACTTAATCGATTTTTAGGCATTTGTTAATCTAGCCAGAATCTTTTACGTCTGCATCGCGATGCATCTAAGAATCGATTATTTCCCTCACCCTTAATGCACGTGTATTACGCACAGCTCTGTTCCTTGAAGAAGTTCAGCACCTGAGCACAATGTAACAGCACCTTTTGCTTAGTAGAATAAGGAGAGGGAGCCAGCCAACTGAGTTTTATGGTGCACACAGTATAAAGTGAAAATCATTAGAAGCCCATTGACAGTAATGATCATATGAAATTTTTGTAGCAGTGCTTCTAATTCCGCTGCAGCGGTTCATCACTCCTGAATGAATAAAAGGGAAACGCTGCAGACACCAGCATATACCGTGTGCCCCAGTGAAATGTCTGGAAGGGATGAAAAAACAGATGCCGCCCAAACCTATTGTGCTACACTATATTGTAGCGTGTTTTACATCCTCCCTGCCAAGGTGTGCTTTTCACATCTCCTGCTCACTAGTCTTGTTGTTTACCTTGATTCCTTAATTTAAGTTCAGCGACGCTTTAAGATCTAAATCTCTTCCCCATTAGAACCCACTGTCTGTAGGTGATGAAGTGTTTGGGTCTCTTGTGGTGAACTGCTGGCTGGTCCAGATGGCTCATTGTTGTCTCTGCTGCCCTGCCCCTTTAATAACACACTTTTGGCATTGGTTAGTGTCACAAGTGCTGTTTTATAGCGCACAGTGTCACAGCGGGTTCTTTTTGTGTTCGTTTTTTTTTTTTTTCTGCTGCTGAATTTCTGACTGCTTTACGTTTATATTGTCTGGTGGCAATGTGAACAGATGTAGTGTAACGATGGGGAAGAGAATATAGCAGGGGAGTACAGCAGTGTGCCTCCTGTCTTCTCTTTTTAAGCTGAAGTCTAAATGTGCTTTCACTCTGGTTGTTTACCCAGAATCCAGCAGTTCCCCTAAAAAGAATACTATTTTTAACAAAAGGCATTGTGAATGTCTGTTCCAGACAGACTGGGGTATGGTGTGTGTATGTGTAGGACATGATGACATCATCAGTAGGGAGAGATGAAATTATTAGTTGATTAAGCGATCAGTCAATCAACAGAAAGTTAACTGCCAACTATTTTGATAGTCGATTGTAAGACGACATCACCCAGAGTGTAGTAAGCATGTTTTATTATGCCGTTTATATAGAAGAAAGGGGTTGATAATCAAAATAAAACTATTGACAGAGTAATCAATAATGGTTAGCTGCAGGCTTATGGTGACATGAACAGAGATCAACTTGTGCACCTAAATACTTTTTTGCAGTTTGCACAGATCTATTTTTAGGAGCATATGCGACTAAATCAGTGGCAATGTAGAGCCCTGAGGAGGGTTTCATAGAAAGCCTTTTTCCACTTCTTTGTGGCTTCTAAAGAAGGTAGTGCTACGTCAGTGCTGTGGTTCACAATGGGCAAGTATGATGACAAAAGAACGGTGCAAGTGGACCACGGACAGTTTTTTTTTTAAACTGCCTGAAAGGCAGCAGTGCCAGGCTGATGTTTTGATTCTGATGTTTTGTTTTTCAGTTTGTGACTGAATCACCCATGATGCATTGTTGTTGCTATGTGTGTCTCTAGCTGTGTGCACTAAGCTAGCTATCAGTTTGTCTGCTGCTGACATACAGATTCTGGCTCCCAGTCATATTTGGGTTTTACTTGGGCTTCTTTTCCTGACTGGCTCAGTTGTGTGTGTGTGTGTGTGTGTGTGTGTGTGTGTGTGTGAGAGTGTGTGTGTGTGTGTGTGTGTGAGAGAGAGGGAGTCAGAGTGTGTGCAGAAGAGTGACTCCGTAAAAGAAAGGAGGGGATTTTTATATAGCTAGACTGATTCTAGAAAGAAACAAGTTAACAGTCATTTTAATGAGGGATTGTTTACTACCTACTGTATTACTTTGTGGCAAGAGGGGAAGTCAGTAGAAGGACAGAGTGAAAAGAAAAGGCAGTGAGAAAGTGAGGTATGGTGTCAATGAGGGCAGCTGGTAGTACAGCCCGCAGCCAGACAAGGCTGAAATCTGAGACTTGCACAACCACAGAGCCTGGCGGAGGGAGGGGGTAGAGAGAAAGAAACACAAGTGGGAGAAAGAGAGAGAGAGGGAGAGAATGTCCATCCAGGAGAAAGAAGGAGAATATGCAGGCTCGAGGCAGAGTAAGCATGCAAGAAAGTGTAGGGGAAAGGAGGGAAAATGGAGAGATGATAACATGAAAGACGCTGGGCAAATAAAACTTCAGAAAAAAACAAAAAGAAATTCTGTGTGAAAGAGAAATGACGTGTTGTGGAGAAGAAGGGGTTATGTGTTTGGGTAGGGAGCCGCCAGGGAAGAAAGGGGAAGGGTGTGAGTGAGCATGCTCTGTTTGGACTGACATTGGATGCCAGCTTAGCTTTTCTCTGTCGTGCACACAAACACACCCAGCAGCAGTGACACCTACCACACTCCAGGGGACAGAAAGAACATGGCTTGAGGAAGAGAACGCAGAGGAGAAAAAGTCAGAGGGAGGGCGACTTTGTTTGGGACTTTCCCTCCTTTTCCTACCTTGCGAGCTACAGCCTTCTTCTCTTCCACCGGAAACCGAGAGAAAGCAGGGCTTTGTTTTCCAATCAGCAAAGGATTATTCTCCCAGCAGCACGTTTATACCAAGCACTATTTGTTTTTCATAGAAACCATTCCTTTTTTTGCCGTGGGAATTCTGCTTTTGAGGTACAAACCTGCAATTTTGGAGAAACTGTTTTGGAAGCAGATATACGTGTTAAAAGCTGCAGTGTTGCGGGGCCAAACAGTCCCTGAAGCCCTGGCACTGGGAAGAACAAAGGTGGAACTTGTAAAAGGACAATTATCCAGTGCTGCGGCGATCTACAGGGACTTTGCTAAACTGTCCCATGATGCCTTCAGGTCCTAGTGGCTGATTGGGAGCAGTAAGGGAGTGGCAGGTTGACCACACACTGACAGACTGTTGACTAAATTTGTGTTTGTCTGTTTCTCTGTGCTGCAGCATAAGCACCTAAAAACCTGCCTGGTGTTCCTTGTTAGTTTGGCATTCAGTAGCCTGATGTGCAGGTCTGATGATGACTTTTTTTTTTTTTTGCTTGCTGATCAACTGACTGAGGAACTAGCTACCTAAAAGGAGTTTTAAAATGCAATATTTTGTAGTTTTTTGGATTCAGACACCAACATAGGCACTCTGGTGTGCTCTTGTCCCATCCCCTCACAGGCTGTTTTTTCCCCCAGCTATTAAGCATTTCTGTTTGGACACAGCCGTCATTCTTTCATTACAGTTTACCCGGGGAGCCTCATGAGGTTATGCTGCCTAAAGGGTGGACCAGGAGGAAGAAATGTGATCCTCTGTTTTGTGGTATTTTTGGGCAGAAGCAACAGTGTGTGGTTTCCATGGAAAAGGCCAGAGAAGGGGGCTGTGTGAATGCTCTACTCCTATGTCTCTGGTTCAAGTGAAATCGAAGCCGGCTAGCGTAGCACTGCAAGCCCCGCCCTGGAACTCCTTGTTCAGACTCTTCTCATGTGTAGCCACAAGGAACGTGGACAGGACTAAAGGTGAATGAGCTCTTAAAAGATCATGACGGAGCACAATGCTTAATGTGTTTAGGCCATCTGTCCTAGTACCTGCAGCCAAGGTGCTGTAAAATGTAAATTCTTGTGCTCGGTCTAGCTGTTGCTTTCTGTGTGTTAGGTGGAAACTTTGCATGCCGGGAGCTTGGCCAACAAAACTGTATGTTGTGACAGATTGTATGTTGAATAGTTTTGGTGTGGGTGAGAACAGAAGACGCAGCAAGCGTGCCTGTGTGCATTGTGAATTGTGTGTGTGTGAACACTGTACAATGCGTGTGTGACTGAGAAAAGAGTGGGCCACAAGTTGAGAACAAAGAATGGCATGTTTGTGTTGAAGCTCAGCTTCTTTTCTGCCTCCCCCTCTACTGTTCATCTTTCTCCTGTTTCTCTTCTTCCGTATCCTCTTTCTGCATCTTTTCCCCCGGTTGTTTGCTACCCTTCCTTACTCGCTACTTGTTTGTTTCCCTTCGTGTCTCTTTCTGTGTTTTATTCTCACTTTTCTGGGCTGCAGTGTATAATCAGTGGTTTCTCAGGATCTTTTGTATCCATTTTCCTTCTATTTGTAGAGCTGAAGGCATGTGTCAGTCTTGTAGCAAGTGAATGTAAATGTTTTTGTCTAAATCAAGATGGGTCTGGTTGTAGATTAATTTGTGTTACTAACAGGAAATGTAGTTTGTTTTTTTTAAAGAATTTTGTATTGGTTTTGTTTAGATTGGCGTCAGACATTTGCTTAAACTCTGCTCCCTGGAGATGTCTCTGCATTGAAGACTTGCAAAATAATCTTCAAATATAAAAGGTTTTTAGTGTGATCATAAGCAGAAATGTGGATGCATCGAAATCGATTTCACTTTTCCACCAGGACGGATGTTTTAATGTGTGCTCTTCCATTAGCCCAAAAGTGGCTATGTTTACATGCACTCAGTAATCCAATTCTCCAAGTACGATGTTTATGTGGGTTTACAAAACATCATTGCTTGCTGTAATCATTCCTCCTGTTCAAAGAGGCCATTAAGAGATTCTTTCCTAATGCACTTTCAGTGTAAGTGATGGGGGACAAAATCCTCAGTTCTTGTTTTGATCAAAAATGTATTAAAATGCGTAGTTTAATGGACAGTAGTACAAAGCAAATTTTTGTTGTGCCTTCTGATGATGTGAAAGATTGTCTTGTTGCAGCAAAGACGGAGCAACTTTCTGCTCTTACGTTTATTCTACGCACAGTCAAAGGCTTCACCAGGTTTGTCATGTCGTCTCTTGGCAGCAATTATCTTACATCGCAAATATTGCGCAAGCCACACTTTTGATTTTCTCCACATCTTTTACATCCACGAGCCACGTCTCTGTGCGTAACCGGCGTGAGCTAGTGTTTACATCACCACAGCCAATTACAATCACTTTTAGATGTGGGCACATCCAGGATGCTGCATGCTTATTGGCTCATTGGCGTTAAAAAGAGCCTTTAGGTATCGAACTTTGGTACCGAAAGACAAGACATTTTCTGATACTCGGCGGTATTGCAGCAATTCGGTCGGTACCTAAAAAGTATTGAACTCAATACCCAGCCCTACCTCCCACTACACTGAGCAAGTCTGGGCAGGGTCAGCTACTAGGGCTGCTACCTAGCTAATGGCCTATAGTTAGCAGCAGTATGGTATCGAGGCATTCCAGTATATCAGAGTTTTTAGAAATCCTGGTGGTATGACTTTCTGGACACCAGTCTTTCTATTAAACTGATACGGTGATGCTGTGTTGAGGTGATGTGGTGTACAGTGATAAAGTAAGCCAGCCTACACTGCTAAAACTGTGTGCACAAAATCTCCGTTCAGCCCAGTGATGTTTCAAGATCCGCCACAGCAACTAGTGTCATCCGGTCCTCCAGCAAGAATCTGTGAAAGAAGGGCGCTTATTCCCTACCTGTTCTTCATTCTATGGGTCATAAGTATTTAAACCCAGCAAGACGTGTCTGAGGAGGCTAACTGCATATTAGACACACAGCATAGTAGGCTAGACAAAGCCATACACGCTACAATGACTTCTATCAGCTGCTCAGCTACGTTTTTTATTAACACAAATACCATCATACTACCATGGTGAAATATCAGGAAGGTACGAAAAAATAGATACTGCCCAAGCCCACTGGATTTATTTGACTTTGTGCTCACATGGTACACTGTTGTTGCTATGTGTAAATATATTGTAGTAAAATTGTGCTTTAAGCCCTTCTTTTTATATCTGCTTCAGCGTAGCTTGTGCAAAGATGTTTCTCCTCAAAAACACACTACTTTATAATATAACTTTAACCACAGGAAGTAGCCTAGAGAGCACTGACAACAGATTTATTTATGTATATTTTTCAGGTTTATTTAACAGGGACAATGCACACAAATAATACAGTAGAAGAGCAAAGTAGTAAAATGCCTTCCCACTGCAACATCTTTGGCATGTTTAGGCTCGCATGTGTGTTGCACAATACAGTGTAAAATCTGCTAAAGTTGGATTAAGCCATCTACGTGGCAAAGATGCCTTTTACTGTGACTAAATTGAAATTCTCCAAATATCTTTCTATGAAGATGCTTACTCTCAAATCACGATGCTAGAGGGCTCAGGGGTCGATGACTGTCAGGCATCAGCGATGGACGATGAGCCCAACCCTACTAGGACTAGATTCTGAATGTATCATGATTGTGTTTACCACTTCAAGAGAGACCTCTAATCCCAATACAGGTATTTCAGGGTTTTGTTACAGTTGTTGAAGCAGTGTAGGTGTTTTTTTATCTTCACTTAGGATAATGACTGTTTATTTGTTTTCAGTAGAAAACCGCTTCTCTGCAGCAGGTGTGATAGGCATCATCAGGCTTGAACCTGTGCTAAAAAGTAGTAAACTAACAGTGGTTTAAAATCGTAGCATGAGTGGCAGATATATAACATTCTCAGGTCAGACTGAGATCATCTTGGGCTAATGGCAGCTATGTGGTGACATGCACTCCTGATCAAAATCCATGAAAGCAATGTCCTTAATGATGACTCCATTCTGAAAAAGCTTATCAAACTGTTTGTGAATAGAGTTCAGTCAGCTGGCAGTCACTTCTGGAAAGGATTTGCATCAGCATATTATGATCCTGACACAGTGGTTGGGAGCCACAGACTCATGGATGGAGCTTTTTCTGCTCTATGAAATATAAATTAACAGTGGTGGGAAAACAGTGTGGAGTCTACAGACAGCGCAGTAGGAATCAATGATTTTAGAGCTCCAGTCTAATCTACATTGCATTAGTAGTGCAGTAAGTGCCTTTAATGCCTTGAATGAGCATTGCTTAGTCGATTGAAGTGCACAAGACGGGCAGAGCCCTTCCTGGTCTCTTATTGACAGAGATGGTAATCATAGACATTAGACCACCGTCATGTAAATCAGATCTGCTTCATATGTCGACTGAGTTGAGAATGTGTGATGGCCATTGTCAGAAATGACAGAACCAGGCTTTCACTCTGGCCAGTGAACCAAGATGTTAGTGTACTGTGTATTTGACTCACTGTTACTTCATGATTATTGTAGGGTTATTGTTGGTTTGATTCCTAGCCAGTGTTTTCTACCCTTGTTCCTCAACGTCGTGTTTGTTTACCCTGTTTTGTTTTTTTTTTCTTTTCAGAGGTCCCCACATTTCAAGAGAAGACGAAAGCCTTATTTGGAAATCTTATGGACGAAGGTGGGTATTTATATTGCTGTAAGTGTTTTCTTTCTGACTGTCCACAGCTGAGTTTGATGACTGTTGTTGTCCAATAGCCTTTTCAGTCGACAGTTTCCTTGTATGTATGTAGCTTTGTGAAATTTTGGTTGACTTGTTTCCTGTTTGAGGATTTGGAGCTCCCAGTTTGCACCACTTAGGCCAGCATATAGCACCATTTGCTCCTCATTACAGTTTTTCTCCATTGCTTTGGCTCATTTCTTGAAACAGAAATTACATTCCCAAAACATCATGGACAAAATTCCAAACCACTTGGCAACTGTTCACAACAGAATTGAATTTCTCATTCATTTCATCAAATTGCAAATGTCTAAGTACATGTCTCAATGTCTCAGTACATCTTGCACACGCTATGTGTCATCAGCGTGGAAGTTCTTATCCATGCGTGAAGAAGACACAATGCTCGCAATTTGTAATTACAGCAAGGAAAAAAATAAGCTGTGACTTGCAACTTGACTGAGACGGAGCCCCCAGGTATATCAATGGTTTCCAGATTAGACGACCAGATTTGGCGACCCATTTCAGCACTTTGTAGAGAAACGCAGCGAGAAAGATTTGGTATTATGTTAAAAGATGCAGACATGTGGATATTTTAAACCTGTTGTTACCGATTGTCATTCCATAACACGGTGGTCTCAATCATTATGATAGTCGACATCATTAACACAAGCCTCTTCCACACAAGGCTCACCTTCCACTTTGAAAATGGAATTGTGGGTGAAAAAATACAAAAAATGCAAGTTGTTTTTTTGGGCGACTTTAGAAAACTGCTGCCAAAGAATATCAACAGAGCGCACACATACATGGGGAGAGAGGGAAAAGCAAGGTGAGCAGATTAGCTACACTGTCATTCTGTAGGAAACCCTGAGCTGTGGTGTTCTGTAATTCACCTTCGGTTGCACTTTTATTTGTACAAATAAGCTCTGTCCTGTAGCTGAAGCTGGAGCAACTTTTTTATTTTGAGATGTGTTTGACTGAGAGCAGGTCCTGTTACTGCTCCAGTTTTAGAGAAAATGTAAAAGTTGCTGGTATGCTGGTGCTAATGGGGATCCTGATAAAGAAAGAATTTAGTCCAGAAACAAATTAAAATCTGTGCATCTCTAGTGAAAAGAAGTTGACATTATAACATTAAAGATGAAACGGAACAATTAACTCACAGTGGGATTGGGTGGGGTCACTCAAAAGTTCTCAAATGAGACTACAAAGCTCCTGGTTGAGGTCTAGTGTTGATCTACTTCAGTAAAGTGTGTTTAGCCTTACAGTTAGTCTGCTGACTGAGCTGAGCTTCTCTTGCGTGACAGCAGTAGCCATCAGCCACACCCAGTCCGCACAAACTTCCACACACAGACAGCTGACAGCTGGCCTCCACTCTACAAATCTGCTAATACTATAAATACTATCAAGGCTTATTTCAGCAAGGGGCTTTTACATTTTTCCAAATATTTAAAAAAAAACAAGTATTTATTTATTTATTTACAGTTTCCTGGGTATTATGCTAGAGGATGCTAAAGCAAAGAAATGTGGTTTGTGTCAAAACCCCATTGATGAGCGTGCTTGAAATGAGAGAGTGAGAATGACGAAGCAACATCTCAGAGTCGAATTATGTATCAGATATGGGCCGGTGAGGAAAACGATTTGTGCAGTGAAGAGGAGGGGGGGAGACGCTGTGCTTAAGAGCAGTTGTGCAGGTGCAGAGGCTGTGCATCAGCTTGCTGGGCCGGGGCAGGGGAGTGAAGAGCCGGTTTGGGGCTGGGCTCCGGAGACATCACTATTATGCAAAGTGCATGGTATGGGTCAGTTTTATTTATTGAAGTTGTGCTTGCAGTGTCACTGTGAACTGAACAGAGGCAATTGTTTGAACTAGAAGATATGTTAACATTACACAGGATTAATTGGCAGATATTTGTATTTGTTTGAATTAATAAACATGAGCCAAATAAACCCAGCAAGTTTCAAACTTGTGTATCTGAACACAATACAAAAAACAACTATTTTAAATCTCTTTTTATTTGACTAGCAGGAATGAAGACATACTCAATATTTCTACATCACAGCATTGTCTTCAAGCTGTGTTTGCCAAGCTAGCTAGTGCCTGTATAAAGCTACCCTGTGTAAGTTATTTCAGTCTTGCATGCTAGCTGGCTGTGACCCTGGCCTCTGCCTAGCTGAATGTCCTGAGCTAATTTGGTCCCATTGCTCTTAGTGCTGCTGCTAGCATGCTAGCCAGCAAAGAATTTCTATTAATAGCTACTAAAGCATTATCTCCACCACAGCGGGCACAGCTAGTTAGCTAATACGGTCTCTCATTAGGGCCAGGTTTTACCTCTGTAGCTGGCATGTGTGTGCATGTTTGCATGCAGAAAGCTTTACCCTGACAGATGCACTGGCAAAGCTGCCAGCTACCAAGCTAGATGTAAAAAGGAAGGCTTATGCAAGTAGTGATGATGTAGATGAAAGCATCACATTTGGTATTCACGGTTGCTGGGCGAGCCCAAAACCTCCTGGGAGTGGTCGACGGGAAATCATACATCACTGAAATTTGAAAAGGCTTCCTCTGTAGAAGCACTGAAACAGATGACTTTCTTGATAGTGCTGTGCTAAGACAACGAAAACTGATCAAAGTGAGGTTTTAAAAGATTGTTTAAAAGGTTAATCATAATCATCAGAAAGAGGTAAAAACGGCAAAAAAAACACCCCATTTTAAAAGAGTAGAATTTAAATGCTGCATTAACCACATTGATTCAGATACACATGCAAACATAAGACCACCTATGATATCCCCTGACTCCAGCAGTGTTTTTCTATTTGACAGCTTTTAAACGGTTAAGTTAGCTGCTAGGTTAGGCTGATCGAGCAGCCAAGACTACAGCTTTGGCAGCATTTTTCTGGTGGGTGGTAATTTCCCAGCTGTTGTCCTGTCTGTCTACATATTGCTGCGCTGTCTCACCACCTGATTCTCTAATCTCGTCTTCACCTCCCACACATACCGACCTCTCTTCTTCTCTATATTTTCTCCCACTCTGTTCTGGCTCTCCCTGTGCTGCGTCTGGCTGTGGGTAGGGCTATAAAAGGATGAACTATGCCAGGTAGCAGAGTAGGTGGGGACACAGCCCTCCCACCTAAACCCTGTAATGCTCAGAAAAGACCTGACATGAGAAACATCCTCTTTATCTTTCCCTCACCCACGCTGCTGTGTCCACTGTCTTTCACACGTTTCATCCCTTCTTCTCTCCTCCTGCTTGTCCTCCTAACTCATCCATTTCTTTTTCCATCTCCCTATTAAATGTTGAGCTCTTTCTACCCACCACCGATGTACTTGCCCTGCTTGATAATAAACTTTGCTGCCCCCCCCCCTTCTCCCCCCTCCTTTTCTATCATCCAATAGCTCTCCTTCTGCTCCCCTTCCGCAGCACATACCTATTCTCCTGCCCATCATGTTTACTCTCCTCTTCTCTGCCCTCTCCTTTTGCTCTGCTCCACAGGCCATCCCATACTTAACCACAAACCTGTTACCAAGGCAACTGCACAGCATGATAGGAAACAGCAGCTCCACACAAACACACATACACACCACATCTGAGTTCACTTTACTGTCTGGTGGTATGTGACTAAGAAAGTCTGTGCAGCTCTGACTTGTTGCTGGTACAGTAATGGACATGTTGTACATGGTCGGCTCAGGCCATGGAGAGGCAGATGCTTTTTCCTCATATAGCACCATAAGAAAGATGGTGTAACCCCACCCACCCCCCACCCTAAACCCACCCACGCCTGAAGGCTCCTAATGAAATCCAAATGCTTGTGGTTACCAGTGTCATACTGGTTTGAAGCACTGTGCTAATAGAGATTACGTAGCCTGCAGCAGTCACACAGGGGATTGTGGTAGGATGACTAGTCTAGTTTGAGACAAGTGGGTAACCACAGTGAATTACTACTTTAAGGCAGTAAAACTGTAAATCATTTATCATATAATTATGAGAAATGATTTTACATTTATCCATTGAACCCATGACAAATGTGATAATGTGACGTTTGATCAGAGGGATTGGACGCTTTATTTGTGTGTGTGTGTGTGTAAATGTAAATGCTCCGTACTTGTATAGCGCCTTTCTAGTCTTTTCGACCACTCAAAGCGCTTTTACACTACTTCTGCATTCACACACACATTCACTCACTGAGCCTAAGTGCTCAAACAGAAACTAACATTCACACACATTCATACACTGGCGGAACAGCCACCAGGGGCAATTTGGGGTTCAGTGTCTTGCCCAAGGACAAGGATTGAACCGCCGACCTTCCGATCAAAAGGCCAACCCGCTCTACCTCCTGAGCCACAGCCGCACCACCCCAGCCGTGTGTGTGTGTGTGTGTGTGTGTGTGTATGCTTAACAATGCAGTATATAGCCAGCACATGTAGTAGAGTGTGGCTCTGCTTGACATTGTATTGCTGCAGGAGCTACAGAGCGAGGTGAGCATCACTGACGAGATGACAATAGATAAGCTTAGCGTGTACCTGCATGTCCTCGTGTAAACTGAACTGTGCAGCTGGTGAAAGGGTATGAGGAGGAGGGCAGTTGTATTACCCACCAGGACAAAACTTGTTCTTTGGGGGGAAGTGAAGCTCACCTGATGAAAGCTGGATCACCTGGTAGTCTCAGGGATTTGAAACTGCTGTAGTTATTTAAATACTATTTAATCACCAAGGTAGTAAATAAAAAGGAGATGACAAATAAGATTTAATGTCATATCACGTAGGCCAGCTCAGTCAAGTGAGCAGAGTTGCCTGTCATCTTTCTCTTTTTCCATTACAGTTTCCCTTCAGCTGTGTTATGGGTGACAGAGGTGACAGAGCCAGAGACTAAGAGGCCATAACACATGGATGTGCAGAAAGTCAGAAAGAGAAGTGACAAGGGAGAGTCTAGAAAATTGTCTATACTTCCATCTGCAGTGAAGACTTTATATCTCTGATGTAGTGTCTTATAATGTGCTGAAAACTTTATCGCAGCACTTGGAGGCATTTTTTTAGGATTCCTGTGGGATGGAAGTCAGTTTTGCTATTCTTTGCAGGACTGGAGCGAGCGGGAAAGGAATCCTATATCAGTTTTTATATAGAAGTATGCATTTCTATTATGAATTTACACTAAAATTAAGTATTATTAATTTTTGTATAGGGAAAGGGATCTGGATGTGACAGGAATATTTCTGTAGGTGTGAGACGGGACCTCTCGGGTCACCCTCTAACGGCCACCTCTCCCTGTCTCCCTTTATCAGAAATGAGTCGCCAGACTGCCACCGCGCTGCCCACAGGAACCTCCAAGTGCCCCCCCTCTCAGCGCGTGCCCACTCTGTCAGGCACCACTGCCTCAAACAGTGACCTGGCCAGCCTGTTTGAGTGTCCTGTCTGCTTCGACTATGTCCTACCCCCCATCCTGCAGTGCCAGTCCGGACACCTGGTAGGTACCATCCAGCCTGGGAAGTAAGCAAAGCCTGTAGTTGTAAGCAGCATATTTTTGATGTCAAATCGAGTCTCACTTTCTCTACATTTTAAGGTTGCTCTGTGTGTGTATGTGCTGTTTTGTAAAAGAATTGTTACCATGGGTTTTAAAAACCAAAATAGTTTCCCATTGTCCTGCATTTAAACTCAGTGAGAAGCTGCACACAGGTGTTACTGATTTCAGTATAATAGCTACAAGTATGTTCGTGCCATGCATAAATATTAATCATGCAAATTAAAATTTTAATAAGGTCTGGGGTTAATTAATATTGATTAGTATTACTAATTATAACCACGGCGGAGTGATAGGGAATAATCTGTCTGTCTTGATGTAACTTTGTCATGTGTCCTACCATACTAACATTTTTTTAAACACTATATCCAACATAGACGTATGGTGTCTCGTATGGTGATTTTTCACCATGTGAAAGTATTCAAAGGGTCAAGACCAAAATGTAGCCCCACAGTGTGACAGGACAAATTGTTGGAACTTAAAAACAGGTAAATGTCTGCTGAACAGATCACGAGTAGGCGAAGCAGCTCAGACAAACTAAATCAGAATAATAAATTCATGCCTGAAGATGCTTCTTTCAGCATACACTGCAGAGTTCAACAGCACTATTAGAGAAAAAATCTCTCTATGAAAAATCTCATGGTGGCTACAAATACAGTCTATCTAAGCAGTCCATTCATTCAAAGACTCATCTTGACCCAGAAAAGAACAGATCTTGGGTGCTTGGACACCTGCTGACATTTCAGCATCCTCTCCCAAGAACATCTCAGAGGATGAAAACTACTACACTCGTTTTTGTGTGTCCCGTCCCAGGTGTGCTCCAACTGCCGGCCCAAGCTCACGTGCTGCCCCACGTGTCGAGGCCCCCTGGGCTCCATCAGGAACCTGGCCATGGAGAAGGTGGCCAACTCTGTCCTCTTCCCCTGCAAGTACGCCTCATCGGGCTGCGAAGTCACCCTGCCTCACACCGACAAGACGGAGCACGAAGAGCTGTGCGAGTTTCGGCCGTACTCCTGCCCCTGCCCCGGCGCCTCTTGCAAGTGGCAGGGCTCCCTGGACGCCGTCATGCCTCACCTGATGCACCAGCACAAGTCCATCACCACGCTGCAGGTCAGCTTGTCTCTTCAGCTTCTCTTTTAAAACTAAGCCTTAAAGCTAAGTGCGTGCAGTTTGTAGAAGCGAAGGTGAGTCTGAGGGGACACTGGAGATGGCTGACAGATGGTCGATGGGTAAAGCAGGCGTGATTGTAAAACCCCGGCCCCTGACAACAAAATATATTTTTTACATAATACTGCTCTGTGACAGCAGGTTTTAATCGCCACAAACATTATTATAAATCTTAAATATGCTTCACACCTTCCTCAGAATTCTCTTCTCCCCACACTCAGACACCGAGGCCTACACCTCAGGTAAACACCCCAGGCCTGTCCCGTCTCTCTGTCTACTCCCTCGCACGTCTGCTCCACTTACTCCATCAGCAGTACGTTTTACAAAGTCACCTAAAAGACACAGAACTCATCTTTTTCCACCTGTGATCCGTTATCACGGCAGCAGGTGAGCCGCTTGTGGGCTTGTTAATGACGCAGTCTGTCAAACAACCAGAACCGACATCTGCACCCTGTGTGTTCACTGCTGCTTTACCTGGTCCGTGCGAAAATATCCACCGCAACTGTCATAGGCTACCAAATTTTTAACAAGTGAAGTCTGTGCATGTAAGATACATGCACATAAGACGACAGCTACCTCTACATCTCCGTTTGTTTACATTTGTGTTTTTGGTAAATAAAGTTTTACAACACTGTGAAGGAGAAGCCTTAAGGAGTGTTAGATTACCTCCTGGGCATTGTTAGAAACAGGACCAGCCTCACACAAAGCATGTCTTTGACGCCACAGAAACTAAAAATCAAAAATGTAAATGTAAACTGTTTGTAAGCTACATGTTGTGTACCGCATTAGTCCAGAGACTAAACACTTTCTTTTAAAATACATGTGATTTATATAAAATTAAATTATGGATGTTTGTCAGTTTGCTGTTTCAGTAGGTCTAAACCCAGGAGGAACTACAAAACGCTTCTTTTGCCGATTTGGCCAGATATTAAAAAATGAGTGGAGACAACAAATGTATTGTTACAAACTAGAAGTGTGGAGTTTATAAGTTGTGGGCATTTAGCACATCATGTTCAGTCTAAGGGGCAGCTGTTGCCTGCTGCATGTTCAGTATCCTAAATGTGTGACTCCCCAGACATCACAACAGTTGGCATTTTCCATCTGTTTCACACTTACCCCGATGACATCACCACATTTGCTAGTCTTTAATATACTATGCGTGGCTGCTACCTGATAAATGTTATGTGAGAATATTCTAATTTGTAGTTGTGATAGTTAACTAGCTAAATAACTAGCTTGAAAGGTTCTCGAGTGTAGAAAATAAGCACTGTTAAGGTTCCCTGGAAAAGTAGTAGAAAGTCTGTTTTTGCTCTGAAAAATATTTTTCTCAAATGCTTCTCAAGTTTAGAGGTGTCTTGTTATATTGTAGCCTTGAGAAGTGATGACTAAACTTGTTCCACTTGCGTGCATGTCTGTCCAGGGGGAGGACATTGTGTTCCTGGCCACGGACATCAACCTCCCGGGCGCGGTGGACTGGGTAATGATGCAGTCCTGCTTCGGCTTCCATTTCATGCTGGTGCTGGAGAAGCAGGAGAAGTACGACGGCCACCAGCAGTTCTTCGCCATCGTGCAGCTCATCGGGACCCGCAAGCAGGCGGAGAACTTTGCCTACCGGCTGGAGCTCAACGGGCACCGGCGCCGCCTCACCTGGGAGGCCACGCCGCGCTCTATCCACGAGGGCATCGCCACGGCCATCATGAACAGCGACTGCCTGGTGTTCGACACGTCCATCGCACAGCTGTTCGCCGAGAACGGCAACCTGGGCATAAATGTCACCATCTCCATGTGCTAAGAACTTTGAAGAGAAGAAGGTCAAAAAGTTACAGATTGTCAGGGGGCATTTTTTTAGGGGGTCAAATCAGTTGTGACCTCACAGCGCCTCCCTCCCCCCTCTCTCTGCTTCAACCCTTGAGATGTGGAACTGGACTGTCTGATCAGGCAGCCGTGGAGGCCGAGGGGGTGGGATGGATGGATGGATGGATGAATGGATAGATGAGTGGAGAAATGAATAAACACAAGGACACGACCGTGTAGTGATGGCTATAGACTAAACACACACACAATATATGTGAGACTCATGCACGCAGATGCAGTCTCGCCCTCTCATGGTCATCAACACGGACGCAAACTGAAAAGCTGTTCAGTCAAACACGCTTGTCAAACTCCCGTCTCTTCAATTGATTTCCCACCACTTTCATTGTAGTGTCTCTCTTTCTTCTCCTCCCCTCCATCATCGTCACACATTTCAGACACTACAGTGCTCTGACCTTCACTGGCAGATGCTGGAGGCTGGTTGTCTCTGAGCAGCCGTGTCACCTGACAAGCTACGCACTGAGGAAGGCTCAAGCTTTGTTTCAACACAGACTCCTGGCCAGTGCTGGATAGACTCCTCCCCCCCCCACACACACACACACACACACACACACACACACACACACACACACACACACACACACACACACACACACACCCATCATCAATTCCCAGCGTTTGAAATCCACCTCAGCACCCGTCAGACCTCCTGCATCGGGCGGTTCACACGCCGACCCGCGTAGGGCTACAACAAGTGGCTGTGATTGTGTTAGCTAGCTCATACTGGAACTCAGAGCCAATGAAGTTCCTGTTCTCAGACTTGGATACACATCTTCACCTGAGACTGACGTGACTATCGATGGCTGGGATTGGAACCGTCACCCGTAGACGTGGACGGCTGTAGCACCCATACTTCAGTAAAGGAACTCGGTCTTTAGAAGATTCGTACAGGCTCATCTGGTTTCCTTCCGGCCCACACCTGGTCCACCACCGGTCCACTCAAGGCTAAAGATTGTGCATTGGACGCTCTTTAAATAGTTGACTGTCGTTGTTGATAGCTATTAGAACAGACTCTGCTCTCATACTGTATGGATTTAAGAAGGCCGTCAGCTACATCAGCCCTGGATTTTGTTTTTTATTGTTTTATTTTCATGAAGTGGACACAGCGGTGGAGTGCACACACACGCGCGCACACACACAAAACTCACGCATGCTCTTTGCATTACAGGCTGTGTGCAGGTGTAAAAGTGGATGTATTGAATGTGTGTCACAGCATGTTTGATTGGGGGGGGGGTCTTATTTTGTTTTTCAGAACGAGGAAAAACACTGCATTTCAGTTGTCTTTTGGAGTTTATTTCCTAAGTCTATTTTTTTTTAATTATTTTAGTTGTCTTTTTTTGTATGAGGGGAGAGAAGAACTCTGTGTGTGCGTGCGTGCGTGCGTGCGCGAGATGGACATGTGTCGCAAAAAGCCTGCTCACTTTCTTCCTTCTCCTCCCTGCTCTTCTTCTTTCTGCCTCCATCTTCGCTCTGTCTGCCAGTGTCGGCCTCAGCCACTGTTTGACTGAAAACCCAACCAGGAATGAGGGACAGTTTCTACCGTTACAATGTCGCTATTGTTGTTATTAAATGGAGATTATCATAATTATCATTTTTGTAATGACTTTTAAAAACAAAGATTAAAAGGCAGTTGTAAAACTTGTGGCTAAAACTTCAGTGTTTGTAGTTAAAACAAGTTGTGTCGTTCTTCTGAAGGTTTGATTTTCCTCATCTATTTGTCTCTCCGTCCTCTTGTTTGTGTGGTAAGTCCTTTTCTTTTCTTTTTGTCTGTGAGGAGGGAGGGAGGTCAAGCCAATCATCTCTCCCTCTCTCTTCATGTGGAGTCTCAGTAATGTTGCTGCTCTCCCTCAACTCCTTGACTTTTTTTCTGTTTTAATTTGTCATTAAATAAATCTATCTTTTTCATACCTGGTGTCTTTTCTTCTCTTATTGCAGCTCTAATGTGATCCTGATTATGGCTGTTTTTGTATTTGTTTTTATCCTATACTGATGAGTGACAGTTTGTCTACAGTGAGGAAAATAAGTATCTGAACACCCTGCTATTTTGCAAGTTCTCCCACTTAAAAATCATGGAGGGGTCTGAAATTGTCATCGTAGGTGCATGTCCACTGTGAGAGACATAATCTAAAAAAAAATCCAGAAATCATAATATATGATTTTTTAACTATTTATTTGTATGATACAGCTGCAAATAAGTATTTGAACACCTGTCTATCAGCTAGAATTCTGACCCTCAAAGACCTGTTAGTCTGCCTTCAAAATGTCCACCTCCACTCCATTTATTATCCTAAATTAGATGCACCTGTTTGAGGTCGTTAGCTGCATAAAGACACCTGTCCACCCCATACAATCAGTAAGAATCCAACTACTAACATGGCCAAGACCAAAGAGCTGTCCAAAGACACTAGAGACAAAATTGTACACCTCCACAAGGCTGGAAAGGGCTACGGGGAAATTGCCAAGCAGCTTGGTGAAAAAAGGTCCACTGTTGGAGCAAACATTAGAAAATGGAAGAAGCTAAACAGACTGTTAATCTCCCTCGGACTGGGGCTCCATGCAAGATCTCACCTCGTGGGGTCTCAATGATCCTAAGAAAGGTGAGAAATCAGCCCAGAACTACACGGGAGGAGCTGGTCAATGACCTGAAAAGAGCTGGGACCACCGTTTCCAAGGTTACTGTTGGTAACCTTGTCATACCTAGTCATGTGGTCAGATGAGACCAAAATAGAACTTTTTGGTCATAATTCCACTAACTGTGTTTGGAGGAAGAGGAATGATGAGTACCATCCCAAGAACACCATCCCTACTGTGAAGCATGGAGGTGGTAGCATCATGCTTTGGGGGTGTTTTTCTGCACATGGGACAGGGCGACTGCACTGTATTAAGGAGAGGATGACCGGGGCCATGTATTGCCAGATTTTGGGGAACAACCTCCTTCCCTCAGTTAGAGCATTGAAGATGGGTCGAGGCTGGGTCTTCCAACATGACAGTGACCCAAAGCACACAGCCAGGATAACCAAGGAATGGCTCTGTAAGAAGCATATCAAGGTTCTGGCGGCCTAGCCAGTCTCCAGACCTAAACCCAATAGAGAATCTCAGCGACAGCCCAGAAACCTGACTGATCTAGAGAAGATCTGTGTGGAGGAGTGGGCCAAAATCCCTCCTGCAGTGCAAACCTGGTGAAAAACTACAGGAAACGTTTGACCTCTGTAATTCCAAAGGCTACTGTACCAAATATTAACATTGATTTTCTCAGGTGTTCAAATACTTATTTGCAGCTGTATCATACAAATAAATAGTTAAAAAATCATACATTGTGATTTCTGGATATTTTTTTTTAGATTATGTCTCTCACAGTGGACATGCACCTACGGTGACAATTTCAGACCCCTCCATGATTTCTAAGTGGGAGAACTTGCAAAATAGCAGGGTGTTCAAATACTTATTTTCCTCACTGTACATATACTTAGGTCACCTGATTTTTGACAACTAGCATTGTTTTTTCTGAGTGGATCCCCAGTATTTAAAATATCCATGACAAAACAATCTCACCTAAAGGTCTATTTGTAGCTTTTCCTGGGTTTTGATCATATCACGTGAGCTTACTCGGCACATGAGGTTGGCACAGTTGCCATGGAATTGTAGATGTTTTAAATTTAAAACGAATTGGTCATCTCGTCCACGGTGGCTTAAAGTCGAGGTGAATGTACATTTCCGTGACAGCGGGGCAAACTTGAACTGCTGCTTGAGGCCATGTGATATGAAGACCCAGAACAAATACTACTTGAACCTCGAGGTCAGGCTTTAGCAGTGTTAATGTCGAGAAGGAAGTTGGAAGTGCAGTGAAATGCTCTTATTTCAAATTACTGGAAATGCAAAGATTTCTTTTGAAATTACTTGCTTGAATCTGTGAGAACATAAATACACAAAACTGTGCCAGGACAAAAAGCGGTAAACTTTGAACAAAACCCATTTTGCCTGACAAAGATCTTGCAGGTCAAAATTTTGCATCAATAAAACCTTTGGAGAGATTACAAATTTCAGTTTTCAGACAGCCTCTTTGTTTTATTTGTTAAAGGCCAGTGTTGTCTACTGAGTTGCTGAGGATAAAAAGCATTGAGCACACTGTAAAAGGAACAAGATTTAGCAATAGCATTAGGTCTGAGCCTACAAGTGAATATTTTGGCATTTTGTCAAGGATCAAGGTGGGTTAAGTTCACGTTGCCTCTGCACAGGGGGTGTGACTGTGCTGGCTAGCCCCTAAGCAAATCTACAAATCTAAATCTGTTGGCACCGCTAGCTCATATGTCAAGCACATCTATCATGAACCATGTGTACAATTTCATTTTCTTACCAAGGTCAAATAACCCCCCCCACACACACACACACACACACACACACACATATAACACAAGATGTTTAAACTGTGTTAATGCCGTTTGATGTTAAAGTGATAACTTCAAACTTCTGCAAAGTTTAGTCTTAATCGATGCACAGAGAGCCTATTACAGTCACAGTTACTGAAATATCGGAGTGCTCGCCAGAGCTCTTAAGCTTGAGCTGTAAAAATGCATCCCCATGATACTGTCCTCAATGCATCAAGTTTATCATTGTTAAGTAGGTCTTTGGATGTAGGCCAGCCTGTGAGGTCAGATAGGTAGATCAGACAGGCAGCGTGGAGCACAGGAATAGTTTTGTGCAGCTGCAGGAGCACATGGTGTTTTGCTCAGACTCTTGAGGAAATTGTGCATGCAGAGATGTTGATGTTAGTGCCTCTTACCAGCCTTGTGTCTGTCAGGTTATGAAGTGATCTTGTCCCACAGTCTGGAGGACAGGGACTGTATTAAAAATTATTATTTCTTTTTGCTGAAGGGATTTTTTGGAGTTTTACCAAATAAAAAAGAGATTTTCAAAGAATAGCAGAAATGAGGGAAAGATTTCCTGCCGCGAGATAGTTGAGAAAATTACACCTCAATCATGTCTTTAGGCAAAATATAGAGCTGTAACAATCAGTCGGTTAGCTTAACTGAGCATAAAGGCTGGAAACAGCCTGGCTGAAGGTGACAAAATCTACCAGCCTTCTACACCTGCACATCCACAGCTCACTAACTAGCACATAATATCTTAATAATAATGTTTAATTCCAACTTGATGTTTTACTGGGGAATTACGTGCTGGACAATTTTGTTGCCAGGCAAGAAACATGTTGCCATTAGCTGTTTACAGTTTGGAACTTTGTCAATATGATGTTTATTCAGTAGCTCATAGTGGCTGGGATTTTGGTAAACAGGAAGTTTTGTTTGTTTGTTTTGGTGTACCTCATCATCAGATTCTTAATAATTAATGGTTAGGTGTGTATTTTGTTTAGAAGAGGTAGATCCAAAGAAAATATTGCTAATGCTTGGGAGTTAAACATAAAGCCCCCCCCCCACCCTATATTCGCTAACGTTCCTTCATCTCCCTTAAAGAAGTACAGGTCATGTATTTACAACACTGTGAGAGAGTGAGGTATAAAACATTTGAATATTAAGAACTGGACAGTGTCATCTGGAAATCCAGATCTCATGTTGGGTCAAACCTTTGTGCAGTTCCCCTTTCCTGCCTCCTGCCATCATGTGGTCACAGGGGTCACAGGGGTCCACCCTGCTTGCAGGGACCACACCTAAAATTAGCTGATGTAAGAGCATACAGTATGCACTCTGTCTGTGTGTGTGTGTGTGTGTGTGTGTGTGTGTGTGTGTGTGTGTGTCGGGTGGGGGTGAAGTGGGCATGCTGCCAGTACACTAAGCACACCCCAAGGGCCTCTGGGTAATTATGTTATAGGTTAAGGTTCTCTATTCACCAGATGGGGGAAGGTTGAATCCAGAGGGCTTAGAGAGGGGGTCCTAATACTGTGAGTTAACTGAAACTGGGTGTGGCAGCAGTGAACTTACTGTGACACACATACAGCGTACATACGTGTGCATAACCATCAAGAAGTAATACTCCGGCTTAAAAGGTGTTGGGATTTTTTGCAGAGGAGGGGAATGATGATTTAAAGGCCAGACATGCAGGCTGTATATGTTGTGGTAAAGTAAAGAGAGAGCACCCAGCGCTGGAGACTTTTTCAGAGGTGTGCGGGGCAGATTCAACATCTGCAGAGAGTCTTTGGTTCTTTCCTTTCAGACTAAATAGCAGCGCCTTGAGGCTGAAATGATCATTACACCCACAGAAAAACAAAAAATCAAAAGATGCTTTCCGCACCACAAGGCCTGTTAGATTATAACTTGTGTGCAAAGTTGCCGTTTTGGGCAGATGGCAGAACAAGGTAAAGGCATCTGGAGTGTTTAGCTGCTTTCATCCTGTGGGGAGCATGGATAGAAAAAAAATGGAAAAGATATTTCCTGTAAACGAGGCACTCCATTTCCTTTATGCATTACATTGTGGGACAAACTGGTGTTTGTCATCAGTGCAATCCAAGTAATCAGGCTTATTCTTTCCTGACGCACTTTATTTTGACCCTTTTCCAGCACAAACTTTGAAAAAAAAACTTTAATGTGGGCAGTGATGCATTATTTGATCAGCAGTTGTAGAGATAATCTTTCTTACCATGTGTTGGTCTGGTGTAAGGATGGATGAGTGGGCTAACAGTCAGAGATTAATGAACCCTTATCTGACTCAGCAAACAGTTTGGTTTTTTAATCTGAGTTTGTGATACCAAAAAAACCAATTATATTAAGTGCTCCTGTTATTTTGTCCACCCCTCGCATGGATCATTGAGGTCCTCTTCAGCAAGTAAAGCGCAGGCTGTGACTAATGAAGCTCACAGGACCTGATTTTAATGCACATACCAAAAGTAAAGGATAAATTCACTACGGTGGAGCGAATGTAGGCATTTACGGGTATTTCAGTCAGCATATAAGGATCAAAGGGCAAAAAAAGAGAAAACATTTCTGAAGGTGTCGGTGTTTACTGGTGGCGTATGCCTTATTCATCAGTTCAGCTGGTGTTACCTTGAGTCAGATGAATGCACAACTTTACAGTGTTGCTGAGGTTTTTCAGCTGCACCAAAATAAAATCTAAAACAGATCTGCTCCTGGGCCAGTCCAACAGATCCATCACTCAAAGTCACACATTATCCCATACAGTCTGCTCAGGCTCTGCCATCATACACCCAATGGTGTGAAGGCTGCAGTGTGTTCACAAACTGCCGAAGAGTTTCTTCACTGCCTCCCATCAAACATCTGCATGTCATCACTAAACAAGGGAGCGGTCAAGTAAAAAGGGCTGGCAAACCCTCCTCCTGGAAGATGACCTGGCACTGCAGCAGCTCTGGCTGTCTTCAACCATCCTTCAAGTACAACCAAGTATCAAGTATCACCAAGCTGCCATTAATGAAACTTAAAGCACCTATAAGTTTTATTTTCATAACAAAGAATAACATTAATCCTTCACATTGAAGTTCACATTAATGAAAAAATCACAGCAGCTGTTTGCATATTTAATTGAAAACAAGTATGTTTCTATAATGCATACAGTGCTGTAGCATAATTCTTTTGATGTGTTTGGATTTCATGAACACGTCTGTGCAAAATGTTCTGCTTCGGTCCATTCATCTTTTCATGGCTGTCTAAAAATGGACAAAACACACCGCACGCTGGTGTTTCACATTACACCTCTACTGGGGAGGCAAGAAAAAAAAAAATCACATCTGCTTTAAAGGGAATTTTCTCCAATATATGTACACAAACACACGCTGATACAATTTTATCCCTGTGTGCGTCTAATACAGTCACTGATGAAGGACAAGGGCTCTTTCATCTGAAGGAATAAAAAAACAACACTGCTCAAGATTTCAAATATCTTTAATTCAAATCTCAAGTTTTTGTTATTTAACAGGACAAAAGTGCACCTTGGATAAGTATGAACTTCATTGCTGTGTGGTATAATATATTTAAGTCACTAGAGGTACGGTTTTCTACACCCCCCATCTTTTATATTAATAAAAGGAATTTGAACCCATTCTATGTCAACACCTTAGAGGTACAGCATTGTTGTTACAGATTTGATTCGGACTACTGTGAAATCTGAAATTAGTACAGTCAGTGTGCTTCCTCTCAGCAGGGTACGAGTACAGTGCTGGGAGACAGATATCCCAAAGCCCTGACGTGAAATAAAGTCAACAAATATTTAACAATTATTTGTTTAATACAACTCAGTGTTATGGAGCCCTGAAATCAGACAAGTCACAACTATAACTAAATACATCACTGAATAATGTTGCCAGTTAAATTATTAAAACAAAGAGTCAAACGAGATTTAAAGGGTGATACTTAATTATTTGACCCTTCCATCTATCTTCAATGAGAGAACTGTGAAAACACTTGGATAAACTCACTGAGCACAAGCCTTTTCAGACGGCTACATATTTCAGGCTAACGCTTGTTATAACGTAAAATGTTTAATCATCCTTCATGCCGTAGTGCACACTAAAGCCTTTCAGCGGGCAAGCTAACGCTAACAAAGTTATCTTGCTAATGCTGCTCAGAAGTTCGCAGACATGATGCATCTGCTTCCATCTTCAATGTGAACTAGAAATATTGTCGATGTGTACAGTCATGTTTACGACTAGTCTGACAACCTTTTGCTACATGTTGTCACTTTCTACATTCAATGTCAGCTTGGCCCACACAAAGCAAGCATTACATTGGAAATGATTCTTTCTGCCAGAAAAATGGCATTTTGGATTAAGGTTCTGTCATGAAAAGAATTATTTGGCCTGGGGAAATTGTTTCCACACCTCATGCAGACAGGGCCTCAGAGTGGGATCTGAAACACACTGTGTGAGCAAAGTAACTGCAGTTGTTTGTATGCACAGCTAATACACGGCAAAATCTGCATTTACAAGAACTGGTCAAACATCCACCAAACAGTTCAAACCAGGCTACACACTGCAGTCTGCAGGTATCTACACCATCTGAACACATCTCATCTGCTTCTATTGTCACATACACAAACCGTGTAAGACCGTTTAACTTCACATTGTTGTAAACTGAATTCTCCTACAGGACTTGACTCTGAATTGTAGCTTCATTTACCTCAGATCATCTCTTCAATATGAAAATAATCTCAACAGCAAAGAACCTTTAAACAGTGTTAAAGATCAGTAAGGTGACTGGTCAGGATTAAAGATGTGCACACTGACTGCATATCAGCGAACAACTCATTAGAGTGCAAGATGTCCAAGCTCTGAAACATGACTTATTCAGGACTATTCAGAACGCTTTCTTTACTTCACACTGTCAGAGCATGTGTGTGTGTGTGTGTGTGTGTGTGTGTGTTTGCATCAGTGTTACAATTTGCTGGTCAGCTGAGTTTGCATGCTAGCTGTCCCTGGGAACCCTCCATCAAAGGCGGCGTTCAGCACCTCGTCCAGGTTTCCGGCGCTGACGAAGTCGAGGTCGGCTCGGACGTTGGCCGGAAGCTCCTCGAGGTCCTTCTCGTTTCGTTTAGGGAGGATGACTCGCTTCACTCCTGCCCTGTGGGCAGCCAGGACCTTGTCCTTGATCCCGCCCACCTGAGGGGGGGACAGACCACTCCAGTCTGTTAAAACCGAGGAGACATTTACATCTTGTTACGTGTTAAATGTGATAACTCACCGGCAGCACCAGCCCTCTTAGCGTAATCTCTCCTGTCATGGCAACGTCTGATCTGACCAATCGATTGCTGAACAGAGAGGCTAGGCAGGTTACTATGGTAACACCTGCAGAGGGGCCATCCTTGGTTACAGCTCCAGCCGGGAAGTGGAGGTGGATGTCTGTCCCTTCAAGCGGATCTGGAGCCCCCACCACTTTTCAAACACACGCAAATGCATAATTAATTAGCCTTATTTTAGTAAAGACAGTATACACACACACACACACACACACACACACACACACACACACACACATCACATATATTTATTTGTGTGAACTCACTGTTTGTGAGCTGGTAGGTTTTAGCGTTTGTTCTGAGCCAGCTGATGGCCAGATGAGCGGATTCTTTCATAACGTCTCCCAGCTGACCGGTCAGAGTGAGCTGACCTTCTCCCTCCATTCGACTGGCCTCCACAAACATGATCTCCCCACCGAGGGGCGTCCAGGCCAGGCCCAGAGCCACACCGGGCAGGGTGAGCCGCTCAGAAACCTTCCACCACACACAGACACACACACACACACACACACCCTTAAAGCTGTACTTAGGTGTAACAATCAGAAGATAATTAAAGTTTGTAATCTTCAAAAATTCAGGAATGAATGTAGGCCAACACGACCTGATAGTGAAGGAGAGCAAGACAAGCGTGGGAAGAGCAAAGAAGACGCCTGCTAGAAGACAAACTCTATATTGTTTTTCACATTATACTGTATGATGACTTTGTATTCATGAGCTGTGACAGTGGTCCAGAAAGTTGAGATGATGAACACTGTTTATTCTCTGCGGATGCTGGTTCTTCTGTCTCGCGCAGCACTTCCGCTCTCTCCTGGTTTCCTGCTTACCTCCATTTCAAACAGCGGAGGTCCCAGGATGTCTTTCAGGGCGATGTGGTCGATCACTATGGGCATCTCAGGAGGCGCCGCCTTGTCTGAACACACATGAAATGGAGTGAATCCCATAGAGAGGTTCAGTTAGGTTTAGGGGTGCAGCTGACTCATTACGCAGCGTAACAAACAACATCTGCTAAATAATGATTTCTTTTACATTTCGGGTGAGAGAATCAGACGGGTAAATACCAGAGGAAAGGAAAAATGTTTCTCATGTGCGCCCATGTTTGTAGAATCAGGTGACTGCAGTGTGAAGAATAATTACATTACTGAGGTGCACGTAAACGCACTGCATGCTGAAACCAGCTTACACATTGTATAGAGAAACTAAACTATGGAAGAAAGGCCTGCAACTTCAGGGGTTCCTTTGTTGTGGGAGACATGGATTCAATTCCAACAGAGAACCATCCACCATTGTGGACTTCACCCGTGGCTGCTCCGGAGGCCTCTGACACATAGCAGTTGTCAGTTGCTTTGGATAAAAGCGTCAGCTAAATGAATAATAATTATAAATCCAGCTGTTACACATGCAAAGATGCACATAAAACCAAACACAAACAGTCAAACAGAGACATCAAACACACACCATCCCCCTGGAAAAATGCAAAACACAGAACACACATCATTTGCACACACACGCTAGTGTTTGTGCTGCGTGTCGGTGACATCAGTTACCTGGCAACACAGAGGGCTTTCTGCAAAGCAGCACAAAACAACTGCTGATATCCTGTTTATCCCCACCTCCACCTTTTCTCTTTTCTTAAGTCACTCTCTCTAAACTCATTTGAATTTTTGTCTACACGTCTACTTAGTTACAATGCTTATAGTATTACTTTAGCCTGGTAGAATTTTGTAGTATATGACGGTGGTGTCCCAATAATGTTTTTCAGTAATCTGCTGTTTCACCAGAATCACCCAGAGACACATTTTAATCTACTGGGAGTCCTGCAGACAAATTAAAACTGAGTCTGACTTTCTAATGACATAACCACATTTGTAAGAGATGATGTACAGTGAGCTCGTCCCTACAAAACATGCCGACGGAAGACTTGACAGGGTTTATTTTGTAATAAAGACCAGCTGGCTGCTCATTATCCAGCTCATTACACGGCTACTGAAAGACATCATGTTGTACTTAAAGGGATACATCAGACATCCAGCAGCTGAGAATCAAATATTAAATTAAATGATGTTTCCGTAGCTCCCACAAAGACACAGACTATATGTATGATGAATACATTGTAGGTTTTGTTACTTCTATTTAACAGCTTTCACACTGCACCTTTTTTATACTCTGGTCAGTTTTGCAGAGTCGCTTTCGTATGGACTAGCGCCACCTTGTGCTGAATAGCTGTTTCTTTATGTGTGGAACACACACACACACACACACACACACACACACGTTTTCACTCTGTGATTAGAGCTCTGATAGCAAACTCAGACTGTGCGTGACTGACATCACAACTTACAGCATTATCATGCTGTAACTTAACTTTTATCACGGCAAAGATTTGAACTTATCCATGCAGGAAAAGCACAGGTGCAACTACATTAACGCTGTCCCAGTGAGCCAGCAGGAACAATACCAGGACCCTGAAACTGGAGCACCTAAATGGAACAGACTGATCCTTTATTATTACTTACTCCTGTGCTTTTTCCTGCTATGACATGTCAAAGACATCAACCATGAGAAAGGCCTCTTGGTACATGGAGATGAGTGACATCATTTAATTCCCGTATACCGTCCATCCCCCTCCAACCTGAGCACTAAGAAAGAAAGAGTGCTCCTCTCCATTTCCAGGCCCTGTTTCCCAACATTGCTGGTGCTTTTGTTTTGTGTGTTAAATCACTAATTTATGTCCAGTGTTTCAGTTAATCTGTTAATGTATCAGGTCACACAGTGTTTTGTGATCTATCAACTAAAAGACTATTTTTTTAAGAGCATAATTTGATTCCAAATAACTTTTTTTATTCACTCATATTGTACTTGTACTTGTATGTAATTTATGGATACAAACGTCTGTGCTGACTTGCAACTACGGTTTCGACCTTCTGCCTCCAGGTCCAGTCTGACCACAGAGTCAGAAAACAGACAGAGCGCTCAGGCTCTTACCTCCGTGCTGTGTTGGGCCCTCGGGGGTCGAAGCCTCTGTCTTGGTGACTCTGTGACCTTCAGCAACCTTCACAGCCACGGCTCGGCATATCGCCCCGATCTTCCTCTCTAGAGAGCGCACGCCTGCCTCACGGGTGTACCTAAAAGAAAACACATCAGGTGAATAAAGTGACGTGGAGATGAGGTTTCAATGGTACTGTAGCTTCTGTTGCTAGGTGTGTATTAGTGATCAGTGTGTAGGTCAGAGATGTGATCAGGAACACAGGCAAACCAGTCCATTTTAATGTTATTAGTGGCCCGGAACACTCTGTGAATGTAGTGCTGAATGTAGTGATCTAGTAAACTCAAAGAGTAGCCTTCAAATGGATGCGCTCCAAGCTGTGCGCTGTCGGCTGTTTCTATAGTAACCAGACTGGAGTACAGCGGGTGTTGTACACAGGCTCTGCAGGTCTGCAGGCAGCACACTGCAACTTAAGAAACCAGAAGCCTCTGCATCATCACAAGCTCCATGTTGGCCTGACTACCAATATTACAAATCACACCAGTGCTGAAACAATTAGTTGATAAATAGATGAAATGCTTCAAGCTCCTCCAATGTCAGGATTTGCAGCTTTTAAATTAAATATTTGATACTGTAACTGGAACGTATTTGGACTATTAATGGAACAAAGCAAGCTGTCACATTGGCTTAAAAAATGCGATGTGCATTTTTTCACCATTTTCTGACATTTTCTGATCAAGTATTCAATTAGAAGCTAATCGACAGAATAACCAATATTTAAAACAACCACCAGATGCAGCTGTAACTCACACTAAGCTGCTTTATAACATTAAACAGCAAATGATTGTGGGAGATCCTAAGCAAGACTCAAACCTGCACCTGAGCAGATTCCATGGTGCAGGAAAGATTTACCACGGTGGAGGCCAACACTGATCTGAAATGAAACAGACCAGCACACTCTGTCTGATTCAGGCAGATGCTTGCAGCTACAGGCGGCTGCAAAGATGTTCTCTCTAAATGAAAGGGTCACCCTGCCAGAGGAGTACTGATCAGCGGACAAAACAAATAGCCACTAAACCGCTTGACAACTTAATGATATGCTCTGGTGACCAGAAGTAGAATTCCAAGTTAGCCTCAGATGTGAGCTGCTGGCTGGCTGAGGGCGCTGTTCCCACACACACACACACACACACACACACACACACACACACCATACTGGATCTGTCCTTCACAGGCTAAATGTAGAAGCTGTTCAGCAGTGAACATGCGACAATAAATCTGGGGAATTTAGTCTAATTTTATTCAGTACTTCCTCCTGTCGTTGCATCAGTAGCACACTGTGTTACAGAAGGAAAGAGTCTAAAAATCTACCCGCACATTGCCATCTTGTTCCCAGTTCTTCTTTTATTCTGCACGGACATGACGGATGGTCATCCTCAGGTAAAGGTGAGGGTGTATTTCTAGATGAGGCTTAACATTTAAGATTTGATGGGTTAAGAGTGCTCCATTAAAATGTATTTACTTCTTCTTAAGAGGAATCTGGTTTTGAATTTAGGTGTTGTTTTGGATTTTAGCTGTTTGTTAGATCACAAGCATTAATCTACAAATATGGCACAGAATTCTAAGAACATATTTTAATATATATCATATATAATGTGTATATGTAGAAATATTTATTATTATGAACCTGGATGGCATCGCCCTGGCTTCCAGCACCACTGTGAGAAATCTTGGAGTTATCTTTGATCAGGACATGTCGTTCAACTCTCACATTAAGCAAATTTCAAGGACCGCCTTTTTTCACCTACGTAATATTGCAAAAATCAGGAACATCCTGTCTAAAAATGATGCAGAAAAACTAGTCCATGCATTTGTTACTTCTAGACTGGATTACTGCAATTCCTTATTATCAGGCTCTTCGAAAAAGTCCATTAAGACTCTTCAGCTGATCCAGAATGCTGCAGCACGTGTTCTGACAGGAACCAGTAAAAGAGATCATATCTCTCCTGTCTTAGCTTCTCTGCATTGGCTTCCTGTAAAATCCAGAATTGATTTTAAAATCCTTCTTCTCACATACAAAGCTCTTAATGGTCAGGCACCATCTTATCTTAAAGAGCTCATAGTAGCTGTGGAGTCTGGATCTGTGGCTGAAAGTCTCCTGCTGCCTGTTCCTGCTCGACGCCCTCTGCTACAATTATTGTTACTAGTCCTATTGTTATTATTGTTATTATTATCATTAACATTACTATAAATATTTGTACCATTTTTCATTCAGTCTATAGCAACATTACCTTTACTGTCTGTACCTCTGTGTGTATACTGTGTAGGCTGCCTCCCTCTGCTCTCTCTCTCTCTCTCTCTCTCTCTCCCCTCACCCCAACCGGTCGAGGCAGATGGCCGCCCACCCTGAGCCATGGTTCTGCTCGAGGTTTCTGCCTCTTAAAGGAAGTTTTTCCTTGCCTGTGTCGCCTAGTGCTTGCTCTTGGTGGGAATTGTTGGGCTTCTGTAAATAACTTCAGAGTACGGTCTAGACCTGCTCTTTATGAAAAGCGCTGTGAGATAACTGTTGTTGTGATTTGGCGCTATATAAATAAAATAAAATTGAATTAAATGAACTGTATTTAATTTTTTTCCCCAATAGAATAAAAGAAGAACTAGAAACACGATAACATTTTCTCATTTTTCTGAACCTCATTTCAGCTCAGCAGCAGGACGGGATAAGGAGAGCCACATTTCACTGATTCATCCAGAAAATAAAATTAATTAGGACAATGTGGCTGTGTGCCTCCATAACTAAGTTAAGCTTAACTTAAGTTAGGTTCATTTTCTCATTTTTGTTTTTTAAGTACTGCATGTGTTTGTGTGTACCTGCTGATTATATCCTGTGTGGTGTCCTGTGGGATCTGAAGCTGTTGAGGTGTTAATCCATGCTGCTCCAGCTGATTTGGGATCAAGTGACGGTGAGCTATCTCTACCCTCTCCTCCTGAGTGTAGCCTGAAACACACACACACACACACACACACGCACACACACACAGTTGTGTTTCCATCACACATCACATCTACAGTTCATTTGTGAAACTGTGGAAACTGCAGAGGTGGCTCCTCTCTGCACCTAAACCCACCTGGTACCTGCAGCACCTCCATCCTGTCCAGCAGGGCAGGGGGAATGGTCGCTGTGGTGTTCGCAGTGGCAATGAAGAGCACTTGGGAGAGGTCAAAGGCCACGTTGAGGTAATGATCTGTAAAGCTGTGGTTCTGCTCTGGGTCCAAGACCTAAGGGACATGTAGAGACTTTGCTAATTGAGTTTGATCATAAGGTTGGTTTACAGAACAGTGGAACACAAACATTTATTTAGTGAAGAAATGCAATACTACCTCACAAGTAATGAGCGAGATAAACGAGATAAAGGAGCTGACCTCTAGCAGTGCAGCTGCAGGGTCTCCTTGGAGGCTCTTCCCAAGTTTGTCCACCTCGTCCAAGAGGAAGACAGGGTTATTGACTCCTACCGTCTTCAAACCGTTGATGATGCGGCCTGGCATGCTCCCCACATATGTGCGTCTGCAGACATGGGCAGGACTTAAACTACTGACCTACAGTTTAAACGTTTCCGCACACACGGAACTTTATTCCTGATGTCGTGAAGAGAAAAGTGCAGAAATATATATGTAAAGGTGAACGTCGTGTCTTGTGTTCATAATCACATACCTCATTTTTGTCATGTCATATGTTACTATTGTAAATAAGTGGATCGAGCAGCCTGACAGTGTGGTCAGGCTGTTATTCCAGAAGTATGCGTTGCATTACCACGCAACTAAAATAAAACTGGTTGACACAATGTTCTTATACCAAATTACCTAATGCAAGCAACTTCTAAGTGTTTGCAAGCTGAAAGCATGAAATGTGAAGTTTCTGGGGTTCAAAGAAAGGAAATGAAAGAAACACAAAAAAGGGGAAAACAAGAAAATACAAAACAGAAAAACTGTTAATCAGAAACTACTGAGCTGTCTACTTTTAGAGAATATTTTGTTGTTGTTGAACTAACTGACTTGAACTAATTGTATAATCGACCGCTAAAGAACTTTAATCTTGCACTCATGCTGTTGAGGTTTCTCATCTGGCCGAGGGAAGGTGTCTCTCTTCCTTTAAAACATCAGGATCAGCCCTGCAAACTGAGATGAACTCCGCTGCCCTGCCTTGATTTAACTGTTGTTAGCATAGCTGTCAAGTCCTAACATGTTCGCCTCTGATGTGGCAATTTGACGATGTAGTTTACTTGTCAGAGGACATGTCATCGTGTCATTCTCTGAATGTGGGAGTCAGATCTCCTCACCTAAGGCTAGAAGCTCTGCTGCCTTTCGTCGACAGGCCCATAACATGCACAGCTGGCAGTATTTTCCAAGCGTAAGCCAGCGTGTCGAACTGCTACAAATGGACTGAATAAAGAAAGATTTCATTACTCCTCTCCAAGAGAGTTTTAAGACAAACTTAAGAGAAAACAGGTTATTTTCCAAACTGCGCTTCATTCTTCTTGTTATTTTGTCAGAGATGACCGTGATTGAAAAGTAATCCACGCTTCCCTCACGAGGGATCATGTTCCACTCAGCAGCAGAGAGCGCTGTGCTCCAACACACGTCCACAGAGCCAATGTAAGGTCCACTACCAAAACAAAATCCCCATACTGCTGTGGCACACTGTTATAACCAGCGTTTCAATAATCTGGAACTAGATCACAAAATGACATGCTGCTTAAGATCAAAGACTTTCAGTTCAATACACATGGGATTTTTAAACGATGAATCGCTTCTAATGTATGAGATGTTTTCTGGACATACAGATGAGATACAAACAGGGGGACAAACTCAAAGAAAAACCTGAATAAAAAAGTGGAGGAACATATCAAATGCAGATGCTTTTGTGCACCAGGGCTCACTGCATGGTTTGGTGAGGACGGAAATGACTGAAGTCAATTAAAGGCTACAGCCTTTAGAGTCACCCGATGTCAACCCAGCTTCACACATATGGAAGATTTTGGGACCAATGTGTAAAAAAAAAAAAAAAAGCTCTCCCCCACCTCCATAACACTATTTTATCTTTAAATCTATCCGGCAATGTCTGTGACTGTCTCTGATGCTATATGTCTTTATGTTATGTCTGGCTAGGATTGTTTTTCTTTCTATATGCTGTGCTCGGGTCTCTCTTGCCAAAGTGATCTTGATCTCAGTGAGATGACCTGATTAAATAAAGTCAGCATATATAAAAGAGGGAATATCTTATGGAGAAATAGTTTGCATCCCACAGACTTCCACATTGCATTCCACACTTCCAGACTCGTGGCGGCTGAATAAGACACTACATGTTGGTCATCAAATGTGCTGTTATGACTGTTATCTTATATTATGAGCACACCTGTGTCCTCGGATGTCAGACTGGTCGCAGACGCCTCCCAAAGCGATACGGTGAAACTCTCTGCCCAGAGTCCTGGCTATGGAGCGTCCCACACTGGTCTTACCGACTCCTGGGGGCCCCACAAAGCAGAGGATGGGGCCCTGAAGACACACAGCAGCATGAAATCACAGTTAAATATGTACCACATTACAGAAATCCTTGCTCATTTTTAAAAAATAATAGATTCTTTCTTCATACAATACGAAATGTTTTGTCTTCAATATGTTAAATAATTTGCAAATGACTGAGAGATCTATAGGAAGCACCTTCAGTGAAGTCTTCAGTTGTCTCACAGCCAGGTACTCTAGCACACGTCTCTTCAGCTTGTCCATGGCATAGTGATCGTTGTCCAATAAGGTACGAGCGGATCGGATGTCCAGGCAGTCTGAAGTGTGTGTGTGTGTGTTGTGTGGGCCCAATGTGGACGGGATGGGTGGATCCATGAAAGAAAGAAAAAACATTTAAGTTAGTGAAGGTGGAGACAGTGTGGTGCAGACACAGAGGGTGAAGAGGTAGAGGAGAGGACAGCAGAAACAAGGTTTGCTTGAAACAGTTCCCCCAGGTGGTTTGGCAAATTTGGCTGGTCTATCAAGGACACATGATCCTCCAAAACCTCTGACCATGCAACTGAATGAACCCTGTCCTCAAGTCTCCACTGATCAGAAATGATGCGTTACAGCGGCAGTCTGCGGTCTGCAGCACGGACAAAGCAAAGACTGGGAGTCTAACACAAGTGTTATAATGGCAGTGAAATGAAATATTTTGGCAACGGGTCTGATATTCTAATATTGTGGCTGGCTACCACGTTATATCATGTTTGTTTGGTCCACTCACTGTATTTTCTGGTTTGAGTTCTCGCCTTGGAATTCTGATGGAAATTATTCTGGAGGACAACAGAGCAAGCACGCATTATCACCTTTCAGCTAACGTGTTCTTTACACGCCCAGCCGATACAGAGCAACACTGGCGTCGTCTGAAGTCGTGTTTATCCCAACCTGATGAATACAAGTCTAACAGCCACTCTGCTTTTACCTCTGCGCTGCTCTCCACCAGCTGCTCAGTAAAATACTTGTCTCTTTAGCTGCTAAATGCTGCACTACGTTCACCAGCTAGTCGCTAAGTTTGTGTGTCTGCTGTTTGGTGCTGAGCTGAGTTGAGAGAATGAACCAAACAGTGTGATTACAACCAGTCATTGTAATCATTTGGATCCATTGTTAGCAGTATTGATTAGTGTAGCTTTAACTATTTACATGTACTGTATTTATTTAATGTATTTACACTGGAGATATTTCAGAGCAATCTGAGTTAAGGGTATGAATGAATCTCAAAGGCCACCTCAGTGAGGAATGTGTCAAAAAAGAAAACATTTACAATCATTGTCAGCTGACTGATCACGAAATTAAAATGTTTGATCATATTACCTTATCATTAATATTTAATTCTGTTGAAATGTAATAATTTCATTTGTCCACTGGAAGAGTTTGATGTTAATCATTTAAACCAGTTATAATACAACAAAGAGCTCCGGCAGACAGGCTTCAAAGCACCAGAAAAATATGTGACTGATTATGGTAAAATATTCAACACAGTTATCACCACAATCTTACAGTCACCACATGTTCAGCATTGCTATCGCATTTTTGGCTTTTGGACCTGGACTTTGTTTGGACTATGTCTCCCACCCACTCCACCACGTGCTGCTCAAACACAGGACCACTTTAAGTGCAAGACCTATTCCCCCAAAATGCACCACAGAGCGCCACAGGAAGTCATTCCTGCCAGTGGCCATCAAACTTTATAACTCTTCCCTCTAAGTGTGTGACACACAGACACTTAGCTACTATTTATTCCTTATTACTGTTCCCCATAACAATTCTTAATTGTGTAAATACTGTACATATCCACCCTCCTTTAAATGTCCTTTTCTTTTATAGTTTTACTCTAATATTTATATACTTCTCTATATACCACCATCTTTATTTTTATATTCCTTTTGCCCTTTGTGCCATGCGTGCAACTGTGACACAGAACGTCCCCTCGGGGATCAATAAAGTATTTCTGATTCTGATTCTAACAGTCGCCTTTGAACTTTATTTACCTTTGGTGCTTTTGCTCCATGGTAACTCTACCATCAGATCCAAGTAGTTTCTGGTCAGGGCATACTCAGGCATGGACTGAGGCATCTTCTTCAATCTGAACACGGAAGAACAAGATTAAATGCAACACTGGTCTGACTGTGAAGACACGCATTAAAACGTAGAAGTGGGCTCAAGACAAAACCACATCTGAGTAGCGGTTTAAAGAGATCAGAGACTACTGAAATGGCTGAAACTGCTTTAAAATGTTGGATTCTTACCAAAAAGAAATCAGGCTTTGTTCTGACTGAAGGCCCTTTTTTAAATGAAATTAAAGCTAGGGTACAAATCTATTTCAAAAGTATTTGTTGAAATTCTCTTTAGATCCCAAAGGCAATATTTTCGGCATATTATCATTATCGTTAATGTTATTATTGTTGGAATCATCAAATCCATTTCAGAGATAATTAGAGCAGAGGGAACAGAAATGACTGAGTAATGGTTTGTACTGCATGTTCTGTTATAAATGAAAAGACCAAAGGTGTAATCCCTGCAAAAAGTCACCTCTTGAGCTCTTTGAGGCAAACTCTGAGTGCAGCTTCAGGCATGTTGGCCCTGTGGACCCTCCTCTCCAAGGCTGCAGTGTCATCACCATCCTCATCTTCATCTTCCTCATCCAGATTGAACTGCTGGCCCGGAAACACTCCGCCTTTACGCACCGATAACACCTGATAACACCGGATGAGACGCGGAGAGCTGAACAGGCATATAAAGGTAGACATTGTTCAAAGGAAAAGGAGCGGTGCAGGCGTATGTTACCCTCTTCTCATTGTCAGGACTTATTTTCCTGGTTTTCTGCAGCAGTTTTAGTCCCTCGATCTGTCTGGTCAGCATGGGCAGAGCCTTCTTAAAGCGCTCCTCCAAGCTCACTGCATCCAGGACCTTCACAGCACACATGGAGATAAAAACTTGATTTCAAAGTACATTCAATTAAAGCCATTATACATTAAAGCCACTCGCTGTGTGTAGGATTTTTCTCTTTCTGCACCATCCTGTGATAGTGGCAGACATGCCAATACACCCCTACCCCTACAGATCTGACCCAGGGATAGTGAATGTGCTATGACACTACACCAATTTGTATACCATCTGATTCATTCATTCATCAACTACAGGAAGTGGCTTTAAAGTTGAATTCTTTTTTTCTTTCTAACAAGCAGTCACATCCTCCGCAGACCCAACAGTCACTTCACCTGTAGTTTCTCCTTGTTTGAGGTGCGGATCATGGAGGCTACCACGTCAGGTAGAGTCTCCCTGGGCAGACTGTCCAACAGACGCCTGAACTTAGCCACCACTGGAACAGACATGTCCAACATACCTAACAACTACACGCACACACACACACACACACACACGCACACACACACACACACACACACGCACACACACACACACACACACACACACACAGTGGTATTAGACAGACTAAAACAATTTAAAGTACTATATGAATGCATTATTTGTTTTGTATTACAGAATGTACAGAATGTAACGTGTGAACAGAATGTCAAGTAACTTTAAAAATGAGACCTTCCCAACTTAAAATAAATCATTTCCAAATGTTATCGGATCAAAAGCATCACATTCTGATAGTGAAACAAGTCACATCAGTTTTGACACTCAAAAAAATTATTCAACGTTTTACAGCTGCTTTGGGAAAATTTTTGGTCCGTTGTGCATTATGTAATTACACGATTGGTCACTACATTAAAGCCCAGTGCGCTTCCTGGGGGCTTTAAGTAAAGGACTCGGCTCTAGCACAGGAGCTGTGGACCGCCATGAGGGTTTTAGGCGCAGGGCGATGGGGCCCCGGCAGGGACTGCTGGAGTAGAGCGGCGCTGGAATGAGCGGGAAGCGGTCCTGACGAAACCTCCACTAGAGGACTAGAGGTCGGTGCTGACTGAGTTCCCTCTCGCTCCTCTCTCGCTTCTAATCCATCACAGACTGTTGTTGTCATGATCACAATTTATTGCTAAAATGGATAAGAGTTGCCTGTTTCTTGTTATTTACATACTTTTTTAAATTGCTTTAAATTGCTTTTTTAAACTTTTTTAACTGCAGGTGTTCATGTATCAAGATGAGATAAGAAAGAACATTATTCACTCTGAAGGACATTTTGGTGCCAACGATCCTTAATATACAAAACATAATATACTGTAGATGCATACATAAGATTATGAAGAGAGATGCACAGATCTGGTACAAATTAGCATAGCTTAGGTAAATAAAGTATGAATGTAAAATGAGAGATGAATACCAGAAACCACTATAACAGGTTTATTTGCTCCTCCTTTTGCTGTTATTTGATACATTTTATATTATTATTTGTATCTGATTATTATCTATTAATTCCATTTATTAATGTATTTATTTTCTTCTTCCTGCCTCTTATATGCCAAAAAAGGTCAATTAAAGACACGTCAACAGGCAGTAAACCAAGACATTTTTGGGACATTTTGTGTTTTTTTTAACCCTTGATTAAAGTACACACACACCTGTACAGCAGTCTGGTAGAATTTCTGGGACAGCTCCCCCAGCTCTCCATCTTCTGCTGTGACACCCTCTGTCGCTGGGGTTGTGTACTGATCCAGTTTATCCAGCTGCTCCACCTGTAATTTTTGCAATTAGAGAGGCACATACTGCAGTCACACACACGTTTTACTGAGTGACAGGTGTATGTGGTCCCATACTCCCTAATGACCATGAAAAAAAGAGCGTTTAGTAAGGAGCCCCCCAGTGAGAAATGCACCTTTGACACCGTTTCACTTGCACGTTCAGCTATCAGGCTCCTCTCCTGTGGAACCAGGTTCCAGTTTGGGTTCGGGAGGCAGACACTGTCTCTACATTTAAGAGCAGGCCTCTTTGATAAAGCTTATAGTTAGGGCTGGCTCAGGTGAGTCCTGAACCATCCCTTAGTTATGCTGCTATAGGCCTAGACTGCTGGGGGATTTCCCATGATGCACTGACCTCCCCTCTCCTCTTCTCTCTCTCCCTCTGTGTGCAACCTCATCCCATTAATGCATGTTACTAACTTCGACTTCTTCCCTTTCCCGTAGTCTTGTGCTTTCTCGTCCCTCTCCTCTCTCCTCCTGTCACTTCCTGCAGGTGTTTCTGGCTCTGGAGCTGTGGAGTCTGGATCTGTGGCTGAGAGTCACCTGCTGCCCCCGTGTTCCCGCTCGACACCCTACAATTATTGTTACTAGTACTGGCTTTTCACTGGATTACTAATCCAGCAACCTCACAAAGCAGCACACATTCTGTTTCTTTTTTTCCACATAGCAGGGTCCTGCACCACAAAGCCAGTTCAACATACCCAGGATATGTTTTCGTTATCTGGCTACTAACTAACAATCGCCGATCGGGATAAGCGGCACCACGAAGCTGGTCATCAACTCGGTAAGTCAACCCAGGGTTTCCCGATCCAGCCGGGAGCACGTTCACACAAAAGAGGCGGTGTTAGTAACAGATGGACAATCACAGACATGAACAAATCCACTGTCAGCAGAGCGTCATATTTTACGAACAAAGAGCAGAACTGTAACACTACAGAAACAGCAAACTGCATCTGACACATGCAGGGAGACAGAAAATCGGCAACAGTGTGAATGCCTAAATGAACAGGCGTAGTCTATAATAATGCGTTGATTTCATGTGTTCTTATGAGCTGTATGAAAATATCAGCCTTATTCTTTCAGCTCGGCTGTGTCTGCGTTCCACACTAAAAGACTCGGGCCGTTCTCCCTCACTTTTCCCTCATATTCAGAACATCGGTGTGTGAATATTTTCGAGTGAAACTTTCAACATACAACTTCAGATTCTTTCTACAAGCTCTCCTGGGTTTTTTTCTTTTGTGGCTTATAATTTAACTCACATGTGTGTGAATATTGTATACAAGTGAAAATTTTAAGATGCAAATACAGATTTTTGTTCTACAAGTTCTCACATCGTATTCTACAAGAGTCCACATCAAGTTTACAAGCTCTAGCATTTTGCACCATATTTACCTTCATAAATAACACTACTGAGAGGGAGCAAAAAGCTTCATACTATGACAGTGAAGTGTACTCCAAGGTGCATTAGTGCACTGTGACATCAGATCAGACCATGAGCAAGTAAACATGCCGGATTTTTAATACTTTTATTAATGATTAAAAATAGTTTTGTCAGAGCTCAAGCATGCACTTAACGCGTTTTTAATGAGTATGAGTTTACACTGAATGTAAATATAACTTTTGTTTGTTTGCAAGAAAACTCCACAGGGCACGGGCAAGTATTTGATGCCCACAGAATAACAGGAATGTTGATATTAAATAAACTAGTGACTGATTATGACAAAGTTTTACCTCTGCCAGGACAAAAGGTCGCTCCTTGAGCAGACTTGACACTCTGAAGCGGCACAATCCGGTGATGAGGAGGGTGTAGTGGGGCTTTGGCCAGTTACTCCCCACCACCTGCACCGCTATGCCGGCTGTACCGATTCTGCAGAGAGAAAGTGAGCGTGAGACAGGAGGGTAGGTGAAGACAGACAACTCACTGGAGGAGGAACACGGATAATTCGCCCTGTCATGAGCTTCACAGCTGCATTACTGTACTGTTACCATTTGTGTTTTTATGAGTGTATTGTGTTGAGAATGCTTGTTGGTAGACAACACACATTATAGGCTGATGGACATTTGAATTTCCCTGTTGGGATGAATAAAGGCATCTATCTATCTATCTATCTAGCTATCTAGCTATTATCTTATACTATACTGTACTAAACTAGATGGATTGAGTGCCATGTGGTCATTTGGGATTCATAATGTAGTGGTTCTCAACCTTTTCCAGTCCTGACCCCCACGTATGTGTATGTATGTGTCTCTGAATGTGGGCATGTATTTATGTATTGTTGTGGGTAAGATTTGGACCTTGAGTCCATAAGAATGATTTGATTGATTGATTTATTGAAACTGTCTGGCCGAGACTGTTGAGGGATTAATATAACAACATAAAAGCCACCAAACTCACAAAGGAAAACCACTGCTTTGCCGACAGACAGAACATGATCTAATTTTGGCTTTGATTAGTGTTCTTAGATTTATTGAACCCAGATTCTTGTTTTTGTGTGTGTGTCCTACCAGAACTCATGTGCATGCACACACACTACTACTCTCACAAACACATCCGATAAAATCTATTTTAAAATTACATGACTGGAACAGGCAATGTAATAGAAAAAAACATTCAACAGTCTAAAATATGTTATTTGATTTTTTTTTTCTCCACAACCATCTGTAAAGTATCTCAGGACCCCTCCAAAGTGGGGAACCACTGATATAATGTGTGGCGCTGACACTTTGATAAAACCTCAATTATTTAAATAAGACAAGATTGGTCACTTACTATAAAGAAGAAAATCAGACAATGTTTCAGTGTGACAGCTCTAAAAGGTTCTTAACAGTTGAGCGGCCTTCTGAAGCTGCTGTGGCTCTAAATCAAAGACACATGTAGTGTATTAAGGGAAAAGCTGATTGGATAACCAGCATTTAATTGCTCTTTTCCCCTAACATCCTTTCCACATTACTGTGGTCTACCACAACAACACAAGGGGCAGTGACATCAGATTTTCTTTCATTTACAAATTCATCCTCTTCATCCTGAATCATTTAATTCATTTGACCAAGCTATTTTGGAGCAGTGTGTGACCACAGAGCAGTGCTGAGATGCCAAGCTGAGTGCCTTAGCCAAGGTCAATTTCCTCCTTATCCTGAATTGTCTTTGCCATTTAGTATCACTAAAGCAACATATTTGACTATCTTTGTCAGTGATAAGACGAGCTTAGAATAAACAGGCTGTTTTTCAGCATCTAAGGCTGATAGAGAGACAAACAACTACGACTTAGTAACAAGACCGCCATGGTTGACTGTGGGTGAAAGGTTAAAGTCCGCCTCTCGGTGTGTGGCTGTTTTTGACTGCAGGGCCACAGCTGAACTGTAGAGTTTTCTAGAAAAAAATCCCACACTGTAACAAAAGAGATTAACTCTGCAGTGTGCATCACACAAAAATAGCAAATTTGACAATGACTATCTGGCAGGCATTTTCGAGGCATGATAAAGAAAAAGATTGATAATATATATACTCTGCCATGCCAGTGAACATGATAACTAGTCGTAAGCTGCTACAACTACATGTAATGTGAATTGAGCAATGGTCAGTGTCTAGGACTGCAGAAGTACCCAAAATGAGGGGGTGATCATGACCACACCGTCAGGACAGATACTTGTATCCTGGAAGAACAAAAATCTATTCATATTAAGTTATTTGGGACATGCTGATATTAAATGGTTATCCATTTAAGTGTGTAAATAACAGACAGTAGTCAAAGGCTACATGTATTTCCCTATAAGCTGCTTCCTCAGATTGTTTCATTAAAAGTAAAAGTATTCAGTTTAGACGAGAAACTGCACAGATTTGAGGAAATTCTGAGGAAGTAAACTAATTTTACGTAGTAGAACTACGTTTAAAACTTCTTTCTTATCTTGTTTTCATCTCGCGACCCCTTGGTGGTCCTGTGCAGCCAGCTGAACATTAACGTCCAAAACAACAACACCTCAAACTCCGGAAATAACTATTCACTCTATTCTTTATTCTCTAGTTGTTCATTACTTATGCAACGCGGGCAGGTCGTCGGTGTCGTGCTCTGGGTCTCTGGTATTGGGAATCACTCCTATGATTGTGCTTTTCAGCGAAGTCCCCTTCAGCAGCCGCTGGCTAACCAGGTGCATGTTCCGCGGAGAGTCCACGCTGAACCTGACGGTGGAGCCCGGGAGGAGCACCCCTTCATGGGTCAGCAGCAGCGGGAGACGGCTCGGTATCTGAATTCCGCCGCCGGAGGCCATGGTCCGGAGTCTTCAGAAGCCAGGTCACTGTTTGTAACACAACTGACGCAAAGACGCACTTTCTTACTGTCAGACGGGACAGCCAAGTGTAAACAGTTGACTTCCGGGTAGTCCTTTCAAAATAAAATTCTCATTCTCGACACAGATGCATGTAATTCAATATCAGCGTAAACCGCAAATGAAGCAACTATGGAAAGATACTGTTCTATAATTAAAACTAGTTTAGTATTGTTTTCACATTCATTTTCGCCCCATTATTTGCCCTGAAATTGCCTTCATCCTCCCCCTACTTTTTCGACTTCCTGTATTTGGCTACGGTACGTACGTAGGGACAAACTATACGTTCTTGCACAACATGAAATCTGAATCTGCCATATAAAAAGAAGTTGCAGTGGGTTTGCAGCCTGTTTGTTGCTTTTGTGTTGTCAGCATTTAAAAAGTTGATCTGTTTCCAGCGATGTGAAGTACCCTTACTCAAGGTCTCTACTAAAAAAAACACTCTTGTGGTACCCTACTTGTATATTACATGGGTATTAAAATTTTCTGCTGGTCCTACTATCGTTTGCTAATACAGCAGTAATAATATGATGTAATAAGACAGCCCAGTCTACTGCATAAGTACTGCATCTTTGATAATATAAGAACATTTCACAGATTTTACTTGTTTCAACTTAAACAATGAGGTAACAGTATTTTTTCTTATATTATATTTTATCTTATATTAATAATCGTTAATTATAGAAAGATCATTGTTAATGTAATAATTTTTTTAAAATCAACTTAAGTCATTACAGCAAGTCAAATTTCATCTTGTTATAGATCATTTATTTTCATTTTTCTTTTTTACTTTAGACTGGTAGCCCTGCATTTAAACAACTAAATGTTGCAGAATCCTGTGCAAAGTGTGTGGCCTATGCTCCCAATTCAAAACAAGATCAGGATTTGAATAAAGCAGCAGCCTGTTTCATCTTCAAAAATAGGATGCCATTTCAGATTGTGGAAAAACCTGGATTTCTTCATCTGATCAAAAGGCAGCAATAAATAACACACAACAACATTCAAATCTAGTGTTGAGTGTTCATGTGATTTAATAGATTAGTAATGTTGTGAAATGAATCAATGCATAATTATTGTGATACCATGATTTTTCCCAAGATTATAATTGCACCAATAAAATCTAGAATTATTACATCCTTAATTTACACAAGGAGAGATCAGTGTTGCTTGTAAAATATCCACTGTGTCCGCATCTTCTAACATAATATTGATTCATAGTTTTTGCACTGTTTGTTTATGTCACTGCATCTCCCGGCATAGGACTTGAGACTTTACTCTGACTTGCCTGTCTCGACCAGTCTTGTCTTTGGGACTTGAGTAACAAGACTTGAAACTTACTTGTGACTTGTAAAACAATGCCTTGGTCCCACCTCTGATACAGTGTGTGAAGCACAATCTAATCAAAACACTACACTTCTTGCACATTTTGTTATGCTATAAATTATTACAATGCAAACATTAGTTTTTTGGTCCACACAAACCTCCACAGTGTAAGGAAAATTACATTCGTTTTTATTTAATGGCAAAAGTATTTGAGCAGTTAAATGACAGTAGTTAAATTAATTTGTTAACTCATAAGGTTTGCTTTTTAAATAAATGTGAAAGAAGATAGATAATGCTGTTGTCCTCTCTCCCCTAGGGCCATGCTCAGACCAGTACTCCTGGCATCTCAACACCAAGATGGTGCTTAAAGGCTGCAGGGAGGGTCTTCATATGTAGAATGAACACGTGCTCACATTCAATGGCCAGTTACAGAAAAGAATGAGGACATCATGATGGCACTGGGCCTCCTCCTGTGAGTACACTTTGTGTTTGGAATCCAGTATCCTAAAGGACTGAAAAAGACACTGACCCTTTTGGAGTGTGTTAAAAATTGAAGGATACAGCCAGACTTCAGAATCTGTGAGTCGACTGTTCATGGCCATTTGAAGAGAATATGGACTTTTCCACTGAACTGGGCCATCTTCACTTCTAGTTCCAGTTTCTATTGTTTTTGCTGAAGCAAATGTTGTGATACTGCAGGACTTCAATAGTATTAGCCAGTTTCAGTAATTCACTAACTCATTAATGTTAAAAAAAAAAAATTTAAAAAAAGTACAGATTTTCCAAATTAAGTGAAGACGTAATGTAGGTTTACACCCAAAAGGTCAAAAACAGATGTGCTTACAGAGCTACAGTAAATGTTTAAATATTAAATTCAAAGGTTTTGAAAGGGTAATGTAGTTGTAAAATCTATCTAGCTTTGGTTCACAGGAGTTTGAGTATCACCATGGTACATCGATAAGAATGTAGAAGGGACAGTAATTCCGTTTAAGCCATTTATTGCAACTGTTCACACATGAGGAGCACCATGAGATGAGGCTTCACGGTTATGTTTTCTACAAAATGATAAACAAAGAAACACACAAAAATTACAATACAGTAAACCAATATAACATGACATTTAACTAGGCGCCTAACAAACATTTGTACACTAACCAAAAGGGGTGAAGGGTAGGCCTACCACTACAGAAATAAGGAAATACTACATACCAAACATTCATTTAACAATTACATACAAGAATTTCATCATAGTTATACTGCTTTTGCCTTTCCTTAAAAACTACAATTATCAAACCATGTGCACTGCGCACTTACACACAATATGATATCCGTAGTCTAAAGCAAACAATGTGAGGAATATAGCATCTACTAGTATGTATACTAGTCAAGCATTCAATCCCATCAAATTTACAAATAACCATTAAAATACAGCAAACATGAAAAAGGCAATAACTCACTTTATCACGCACAACCATGGTGGTATCTGAATCACAGAGACTGAGGGTCCTCACATGTGGTTTGTGTTGCTGCCAGCCAGAACAAAGGAAATGGGTTGGGTTTATATAGTGAACCATTGATTAGGAGGAAGGGAGATCAGGTGAGATTGGGTGGGTCCTTGCCATGGAAATAAACAGAGGGCTACTGAATAGTATGACTCTATTCTACAGTAGTTTGTTTCTCAGTAAGCACTTAGCACAATCTTAGTACTATTTAGCACCTTTTTATAGTGTTTATAGAGTATTTTAACACATATTACCTTTAACCTTTACATTGGACAAATATTACCCTTCCTGCAAATTCAAAAATAGACCATATTGCAATTTCCATAGAATTTTGTTTGTTTAGCACTATTTTCTGAGATATAATTTGACCAATACAAATACAAACAATGGCAGTGTATTTAAAGACTCTTTTCATTAATGACTCTGGACACAGGGTTAGTTAATAAAAAAAGTGATTACATTTTTATTTCTTTTTATTTCTAAGCATTGTCATGTAGCATTATACATTTCCAAAAATAAATATATTTTATATCTTGTGCATAAAACATCTGTTTCTAAAGACCACAGACAACATCCATCCAATCGTTTGCAGTAATCTGTTGCATCTCTGTTACCAGACAGCTGTGGGAAATATCACTTCATGTTCACAATAAGGGATCTCTGAATACACCTTAAAATGCTCATACATTTACAGAAAACTGATAAAGTATAATAAAAAAAAAAATACACAGGCATTTATAGCAATACATACAATAATTATCATTCAAGAGCATCTTTTGCATAAGAGGACCAGGCTTAGCAGATTAGAAACTTGAAGCTGTCAGAGTTCTTTTCAGACCTAAGCACAACCCATTACTGTGTCTATAACATACACATATATATATATACACATCCTCATAGATCATCATTTTACCTTCTGAAGAACGAGACAATTTTGCTTTTGTGAGGTTTTAACATTCATCATAGGTGAAGTGCACGCATGAACTGAAATTGTAACTTTCATAAACACAGTAAGCTTTCACAAACAGACACTTTGTGCAGTCCTGGGAAGAACTCAACACTATATGGGACAAATACCTGAGGCTTATAAGTGAAACACTACATTATTTATTCAAAGTGTGTGGGTTAAATACCATTTCACATAATGCCAACTTTGAAAATGTCACTTTGAAATTCATTTTTTTATTGAATTTATACTTTATTTCATTTTTGGTTAAGCTACACATCATAAAGAATGGCAGTTACAATGTTGATTGTTGACTTGATTTCATTTTAAAGTTAGAGAAGGCAACAGTGTAGAAACCCCTTCCCCTCAGGCCTCCCTCCAAAGCCACTCCCCCAAATTAAGAGCACGGGCAGAGAGGGCTCGGGTAGGTACGTGGACAGACAGGTAGGCCAGCTAATCATTTCATTCAGACCAAAAGAAATGATTGGCATACTGGATTTTGTTTTGATTTATTGATCACTGTAAAGCAACAAATATAACAAAAGCTACCCGAGCTTTAAACACAAAAATACTCTTAATTGCTGAGTGGAAATATAACCAATTGTTCTATTTGCACACAGGCTTTTGAGCATGTTTTTGAAACCAACTCTGTTAACAACTGAATGTGCTATGATAATACACACAGTTATCCCCAAAGTAATGATGGGATAAGGGAATGTTATACCATGAACTGACTAAACCAGCAAGTCAGGATTTGCAGGCAATGAACCAGGTGCGATAACGTCGCCACTACTGCAATTTACATGCACAAACACGGCTCTTAGAAAAACATGGAGTGCATGAAGTAGTGAGAAAATAAACTTACCCTCCACTATAAATGACTGACCCCACCCACTTTACTGTGACTGACGGTCTGCAACATAGAGACCAGAAAATAAATGCATCAGAGTGATTTGGCGTGTTTGCATCCTGCAAGCATTACTACAGCACAGCAGTTGGTCTGTTTTAAGATTACAAAATAAGATCAGCTAAAAAATGCCAAAGACGGTACAATTAGTTGCCCAAACCAAAACATTTATAGCACACTTGTTGGGTGTAACTAAAGTTTCTATTTCTATTAAATGTCTTCTCTTATATCTGCTGTAAAATATTCTCAAAGGGAATGAATGGCTACTTCACTTGAGTTAATTTCCTGTTCAGCAAAACTTTGATATACACTTTTAAAAACAGAACAATCTGTGGGAATGAAGGAATTAATTATTACACAATAGATGAATCATAAGAGCCTAACATAAAGCCCTTTTTACCCTTAAGCGTAGGCTTTATATCCTTCAATAGAGAACTCTTTGTGAAAATGGACATTTAAGAGACTGGAGGTGAAGGTATGAACCCATTAAAAGGGAGGGTAGTTTTATTTGGCCTTAGAAGAACTGGTTTGCAAGTCAGTCATTCAAAGACTCCCTGGAGGGCTTTAGTGGACTCTACATGTCCAAAGCAGTAAACATGTTTTTAATTTTATACATGTGCTGTGAACCATCAAGTGGAGAACCTCTAAACCAGCTTATTGACACCTAACCCTAACTTAATGTCACCATTATTGATAATCAAGTGAGCCATGTTAAAAAATGAATAAATAAATTCAGTCATGCAACACCGACATTCAAAGATGCATTCCAACCTTGACAATTACATCAGGTGATCGATTGCACCCCTCAGCGGCCATGTTGGACGTCTTCAGGTCTTGACAGCATAGGCGAATAACTTTCAATTTAGCAAACACGCTTACTGTTGCCTGAATTTCTTAGATAGTTCGGAAAGGAATGTTTTTACTTGGCTAGTAGCTGGAATAATTTGGTAGCTGCAGGTTCTCAGAAAACCAACAACCCAAGATTTTCAGTGTGGGCTGTTTCTTGGGCCTGCGATCCTGCATAAGCTGGATAAACATGTAAGGACGATGGAGAGACAGACAGATTTCTTTGGCAATTTTGTAAAAAAAAATCAATTGATCTGTAACCTTGTGGCTCCAAGGAGACTGACTGTTGAATCACCACTGTATACAAAATCCTGTTACAGGACTATACGAAGGATTATTTCTATAAGAGCTGAAACACCTCACAGCTCGCACAAGCACGTCATCTAAAAGCTGCCTCTCCCCAGGTTTCTCTCATGCATGCAGTTTTGTCTGTCAAGAATCATTGCTCATATAGGCCTGTAAGTTCCACTGACAATGCATCTGATATTATGAACAAATAAAGCTGACGTCTTTTTCACAAATTATAATTTATACGCTGAGCCTCACAACCATACTGCCTATCAAACGAAAGTATGATCTCAATAATAAAGGTGTTTCCTTATTTCCTCTACACCTGACAAGTTAAAACACAGAAGTGAAAATGGCAGGACATAACGGTGTGCTTTGAAGCAAAGTAAAGTCAGAATTTGTTGGAGCAAAACTAAAATTTGAAAGTGTAAAAGATCTGAAAGTCAAGAAGGAGTTACTGAAAATACCCCAAACCACCCTGGGATGCCAATTTTGTTCCCTTTGACGAATTGTGACCATTGCACTTGCACATTTTCAGAAGTGCAAATAGTTTCCATGTAATTATTTTCAAATTATTTATGTATTTAATATAATTTTATGTAGATTTGGGGCCTGATTATAAAACAATTTCTGACTGCGATGCTACTGGTAACAGGTATACAAGCCAGCAACATATTCAATAATTGCCTGGGGGTAAAACATAAAACTCATATCACAAAATATCTACAGTAAACATAGAAATGCATAGCTTGGACGGAGGGACATTATTGTATGGCGTTGTTTGCCCAGGTTCAACACACTCTTTGTGCATGATAAACATATAAGAAATACATGGAAAGGGGCAAACTGTTTTTTTACGGCATTTAAATATGTAATGTGGGCCTATGGCACAATTATAAAAATAACACTTTATATGTAAGCCGTGGGTAAGAGCTGCAAAGTCAACAACTGTAAAGGGAAGAGAAAACAGTAGTTCAGAGTTTCTCAATATAATAACAGTCCAATGTATAGTCTCTCTTGCTGCATCTTGTTGGTCTGTGAGGTGAACCATGCAGGTCCATTGGAGCACATCACAAGCTTTCTTGGCAGGGATTTGGCAAAGCCACAGTGATGTCCTCACTCCAGGGGAAGTGAACCCTCCCCTGACAAGGAATAAGCAGCTTGCACCCTCCTTCGTAAAAATAATCCATCTTAGAAAAGAATCTATCTAATTTACTGATCATTCATCACTTTAGTCAATATATGTGACCATGAACAAATCTCTCCCAGAGCTTGTTAGTATCACAGAACCAATCTGCAATGTCATCAAGAGACAAATAGTTCAGGTATCCTGACTGACAGAATCGGAAAATCAGAGGGGTTGGAGTTTTTACTCCCAATTGAGCTTTATTTCATTGTAAGCGGAAAGTCCTTATGCTTCTAAAATCGCCATGAATACTGTTTCTGTACCTAAATATTGTCCTTTTACCCCTCTCCCTTTAGCTCAAGTGAGATTACAATACCAATCCCTTATCAGTATAAACCTGGACAACTTCACCCCGCTGTCGTCTTTTCAGCTTTTGGGCTGTAAGTCTTTCTTCCTGCCTTTCCTCGAATAAGAAACACCACAGTCTGAAAAGAGAAGAGAAACTTCATTAAGCATTTACACCTTCATTTCTCACAGACTGAGTGTCTGGTTGATTGACTATTGTCTACAATGTCTCTCGCCACATGTTTAAATGTCTCATCATGTATCTGGACCACTTCTCCCTCCCTCCATATGTATATACTGCAGTATAGTATGAGCTTTAGTACAAAGCTACTAAACTTCAGCAGGATTTTACTCTCAGGTTTCACCTCTTTGAGGAGTCGCATACAAAGTAGCCGCAGCAGATTGTGACTAAACCACAGAGACTTGGACCACTGTAGCAGCATTTTAAAGTAATACTATCTGGCTAATTTCCAAACCACACAGACTTCCTGAAGCAGTGAATCATCTATTTTATCACAAGAACAACTTTTTTCATCTGCAAGCAAAATATATTTTGTCCGCTCCAAATACATGCAGGATGATGTACAGAAAAAGGGTTAATTTAAAAGACACTCTGTGGTGTACATGAAATTTATATTTTTCTGCATGTTGCAGCTAAGTGCTTAAAGGAAAAGTTTGACATTTTGGGAAATACGCTTATTCACTTTCTTGCCGAGAGTTAGATAAGATGGATGGTCTCTCATGTCTGTAAGCTAAATAGGAAGCTAACAACAACGTCCGGTTATCTTGGGCTATCATGAAGACTGGAAACAGCTAGCCTGGCTCTGTCTAAATCCACCAACCAGCACATCCAAAGATTAATAACTCGTGATATCTTTTGTTTAATATGTACGAAAAGCGTGAAAACTTCAATTTGCTTTCTAACCAGCGAAGACTTCAGGAAGTTAGAATACTACTCCCAGCCATGCTCCGACAAATTGCCATTTTTACACTGATTAAACAAACAAGACATAGCATGTTAATTCGTGAGCTTTAGAGGCGTTGGTAGGCAGATTTTGTTACCTTTGGAAAAGGTAAGCATAAAGACTGCGTCTAGTCTTTTTACTAAGCTAACCAGCGAACAAAGATCACAATGGCGTTATTTTTCTCATCTAATTCTGTGCAAAAAAGTGAAAAAGAGTATTTCCCAAAATAGCCAACAATTCCGTTACTAGGTCAATGTGAGTTATCCCACGGAGCTTCGTGACCCTCTACCTGATTAGTGTGGGACACTGGACAGCTTTACTGAACAGACATTCAAATTGGATTTATGTTATGGACCACCCGAGTATTCTAAAATGAGATTGAAACTTAACTTAATTTGGTACTTACTTTACGTAATTTAATTCTGTAGTTTGGCGGTGATGTTTGTGCATAGCTACAGTGACAGAATAAAGCCTCTGTGACAGTCACAAACACAGGTTTATCTGTGACGGCAGCCTCGTATGAATGGGTTAAAAGCCCAGTGAACACATGTTACTGTCAGTAGAGCATGTCATATGAGGATTTCCTATGTGAAAGGATTTTTAACTTGATTATGAAGATGATTTGATTCAGTGCAGGCTAACATGCAGATTTAATCATTTTATAACTCTAGCACATTTCACCTTTTGCATTCACTGCTCCTAAGTTGTGAATCGACAAAGATGACATATATAAAATACAGGAGTGTCATAAATGAATCCATACAAGGAACAAGGAGAACTTATCAGCTATTGTCTTTTGACTCAGCTGAGAAGGACAGTGATGTCATGCTGCTTTGCACATCGCCAGCTGATGTGTCACACGTTGGCTGCTAAAGGGACTTATGCTACTGCAGCATGCTACTTACAGACTGTCGCATTGATGCACACTGCCATTTGATATTTGGAGATGAACTGTGAAACACAGAGTGTAAAAAGATAGAAATAAAAGCTTTACATGTTGATGGCCTTATTAAATCCTAAGGGGCTGGATTAAAGCCCACATGAGCACAGTGTAGTGCTGTCACATGAGTTCAATCTCAACATGTTAGGGCTTCTCTAACAGGAAACACTGAGGGCGGTGAATATCAGTGAGGGAATATCATCTCGTGTATCACCAGCGTAGCATTATGCTAGCAGACCATTACCTAAAGTTTCCTTCTAACAAACATTTATTGCACTTAGGTTTAGGCATGTCCTGTCTGTCAATTTAAAAATCTTAATTTGACAGACTAATTATTTAAGAATGGTATGCCCTTTAAATGAACATAACGCCAAACACACGCATCTGTTGGTGATATGCTGGGGTCTTGTTAAACGTAGACAGGGAGCCATAAAGGCTTCGTCAACTTCCGTTGTCCTCCAGCGAACTATTCTACAACTAAATCTCTCTTTTCTCTCCTTTCAAGCTACTGCATGAATGAACAGGTGTGCAACAATTTTATGATTTGCAGTTTTTTCCTTTGTTTTAAATTGTTCTTCACACAGCCTGTGTCATAGAGTTTTACGTTTGCTTTGTTATACTCACAGTCCTGCTGTGCTTCTGTGCTGGCAAAGCACTCACTGAAGAGGCAGTGCATGGTGTGGCAGAAGTTGTCCAGAAGGGATTTCGGGGAAGCAAATCGCCAGCTGGACTCTGGCACTCTGTCAGGCTCTTCTGTTAAATGATCCCAGGTCTCCTGGATAGTATCTGGAAGCTCCTGCTGTAACATCTGTACACACAAGAAAACAGAAAAGACACACGCCCATGAATGAGAGGCTAAATGTGATTGAATAAATGAATGTGGATCCATGCGGTGCTTTGCACACGCAGTGCCAGAAACCCATTCAGTTTAATATTTCACAATCTGAAATTTATGGCCGTTTTGCAACGTCAATCCTGAACACACAACATTATCATGGCCTGATGGAAGAAAAAGCAGAAAAGGCCGACATAATATGTAAATACACATCAGTGTCCACACTAAACTTTAGCCTTGTCTGCTCCTAAAGTTTCAATTGCACTTAAAAGAAAACTCGTAACATAGTAAATATAGTAACATTTAGAGCCATTAAGAGCCATCAATGTTTTCACTAATAGTGATAAAATTAAATAATTTGTTTATCCTGCCCATCCACACCACTCCATTTTAGTTTAAAAACAGAATGTTAAAACAAATACGATCTCCGTCCACACCAGCGTTTCAGCTGGTATCAGAGTTGATGTCCATCCATACTAAAAATAGCATCTACTGGCTGTTCACGTACACTGGGCATACGCATACTGGTGTAAACATGAATCAGATGGTCTGTTCTGTAGTTACAGGAAATTTGGCGAAAGAATAAAGAACTACAGACAAAGAACCACACCAGATTTTAGTTTGCACGGACCAATAACGAGCTGGGACTGTTACTGAATGGCGGCGGAAAACGACTGGTAGTCATTACAAAGTAAATACAGCAACATGCACAGTACAAGTGTAGGCTATCAGTGTTATTTGCACAGTACAAAATATTTTAATAAAAATGCACTGTTAAAAACTCTGTCAGTAACATTGTATTTCTACTTTGCATGACTGATGAGACTTAATCAGAGTTTGAGTGTCTGCATGATCATTTCTAAAGTCCTCCGTTTTTGCCCACCCGCACTAAAACGCTCTCCAGAGTTTTGAAATCAAAAAAGGGGTCGGCAACATTTTCAAACTTCTCTGTTTTAGGTCTTCATTTTCGCCATAAAATTGAGGACCATCTAATTCTTGTAAAACTGAGGACCATCTGCTTCATGTTAACACCGGAACGCGCATGCCCAGTGTAAATGAATGGCTACTATATGTGCGTTTTCAATTGTTTTAGTATAGACGGAGATCAACTCTAAAACACAGCTACAACGCTGCTGTGAACGGAGATTCTTTTCGTTTTTAAACTCCGTTTTTAAACTAAAACGGAGTAGTGAAGGTGTGGCCTGAGGCTAACCAGAAGGGGTCCTGGCAACTGTCAAGTCCTTGTAATACCAAGTGATACACAGAATTCAAATAACAAACCTCACTGAGGCATACTTCTCAACTTTGCATGTGTATTTAATCAAATTATTTAGTAAAACTGATGAGAGATGCACATACACATTTCACTGTAAATCACAAGAAAGAAAAAAACAAGATTTGGCTCAAAGTGAAGTCATCTTATCTGGCTGTGATCAGTCCACTCTTGCTGCGTGCTGACATTAGACTCACTGCCTGTTCCAACACAAGGCCACACAAGATGGTTGATTTGACAGCTGTGTACATATAAACTGTCCAAATGGTACGGCTGTGGCTCAGGAGATAGAGCGGGTTGCCCGTTAATTAGAAGGTTGGCGGTTCAATCCCCAGCTCCTCCAGGCTGCATGTTGAAATGTCCTTGAGCAAGATACTGAACCCCAAATTGCCCCTGGTGGCTGTTCCACCAGGTCGAAAAGACTAGAAAGGCACTATACTAATATGGTGCGTTTACATTTAGAAACTGTTTTTATTCACTTTTAGAGTACTCAAGTTCAAACTGAACAAACTGGACTGGAATGTTTGATTTTTGATAAAATACCAGTTAAGATGAGTCACCATTAGAGACAAACTAAATTTAGCTGGCTGCTCTAGTACTCATTACCCTGCTCATACTTGACTGATCAACGATCAGTAAGTGTACTGAATACAGCTTGACTGAACCATTGCTGGACCATAAATAGAAGCCACATTTAATTTTCTAACGATAAGGGCATTCACTCCCAATATTGATAAATAGAATCAATGTGACATCCATCTCCTGCCAAATATCCTCTGACCTTTACAGTCTGAGGGAAATTCACTTACTAACTGAATTGCTTCATTTGAAGAGGAATTCAATACAGCTGTGGTACAGATACATGAACCCTAGGTTACCTCAGCGGGATACGCCTGTACAAAGACTCCCTCTGCATCCCTGAAGCGTCTTTCCAACTCAGCGGTATATGGACGTGAAGGATGCCTCAGTGGCATAATCCGGATGATCTGAAATTTCAAATTGCAAGATTAAAACCAGATGGTCTTAAACTTAAAGACAGCAGCAACAGGCTCAATTCTCTCTTCATTCAGACCTCTGATTTGTACAGTATATTCTAAATATAGTATAATATAGACAAAACTAAATGATTTTAAAAACACATCAATCAAATGCATTCTTTTATTATCATTTTATTTTCATTATGCACCTCTTGTTTGCATTCATTTATTAATTAGACCACATCATTTTATGCTGAAAGTCATACTGTATATTGTTGTGGCTTGAACGCACAACTTTGATTAGTAGTTGCTAAATTTGTGACCTCTGCTAACATTTTTAATTTATTTTTGATCTGCTATGATCTGCAGCTGCTTCCCTTCCTTCCCGCTAACAAATGATGATAATGGCTGCAGCTGGATATACTTGTATACTTGTGGGGTCGTCACGTTTTGGTTGCAGTCTGTTCTGTGACAAACCATATTTGAAAGTTCAACTTTGGTCCCGTTTGTGTTTGATTTTTGTTTTGGACTGTGTAACAAGTAGAAACTGTCCCTTTCACCTTTTACCCAATTATGGGTAAAGTGTGTTGTTTATGGGTGTTGCAAGTTTCCCTAAGTGGTGCACACTTGTTTACACATGAACGCACACTTACTCTAGGTGAGGGTGTTTGGACAGAGCAGTTCAGACAGAAAGGAAAAGTAAACTACTACTTATCTATTTTTAACAGATTACATAAACTGTTTACACACAGTAAATAAAATGATTATACAATAATAGCTGACAAATAGCATCTTAATGCAGAACCCTTTTCCTACCTTTTTTAACACGCCTTGGTTGACCTGGAACCACAACCTCTGGAGAACCAGCTCATCCAGCCCCTCCACCTGTAACCTCTGGAGGGGACGGGAGGGGAGAGGAGAGAGATGAAAATGTTAAAGAAGTTTAACTAATTTATTTTGATATTTTATATGTATAGCACTGAACAGTTTATAGGGAAGAAACAAAGAAAAGGGGAAACAGGTCAACTATTGTTATGCAGGTTCGGGTGTCACTGGAGTTAGATTAGCCTCCGCAGCCACTTCAGACTTTTGACTGGTGGCATAGAGTCACAGGCATGGCGAGACATGTCACATGGCAAGCGTTATCTGAGGTATCACTTTCACCATGTCCTCTGATAGGAAAAGTAAATGGGTCAATAAGTCAAGAGGCACATTTTACCATTCTGCTAATGTTTGACAGTCTAAAGACTTCATTGTGATGAACCCTGATGGTGTAGTTGATTGGGAAGTTGTGCTTCTGTAAAGCAAAGAAAAAGAGAGAGAAAAATGAACATGTGCATAAATCAGACAGCTGTAACACCTGTTCACATGTTTGGGGAATTGGTTGTGACAATTACTATGAAAAATAACCCATTAACATATAATCACACACCAGTCCAAACTGTTCAGTATCACACAAGGCAGCTATAAAAATGTTATGTTGTATTTATGATCCAGTCCCCGTGTGGACCAATGAGACAGTGAAATCATTTCTGTCTGTTGGATTAGTAGTTGTTGCCTTTGGTGTTTATTTGTACCATGTACATACAAGTTCCACATGGATTCATAAGACACCAAAATAATGGTGCACTGAAACAACACTTGTCAGTGAACAACATCACTTCTTGGATTTGAAGACAAAGAAGTCTCACACACGGCAAATATTCCACATCTCTCATACATTTGTACATGCTCCACCGATAACATGACAGGTCTGTCACAACTTAATAAGGCCAATCAAACGTCTCTTACAAGGGTATAAATGTACAGATAACAATGTTTCACTTTTTGCTTCTCTTGCTGTTATCAGCGTTATTATTTTATGTCTTCTGTTGGCTGGTCAGGTGAAGGTCATTCTGGGAAATCCCTAATATCAGGAGAAGTGGACAAAGCTAGACTCTTAGAATACACAGAACGTCATACACAGATGACGAAATGTGGAATGCGTTTATTTTAGGGTGAAAATGTCCTTTAAAAGAACGGAAATGTTTTTCTTTGAGGGACAGGATTATACTGATTATACTGCTCATTCACTTTCACTGCTCTGATCTTCCGGGCTGGTCCAGATATTAGGACCACTGAACTTCCACCTGTGAGGCAACTTTACACGTGCTTCCACATTCAGATGCTCGCAAACATGCCAGCATTCTCTCACCATGTACCGTCGCCTGTGGCTGAGGCTGTCGTTGAGCGTCTTCAAGGGTGTGCACATGCTGGCCGGTGTCTGGTCCATCTGAACAGGCGGGAGCAGAAACAGGCCTGCAGAAACAGGAGCGACAGAGCATGAGATTAACTACACGGTTGTTTTTTTTTACAGAGCATCAAATGTTTTACATGTCACAAATATACTAAAAAACGTGTATGTGCATACATTCTACATGTAGATGTACATGTCCCGTTTTTACAGTTTGACTACACATAGAGATAGGACTTGTTTGACCAAACTACTGTATGTGGTCTGACTCTGACCAGTGCATCTGTTTGGTTATTGTCATTGTTATAAGTCATTCAGACATTGAGGTAGTAACAGTTTAGCTTAGGATCATGAGTTATACCGGGCCGGGGATTGAACCGCTGACCTTCTGATTAACAGCCAACCCGTTCTACCTCCTGGGCCACAGTCACCTTACCTGTGTCAACTCCCTTATTTTCAACATTTTGAGAACATTTCTCCTGTATTCTCTTCTTGCAGCCATCACATCTCCTGCTTAAGAAACTCCTCACGACATAAAATTCCTCCTCCCTAATGTTTAGAGTTCTCACCTTGGGAGCTTGTAATATTTCAGATGCTTTAGGTGTAGTTCAGTGATTTTGTTATCCCAAATAGGAAGATTGACTTAAAGTCACGGGAACAAGATAAAAAAAATTACAAAAATGTTTCCTTCAAAATACAGAACACCATAAAACACAAAACAGTCTCTGTGCAGATTAAGCGGGGTTATTGTACGGGGAACTAATTAGTTTTGTACTCATTTTGCCTATTGCTTATGAGACACATTAAATGTGTCCTATATACAGGGGTGAGATAGATGGTGCTGCCACAGTGGTGGTGTGGGGTAGGGGCTAGTATAAGAGGTGGACTTGCTTGTTTTACTATATTCTGGGGTCCAAAAACTGGGAATTGCAATATACTTTTGGGGGATGACAGCTTAGTGTGGACCAAAGTGCTGAACCTCAATGTTTAAGGCGTCTGCTTTAAGGTAAAGACTTTTATCAAGGGTTAGGGGTAGAATTAGGTTATAGGTAGGGTAAGTGTACGAGTTAACGTTAGACATGTAGTGATACATAACATGTGATAGTTACAGTTAAAGGAAAGGGCTAGGGAATGAATTATGTCAACAACATGTCCCCACAGGGATATTGTAACAAGCGTGTGTGTGTGTGTGTGTGTGTGTGTGTGTGTGTGTGTGTGTGTGTGTGTGTGTGTGTGTGTGTGTGTGTCTGCAAACAGATTGATCCGCAGGCCAAAATGCCACTGCCAATCTAAAAAGAAAGTCACAGGTAGGAGAAAACTGATGGATCAACACACACTCATCGCTGTCAAATGAAGTCTCCAAAAGCCACACATGGAAGTAGGTCCATTTGTAGGAGTTTTGTTACAATATATAGTTGTTCCTTTTAGCTGTATTAATTCTAGTGAATTCAGACCACTAGTGCATACACAGTTGTTTAAAACATCAAATTACATTAATGGTATACTAACAGGAAACAACTGCCCTTTGATTTATGTTTGATTTAACAAAATGAATTGGCACATTATCTTAGTAGTTAGCGTAATAAGTGGTAAACTCAACCATTTTCATTTATGAGCTTGTACAATCCATCAATGGTGGCTGTCAAAAAGCTGTGTACAGGTAAAAGATCCAGGGAGAGTTTGAATGTTTAATAAAATGTGTTTCTCAACCTGCATGTCAGAACGTGTTTATACACATGCAGATGCCTGACACTGTATGTGTATGTGTGGGCCTGTGCATGTCTGTGTGTGGGACTGAATGGGTTCATTTGTACTGTATAAACCAAGATTATTTTTCTGTTAGTGTTGTTGTACAGTGCGTTTCAGTCTGTTGAATAAAGTTGCACCACATACCAGCAAGGGGAGAACATGGCACAACATGTTTTAACATTGATTATACTAACCAATGAGTGGTAGCCTGCAGTAAATGGCATCCATTAACTGTAATCATTTTAGGCAAGTTGAATAAAACACCGTGATAATGTTCATTCATGGGAAAGACTGTCCCAGAGACTACAGATGGATGATCTTCAATCCAAGATAAATGTATTTTGTACATAGTCCCTAAAACAGCCATGTGTCAAAACTGAGCAGTGGGCTGCATTGGTAGGGGCCATGGAACATGATCCAAGAAGTTCTGCTTGAGTAATAGATCAATGCGCTTAAAAGCTTTTCAGACACTTAAATACTACAGTTTCTAATACTTACAGACATGATTTAAACAGTACTTATGCAGAGCAGTGCTTTGAGATGCTAACATGCTAACATTAGCATGCTAACCTCGCAATGACAATGCTAACATTTGCTATATAGCACTATTGGAAAGGGAATGTTTGTACCAAATTTCATGGCAATCCATGTTTTCAACTGGACAGAGTTCAGGGCTTTGTGATGGTTACTCCAATAGCATGATTTTGTTGTCCTTTAACCACAACTGGGAGTGCTGGGGTCATTGGCCATTTGAAGACACATTTGGGAACAAGCTTCAACTTCCTGGCTGATGTCTTGAGATGCTGCTTCAATATATCCACGTCACTTTCCTTCCTCATGATGACTTCTACTTTGTGAAGTGCACCAGTCCCAAGAGGGATGTCACAGGATCAGGGCACAGTTCACAAGAGGGACTGGTGCACTTCATCAAAATGATGCTGTCACCGCTGTGCTTCACGGCCGGGATAGTATTCTTTGGCTTTGGCAACCCTTTTCCTCATCATTACAGCCAAATATTTTGTTTCAGACCAGAGGATAATTCTCCAAAAAGCAAGCTCTTTGTCCCCACGTGCAATTGCAAACCGTAGTCTAACTTTTTTATGGCGGTTTTGGAGCAGTTCCTATTCGAGTGGCATTTCAGGTTCTGTTGATATATGACTCCTTTTACAGAAACTTCTAAAGCCATGACATGATTTTCAGGAATTTCCCAATCTGTTTAAAAGCACAGTCAACTTAGTGTATGTGGGGCGTCTGCTAGCTTTTCACTAGTGTGCGCGTCCATATACGAAGGCTTAGACGTTGCTGCGGCAAGTCCCGGTTTGATTCCAACCCGAGGCCCCATACTGCATGTTGTCCCACATTTCCTGTCACTCTCCAGTTGTCCTATCATGATTAAAGGCTTAAAAGGCCCCAAAAATATCTTTAAAAAAACACTTGTGTGTCTGTAAAAGTCTGACCCACTGGAAGGGTGCTATAGTGAATTTTAATTGAAATCATCTGCCTGTAAACAAACTGTTGGAAACTGCCTTTTGTCACGCACGAAGTAGGTGAGTTTTAAAGACTCCACCCTAAGTGTATGTAAATGTCTGACTTCAACTGTGTGGTTCTGCAGTGTAGACATCTTATTCATTGCAGTATATACTGTACATAGTGTGCCACAGTGTTTTTTCCTTTAGCACTTACAGTATAGACAATATCAATATATCTATCAACAATATCTTGCAGTCACAGTATGCCGAAAAAGAGAGAGTAATGACTGTTCTGGAACGAGGTGAGGTGAGGCTGCCAGTGAGGACTATCCAGTTTGGGAACCTCAAAAATCAGATAGCTGTGATATTGAGCAATTACTCAGTATATCCATAAACACACCTTTCAGTGCTCTTAGTTGTCTCAGCCTAAATACAGTAACCCGATGCTGACCTTACAGCTGACCTTACTTACTGAAATACAGAAAAGTACTAAAGCGCATGTACATATATTCAATGATGTTATATCTGCACTGTAGTATTTATGCATCGGTCCTAAAGATTAAAATGATTTTGCTGGTACTGCAGCTGCTCGGTATGTATTATATGAGCACATTTCTACACATTATTTTTCATGATATTTGCCCAATATGCAACATTTGAGCCATTAAACCTCACTGTTCTTCATTGTTCTGACCACTTTGTCAGTGGGCATACGCTTCAAATTATAACGCTGTACTGTAGGTACTCCTGAAGCTGCAGACATATCCCCTCCGGCATCAGACCGCTAAACACTCCGGGTGGTGGGGTAAAGTATAGAGAGTTGGGCGATGCACGCTACTGTCGTCTAGCATAATGTTTTGATTTGCTGGGGAAGTCAGGTGACGCAGTATAAAGCGCGTGAAAAGTCTGCATAGGGAGTTGGTGGGGTGGGGGGGTGGGGTGGGGGGGGGATGGGTCAGATACAGGAATTTTACCCAGGAGAGCAGAATGTTATTTGTAAATGTAAAGGACACTGTATATAACAAAGTGGAAAATACATTAGAACATTTAAATCTACGGTTGCTTATTTACATTCCTGTGCATAAAAAAACACAAACTACAGGGCTAAACTGACCATAACACTCCACACGCTTGGTGACATTTGTGCCTGTATCATTTGTGCCTGTTTCTCTGTTTCTGTCTGCTGCAACGCATCATTTCTCACAGAGACCATGCTTCACCCAGAGCTGAATATCTGAAAAACTTTGACTGGTATTGTTCAGACACACAACTTTAAAGAACTGTAGCTGAATGTGATCAGGTAGGTTCAAAATATGTAAAAATCAGTTAGCATGGACTGAAAGGATTTAACAGCAAGTTATAATTTATTTTGCTAACTCAGCCTACATTAAACAGGTCTTCAAAAAGTACCTACCTGGGGTATTTACTGTAATCAGGTACTACTGTGTTCTGAAATGACCACAGGGACATGTACAGCAAATAAATAATGTAGTACACTGACCGCTGAAATCACTCATTGGTGAAAAGTTTGAATTGCACTTTGTCTGCATTTTTTCCACTGGCTGTAATGCTTTGATTCTAAGATTCTGGGGAATTTGGAAAATGAATGTTCAAAACATTTGAAAAGTATAATTGTTTTTACCACAAGCATCTCTGTCCAAAGTACCTGTCATTGCTTTTTAAAGGTAGAGGATTATAAGGACATATTAAAAACTTGACTGTCGGAGTGAAGAAAGTTGCCTTTCACTGCCGATTTTCAACATTCAAATCGGGCTAGGCAATAAATAATAATGATAATTATCACAATATAATTTTCCTCAACAATATAAAAAATGTTCAATAGATCGTCATTCATTCAAATCACAAATGAATTAGCACTTAATTTCTCTCTTTGGATATTTATTTTGTTGAGGAAAAGGGACTGAAAAAAGATTTACTAATTACATCTTTTGAAAAAAGATTTTATCATATTGTTTTGAATGCTCTACTTTAGATTTGTGACCCACTGTTTGGCAACAAGTGTTTGTTCTGACCATAAAGAAAAGTTTAACCACACAGTTTACCACCTGCTTTCTTCAATTTCATCTCAGGAGAAAAAATCAGCCGTTAAACTTGGAAGAAATAATGATTTGACATTAACCGTCATAATTATCAATATTGAATGGTATAAAATATTTTTTACATATGTTTTTACAAATTCAATATTTGAGTTCATTCATTTATATTATCATATTACCCGTCATTCATATATTATTATATATTCATATTATACATTTTTTTCCATTTTTTCCCTGCCTTTTTTCTATATTTAGCACTCCAAAACTGGAAAATAAATTAAAATAAAAAGTTTTATTTATTTATTAAATCTTTCTCTAGATACATGATTTAACTGGCAGGTTGCATAAAATTAGGGTCAGCAAGCTAAGTAGTTGTTGAGTGTAAATTACCAACAACTGGCAGATAGTGAACAGTCTTACTGAATACGATCACTAACATTAATACTAAGTATTAATTTACTGCATAAGCTTGTCACTGTAAAAGCTCTGAGTTGGGATCCCTGGGATTGGGAGCTGTAAAAGTTTCTGGTCCAATGTGTGTGTCGTTAACGGTAGCTTAAGCAGCTGTAAGGTGGAGCTGTCAGTGATATCATTTAACTAGTGCTTGTCAGAAATCATTAAGCTAGCTTTACGTTGTCAGACAGGACCACGAGATTATCATTTACCATAAATGGACAACTGTAGCTGTCATCTATAAATATAACAGTCACTAGGGAGCCACTCCAGCCTGACTACAGGGGAGATAAATATACATTATAAGTGATTATCTGATTACTTGCAGGCAAAGGACCATACAAGCATAAGCTGACACTTACTTGTGAACTAAGCCACTGCAGGTGAGTCTAAAGACACCCACACAAACACAAATTCAGTGCAGTTCACAAATGACACACAGTTTGTTAATGCAGATTCAACAGTTTGTATATAAATTTAACATTTACTTAAAACAAGCTAAATGTGTGTGTGCATCAAAAATACATCTGTGAACCTTTTTTTACTTGTGGATTGTTTTAGTTATAAACACTGATAAATATTTTTGTGTGAACTGAAACTTAACAACTGAAGCATCATATTAGTCTTAGCTGAACGTTAAAATCTATTTTGCACACACAGGAGACTGAGGAGATTAACAAAAATGGCAGATTACCTCAGAGTACCTCTGTCATCTTTTTTTAATCTTCTCAGCTGTCTGTGCAGTGTTTATTCTCCGACAATTACAAATTAAGTGTTAGACTACCAAATAGGGGTGGACCAATAATCGGTCTGGCTGATTATCGACGCCGATATTCAGCATTTTTCCAGTAATCTGCATCGGTTATTTTAGACAGGGAGCCGATATAATTAATTACTATAAAATGCACTCTTTTAGCTCTGATGTGTCTCTCTGTCTGAACTCACCACTCTGTGAGCTGGAGCAATGTCCCGCCCACAGTACCAGCTGGTTACAAGTCACGAGTAATAGCCTATCAACACTGACCATTGTGCAGAAGTAGCCAATAGAACGAGCAAGTCACCATGCTGCTGCTGCCCCTTCCCTCTCTCCTGTCTAAGCAGATCTCCGCAAATACACACACCAAGCTGAGCCAGCGGGGCAGATCAGTGTTGATTACACCAGTTGGCCATAAGTAAGTAAGTAACTGTAAGCAAGTGCAGCAAAACCAGCAGTACTAGTAAAAGCTGATACTGCATCAGTACAACAAGCAGGAACGTGCACCAAGCAATATTTTAATCTGCTCCGTCTCATCCACCGCTGCTGTGTTTTGGTTTTACACAAGCACATGTGCTAGCTCAGCTAGTTATTAACAAGCTAAATCTTTCTGTCTGCAGCCTGTTTAGCTGAGATGCTACGTAGCTTAAAATTTAGCAACTCCTTGCAAACTCAGCTGCTTGTTGAGAGAAACCAGCTCCTCTCTACCGGCAGCAGCAGAGGGAGGAGGACATGAGGAAGGACTGATACTGATGAGTGCGCTCTTCTTTCTAAACTTTACACTATTTTGATGTCAGGAATATAGTTTATTTAACATACTCTATTTATTTTCAGTGAGATATTGATTGTATATTGTTACTTTGCTGTTGTAAACTTTTCTTTTGTTGTTGCTCTGAAATCAGTTGTATATCAGTATCAGACCACATATCGGTCATCGGTCTAACTGGTTACTAATAATCAGTACCTGTATCGGCCCGTAAAATAACATATTGGTCGATCTGTACTACCAAAGGTTGTTATTGATGTGCTAGCCTGCAAACATATTCACTATCAAAACTGGGGTGATAAAGAATCAAATTTAACTGAAATTGCGTTATTCATTTCTTCATGTGTTTGGGGCGAGCATCAATCTGCACTTTGACAAAAGGGTTAAGACCCTGTTGAACTTCCATTGTTTTAGGAAAAAACTGTCAAAAAAAAGGTGAAAAATAATGAAAGCTGCTCAAAAAAAGATTGACAAAAATCAAAATTAAGCATGTCAACGTTTTTAGGCTAATGATTGAAAACAGGAAAATAATATTTCACAACCTCAAGGGGTGCCACCAGATGCCACATAATGGGACCAATTTACAACCAAACACTAATTAATATTAAATCAATATATGAAAGAAATTGCTGGTTGTTGTAACCCTAACCAGATTTGTTAACAATAGTTACAGGCGTCACGCCCAAGCAGCTTCTTCTAAAAGCAAGCAACTATTCTTGTACATCACAGGTCAACCTAAACATGAGTATACTGTACAGTAGTTCAATTGTTCTTTCAATGCATTTAAGGAAATGTTCAAAAGACTATGCAATAAAGTTAGTTATTAGTTATTACAATTAAGTGTCTGATCATATGTTTATCCAAAAATTGATTGAATCAAAGTGCAACTAGACTTGGTTGAAGATTCGCCTCTCATCCAAGAGGCTTTATCAATTCTTCAAGGAGTCCCAGGCATTTGACCTCTGTGAGGTCATTATCAAGCTGATGAACACCACATGGTTTGCTAGTGCTACCAGCTGTTGCAATGACAATCGTGATGGTCACCTAAGGCCAGATATGAATAGTTGGCATTGTCCCTTGAGGCCACATTTGAGTTTTTAAAATCTACTGGGCATGGATGAAAGGACAGCATTGTAGGTGTGGGATAAGTTGTGTCACAGACCTACTCCCCTGTTGAGAGATGGTTTTTCTACATTGGTGTAGATGGCATCCTTCACTCCTCTTTAAAACCGTCTGTTCTCCATATCCAATAAATGAACATTGTTGTCCTCAAAGAATTGTTCCTTATTCTTCGAGTGCAGGTAACCTGCTTGACCATGTGTTTGTGTACTGGTTGTTTAGTTCCTGACAAAATACAGGTCTGTGCAGAAGTCTGTAAAAGCCACTGCTGTGCTGAAAATAGGAGGGTTCAGAGAGTTCCCAAATCTAGGCTGAGGTTAGTTCTGTTGTTCAGGTTGTTGTCTTGTAGCAGTCGTGTCTTTACGGTTTCTGTTGCCTCCATGGTGGAGATACATGTGAATAAGGAGGTCACATCTTAGGACACTATGGTTTCATCTAGGTCCATTTTCAGTCCCCAAACTTTTTACACAAAATCCATTGTCTTTTAGATATGGTGAGGTGTTACCATTTAAGGGGCTAACACAAGTGATATACTGTATTTTTTACAATGCTGTAGGTAACTGAGTTGACGTGTGTATGTTGTTCCTCAAATTGTAAGTCAGTTTGGATGAAAGCGCCTTCTTTTTGAATCTTGGGTCGTCCATATAGTCATGGGATAGCTTTTCCAGGATACAAACAGTGACATTGTTCATGGCTGATGTTTTTCAGTTTTTCCTTCTGTAGCTGTTGTAAACATTGAATGTCGTGGGTGTGTTTGGGTCTAGCATCAATCGTGGTCAGGCAAACATCCACCAGGCACTGTGAGAAATGGGTTCAGACCCTGCTGAACTTCCACTGTTTCAGAAAAAACAAAGAGATTCAGAAAAGGACTGAATGTGAATGTTTTTCTAACCATGACAGGGATTCATGGCTTTCATCAGGTCATGGTAAAAATGTGAACACACCTGTATTGATGAGTCATATGAGACTATGGGATAATTAAAGTCTAGTCAAGCTTTACATGCTTATTAGGAGGAGGGATCCTGGAGCATTGACATGTTACTAACTGACTTAGGCCTTGGATAGTTTGTGTATGAACTGTAAGTAAAGGTTCTCACTCATCCAGGTCATAGACAGAGAGGATGGATGGTTTGAAGGAGTTTCCAAGAAAGCCATTTAAACCCAGGTTGAGAAGCCGTCGCTTAACAGGGGAGTTGGTCTATGTCACCACTTATCCCCTACTTTACAATGCTGTCCTTTCATCACTTCCCAGGAAACTAAACAAATGTTCACTTTGGGCCTCATGTGGCTCCAATGACCATAACGACATACAGGAGCACTAACAAACCAGTGGTATCGACCATCTCGACAACAACCCCAGCTGTTTACCTACCAGTCAGAACTGAAGAAGTCTCTCGGGTGAGGTACGAAACATCTTTGAGTATCTTCAACCAAGTCCAGTTGCTTTTGAGTTGAACCTTCCTTGGATGTGTATGAATTGTATAGTTTAATAGTGGGGTGAGACTACACTGCTTTAGCATGCTTTCTTCTAATAGGCTGTACTGTCGGGTCACAATTCATTCATATCCACTGAACCAGATTTCAAGCATTGTCATTAAAATATACAGTAAATTTGCACATAATTTCTGGGTAGTCTTTTAACATATAAAGCTACTAAATATTAAACGTTGTTCCATTAAAAAAATACTTTGATTGTCAGGGTCCGCCCATAAAATCCAGACATCTATCTGTTTGTCTGTCTATCCTACAGCAAATACAGCCAATTACAGTGTTTTTGTAGAGACGCAGTAGGGGCAGATAATATACTGTAGATATAATTATATAAGTGGAAAAAAAAGTTGTTTTCTTGTTTTGGTTTAACTTGTATCGCAATTGTTGATTTGAAGATGAAACTAGAAAAAGCATAATAATTGCATAATAAATAATGCAATTCTGGTCTATGTACCCTCAGTCCAAAGCTTTGGACTGAGATTACACAAACCAGAATTTTACTTTTTAGTTTCAACGTCTCAATAAAAAACTTTTTAATCCAATAAACAATCTATTTAACTACTTATTTTTATTGCCATGTGAGACCACAATACATGGCCTCATCAGGAGGGACCTAGTGCTATTGACAGTATTCCAATATAAAGTATGTTACTCGTGAACTGCAATGAAGCTACATTAGAGTGTCACTGCTACTGGTATTGCAGTAGAGCTACAGTGAGTGCATCTATGAATCTGAATAACCTTCAGTTTTGAAGCGGATCCTGTTTTGTACTGGCCTTTCAGATACACACTGCCCTTGTGCAAATTATGAACACACACACGCACGTACATTTCCATCTTTTACGCAAACAAAAACTAGCTCAGCACCTGTTAGGGCGACAATGGCCACTGCACACACATACAAACACAGATGTCTCTTACCCAGAAGGCCTCCCAGCAAGCAGACTGATGTGGACAGTTGAACCATACTCTTTGGTCCTCAGCTCCACAGTGCTTAAAACTCAGCAAAGTGTGTATGCACACACACGCACACACACACACACACACTCCTCCAACGCTGGTGTCTGCAATTCTTCAGTGTGTATGTTCAGCACATGGATTGTCGGGCTTCTTCATTGCATTGTTGAGGATCTCTTATACATGCTGGCAGTAGCAGATCCTGGTTTTAATGGCTCCTCTGTTGCTCCCTACTGTTGACAAGTCTGAAAACAAGACACAAAACCAGTCAGTGAGCCAAAAAGGAAAATAGTCATACCAAAAAACAGATGTGGGGGGAAAAAACTGTAAGTCAACACCACTGATGAACACATGGACACACAGAGACCAGGTCCAAGCCTGACATGTCTTTAAAAAACATCCAATATAAAAAGACATGGATTTGCACTCTATTACACCACAGAACAAATATTATTAAAGAAAATATGACAATAAAGATTTTTTTAAGTTTGGGCAAACCTAAATCATTCTGTAGTAGACGAGCTGACCTATGGACACGCAGAGGTGCTCATAGCAGCTCAGCTCTCTATGTAAGGCCTGTATCTCTACACAACAGCAATATTGGACATGAGAAATCGTGCTAACAGTGATGCACCAAGCTGATGTTTTCTCCCCTGATACAATTTTCTGTATTCCCTCACTGTGTAGAACTGATTGAAGTCATTTTAATATGGGTTGGGTTTACACATAACTACACGTCACTTCTCACATCTTCAACAGCATGCACTTTAGCCTTATGCAAATTTTAATAGTATTGCTCAAGAGGGTTTATTAAACCCAGGTTTAATATTTAACAGGTTTAATATTGTCTAAAACATGTAAAACACACAGTTCCTACTGTAGTATGACAGTTGCTGTGTAGAGATAAAGATCTGACAAGCAGCGCGGAGGCTGCGCTTGTTGTCCTGCATGTGCACAAAACAGCTGGGCGAAAAGACTTCTGCTTCACTGCAGGTCTCTGCATCTATACACCGAACCACTTCAGTGTATAACTACTTCTAGTAGTTTTACACTACTTCCTAAATGTTTGTCAGTACTGATATGTACCCTCACTTGTTATTGTGACTGATTTTGCTTTGCATTGTTAAACAAGTGCATTTTGATAAAGTAGATTTTTAAACTTGTGTGAGATTGTTACTTCTAGTGAGGCCATCTCCCACTTTAGTGGGTCTGTCAACAACCTGTCTTTAACTGTGTCTTTTGATAATGTCTGAGATACGGATGACTGCTTATACATAAATTGACCAAAACAACTTTTAAAGAAGGTGATGGTAACTGATAAAAACCTGATACAGAACTGAACAGCCAAAACTTTAATTTCATCCAAAGACAAATACAGATGATTTTAGGATTTAAAGATGAAAAATAGATGTACATTTACACACCCTGCCACTAATGGGAATGTGATATAAAACAAAAATGTACTTCATAGAAGGATCAGAAGGATCACTGAACCTGTGGCATCAAAAGCACAGCCAAACGGGATCATCCAGAAAGCTCACATCAGTATCCAGGCAGATATTTACAAGAAACCCACAGAAAAAACAACTGCAGCTGAGCGCAGACAGCAGTTTTCCTGCCACTTCTTCCCATCAGCTCATTCTATTTGCAGTCCAGAGGGGCCCTGCTGCAGTGGCACATGTTCAACACGGACCTATCTTTGAGAACGATCTTGGTGGTAGACGTGTCCCTACTATAGACAATATGTTTGTCTTCTCACATTCGGCACATAGAAAAATTTGCACCTTCTGACAAACAATGAGGTCATTTTAGAGCTCAGTGCAACTTCACAACAAGCAGCAGATAGACGATCTCGAAGTTTAAATATTTTACGCTATCGGAGGGGTGCTGAGTCAACTCTGTGGTGCTTTTTTAGGCTGTGGCGTGCTGTGTGTACTGGAGTGCATTATATTAGAAGGTGTTTCTAATACTTGTCAACCCTGCGGGGCAGAATATTAGAAACATCTCAGCAGAAAAGCAGAGGCATTCCCTATTTGAGTCAGAGACTCTCAGAGCAGCACACCCACCGCCTGCTTTCTGTGTCTCATCAATAAAATGTTCCAATTTCAAGTAAACTTCAGCAAAGCTCAGGAATGCTTCTGATGTTTTGGTGGAAACACACACATGCTAAGCTGTATAATCACTGCTGAATGTCACTGTTTTGTCATGCTCAAAACAAAAGAAGCATCTATTTTAGGACAGAAAATGTATGTTATGTGTACAACAAACTGATGATGTGTCAGTAATATTCTTCACAGCTGACTGAATTTGAACATTTCTCAGTATTTAGTTAATATTTACAGTACATGCTCTATTTATCTAAATTCTGAGTTATTCATTGCTTCTCTCCTTCCCTCCCCTACTCTTTTATTTGTTTTTCCTTCATCATTATCTGCATCCTCATCTCTCTCTCTCTCTCTCTCTCTCTCTCTCTCTCTCTCTCTCTCTCTGTCTTTATCCAGACGTGCACCCCACAGCTGCACGTCACACCTCAGTGAGTAGCCAGCTGACTAAGTCAATGGCTTCCTGGCTGGTTGAATGTGCCACCAGTGGTGTAGTCATTGTGGCAGGCAGACAACCTGTTGCTGCTGAGGTCAACAAATGACTGATCCCAACTGATGGTTTCACAGTCTGCAAAAATAGACAAAACGTATGTAGGTTGTAATTACAGCATATGCTGCATGTAGTCAGGCACCAGAAATGAAAAACTGTAACACGGGCACAAGAGTGATCCCCTCATGACGCAGTAGAGGAAGTTTTCAATGAAAGATTTTCAGTCTAAGACTCCCATGACTCATGGGACTTTGTCCTAACATACTCAGTAACTAGACTAAAAATGACTTGCATTTTGAATTACTTGACTTTGAAATATTAGCATAGATACATGCAGTATCTGAGTAAGAGATTTCTTTGCTAATTCTGAGAAGTCCAACCTGAGCGTTTGGCATATTATATTAATACTTATCCGATATTGTGTTGCACGGACAAACAATGCATATTATCCACTTTAATAACAATATTGTCCCCCGCTCTAGGTGTCACCAGAGCTGAGCGTATATCTCTTTGCACTGCTTATGTCACACATCTGCAGCCTGAGTTTTTATGCTGTAGTTGGTAGCTCATTGATTAGTCCTATCAGTCAGCCTTCTAGTCTTTAAACTGATGAGCGTATATCATTCAGAAAGAGATGTTTACAAGCTGCTGCCCAGTACTACAAAACTGTGTAAATAGGGCACGGGACGTTACAACATGTTAGCTCTTGTGCTTAAACCTTTACGCTCTCACGGGCAATAAAGCTTAAAGGCATAAAAGCTGCATCTAAGCTGCCCTCAGTTTTCACTCAGAAAATTACAGGGTCTGCGGTTTCTTCCCTTTCAAAAGACATACTACATGACCATAGGCCGACAGAATGAATATACTATATATACCAGATTATATAGACCTTCCTATTTATCTACTTGTTTGTTTATTTAGTAGTGCTGTGCTCGTGAGAGCCCCCAACAGTCCACATTCCTTCAACATACATTCCCTCTAACCTTGACCTTCTCCATCAGCATTGCATGTCTAAACCTCATCCTACTTCTAACCTGGAAACTAATCAGTCCTGCCCCTCAAACAGCCTGGGATGATGTGAGACTGGGTCAAAATGTCCTCACACAAAACATGAGTCACCAGTGGAGGTCCAAACCTCAGACCGGTCCTCACAATGATAGAAGGAAAGGAGCACACGCATATACACACACATTGCTTGGGGCTGACTCACCACAGCTTTCCTTTTCTTTTCACTAAGCCTCCTCTGTTCCCTTTCTATTCTTTTGGCAAGGTTCTTGTACTTCACTGAGTATTTCCATTTTTCTCCACTACATCTCAGATGCAGATATTGTACTTTTTACTACAATTGTCTACTTCACACCCTTACTGTCCAGTTAAAATCATATCACTCAATTGGTAATTCTAAGTGTGAATCTTTTTAAAATAGTGAAGGATGACGTGTTCCTTTCTCAGTTGAAACAATTGTCCTACTCCTTAAGCTAAATAAACAACCTCCTTGCATCAGCTGGCAATTGCATTGTCTCAAAGCTGAAGACAGAGCTGTTTAGAGATACAAGGTTCTCACAGGACACAATGCTACAATAATTTGATTATCTTATAGAATATGACGCATTGCTGTAGATTCAACTACCCAACAGTATATAAAGAAATTATCTCAACCTTAAACATCTACAGCTGTAAAATGCAACATACACATTAAAGCAGAAGTAATATTAATCAGGAATTATCAGATATAATAATGAAACAGTGACATGAACTGAGTACTTTTACTTTGCTTACTTAACATTTTGCTGATAATATACTTCTAGTGGAATACTTCCACAGTTTGTGTGCTATGAGTACTTTTACTTAAATAGCCTTCTGAAATGAATAGTCCTTCACCACTGTACTTTCAATTGCCTAAGCTCAAAACAGCTTCATTAGCTGTGAGTGACAGAAGGCCTTATACCTTATATGCAGGCCTCTAATTTTGCACTAACCGAGGCTGTTGCCCTGCAAAACCTGCAGCAGAGCTCATGCAGGCTGAATGAGCAGTGTTCACAGTCCACACCTTGATCAAGCAAAAATACCTGCTGCATTTACACAGTCTGGCCAAAATAAATGTTCATTCAACTGCTTTTAAAAATTGAAGCTTGTATCAAATGAGCAAGCAAAAGCGTGAACTGCCGGTTGTTGCATGAACTTCTCTCACCACGTCTGCCAGAAATAATAACCTACTCTTCTGAGAGGAAATATAACCTCAGTTACACTGACCGTGTGGCTTTCTCATGTTTTTATATTGCTTTCAGTAGATTTACACATCACAATATTCTTCATCCCTCTCATGGTGCGCTTAACAGTCTTGTCTCCAGGGTCGGCCAGTGGCATAGGCGACACGGGCAGCTGCCTCGCGCGCAAAATGTCAGGGGGCGCAGCAAGACTAGTTTTTCAACTTGGCGCGAATCAGCTCTGCCCAGCTTCTGCAACACGGCGTAAGCTGTGATAGTAATTAGGTGCACCTCGTGACTCCTGCAAGAAGACCGTATCAAGTCTGCATGTGTGCTGACCTATGGTGCTGGCTAAGCAGGGATGTTATTAAATTAAAAAAGTTGATCTACGGCAGAAACACAGTCTATTTAAAAGCAATAGCTACAGAATACCTGAGATCCTTATTGCATTATATTCTATATTTTGCATTGTCACCTGCTGCCTGAATTTTGTGTTTCCCTTTACATAAATTAAGATATTTCCACCATAAATTGAGGCAGAACAGGCAGACACTGGTGCAGAAAATTTCACCAGAACGTAGGAAATGATGTCTTCAATGCTTAAAATTTTATAGGGGAGGACCCCCAGACGTTCTTCTTCATTTGACTCCCCTCCACCATTGAAACACTAAACTAATGCTCTTGTATTTAAAGAAAATTGCCCCACAGTTTATGGAGGGACACATATGATGTTGGGTTTGACAAGTATGCTGATCAAACTTATTCATTATTGACAATGATTACTGACTTGGCTGTTCATCTATAAATGCTAAAGTTGTGAGTTTTGCAGCTGAACGGTTAAAACAATTCCTGCAGACAGAAGAGTGATGATCCCAACGCCTGAGGTGGACTTTTTAGGGTACCAGCATGAGGGGTGGGGTGCCAATTTAAAATCTCGCCTAGGGTTCCAACATTGTCAGAGCTTGTCTTAGTAAGCTGAAGAAGTAGCCTGACTACTTCTTAATTGTGTAACCTGAACTATATTGCTCCTGCGTTGGTTTGCAATGTTGAAATAGTCCGATGTCTATCTGAACACTTGCTAAGGAAGTTCCCCTCTGGGATCAATAAGGTCTTGACCGTAACATGAGCTATGACAGCTGCCGCAGATGTTGGGATGTTACTGACTCCTTTATTCCATGCAGGCTGAGCCACAGAATTTATTTCATGAGCGGGACCATATTGTTCCTCTGCCAGAAGCAGAGCACGGCTTGAGCAAATAACTTACGCACCTGACGAAAGTGAAAGTAGGCTTTGCCGGGACAACTGAAGGCTACCAGCTCCTGCCACAGCCACATGCACACACACACACACACAACACACACACACACACACACACACCGTAGCACACCTGTAAGTCCTAGAGGAGAGTTTGACAAATTAAAATCTACATCCAAGAGCGCACTCACTGACACCAACACACAAACATACACACTCACACACAGGTACACACGCACCTGGATGCGTTAAGGCTGCGTCCGCTCAGGAGTGGCACGTTGTAGTGAGCTCTTCTTAAATTAGTAGACCCGATGGGCATCCAATCATACAATCGCCTCTACGTGTCAGTAATGGAAGTCCAACAGTGGTATCGTCCAGACGCGGAGCTGTGGTGTGCTCTGTCTGTGTGTGCTGCTAAGTGCGCAATAGTCTGACCTGCAGCTCCTTCCAGTGAAATTCAAGACGCAGACAACCACACAAATACAGCATGATTTCAAAATAAAAGCACCACCTCCCTCCCTCCCTCCCTCCCTCTCTACCTCTCTCTGTCTCTCTCTCTCTCTCTCTGATGCACACACGCAAACACTCACACACTTGAGCAAAAAGTCCCTCCCACATCTGCCTTTTCAGTTCTTTGCATTTCCATCACTATAAGAACACAGAGCTGTCTGTCACTTGGGATTTTACTTGTTGAGTTTTAACCGGATCTGTCTGTGCTGTATCCCGTCTGACTTGATTGCAACAGGTAACAGTTTAAAGCTACCTGGGCTCCTGCTGCTCGTCCCCGGCACTCATTAGCAGGGTAGCCTACTGACCATATGACCTCGCTCTGGGAAAACTAATACAAAGTAGGCTACCATCAAAGAATGTAAAGACTGTGTTGTGAAAATTAGGTTAAAATTAAGTTCAGTGCCACACTGCCGTCTTAGATTTTCTATAGTCTTGGTGTTGGTTTGTTGTCCAGGCAGCTGCCACCACAGCTGCTTTACACACAGGAACTCATATTCATCTGTCAAAACTGTGCCCAGAAGATTTTTTTTTAAATTTTGACATAAAAGACACCATAAATTTGTTTTGATTTGTTATTAGCTCTTGTTCTTGCTTGTTATGAATAAGTGTGCAGTAGCCTACTTCTCCTGTAGAACTGTTAAGAACCGTGGGGGGGGGGGCATGGGGAAGCTTGCTTAGGGCACAAAATGTGTCCGGCCCTGTTAATCATCAGCACAGCCTGCAATGGACTGTGGAGGCTGACTCAGAGCATGCATGATGGAGGGATAATACCGCATTATCCTAGACCAGACCCAGATCACAGCAACCTCCACCACAACCGCATGTGTCGCTCCAGACTGCTGAGCTCAGAATGGAAAGCCCGCAGCAGAGCAGCAGCATGGAGTTTTTTATTGAATATTTCCATTTAGTCATATGAGGTCACCTTTCATATTGTGTTTCACCAGATTTAAAAAGTGACATGGCTTTATTAATTATTATTTAATACACCTTTTATAAATAATAAACAAAACATTTGGGTTGCCAGGTTGTGAAAACTTTCTTCAGCTGTTATGATCATCAAGTGGAGCAGCCAAACGCATTTTTCACAACCTGGCTACCTTAAATGTTATCTTATTAATGGCTTAGGACTGAGCTATACAGCATTAATTAAATATGAACCATTAATGAAGCCACTATAAAGCCTTCATAAGGAGGGTCTAAGGATGGCAGGTGGCCTGCATTGGACAGATCGTAAATCCCTTAAAGCAAATTTGTGATTTGTGATATTGGGCTATTTAAATAAAATTGGCTTGACTTGACTATTGTTATGGCAGAAAATTGTGTCCTCATACATTTAATCTTTTATGTATGATCTTTTAATATTATTATTATTACTGTTATTGTTATAGATATGTGTTGTGTTTTTATCCTTAACCTTTTCCTCTCCCATACTCCTTATGTTAGTCCATCCACATTTACTAGGGTTTAGGTCAGAGCTGTGAGATCGCTCTGGTCTCTGCTCCCCAAAAGACAGAAACCTAGACAGTGTAAATAATAACGCATCCCTTTGCTCGACGCCTGATACTGCCCTAGGCAGCAGGTCTCTGGACCAGCTGTATTTGTGCTGTATTACTTCTCTGTTTATTCTCTTTTGTTAAATAAATTCTTCAAAGACAACAGTTGGTTCTAACACAAGTCTTTGCTCAACCCCTCACCAGGAATATAATTTCCACAACAACTATGAAGGTTGTCCTATTAAAAAGTGGTAGCCTACTATTCAAACCTATACAATGAAATAAAAAAAACTTAAAGTTTATTAAGTAAGAGCTGTTATATTTTGAAGTGATGGGTGACTGAGCTCATCTGGGAAGGAGTAGAGAACAGTTAGACATGCTGATTGCTAATGTAGCTCTGAATACAGCTGCAGAAAATGTTTTTAAACACTTTTAACTAACTTTTGCACAAGTGAGCATCTACATTGAGGAAGCAAAGCCAGAATGGCCTTACAGGGAAAGTGCTAAGAAGGCTAAACTTTACTTAACCAATCATGGTATATAGTCCAATAATAAAGGGACCATTGTTTATACTAGCATCTGTGAGTTTAATGCATCAGTTTCTAGCCTGGACCACATCCCCTTATCAGCACAGCAGCATTTGTTTAATGACAAGATAACAGCCGCCATGTTCGCTTCACCATTTTTCACATTGCTCTGTATCTCACACACAAAGGCACCTTGTCAGCTCCTGGATAAGCTGCCTGGACTAATTATGTTTTCAGCATCCTATTTTCTATGTTTATCGTAATTTTTATTGGGTGAATATTTGACCTCTGACTGCAGTGAAGCAACCTCTTAACATTCCAGGGACCCGCCGCTTTGGGTATGTGCAGAGCCGTTAAATAAGAGTTACAACATTCTTTGATCTCGCCTCCACGCGGTCACATGCTCCATGTAGTTCCAAACAATCCGCGCTGTCAACCACTTTGAATGGTTTCAGGCGGGACAGACCCCAAGAGTGGAGGGACGAGGTATAATATTACAACCCATTAACGGCAGACTATATTTGCAGCAATTTTCATATAATGTGCATTGATTACTACCTTAACTGTCCTTACAGTAGTGAATTTCTGTGGCGGGATTGAGAGACAGCATTAACAGTGTTATCTGTTAAAATGTAACTGGAAAGATGGTGAGGCAGCTGACTCAATTACTCTGTTCCTAGATACAATCTCTAACATTACTGTTAAATGGTCATTTATTTTAAAATGTCTAGTGTAACGTTACCCCTTCCCTAAACACAGGCTAAACTGTACCTCAGAACACACACAAATACATGCATAAAATGTACTGTACACAAAATATACTGTATATAATTATTAGACTGTATATCAATCAAATTTTGAGTTAATGTTGGGTTTTTTTAACTCTTTATTGAACATGTCTAAAGACAACAACAAAAAAGCAAAATAAAAACAAACAACAAAACAAAGATTATCAGCACATGATCCAAATAACAGTCTGTTATGGGTCTGCAGTTCTTCTCCATGCCCATTGGGTATCTCTGTTTCCTGTGAGATCCCAACTTACCTTGTTCTCCCTGTGTTCAGGATCACTGCCTGCCTGGAAAGTCATTCGTTGCTCTCTATTCCCTGGGCTGCCCTCTGCTCTGCTCCTACCCCGTTTCAACAAACTGTTAATTCCTGGAATTGAACGTGTTCTGAGTCTGCTTTTGAGCCCCGTCACCTAGTCTGCCATAGCACATGTTCAAAGGGTTAACTGATATTAGAGAGAGAGCTAGAGAGAGACCAAAGTGACTAATTGCATTATGATTCTTTAAAAACTTTCATGCCAATGAAGCCCTTTGAATTGAATTAGGTTTTTTTTGTTGAGTTTAATTTCAGAGTGAAGGGGGACTGCTCCCATAAAGAAGAGTACATTTACAGTATGTATGCATGTTTCAGTGGTCATAATTACATACATCCTAATGTACTGTTGTGTAACCACACATTCACATGAACGTCCCCAACAAGTGAATATCAACAAATAACTCAGTTTAAGTGAAGAAGGAAGTTTGGTCAATAGTGCAAAATATATAAGGCAACCAATTGCATTCAACAAAATCTTTTATTATATATTATATACAGGGAGAGGGTAAGTGAGGCTGTTTTTGGTGAGGGCATTCCACTGTCAGAAGCAGACCATGTCATAGGCCCCAGATGAGACCGGGTCTTGAGGAGACTCAAGCCTAGTGCCGCTGAAAGAACAGGTTGAAGGAAGATGAAACAGTGTTAAGGTTAATACATTGAAAGACCTTGTTTTTAATAATGTAATATAAATGGAAAGCCAATGTTTCCCAAAAATGTTCATGAGGTTGAGATTACAGAAGAGAGACCTACAGTTTGGCAGAGTTGTATCTGGACATTGGCGTGATTTTGGTTATTTGGTTCTGTGCTCCAGTAAAAAATTATTATCCAGTATTATTAAGTAACTATAAACTTTTTTTTCATGTAATTTCAGTGGACTAAAAGTTGTCAAACAAATTCCTATAAACCTTAATAACATGATCATATTTAGTACTATTACTTTGTTGCAGAGTCTTTGAATTTGATGACCAAATAATAAATACCAGAAGAGGGATCAAGTGTGTACACATCCAGGGCAAAATATTTAGGTGAAAAGCAATATATATACTTTTAGGTTGCAAATAATTCTATATGTTCATTCTCTGTATTTTAAGGCGACATTTCAATCTATAAGATTTAAATGTGCAGACTTTTCTCAAACAATAAGGTATGTTTTTGTGGGTCATCACTGTTGAGATATGCTGTAGTTTAGGTGGCACGCTAGCCCAGTGGTTTGGGTGACCACACTCAACCACACATCCCAGAGGAGCAACAGGGAAAACCTTGTGTCTGTAGTGGCAACTTTATTAGGTACACCTATACAATCTATTGTAATAAATACACCAGCTCAGCCATGAATTCTGCTTTCAGGTTGCCTATACTGTTCAGGACTTGTTTACACCGTCATAGAGGTGTTGATTCACTTACATGTTTTACCACTGAGGTCATAATTGGCGATGTTGGTGTTGTACTGAGCTGCATTATATTTAGCGGAGTCCTGCAATAATTCCTACTTTCATGAAGGTTAAAATGTTCACCTTATTCAATAACCTCCTCAGGAGGAGGTTAGGTTCACAGCACTGATTGGAACTATCATAGTTATCATGCTGGAGATGATGTGAATATTTCTGAGCAAGGATGACTGTGGTGCAGCTGAAACAAATTTGCCTAAATGTAGTTTAAGTGTGTTTTTCATTCTTAGCTGCATATGTTCTGAATGGGTTTTGACATCATTTCATAAAATACAAAATGAGCAAAATTTTATCAATGTAAAATAGACGTACAGTCAGTTTGAACCTAGACAAACATTTTCCAATATCTGAATAAATGGCCTATTTAAATAGGCCTATAGGAGAATTCCAGCTCTTTACGCTAATGTTAACGTATTGATCCTTCCTCCTATGAGGGACCAAGCAGCCAACGAAGAGGAGACACAAGGGAAGTTCAAAATTAAGGTTATTTATTTGCAAAAAAAACATAAAATAAAAGATAAAATAAAGATAAAGTTTTGGGCCCATAAAAGAGGTCAAATAAACAAACAGTAACTAAAGCTCTGAACATAACAGACTCAAAATACAACTGACCTACTACGCAACAAACAAAGGGGACTTACATATTGGCTGATCAGACCAATTGTGACACACAAGGGAAGACTAACAACACTACTACATAAACTACAAACACAACAAAATCTACTTAACAAAGTATTCCAAAAGAAATGTAACTTTACCTAATCTTAACTCAACATGAAAAAAATACTCAAATAATATAAATCTAAACCCCAAAATATCCCAGAAGAGAATAACCCAGACATATTGACAGTGGTAGCGTCCAATTACGCCTCCTGCTCTATAAAACTGCTTCTGCTCCATCCGCCACCCCTTTAAGCCAGCAGACCTCCTGGATCTCTCCTGGGTGTGGCAGCCAACACTGGTAAGCTCAAACAAAAAAATAGCTAACAGAATGGCAATCCAAAAGTAACTAATTGTACAGAAGTATCTTTTTGGGAGCCCGCACAGTCAACTAAATAAAGAATAATGTATGAGAAAATGATTAAGTGTCCTGTGAGTTATTTGTAACTGAATAAATATTTGCAACAAATCTAATGTGTATGAAAACTATATAAACTAATCCTAAAGAAAACAGCATAAACTCAGGAATAATAAGTGCATGAGGTTACCGCTTTTTACACTGGTTGTGAGGCCATGGCTGTGGCCATCACACTCCACTCCTGCTTTTTAACAAAATAGTCTATCATGGTTCACACTGGCATGCTTCATATTTGTTGCACCACCCGATTGAAATGGAGGCTCTGCTCTTTATTTACCCGTTGCCATGGTCAGCCAGAAGAGCCCAGGGAACTGCCCACAACCACAGTGAGAGAGCAATGACCAAACCAAAACACACCAAGTACACCACATCCACCCAAAAGAGATAATAACAACTAACAAAATACAGCACAAATCCTAATAGGCAAGCACTCAATAAGAAGCTTGACATACAAAAATGCCCTTGTGTTTAGTTTGATCAAATGTCCTGCCTAGAGACTGCAACAAATGAGATATTCAGGTGGGTGTTTTTAATTTAATGTCGTCCTAATAACAGAGCAGAAACCCGGCCAACAGCTGTGGACACCAGCTCCTCCACCAATCAATCCAGAGCTTGACGACCTGCTCCTTTAAGCTAAGGACACTGTTCTACACACAGCAGGTTCTGATTTCAAAGGCAGGAAATTTCATGTCACTCTTGGTGGGGATGATGAAAACATCACCCAGCGTGGGAGTGGGATGGGGGAAGCACGAAACTATCCCATTGCTATTAAGTCTGCTGCTCATCTACCACCCACTTTCTCCTGTGTCACAAAGTTTCACAGAGACACAGAGCATCCCCATAACTCACTCTCAGGAGGAGAGAGAGAGAAGCTGTGCTGCTGCCAGAAGAGTGACTGAGATTACATTGATCAACAGGGGAATAAATGAGCCTACAATATAATAGACTTGTGTATATTTCTCAATTTGCCTGGTCTAAATCAGGGATCTCCAAAGTGCGTCCCGCGCAACCCTCGGGGTGTTTGAGCTGCCTCTAGGAGGCAAGAGGAAAAATGCAATGATGGTGTAATGCTGTAATAAGAAAATCGACAACAACTATGACCTGGATGACTGAGAATCTTCAGTCATAGGAATAGATGACTCAATAGAGCTGTGACTCTCTGTCAGCCTGGCAACAATGCTGAAAAGAAACCTGGGGTTGTTCTAATTTTCCTCTCTTAATGACGAGTAATAAGGCGCTCTGGCATTACGGAGAGCCTTATGTTTAAAGACTATCTTGCCAGATTAAATGAGATTCTTCCAGACTGGTGGTTGTATTTTCTTGTCTTTTAGAGGCGCAACAGAATCCATTCCACAGAGTATGTGAGACAACTTTCTATTGCACTAATTTGACTAATTAGTTTAAAAGTTTAAAAATCCAATCAGTATTGATGAGCAGTACGTATATGTTTTATTTAAACATTATACTTATTTATTGTGGTGGGACGGTGCTGCAGTGGTTAGCACTGTTGCATCACAGCAAGAAGGTCGTGGGTTCAAACCCCGGTTGCCCCGGCGTTTCTGTGTGTGAGTGTGCATGTTCCCCCCCCCCCTGTCTGCGTGGGTTCTCTCCAGGTGCTCTGGCTTTCTCCTACCATGTAAACATATGCTGGCTAGGTCAATTGTCTATAAAATTGTTTGTTTATGTGTGTGTTACCTGCCTTTCGCCTGATGTCAGCTGGGATTAGCTCCAGCCCCCCGCGACCCTGTACGCAGGATTAGCGGTTGACAATGGATGGACTTATTTATTGCTTTTGACCCATTTTAAGACTTAATTTAACATCATTCATGAAGTTGTAAATGCTTATGGAGGAGAGTAAGCTGATTGGGCTACTCTCAGAAAAAGCGGGAAACTTTCTTTGTTGCAAAGAAAGATCAAACATATACTTTAAGGTTCTAGCATTGTATGGGGCTGCAGATTTCAGCAATTTGTTGTCAATAAGATTGATTAATGATATATCTGGTAAGACAAAACTGCCTACCAGTAATTCACTGGAGACGCTTTGATTCTGAAGAAAGCAAAGTAATCAGCAATGTCTGCTGGTTTTGTTCTAATCTTTCCTTCAACATCCACAATAACAGGTATTGAGCTACCAGTCAGACCTTTCACCATTTGCCATATCTATTTTTAATTGTGTCTGCATCCCTGAACAGCTGTTTTATAATAAAGGGTCTTTTTCTGCTGATTCAATTTTACGACAAAGTGTCGTCATTTTCTACATAGCATAATATGTGAATCTTATCTTGGCCTAGATGCTAGCTTTTGCCTCATCCCTCTGAGTTATTGCTGCTCTAATACTATTGGCTAAATTTTGTACTTTTCCTTACAGTAGGAAAATGGTACTCAACAACATATACAAACAATTTCATAAAACAATCCCCATCACAATCTAAATCATCCTCAAGATACGCAAGGTTCCATGAAACAGCAGCCAAATCTCTCTGATTGTCTTCTCATAAGTTAGATTTTTTAAAAACGCCATCTTGTAGTCACTCCAGGAGGTCTTTTTAGGACTGTGGTGTATTTAGTAATGCACGCAATATTATGATCTATCCAAGATAACAGGGCAGATTTAGCATTTTAACATTTATTCAGAGCATTACAGATCAAATCAAATCAAAAACAAATTTGTGTCATATTGATAAACTTAGTCTTATGATCAGGTTGACTACTTATCCAATCAGTATTATGTTCCTCAAACACAATTACTCGTCTACTTTCATCCTGGTTTTGGGGGCCTATAAACACATCCAATTTCTGTTGAAATTCAAATGTGAAAGTAGAAGAAACAAAGAATAAGGATCAGGAAACCTGGCTTATTATATCATTTGTATCTATCAGCATAAAATGAAATGGAACTCCTCTTTAATGGTGGAGTGTGAATTAATAAATACATCTTAAATAAGAATGAATTCTTTATGAGTTGTTTGAGATATTATCTGTCATCTTATAAATAATCTTCTTAAAATATTAAACCTGGAGCAAAACATTTTCTTAAGAAAATGTATGTTCTTTATAAATTTATTAAGTATGACCTCACCTGAAGGTGAAACAGATCAGACCTGGAAAAAACATAAAAAATGTTGTTTGGATTTGAATATTCTGACAATTTTGTAAAATGTTTGACAATTCTGCACATGAGAGTGTTGTTACAGTGCTTATCCTGCTGCACACAGATGGAGAAATAAAGGACCAACCTGCATGCAGAAAATGTGCATTATGTTATTTTGTAATTGTGTTTCATTAATCATTCTTCATTAAAATAGTAATGTTAAGTATAAAGCTCTAAAATGGACATATAAAGTCTGCTTTTAGATGTTAATTGAGATTTGTGTTACAGCTATACTGAAACAAGTCTCATTAGCTTATTTTTTAATAGGCAGAAAAAAATATAATATAATAATTTTTCAGTCAGTTTCAGTAAATCACTGTATCAGTGATATTACATTATATTAGAAGAGGCACCTGCTATTTTTCAGTATCACAAGAACTTGTTGCCATAGTCTGTTTAAAAATATGGCAGCTTGGCTTGAATATGAGCACAAGTTCATTCTTAAAGAGCTGCTGTGACCTTTTGGATGTTAAATTCACCTCATGTAATACAGATCAAGAAGATCGGCACCCAAATGTTAAATGGCAAAATAAGCTCTTTTACACCGAGTTTACACTTTATACAAATTATATATGGCTTTATCAATGCAAACTTAACTGTAAGAGTGAATTTATGCATGTACTATGACTATCTCTTTTTATCCTAGAGTTTTGTGAGTTCTCCCGCACATGGATGGAAACCATAATTAAGTCAAGCAGTTTGCATTGAACTAAAGAAACTTATTGAATCAATACATCATAGACCTTTTAAAGCTAAGAGGAAAATTCAATGAGGAGTCTAAACATAGCAGGAATTTCCTCTGAGACAGAGCACCACTTATGGCTGAGAGGTAAACGTTCCTCCTGATTTAAAGAGGTCATATTATGGCATATTTTGGCCTTTTCCCTCCCCTTTATTGTGTTATATATCTTTGTGTGCATGTAATAGGTTTCAAAGTAAAATAACCTGATGTCCATCTCCCACAGAAAACTGCCTGAAAACAGCTCGTTTGTAAAATTAACCATCATTTTTTTTATCATGCTTTAACTTTTACAATATATTTGCCTGATAAGTTCTGTTTCAATTTTTCGACTTTGCAAATATGGTAATTAACAACATTTTCTTAGAGGGCGAATGGAAAATGTCAAAGCAGCATTAAGTTTCTGTCAAAAAATACAAAATATATACCATAATAATATATTGTATAGTATATTACTGTTGAGGGATTTTTAGAGTTCAATATCTCTATAGTTGGTACTTAAAGTGTAGTATTTGTGGCAGGGACACTAGGAAGGAGACAATATGACAACCGTGATGTCACCTATTAAGGAACTGTTTTGGTCAAAGGTCAAAGGTGAGTCAATATCCTTAAGGCGGTTCATTTTTTGCTGTTGGAGGGATTTTCAGTGTCATTTCTCTAAGTTGGTACAGTAAAATGTTAGTATATTTGTGCCAGTGATACTAGAGGACACTAGTTAATGTGAATTTAATAGTCAATGTGAATCCAATGCGGCTGCAGACTGTAGCACCACTCAGCCGGATGCGCGGGTTTCATTCATTTTTATATACAGTCTATGGTTTCATTTGCACATGCCTGTGAGTGTGTTCATGTTCATGAGTGAGTAGTTATCATTTCCATGCAGCAGTTTCTAAACATTGTTACCTGTAGGCATATATCAAAGGTAATAACTAGTTGTATTTCACCCTAATATTGTTCAGTCACTGGCTGGCAAGCAACCGAAACAAAAACAGAGCTAGCTGTGCTGCTCAGCTGGGTTAGACTCTGCAGGTAGGCTACACATGAACCTGCTCACATCGGAGAAGAGAACACAACTTTTACTGACTGCTGTTCCCGAAAGTCACTCTCATTGAGTTATTTTCTCTTTTTGTTCCCTCTTTGTCTTCTCATCAACGTTGTAAACACTCGCTTTTAACATTGACTCGCTTTTTGCGACATTTCACGTACCTTTTCAATCTAACCAGTAGTTTTATTTTGAAACTGTAACCAGATGTTGCATATATATTATTGTTAACTTGACCGAACGTTCCAGATGTTGCCAATTGTTGCTAACTTGTATATGGAGCCCTATTCGTCCAAAAACGACGGCAGGGGGATCTGACCAAGGGGGTTGGCCACAGCTGGAACAGTGAAGCCGACCAAAGCCTGCATGGACGGTTCCATGTAGGCCCAAAAATGACATCAAGACCACGTGACATCCCGTCACACACGAGAGATGTAACCATATTGTTTAGATTATAAACACTCTTAGAATCTAAAAAAACTATTTGGCCATTGATGACACTGCGTTGGTGTTTGGCAGGTGACCCTTGAATGTGGGCTGATTAAACAGTGACGATCTGAGTCAGACACACTGGGCCAAGAGACTTATTGTTGGAGCAGCTTTGCAGCTACCAGAATTACGGTGTTTCTGCCGTTGTTCTACGTCATTAAACCACAGTTATCCTGCGCGATCCTGTGCAAAGGACACTGGTGCCAACAGGAAGTAGCCCTGTAGTAGAATTTTATTGGTCCAAAACTGGCTTCACTGCTCTCCATTCAAACCAGCAGGGTGGCTTCGTCCGGTGATATCCTGTCGATGGTCTTGACAATCTTACTGTGGCGCAGCACATGTATACAGGGGCACATCCCCCAGTAAAGACAGTCTAGCGACACCTATGCTGCTGACATGAGATGGTCCAAAAATGGTTGTCAAAAATACAGAAAATTGTGTTGTTTGACTTTGTATGTTTTCAGATGTGTATTTTCAGGTAAGTAAAAGCTGTTTTATTTTTTAATTTTTTTTTGCTGATGATCGTTTGGATATAACAAATGTTAATTATAAAGGAAAGGGAAAAGGCCGGAAGAAGGAACGTCTGATGGGTGAGTTACATGTTACTTGCCGTTTGTCTCAGTAGGATCAGGGATGGAAGTTGCAATTGTTACCTCTTGTATGTTGGAAAATGCACACTTACTGTGACCTGTCTGTGTAATGTCTCTGGGTGCTTTGCTGATAAATGACGAATAGACCTATTTGCGATTGTGTGATCATACCTGTAAACTTATGAGTTGCTGTCCTTGCCCTGATGGCTATAGTTCTATGCTTATCGTCGTAGTGTCTCTGTGTCTTTTGATTTGTTAGTGTAAGCTGGTTAAAAAACATTTCGGCTGTTGGGGGAATTCTGTGGCTGTAGCTTTGATGGCCTTATAGTTTGCTACCTATGCTGCCTGAATTATGTTTTCCTTTACATAAAAAACATTTCCACCATAAACTGATGCAGAAAACGCAGACATTGGTGCAGAAAAAATCCCAAGAATGCAGAAAATTAAGTATTAAAACCGAAAACAAAAACCCTTCAACTGCTTTACCCGAGAAAAAAAAGTACTTTTGTGCCATGTGTAAAAGTGTGCTTGGAATATTACATGTTTTTAGCTTTTGTGCTCCACTATCATATTTTCTGTCTGACATTTTGCCGATATGCGTATTGTTTGAAAACCAACCTGACCTACTGAACCTCATTGGTCCAGCTAACTGGTCTGCTGCTTATATTTTCTTCTTATGTTTTGTATTTGGCAAATTGTCTGAATTAAATCTTAATAATTAAATATAATCTGGCCAACCCTTACACATGTGGGGCCCTTAGGCTGCAGCCTTTGCAATAATCCGTGCCTGAGAAAATTTGATCAAAGTGAAAGGGACGGAAAGTGCATACCAAAGTCTGACAACTTGTCAAGTGAGGTATAGTTAGAGTTTCCGCACAAATGCTTTTCAGTACATCAAAGCAACAGTGGTTTTCCAATTTACAAAATCGGTTGAATATTTGATATCATCACTTTACCTAAGTGATAAGATTAAGGAACTTATAAAAGGGAGCTAGTTATGCCCTGTTAGAGTCAAACCAACAAAGGAAATGCCACAAAAAAAGTCTTTAAAAAAAGAGGCAGGATTCCTGGACCCCTAAAGGAACAGTCTGATCAGTGCCTTGAGTCAAACTGTGTGTGTGTTGTGAGGAACCATTAAGTGTAATTTAGTAAAATGAACACTTCCTCGGGAGAGTCATTGTTCCCAAACAGCTGGGGAAAATCTAGCCTCCTCAGCATCGCTGATGATGACTGAAAGAAAGCAAAGAGAAGGTCATCCACATAAAAGTGGAGCCCGGACTCTCCTGAGTCAAGATGTGCCAGAAGACAAGCTTGAGTGGGAGATGTAGATGACTGATTGCATTTTCTCACAAGTTACTTCCAGTTTCTCTATTTATCTTGTGATTGAGCTCCCCTCACGCCAGATACATGTAAATCTCAGGGAGGTCTCACATTTTTATCATAACATTTGATCTGGTTGTTTGTACTTGAACTTGACGCTGCAAATAACACATGTATCTACTCAAAGAAAAACACACATGCATACAACTGCAGGGCCTGCTGTCTTCACTTGCATTTCTCAAGTGGGCACAAACTTATTCATCTCTGGGAATAAAAAAAAAAATATGTGGAAAAGTAGAAAAACATTACATGCATCAACAAGTTGGATTTTTAGACATTGGTTTTTAAAAAAAATGTGACCACAAGTCCCTGCAGATCAGCAAATACTGGCGGTCAACCTTTCATTCCTACAACCAAAAGAAGTGAACAAAATGCTGGGGCATTCTGTTCTCAAAGGGTGATCTGCTTCAGACCACTAATTACCTGTTAAGTGGTTACTGCTGAAGTGCATTGGATTATTTAAAAAATCGGATTCTTTTGCAACCGTTTTGGGAAACTCACTCCCTCCAGAATGAAGTTAAAAATAAAAAGATTTTCAGCTGATCCCCATGCAGGGATCCAAGCACCCTGCCAGCGATACATGTGCTTTGAGAACACACAGGTCCATGCACAAAACATAAATCAAGTACAAAACACAGGACGGGTTGACTTCTGTAGGATGCAGCCATCTGTGAAAAAACTACTTGTCAAACAATGGTGGCTCCCACTGCCTCTGAACTCTCCAGAAGCTTTTGATCTGAACAAAGCATGGCCGATTTTTAGTGACAGACACATGTTTCACAAATTCACACATGTGGGAAGTGCTACACTGCAATGATGAAAATGGATTTTTAACTTTGGCCGCCTGGAGCTTTTGTTGTTCACTTCAGCAATTATTTCTCCGTAGTTGTTCATTTCCCAGAAAGAAAAAACTGATGAAAAAACTGGTGTAACCTTAAAAAAATATTTTAAGGTTACACACTGTTTGCAGACTTGCTCCATGTTAAAGTTTCAATCATTGTCATCATCAGGAACTGTAAGCATTATTTCCAGATTGTTTTTTCAGTACTGATATATGTCATCACAGTTTGTTTTCAGTCACCTCTCATATTTGAAAACAGTGAAATACGTGCGTCTTCAATCAGCCACAAATGCAGTACCACTGATATCTAAATTTAGTTTTGGTTTCATTCTGATGATCACAGTCAGCTTGCTGAATTTTGCCCCTTCTGACTGTTCAAGCTGCCTTAGCGACTCTGGTTGCAGTGATGGTCTCGTAGCTGTGTATAGGAAGCACTTAAAATGCCTTGAAATAGCGTGTAATGATTTTTCTTCCTTTGAAGTTATGTTTAAACTTGTTTAAACCCAATCTCTGTCTTAATAACTGTTGTTTATCACCCCCCAGAAATTTCATTTCTGCTCATCAGCTCAACTGTAGAGTCCTATTTTAGAGCCTCTGTTGAGTGTGACGCAAACTGTGAGAAGTTTTCCATTTCACTTTGCTGGTATCATGGAATTATTACAGTTTTTTTCAAAACTCCTATCACATCAAAACACCCACCTCATATAATTAGCCAAATAGCACATTTTCTACTGAAAACCACATTTTGTTCTTTAAATACCAACTCATTCAACTACATTTCAAAATGCAAAAAACATACGCAAACTCCATCAAAACACAGCAAACCTGACTCAAATTAGTATTGTTATTATTGTTATTATTATTATTATTATTATTATTATTATTATTATTGTTGCCCAGAACTCCATTTTAGAGGGGTAATGATGCATGATATCAGATACGTCACATGTTTGGCAGGCAAAGTACACAGTAATCTTTATTTATTTAGAAGAAGTAAATCATCATGCAACACAGAATAAAAGCAAAAGCATTAAATCACTCATCATCAAAAAGAAACAGTACTATACTTTTTACAGGAAGCAATCACAAATCACACACAGACAGCTGGGCGACTTGACTTGGGGAAATTCCAAATGTATTCAAAGCCCTGGAGGACTCTGTCCATGGTGCTGACTGTGTCAAGGTGTGGACAGCATGCAGTGACAGAGCAACAGTATCGAAAGACACAATGAACAGTATGTAGATTTAGGCAATGACAGCAATGCAGACCTGTATAGAAGGAGATTATTCAACACTGACTGTGTTTGTCATGTAGCTGTCCCAGTCTATTTTTCTGGAAAGGCCTAAAGGGACACTTAAACAGAAACAAGCTGCCATTAATGTTATTGTTCAGACTTTTCTAGCTAAGATACATCATGTTTGTGGTGAAAAACTTTTATAGCATCACCAACCACCATAGAGAGCAAAGACAGGGTTCGAGACCACAGACAGAAGGGAGTGGAGGCTAAATCATGCTATTTGAAGACAAAGGCTATTGTGTGTAGAAATTACAGCCCTTATTATAAACTTTTCTAAAGTTTGAAGAGCCACAAAACGTGCCACTGTTGATCTAATATTTATGTGCACACACTCAAACACCAACCACACAGTCACGGTACCAGTGTGCTGGAGTGAAGCCAAAACAATAAAAACCAGATTACAAGTGGATTCAGTTCAATCATTAATAATTGAGCTGACCACAGTGCGGTCTGGGTGTGCTTCCTTTCAAATTTGCTTGTGCTGAGCATATGCGGCTGATTATGAACACCACCATAGTGTAACTTTGCTGCAGAAGTGTTGCATTAATGTGTGGTTGCTGGAAGTCTCAACCTTGCAGCCAGCTGTGAAGTCTGTTCTGAGAAGAGGAACATGAGGTTGGGGAGCTTGTCGTGTCAGACAGACAAAGACAAAGACAGATAGACAGTTCAGGCCAGTGTCATTCTGAGAAAGATCTGTTTCGGTTAAACCTATAGATCTGCTTCTAGTCTAAATTCCACTTGGATTTGTTACGATTACTCTGTCTGGGATTGAAGTGAGAAAAGAGAAAACATTTTAGGTCCAGTGGGCCTATTAAAACTAAATTATTCTTCCTTCTGCTCAGTGGCATGGTGGGCAACAAGCATTGAACAAAAGAGTGACTCACTAATCTTAAAGTTTTCATGCATGTGCTGTCAGCTGTTCCCTGTATCCATTCTTCATATATGTTTACAATCCATCTATAATTTTGTCATTCTAACTGACCCTTCACTAAGTCGTGCCCCCCTTAGGTACTGTTGCTAAGTCCGACAAACTGTCGGACCTGTTTGACTTTTAGCACGGCGCTGCCGCTGTCTAAGCAGTCCCTGGAGAAATATTGTCTAATTTTTGGAAAAAGTGATCTCAGAAAGAAGAAGACAGTTTTGCAGTTTCAGTGTGCATATGAAGGTTTCATTCAGGCTCAAACTGATGACAGAAGCTCAAGCCTAACGATCACAGAGTAAAAGTGAACCTGGGTGAGTCTCTATTCACTATTCCAGTCATTAAAAAGCAGAACAGTGGGGTTAGCTAATGTTGAATTCAGTAGTAAGTTTGCTACCGTTAGCTAACATTTGGCTCCTGGCTCCTGTTTGTGGTGCTACAGTTCATGTGTAAAAGAGTGTTGGTTTACCAGATGAATGACGACAAGTACATTTCCAATTTCCATCTAGCAGTTTTTAGCAACATTCTCATAAGAGAGGGGGAAGTAGGCTACACTGCAACAGTCACTCTATCTCTGTCCATTTTTAAAAAATGTGTCCAGCCTTGTAATGAAGCCATTCTTGCTTAAATGATGTTTATTTATTAGCATGTAAGATCAATGCCTGTATTTTGGTATGTCTGGCGTTATGTGTCAGCACACTTCAGCAATCGCTTCATCACTTGAGCATCTTGAAACCAAACAGCTTTTTTGAACTCATACATGTCATCAGTTTCTGCTTCTGGAGACAGATGAATATGAAAAGGTCAGCTTACAGCAAACACCACGGCAAGTTCACAGTGCCATTTGAGGACACGATCAAGAAATATTGATAAATAATTTTGATTTTTAATGTGTGTGTGATGGCCACAGCCATGGCCTCACAACCAGTGTAAAAAGTGGTAACCTTGTGCACTTATTATTTTGAGTTTATGCTATTTTCTTTAGGATTAGTTTATATAGTTTCAGACACATTAAACATTTGTTGCAAATTATTCAGTTATAAATAACTCACAGGACACTTAATTCAACATACATTCTTTATTTGACTTTACAGAAGTATCTTTTTGCAGTGCGCACAATTAGTTACTTTTTGGATTGTCATTCTGTTTAATTATTTTTTTGTTTGAGCTTACCAGTTGGCTGCCACACCCGGGAGAGATCCAGGAGGTCTGCTGGATTAAAGGGGTGGCGGTTGGAGCTGAAGCAGTTTTATAGAGCAGGAGGCCTAATTGGATGCTACCACTGTTAATATATCTGGGGGGTGGTTTTATTTTCTTCTTTGATATTTTGGGGGTTTAGATTTATATTATTTGAGTATTCATTTGTGTTGAGTTAAGATTAGGCAAATTTACATTTCTTTTGGAATATATTTTTAGGTAGGTTTTTGTTGTTGTGTTTATAGTTTATGTAGCTGTGTTGTTAGTCTTCCCCTGTGTGTCAATTGGTCTGATCAGCCAATATATAAGTCCCCTTTGTTTCTTGTGTTTTAGATCAGTTGTATTTTGAGTTGGTTGTGTTCAGAACTTTAGTTACTGTTTGTTTATTTGACCTCTTTTATGGGCCCAAACATTATCTTTATTTTTTGATAGTGTTATTTTTTTTTGTAAATAAACAACCTTAATTTTGAATTCCCCTTGTGTCTCCTCGTGCTTGGCTGCTTGGTCCCTCAGTGTGAGAAGGTAATAACTGCTTCTCTACCTACAGTGTAATTTCATTCTGAGCTGCTCATTTATAGCTAGAAGCTGTAGCTAGCCTGCTAACATTGGCTAATTACCAGTTAACACAAAATACCAGCTGAGGCTGCAATAGTACAACAGGCCCATTTGTAGTATCGTCAACTTCTTTTACTTATGTTTTGGTACGTTACCTTTACATTGCTGGTGTCCAATGAAAATCGTTTATCTACACAGACACTTGTTTTGAGCCTAAATCTGTCTATGAATTTTTAGGTAATTCAATAGGTTTTAGATGGATTTTTATCCTAAAATGTAGGATCATTTTCTCAACCCATCAAAGGGCATTAAATCCTTCAGTTTATCTGAAAACCTAAAAATCACCAAATATGGAAATGTGGCATGATTTGCACTGGACAAAACTATGCGAAATGAGCAGACACAAGCCACTATTTCTATTGTTTGCAGGCAGCATTCACAAGCCACAACTGAGAAAAGTAAAAAACAATCGTACTTAAGCAATAGCTCACCAAGTGCAAACAAGCTAAGGCCAAAGACTATAATGAATGGTTTCATCATAATGAAGTTATGCAATTTAGGTGCTGCAACATGAATCGCAACTGAAACAAAGACCAACGAAGATTTCACAAGGAAAAAGTTCACAGGAAGGACTGAAAAACAGCCACTCAACATTAAAGCCACAGAGAAACTCTGAGCATCTGTAAAAAGTGTGTGTAGACGTGGAGTGAAGAACGCAGTACAACTATTATCCACTCATTGACTCAGTGACACAGTAACATGACATGTTATTATTAATTTGATAATAATTAACAGTCATTTTCTGTTAAAGCGAGCAAGGCAGCAACTTGTCTAATCAAGACATCGTGTAAATTTGCAGAGCAAAGTCAGTCCGACACCATTTTCACACTGCAATACACACTACAAAATCTGACAGAGCATGTCTTTGTCAACGCGACAGCTGCGTTAATACACTAAAATCCTCCTTCTCTAAAGTCAATCTAAATGTTTTCTGTTCAACATAGTAGCATAGATTGTTTTCTGGAATCATAACTTGTAAAGAAACATATAGTGTGTGCCATCGACTCTACACTATAACATAGCTTAACAGCAGCATAGTCGGAGAGGTCATAAAGGCAGCACACTGACTCTGGAATGTCAGCTACACAATATCTATGTAGAATCTGCTAACGTTGGCTAAAATTGCCACCACTGGAAACTTGCCACTGTGAGGGGCAAGTTTCAAATGTCAGCTTCAAATTGAGTGAGATTCAAATCACTGAGCAGTCTCACCACACACAACACACACACACACACAGGAAATTGTTGATTGGATCAGAGGACAGCTCAAGGCCCAGTCAAATACAGGCATTCCACATATTTTAGTGAAAACCTGACAAAAGCATGATTTATTATGCATTTACATCCTCATGTCACAAGGTTGTACACTGTTGCCATTTTAAGGACCATCATACCCTTCAAAATAAAGTAATTTTGAAATGAATTTGTATGGTAGCATGTGGAAACAAAAAGGGGTAGAAATTAACCTTTTGGCTCACCTGGCAAGGTGGCTGTTAGATGATCAAACGGCCAAACATTTTTTTTACCAGCCAAAATAATAAATTGCCTTTTGTGTCACACATACATTTGTTTCCTTCCTTTTAATTGAGATAATAAGTTCATGACAAATACAAACTTAAAGAAGAGGTCAGAGTGAAATGTGAAGCAAAATTATATTATTGCTATTAAATGTACTTTACATAACAGTAAACTGTTTTACAAACTTACAAGATGCTTATTAATCATTCAACGTAAATCTTATCACTGCTCACTCTTGTGATGCTTCATCACTTTCTACTATCACCCGCATCTGGCCTCCTGGTTCTGACAGGAGTCCTGAGTCCTGGTGCCACACCATCATAGGTTTTGTGGGATCAACGTTTATTATACAGCCTATACATCATTCTTCTTGATCTCTGGGGCAGACAGCAGGACCATTAGAAGATCTGACAGTGTGTCAGACACTGACTGGACCGCCAACTACCAGCTAAAAGCTAAAAACACTCCCAGTACAGCTTTTTAATTAGCTCCTCACACTAGCTTTCACGATGCCTTGTTTCACAGACAGTATTGCACCAATCTACAGGCTCGCTGCACTTTATGAAAGGTAACGGAGCAGATTTTGTCAGCTCTGAGCCGTGAAAGTTGGTGACAGACAGGAGACAGAAATAAGGAGCGATCTGTTTGTGAAAAGCCACAGCCGACATGCTGGCTTGTTCCAGTAAAGCTGGGCTGCAATGTGAAAGCACACATGATTACAGGATAAAGGCCTTTTCACACGGGATTAAGCTGCAAACTTTTTTTGCAGTATAAATAAGCGGATGCGACATAAATGTGGATATTCTTTCCGCGCTGATCACCCTATGAAAGCGGCTACACTCTCAGTTTCGTTCTCCCCTCCTGACTCCTGTCGCATCAACCGCTTATCCTGCTACAGGGTCGAGCCAATCCCAGCTGATATCGGGCGAAAGGCGAGGTAGGCCTACATCACTGGGCCAAACTGCTGTCCTATTCTTTAATGAATAATGAAAATATCCTGCTCAAAACTGCTGTCTCATAACAACATCACATTATTTTGACTTTGGCTCCACTCAACCACCACCAATGTGTAGCACCCACTTGGGTGATGCACGGCAGCCATTTAGCGCCAGAACGCTCACCACACATCAGCTTGAGTTTGGGAATTTTGCCATGGCCATTATTACCTTCACAGCTAAAATACAGCCAGATGTGAGTGCTTTTACAGTCAGCCATAGTCAGTGTTCAAGAAAGGTAAAGGGCTGCAGAGGCTCCATCACAGAGCCATAGCATGACTTTGCCAGGCGGAAGGAGAAGTAGTTCCCATCAACCCGGTATAATTAGAACATCCTGGTGACAGTAAGATAGGCTACTTAAGATAAAACACACACTCACTCCAAATTATGAAGTTTAGATATCGATCCTTTTATATGAGTATCGATCCTAGAGCAGGAAACGTTTGTATTGTCATTCATCAGTAATATCGATACTTTAGAATCGATCTGCGCATAACTGCTTTGTACATCGGGGACCAATTTAAGTGCGACACACAACTAACAAGAACGCCGGTGTGCTGCTAATTACTGTCGATTAGAAATTATATGCCAAATATATTTACTCGCCAATGTGGCGGGTAGACTTCCAACATATTTGCCGCCAAACGGAAACGGGTTATAATTTCCATCCCTGCCCTGTAGCCTATTCCTTTCTCCTCAAATTATGTGCACTTGTCCTCTGGAAAAAATTTATAGTGGGTACCGTTTTGTTGTCGTTTACATATTTTTAAAAACACTGCCCATGTGGTTATAGTTCTATAAAACTCCACAATGTCATTGTTCTAAGTGGGAAAGTTTAGTCTGACTCTTTGCTATTCTCCCACAGCGGCAAAACCCATCCCGTGTCCAGAAGCACCGGACCAGATGTGAGGATTTGTGTTGTAGCTGAGTGTGTTATTCTACTGTGTAACAAATCATTATCGTCTTGTTATTACAAAAGTTAAACATACCGCTGTCAGAAGAGAACCAACTTCAGCGAGGCCCGTCACATGTAAGACAATACAGATGGAAGTAAGAGCTAACAGGCTGTTACCCCACGAGGGACAACACTGAATCCGACAGAATTATTTTTGGCCTCTTCTGTTTTGACAAGCGGTACATTTTTACTTTTGTCAGTAATATGTATTGAACCAAGGAAAAAAACATCTCAGAATGGCAGCAGTGTGTTTGCAGTCATGCAATGTTTGACCTATCAGGAAACAGACAAGTGAAGATTATCATCTCTTCAGCGTAGATACGTGAGAAGATACAAATGTAATGGAATATGTGAGATGATACTAAAGACAGAGAACTAAGCTGAACTAAGCAGCTCCTTCTGACCAACATGAACCAAAAGAAGCCCAAACTTTTTCCTAAGTTTATTGTTTGTTACTGAAGGATCTGAATACTTCTTCCAGCACTGACAAAGTTATAGCATGCAATATATTTATAGCTATAATTCAGTTTAGTTTTAATTTCATTTTTTTCATGTATTATCCCCATTTTCCAAAATTAGTTGTCTTGTTGGGTACTACTCTGGTCAGCTGTCTTTTAAGCAACTGAACTTTTATTTTTTTAGGCCAGCTAAACAGCCAAGAGTGGCAATAAGTGATTTTTTTCCCACGTCATCCACAGGAAATATGCTTATTCACCCACAGAGGAGATAACACCTCTCATATCTGTACATTAAATATGAAGCAGGAGCCACAGCTTATCTCAGCCAAGATAACTCGCCTACCAGCATCTCTAAAGCTCACTAATTAACACGGTGAAATTCAGCAATTTTAAGAAATTTAACTTTTAATTGAAAAACAGCACAAATATTGTTCGCAGACATGACGTGAGCCATGACGTGTGAAAACAAGACCACAAAACTTATTAGACCTCTAATGCGTTAATGGACGAGACAAACGCAGTCAGGAATCCTCTGGGCTAAGTGATGATTCTCCACACACAGTGGCAGGAAATGACACACAAACATGGTTTTATAAAGCACAAAAAACAACAACTTTATTTACAAAAACAGACCACTGCCCCCATCCCACAAACCCCTAAATTCAGTGACTACTGAGGAATGCTATGTCTGCCTGTGGCTAAGGTTGGGGATTTACAGGACTGAGAAGAACACCACCCAGTGCAAACTTCAGTGTTCTTCCACCCACTTATTTAGTCTTTAGAGTTCAACCGTCGCCTAGTGCCACAGTATGGCAACAACAAGTGTTGAGCCGTGGCCTGAGGCTCAGACTGGGTCAGCGGTTCGGCTCCTGTTTAGTTCCCAGTTGCGAGTAACTAATCTGCTTTAATGAGCCTGGGGGCCAACATGTTATCAGACAGACAGGAAGGGCGAGGGCCTAAGAAAGTTTTAGTAATACCATCCAGGAATGTGGTATTTGCATCATAACATTACACAGATCAATACAAATTAAAATAACCACACCATACAAAAACATGGTTCATTTAGCTGAGATCAAAGATAGAGGACACAAAAACACCGTCTTGCTAAATAACACTAAAAATATTTTCAGCTTCTGTCCAGGCAACAGTCATCTCTACACATTGTGTCCATAACTAGACTCTCCTGGTCAGCATCGGATCAAAAGCCTTTGAATCAAATGTATTCACTTGCTCACAGATGACATATTCAGTTCGGTACGTACGTACGTACTCTGAGGGTGCAGATGACGGTTGCTCTTCACGTAATTGGGAGCATGGAAATTCTGTTCACACAGCTGTGTGTTGTGTTTACATGACACTCATCACCGCTGTGTGAGAATGTGGTTCACACAGATGTACGGGTAAACTGGAGTTTAATGTGGCAACACAATCTTGCAATGTTAGAAAGCTACTGGATGAGGCCTCCTGTCATGTTTCCGTGAAACTGTGTCGCTGTATGTGTGATGTTTCTGCTGACAAAAGCACCGGGGAGGTGTGAAAAACTTACAGAAAATTTGCAGTAATTGACTCAGCAAGTATGTCGGTGGGGGGATGATGGCAATACTGTTCACACAGCTCTGTGGGTGAATGTTTATGCACTTTGGACGCAGGCATGTGTTGGCAAGGAAGAGTTGCATCATAATTGAGCAATGTACGGAAATTGTCAAATTGTCGGAAATTGCTGTGGTGCGTTTCTACGTAATATGGTGTATGTCTGCTCACAGTCCACCACAAAACAATCAACAAGTGTCCTACAATCTGTGTCCTGACAGGGGCACAGCAGGATTTTTGTGTGCGATGGTTCTTAGTGAGTGTGTCTCTGTCCACCCCAGCCGTATGAAGCTGTACTATTAGAAGGCATAGCGTGTGCGAATGTCCTCCAGTTTCTTTGAGACCTCGGGTGGCGTTCTATCCAGCTCTTCTGCCACACTTTTCTGCTTGTGAGGGTCCATACTGTTGAACTGCTCACACAGATCTCCGTCTATCACATTCTGGGGAGAGAAAAACAGAGAAGACATGTTGGTTTCTAATAGTCCATGGTGCTGAAATAGACATCTCAAGGAAATGAACAGATCATGTGACATGAAACACACAGACATGTAAGAACACCGACCTTGACTGGGAAATAGTAGGATCTAAAGCTGAGATGGTCTCTGCCGCACAGTGGAGGGAACTCAGAGCGCATATGCATCTCTAAATGCTGGAAGAAGTCGTGGTCCTGTACAAAAAGACAAAGAATGTAAGGAGACACGATGAAAAAGAAGAGCAGAAGAAATGAGGAGGCCGGAAAAAGGGAGATGGGACAACTACAGATTTTGTGTCATCTAATTATCAAATCGGACAGAGAGAGTGTGTTTCAGGGGCCACAACGATGCATTAGTCTCTTGTGACATGGTGTGTGTGTGTGTGTATTATACCTCATGTGAGGTGAATGGGACCAGGATGCCAATGCCTCCAGACAGAGTGGTGTAGACCAGAGACTCAGAACCTCCAGGGATCAGAGTGGTTTTCTGGAGAGACAACACCGTCTCACCTACATGGTAGTTCACTACCACCTCGGCCTGGAGAGACAACGGAGGGACGAGGGAGAAAAAGACAGTCATGTGTTATTGGTGTCTGGTTAGACATTTTAGCCTAACGCAGTCACTTAGATGGTATTACAGATAACAATCATTCATTTCTGAAACCTGATGGCTCTTCACTACCTGATGTGACTCAGAACAGAACTGGTTTAATTTTGAGCAACAAATCTGTGACTTGATTTGTAAATTTTATCATATTATTTATATAAAAGTACAAAAACACTTTACAGTTCTTTCAAATTGTGCACGTCATATAATATAATGGATTTAAATGTACTGTGCAGGAAATACACCATGTGTCAATTATGGCCTATCTACAGTAGTGTAAAATGTCAAGGAGCTCAGTTAGAAATCAGATCATATAATCAACATCAGATATGTCCACTGAAGTCATTTCAGGTCCCAAGAAGTCCTTTCAGCTGCACGCATGTATAAAGCACATAAACAGTGGACTCTGTGCCACAATCAGAAAGAAAACACACTGTCATCTTCTGCTTAATGAAAATTGGTCCAGACAGTCAGATCTAATCCAATAATTAAAAAACTGCTTTGCCAGTAATTGGAGGTAGTAATCAGGTTTTTCTTTACAAAGGCAGCATTGGGAGCAATAAAAACTCAGTATTAGTCTGAGCAAGAATTGAATGAACCCTGGCCCCTTAACTGAACGCAAAGAAGCATCTGCAGTGGTGTGGTGGTGCCTTACTGAAGTGGCTGTAATGGGTTTTTTCCCCGGAGATAATATCTCATCTTGTCCTGGTCATAAACTGTAGCCTTTAGCCTCTCTTCCTTAAGTTGACAATAATAAGGCACATCCATGCTGCTGTGGGGGATTCCAACACAGTGGAAATCACATCCGGCCAACAAAAGCTAAGCAGTTTAACTCTAGCCTCTCAAGATGTTTTTGTTTCCTAAGTGTTGAGAAGCTGAGGAAAGGAAGACAGAGCAGGAAGGGAAGGACTCCTCAAGCACTGGTCAAACACTTGCACCTGGCAGATGTGTGACTGGAAAAGCACCAAAAATAATTATTTAGCCACAATGATGTACAAGTTGCGTCTGCAGGGGAGGAATTCAACACCTAGAAGATTGTACCTGCAGTCTCGTGTGACGGCGGCGGCAGTGTCGCACTTTGTCTTAGCCTTTGTGCTAGCAGAAGTGGTATGTTTCAGAGTACCGGCCGGTTGATAAACTCATTGTAGTAAAAATGAAGGCTTAGGAACATACAACAGTAGCAACAGTGATGCATGTAAATGTAAGCTTAAAGATTTACTCTAGATGTACATTATGAGAGAAGAAAAAAGTAAGTACATGTGATTTTTGTCATGTCAATGAAACTTTGACTGTGTAAAAATGAAACACCATGACAAATCACCCTTCCACACAACATGACATTTGGGGTTAAGACAGTCAAACCTTTCATTTTGCTGGGTCTCCCTGACCTTGATCTTTTGAGATATGTTAATCAAATCAAAAGTGGAATGCAATTTAATGCAAGACAGCATTTAGCCAAGCCATGTACGGTTAATTAGGTTCATCCAGCCAGATGTGAACACGCACACAAATGGATAAGGACAAACCCAGGCATCCACACCCACATCTAAAAACAGACAGTGCATTTCCCAACTCGAAGGAAAATCTCAATCAATGCGCACGGAGGCAGAAATAGCTGACAAACACTGTGTCACAAAGACAACTGGGACCAACTCAAACGGTCTAAATTGGAGGGACTTTCCCAGTCTATCTGCTACCTAAACAGTTTCTGACCAGAATTTAAATATGGGATGTTATACTGCGTGTGTGTACACACTTGCATTGGTTACTAGGTTATAACTTGTGGTTGACGGTGTTATGCAGTTTGTGTTTGTGCATGTGTGTTTGTGTCTGTTGGTGGTTGGAGGAGGCAGATTAGTTCATCAGGCTGAAGTTCTGCACAGACCTGACATTGTGGCCTTTATCATTCAACTTGCCCGGTTTGTGCTCAGCAGAAAACACCATGTTCCTTTCTGGAAGCCTGAAGTGAACATTAAACGCCACCTTGGTTCTCCCTACATTCCTGTCGCTCTCTGTCTTACACAAACACTAAGCAATCGGCTGGTCAGACTGTAAAAAATGCACACGTGAAAGCTCAGCTCAGCAATACAGATGCTTTCATGGCTTTTCCATCACTTTTAAATTCAGAGTTGCTTTGTGAATAATGTCTCCTTACATTTTGCAATTTACACTAATGTATATGGTAATTTTTCTAAGTCCTCAGCATAACCTGGCCAAAACATGTTATGGCGGACTTGTTCTGCCAGGCTAATGTTAAGCTGCAGCCCTGTATATACGGTATGTCGGTACCTTCAGTATTTGCTAGAGATTCATTTTTTTTTAAAAGATGACAAACAGAAAGGAGCAAAATGTAGATAATTGCAACAGTGACAAACTTTCAGAAGCCTTATATGGTGGATGGTTTGGAGAATGATGGTTTTACCTTCTGTGAAGCTCCATTAAGGAGGCCTCTGTCCCATAACGCTTTGTTCCCTGTGGGATCTTCATCTACATCATCGCTGGTGTTGGGGGGAAGACGCACCTGAGAAAATTTTAACAGAAAATGAAAACATGTATTTCTTTAGCTTGTCGGTCCTACTGAGCTCCAGAAGCTTTTTTGTGTTACGTTGATGTTTTTGAGTGCAGTGCCACAAAGAGGCTTACTCTGTATATTTCATCGCATGTTCAAGTATGTTCTGCCATACAATACAACAGGGATACAAATTCATCAGGACTGAAAAGCGTGACAAAGATAAACATGTAGTTACATTTTTGTCCACGCTGCTAATGTACACAAATGGCCTATTTTTGATTCAAAATGTGGAATTTTGCCAAAAGTTTGCACCCCTAGTACAAGTCAAATGAACATCCACTTAATCATACTTACAATGCTGATGTTCCCAAACTTGTCAGCAGAGGCCATGGTGTCGTAGTCGAGCAGACAGGCTGTGGTCACCCAGCGGGGGTGTGTGTCATCAGCAAAGATGATGAGCTGGTTCTCGTTGCGTCTGTAACGAACCCAGAACAGGCTCTCTTGAACGTCAGTCACGATCACACGCTGGCCGATGGTATGGATGCCAGTCACCAGGTTGGGAACGTGCTGAAGGCGAGAATAAATACAATAAGCTCAAATATGTACCTTTACACAGAACGTGCTGTTCTTTGAGCAGCTTGATGTGCAGCACCGAGAACTGTGACCTCCTCGCTGCTTATTGTTAACTTGTTTAACATCCAGTCCATCCTGGTAAATAAGAAGTTGTTCTTAAGTGTCCTATCTGGTTAAATCAAAAAGTTATCCATTAAAACTGTTTTAGTTACAGACTTTGTATTTTTGGAAGGACGTAACCGATACACCAAACAGGCTCAAGTATAAGTACAACCGTCAGCTGGTGTACAGATCCACATGATCTGTGTTCCAACTGCAGCACATACTTGTGTGCATGTGCTCTTAATTCAAATCATGTATCTTGCCTACAGTAGAACAGTTGGGCAGAGTGCTGCACCCTGTACCATCACATTTTCACCATGGTAACTAGATACCTCTGCTATACAATATGACTTTGCATAATGTCAAAACTGTTACTTTTTACATTCTGTTGATCATTTTTGTTCATGTTTTACAATATTTTAAAATTAGATTCTGACATATTTCCCCTTTAAACAATTAAACTCATTTAAACCACAGATGTCCAATCTGTGGTTTGAACCATCCCTTAATTATGCTGCTATAGGCCTAGACTGCTGGGGATTTCCCATGATGCACTGAGCTCCTCTCTCCTCTTCTCTCTCTCCCTCTGAGTGCAACCTCATCCCATTAATGCATGTTACTAACTCGATTTTTTCTCCCTCTCCCGTGGTCGTGTGCTTCCCCCTCCTGTCGCTTCCTGCGGGTGTTGCTGGCTCTGGAGCTGTGGAGTCTGGATCTGTGGTTGGGAGTCTCCTGCTGCCCCCATGTCCCTGCTCGACGCCCTCTGCTACAGTTGCAACTGCTGTTACTAGTCCTATTGCTATTATTACTGTTATTATTATCATTAACATTACTATAAATATCTGTACCATTTTTCATTCAGTCTATAGCACCATCACCTTTATTGTCTGTACCTCTATGTGTATACTGTGTAGGCTGCCTCCCTCTCTCTCTCTGTCCTTCTCTCTCTCTCTCTCTCTCCCCCTCACCCCAACCGGTCGAGGCAGATGGCCGCCCACCCTGAGCCATGGTTCTGCTCGAGGTTTCTGCCTCTTAAAGGAAGTTTTTCCTTGCCTGTGTCGCCTAGTGCTTGCTCTTGGTGGGAATTGTTGGGCTTCTGTAAATAACTTCAGAGTACGGTCTAGACCTGCTCTTTATGAAAAGCGCTGTGAGATAACCGTTGTTGTGATTTGGCGCTATCTAAATAAAATTGAATTGAATAGATGTCCTGCATTGTCTTCACAGGAAGGAAAAGCCAGTGTTCATTTCTGTTGAAATTCACTGGCAAATGAACTGTTACCCACAGACAGTGCATCAGTGGGTTATTTCATTTCTAAAAAGGTCAATTTACAGCTTTAATCCCATCTACAAATTGAACTGTAACTTTATTTTATCATATCAACTTATTTAGAGAAATGTGGTTAATACAGGTAAATTTGCAATTAGGAAACCTTTTTATTTAACCATTACTAATCACAAATCTGCTTCTTAAGTTTTTTCCCCCAAAAGGGTTCCCATTTACATACCAGGACCCTGCAAACGTATCACTTGGGTTAGTATGCTCTTGCACTGTAAGCACTTAAAAATATAAATTGCCAAAAATAGACAAATGGAGTTTTTAGTTTCACTTAGTGTTTCATTATTATTAGGCAACTACCATCTAACATCACATACCTTTAAAACAGCGTAATAGACCTAATTCACATAGTATTATGTCCATTAATAACATCACAGCTGTTTCTGTGGCAGCTGCTGCATCAAGATAACAGGCAGACTCAGACTAAACTTGTTATCTAATAGAATGTGTATGTTTTCCCTGATCAATCAATTAGTTGTGTTTGAGTTGAAGGCTGGCTTTTTAACACACATGACCGTTGTTATCTCTGACTGTATCATATTCACATCAGCAGCTCACAGAACACAAAGAGGAGCACAGATGTATTTGTCTTACCTTGTTTTCACACTTGCGAAGCAGCTTTTTTTTGCCCAGGTCATAGATTCTCAGCAGTTTCCCAACTCCCACCAGGACTCGTCCCTGGAACGGAGCAATGGCCAAAGGCACGTCCTCTACTGGGGTCTGGCAAATAAAAATACAAAGAATTAATTAACTGCAGCTAATCAGAATAATTTCTATTTGTTTGGGAACAGGTTTTTCTAAACATCAACAGCTCCTCCACCTCCTTTTTGAAGGAGGACCTAATGTTTCACTAAACACAGCTTTAGAAATATGACCTGGGGAGCAACAAAAACAAAATACTTCATGTATACAGCTTTACATGTTTGAACCAGGATTAAAACATTGAAGCCCTGAGGCAAATAAAATCAAACAGTGAAGCAAAAATTAAAATAGAATTAAAATTAAATCAAACAGTCGGAGAAGATATGAAAGTAAAGAATGTCCAAGGCACCTTCTAGTAGAGCCTGACAGATTTATGGTTTTGTAGATATTATCGGCCGATATAAGCTACTTGCAGTTTTATCTGCATCAGCGTTTATAACAGCTGATATAAGACTTTTAAAAAAAGAGAAACAGAGAGTCGGTCTGAATCTGCCCTCATGTCATGTGTGTTGCATTGTTTGCCCACCAGAGGGCGATCTGCAGCTCTTCTGTTTGAAACACTGCAGCACCACAGAACGCGTGCATCGATATTGATTACCAGCTATTTATACAGCGTGCTAGCATCGAAAATCCAGCTGCATTCTAACATTAACTTAGCTCTCCTTATTAGCTAGGCTCCTAATAACTTTTTTATGCTGGGTCTCCGACACTGACAGCGTTGTGGTGGACAGATTTGTGCAGCGGCGTTCCGCTCTGCAATCAAATACGATTTTAAATACGCCTAGTAAAAAAAAAAAAATCGAAAATCAATCTGTGGCGGTCTGCGTTTATATTGTGGCGGGCTGCCACAAATAAATGAACGTATGGGAAACACTGCTGTGATGAACCAGTCCTGAAGTTCAAATAGCCAGCCTGCTTCTTACAGGCTGGCTATTTCTACTTCAGAACTATCTCAAAAAACTCTTAACACATTGATGATGTCATGTTGTAACTTTAGCATTTGAGTTTTCTTTCAATGGCGTATTCTTGGAAGGACGGCGAAGTTCCTCACCAAACTTTACACATAATTCAGGCGGGGCGAAAAATTTTGTGTTTTGTGTGTCTCGCACATGAACGTGGCAAAATGGCTTGGTAGCGCCCCCTACAGAGCAGCGCCTGGACAAAGTTTCACCTACTTGTACAAAATTTCCCCATGCTTTGCTGTGATCATGTCTTCATCAAGTCTTCGTAACTTAACTGTACATGTTCAAATCTGTACCAAACTTTACGTGCTTGATTTTCCCGCTCTGAACACATCTACACACCAGTGGTGTAGTCTAGGTGTAGATTTTTCTAGTGAGTATACTGTGATTTTTTTATCCCAACCTCATACTCCTCCGTCCCAGAGCGACGTCCCATGAGCACCACTACACTCACTAATACTTACAGTATGCTCACTATTTATGTACATGTAATAGAGAGCATTCGGTAGGACCTCTTATCAACAAAGCAAAGACTTTAACAGTCAATGACAGTTACAGGTGGGAAAGGGCGTCACTTTATGTTGAAAAGTGGTGGGGACATTTAGGGCTTAGATTAGTTATTGTCAGATTCAGAGTCATATTAGTTGTGACACTTGGCATCTCAGACATGACAATCCAAAATATTGGGGTCTCAGGATCAAAACTACAAGCTATTTTAATTCAATTCAATTTTATTTATATAGCGCCAAATCACAACAACAGTTATCTCAAGCTTTCATAAAGCAGGTCTAGACCTACTCTAAAGTTATTTACAGAGCCAACAATTAATTAATAGTATTTTAAGGAATATTCATTGATAAATACACAATGGGGGGTCTGGGGGTCGTCCCCCAGAAGATTCTGAGCATTAAACATTTAATTTCCTGCATTCTGGAGACATTTTCTGCACCAATTTATGGTGGAAATGTGTAATGTTTAGTGTTAATCACCATCTAACCCAGCAAGTTAAGAACTACATTTAGCCTTAGATGTTACATGATTCTGGTTTTAAGCTGGTTCAATGCACATTTCACAGTGCAGGTTGCAACTATTCTTAACAATAATGCAAAGCTGAGGCTTTTCAGTAGCAGTAATAACAATAAACACAGGCCTGTCACCAAAACTCATTCATTACAGAATATTAGCACTGAAGACACCAAAAGGGGTCCACATCCTCCTCATGTACTGTATCAGCTTAAATTTTAAAAAAAAATTCTGCTACTGTACACACACACACACACACACACACACACACACACACACACACACACACACACACACACAGTATCACTGATCCACCACATTAACGTTAGTTAACTAGTTTTAGATTCAATTCAGTAGACCAACAATGCTGTTACAGTTCCATTAATGATAGCGTTAATGATAACATAGGACATTTTCTGCGTTTTAGTAACTTTAATCTGCTGCAGCTGCAGTGTCACCCGGAGCGGCAGCAGCTTCAGCTGCATGCTCACCAAAACACTGACAGAGTGTAGTTTGCGTTTGCTCGCGTTTCACATCTCCTTCAGTGATTCACATTATTTAATTTCAAACTTGCGCTGTTAGTGGTCGTAGAGCCTACCACACAGCTGTTTGGTAGCTGACGTCAGATCCCGGTCACAGGCCACTGAAGCCGCAAACGTCAGTTCAGAGCTTCACAACACAAACGGGGTGAACTTATGAATGAACGTGTGAAAGTTCTGTCACAAAACAATGTTACGTATCATCTCGCTATTTTAAGTGGGTATACGCAAATCTTTGACTATTCCTAGTGGGTATACGGCGTATACCTGCCTATCACGTAGACTACACCACTGCTACACACCAACATCCATTTATAGTCGTAGAGCCAAGTGCTCTGCAGTGCCACAAAGGGGACACAGGAAGTGACATAACACCTTCGTTCTAGCGTCCGAATCACGTAGCAAATTCACACAATTGGGGGTCTTTTATTGAAAAATGTTCAACTTCTCATAATGTCGATTCACTCGTCATTGTCACTTTTGTGAACCAACCAATCACAGCCTGGATGGGGCGGGACATTAAAAAAGTTATACGTGCTAGAGTATACTTCTGAATGTTGAATTCATTGCTATGCATGAATGATTATGGTTGGCATTAACAACTTAGAGACGTAAGAGACGTAATGTTGTAATGTAGTGAATGTAGATCTTTTATTGCACAAGGATTTAATGAATGAAAACAACACAAAAACTGCTGTCCAACTTGAATTAATATACTAGTGGTAAGATATGTAGTACACTATTATGTGAAATTTAAGTGCATAAAGTAACATTATATAATAAATAACAGTATAGTATATGAAGATTACAGTTTGTTATTTAATATTTAACAAAAGGTAACTTCAATTGTTTGTCCTTTTGAACTATAACGATTGCTCATTTGTTGGCAGCACTGCTAATGTTAGCATTACTAATTTGCAGCCATCTGTGTTCTCCAAAGCAAGTCTGACCTCAGCTTTCTGAGCGCTCACCTCCTGAGCAGGGGCAACGTATCACACCCACCTTGTGCACAAACTCCAGCTTCTCCCCTCCACTGGTTAGCCGATAGGTGTAGATAAAGCCACCGCTCACTGATCTGGGGTTGAGAATCATGTCTCTGGCGACACCCACCAGAACATACCAATCATCTCCTGTGTTGGGGAAACGACACACTGCAACACTGAAAAATTATCAAACACAGGGAAAGGGAGAAGAAGAAAACGTGAGGAGCTGTTGCATCATTTATTAGCAAAGAATTAAACAAGATAGAGAATTGTAGATAAAAGATTAAAGATGTCCTACACGGAAACAACTACAGCAACACTGGAGGGTGACCATATTCAACTGCCCTGAATTCAAAATATTCTATATGTAAAATTATCCTGTAGAATAAAACTTAACTGACCTTGAATGTTTATGGCAATGTGATTTCAATGCAGACAGTTCAATAAGGGAAAACTACATGACGGAGTTTAAAGAGTCTCCTACCTGCTGTAAATGTTAACACGAGCCAAAAAGCTGCAATTAAATAGTGTTTACTGCTAAACTGTGTTTGCAGTTACGGAATTAAGGCAAGAGGATAACAACTCTATTAAACACCATCTCTTTCTTCAAGTACAAAACTAGGTCTCTCTTCTGAATTACGTAATCAATCACCGGACAACAGAAAATGTGACATTTTAAAAAGATCCTCTGTTCTGCTTTGACAGCCCGTAACATTTCTCTATGGCAACTGCTGGTTAAATTCAGTTGGTTAGGAAACACCCTGGCTAAAATTAATGCTGGGAGTTTTGGAGGCTGATCGATGTCAAAGGCGTAATAAACATGAAACAGTCCAGAGTCAGACTCTGGACATCATTACCTCATTTACCCCCACCACACCCACACCACCTAAAAACAATGTCATATGAAACCTTTTCTTCACCGTTAAGTACAGAGTCTACAGTTTCACTTTTTACATTTGCCCTTTCTAATCCCAATCGCTTCACTATCTTCAATTCCCTTCTTCCTGTTTACAAATCATTTCAAGGTTCACTACAGCCATCTGTAAACAAACACCCCCACACAATAAACAGAAGGCTGAACTCTGGCTAAGTGTCACAGTTTTATCATGTCAGTCCACCAACTTGCTTGTTTATTTCCCCTCTTTCATAATCTCAGATGTTCTGCTTCAGACGTCTCAGAATTACACAAGACCTATGGTAGGGACGGGTATCGTTAGGATTTCATCATTACTGCACCTTATTTATCTATACTCACTTACTCTTTCTATTACTGTGAAAACAGAAATATAACAAAAATTTTTGCAAATATTTTAAGGCCCAAGCCGAGTGTCCAGAAACTAGGAGCTTCACGTACGTAGTCCTCCACATTATTACTGCACATAAGAAGGAGGAGCACACACATAGTATAAATGTACAATAAACTGTGTTGTTAAATCCTGTGTTACTTGAACATATTTTTACTGTGCTCCTTGGGGAAAATGTTAGCACAGAGCCTTGCATTACAAAATGAAGTTCAAGGACTTTAAAGTACTTTTTAAAAGAAGATTCTTTTCATTTTCAAGGACTTAACTCAAAGCAAATAATTAATTTTCAAATATCCGAGTGCCAGGGATTGCCGGCAACTGACAGTGATTTCTGTAATATAGTATAGTCACAGTCTTAAGATGTACAGAATTATGTAAGGGCTCTGTAACAGAGTGTGCTGGGTTTATTTAATTTTTAAACAAAGTTGTAAATTCAAACATTGTTGTAAAATCTAGATAAATCTAAATCAAATGTTTGGAGAAACTCACAAAGACTGAAATTCTAAATAATTCATTAATACACTTGATGTTGTCTCTTTGTAAATCTCAGCCTGCATGGCTCATTCAAAGATGTGGCTACTCAGAAGGGTAATGTTAGGCATGGAGCTGATTTGATCCATTTCCCCACTGTAACTGAATTTAAATCTAACAAGTAACCAGTATCATGTTTAATTTAAATTTGAACAAACTAGATTTCATGAAAATTGGTTCAGAATTAAGAGTCACAGTCAATTTGGTAGTGAGTGCACGTCTCCATACACAGCGGCTCTTGAGCAAAGTGATGGCGGCGAACATAGCTAACACATGTCTAACTTGATTGGCTATTAGTAACACATGAGTGGCCTGTACTACTAATGCCGCGTTCAGACCAAACGCGATTTTCCGCCTCGCAGCGTTTTCCACGTGCGAGTACATTCACTGCAAGTGTTCACACACAACGCGAGAAGGCGATTTTAACGCGATGAGGTGAATAAACACAACTCGCCATTACTACAACTGTATGAAACCAAAGTCAACATTTTGCGGTGATTAAATAGCAATAAATGGATTAAACTGATGCCGAAATAACCACAACATGATGCAGATTTGTTAAACATTTGATTTCATGCTTTGTCAGGTCTGTCAGCAAGACAGCAGGACAACAACTTATAAAATGTTTTTCTGAACGGAGTTTGGATCGATCAGGGCTGTGCTATGCTAACTTGGTCACAGTAAAGTACAATGACAGCTTTAATAAAGTTACAGACACATGTTTTCTGAACTCACCAGGTAGTTCAACCTCCTCGCTTTCTTTTCTCCAAGTAATGTCCAGCTTTGTCCCGTTTTTATATAAATATGAAATCGTAGTCCGACAGAGCTAATGACGCTCACAACAATACTGGAACCGGATGTGCACGGAATCTAGCTGCTGAGAAGCTCCAGTCAAGATAAATCAACGTTGAAATCCCCAAAATTAAAGTAAAACGCTAATTTAATAAAAACATTTAACTCCGAGCTCCTCCTCCGAGTAAACGGCATAGTTGTCAGAACCGAATCCAACCGACTTGTGGGTATTTATTTCTCCAAAGGTTGGAGCGCTGCTCCCTGCTCCTCTAGCCCAAGTTTAGCAGCTGTCACCCGGCCTGCAGATTTTCAATCCCCACTCTGCCCGGCCCTCTGCACACAACGCTCTGAAGCCTCGGTGACATATGGACAATCTCAACACTGATAGGCTATCGCGACTCAGCGTCGCGCGACTTTTTCGCTTGAGTTGAAAATATTCAACTCACGCAAATTCCATCGCGTCGCCGGCCCCGCCTACTTCGCGTCACTTCGCGCCGCCCGACTGGAAATCGTGGCTCTACGCGTCTTTGCATTGACTTTGTATGTAAACTCACCGCCCCAAACGCTCGATTCGCGTTTGGTGTGAAAGCACCATTAGTGAGGTAACTGGCGTATCAAGGTAACTTCAGGAGTAACTTTGTGAAGTCTGGTGTAACTTCCTGTTAACCTGTACTATGAAAGGTGTTAACGGGGTCTGTTGCCACGGAAAATTAAGCTGCATCTCTAAACTGCTCAGAGCAGGTTTTGTTTGAGAAGTAGAATATAAATACATACCACTTGATAAAATAGGTTTAGATTACTCCACTGGGGCTGCAGCTAAAATGTTATTTACCTTCATACAGCAAGCTCTGCAGCCTCCGTGATTTTAGGGAGGAGATCTTAAATAATGGGCCAATTTCTGAGGTGCAGCCCATCTGTAGGCTACAACTGAGTTCTCCAAAACGTTTTCACATATTTAGTAGGGGCGGGAGAAATAATCGATTCTTAGATGGATCGCGATGCAGACGTGGAAGATTAATCGATTAACAAATGTCTAAAAATCGATTATTTAAATGTTTATTGATAACGTAATGTTGAGGGAAGGCAAAAGGCGGAACTCGCGGAAGCGCAGCGCCCAGACCGTCTGTGGAGCGCACGCAACAAAGAGACCAGTGTCCCCCTGTATTCGTCACCCTGTGGAATGAATAACCACCCCAAAGTTTCTCACAATCATTAATATCAGTGCGCAAGAAATTATTTTAAGTCGCACACTGCGAGCATGGTGACGCTCGGCAGCTCCCTGCGTATCCTGTGTGTGAGGATGAGCAAGTGAGAGAGAGAGCGGCAGAACGTGACGGTGAAAGTTAGCGGAGAAAATATACTAGCAGTAAGTTTCAGTCTGGTACTAAACGTGCAGCGCAGGTTACTGTCCGTTAATAAAAGTCTGTAGTTTCCCCAGCGGCTCGAAAAGTGGAGGCTGTTAGCGCTAGCTAACATCTCCCCTGTCCCCCACACCGCACGCCGGACTTTGGGGACAGAGCCCTCAGCGTCACAGCCCCCCTCCTCTGGAACTCATCCCCACAGAAACGCTCCCTGTCTGGACTCTTTCAAAGATCTACTAAAAACCCAGCTCTTTACCCAGCATTCAGTCCTGCATGACTTTGTTGTTCTGTCACTGTGGCTATGTGTAAAGCGTCCTTGGGTCCCGTGAAAATTGCTAAAAAGATTTATTTATTTTTGTAACGTTAGCAAACTTAGTAATGTAATATTAATTATCAGCTGTATGTCATTACTAACTAACCTACAAGTCAAGGGTTGAGAACATCAGGTACAAGCTGAGACTAAACTGGTGTGCAGCTCTGTCCTGTACACAGACTGTGCTGATTATTATATTTCAATTTTCAGAGGAGTCTGACAGCTGGTTGTTAATGAAATGAGGGACCATGGAGCTGAGGTTAATAAAGTAAATTAGGGATGCAAACTAGTCCTTTTAAGCTAATTAGGAGATGTTTCTTTTGGATTTTATTGGGCAAAATTAAATGTTTAGTAATTATCCAGGGTTCCTGTATAGAAAAAATATGATGCATCAAGATGCATCGATAATCGTTTTATAATCGAATCGCAGCCCTCTGAATCGTAATCGAATCGTGAGGTGCCCAGAGATTCCCACCCCTAATATTTTGATTTTTTTATTTTACGTGTCCAGAAAATACAGAGCCAGGGTGGGGCACAAAAGTCACAAAAAATCCAAATAACTGGTGTTTGCTTCAATCAAAGTCTCTAAAGTGCATGATTACACTGCTAAACTTAGAAGTATTTCCTCACTGCTAAATCCGACTGCGAAGTCTAATAACTTTCCACTGGATGCATAATACACAGCAGAGGTGTGTGTGATGTTGCAGCCTTGCAAAGTGATGCCATGAGGATTCTTGGAAAAAAATAAACTTAACATAAAACTATTACTACAATGTCAGAATTTTCAATTTTTTTTAACTTGTAGATTTGTGATTAGTTTCCTGTAAATCTAGAGTAATCGTGGAATTTCTGAATTCTTAAATCTTCATCATATTACACATAATAATCGTCCATAAAATACAAAATAAAGAATTACAACAACACTGTGATGATAAATTTACTCAATGCAATGCCAACACGCCTCCCTGGCTTTGTCAGCCACCACGATATTAGATTTGGTTGATAAGGTGTCTTTAAACTCCTCATATCCTGACACAATCAACACGCATTCCTATGGGGAAAATACAGAACATGCGCCGTTGCAAAAAACTCTGCCTGCACAGCCGAACATACGCCTTTAATGCAAAGGCGCACTAACTCCAATTAAGGTGACAGCAACTCTAACAGACATCTTATTCACCGCCGTAGTACCGTTTAACTCCAGTGTAGGCAGTCAGAGATTGTCAACCCAGAGTTTGCTTGATGGGTGAGTTAACTCTGAGTAGGTTGAACTCCCTTCATAGTACAAGGCCCTGGTCTGGAATTAATCTGCAGATGCTCTGGTTCTTTGAATGCCTTTTTTGTGTTATGGCAAAGTCCAAAATGTGGCCTTTAACAGACTAGGTAAGCCTTGTTCTGGCCTACCAGTCAATAATCTGTGGGCCCTAACGGAACAATTTTATTATAATGACTTGATGAACCAAACTTTGGTCAAAATGAATTTGACTCACACCCTTTCCTTTTTGCTATCAACGTGTCTGTTCATCCATTCCTCACCTGAATGCAGCTTCGTTCTGTTCCAGCTGCACCTGGTCCAGCGTTGAACCCTGTATGGGGTTGACGAGACGCACCAGCGAGGCCCACTGTCCTGCTCCAGCTTTAGGTGAACCAAAAATGGCTTCTGAGAGATTCTCGTTGAGGAAGGCAGCAGCCATCTCAGCAGCCAGTTCTCGTTCATCCTCGCCAGCAGCCTCCACCATCTCCTGCAGAAGCAACAGAGACAAAGCAGGTCAGCTGAAGGGACAGCACCACATTTGGACCAACGCAGGCCATATTTTCCCCATTACTGGGTGACTGACACATTCAGTGGGACGTATTGAACCGAAGCCCACTGCAACCATTACAGTGAGTGCTTTCCTGTCTTCATGGAGGATCAGTGGGAGTTCCACTTATGGGGAAATTTGTTTTTAATTACGTTTTTATCAGCATAATATACCCGAATACATCTGATTTCACCTCATTCACAGAACTTTATTTGGAAGAACATGGATGCAGCGATATGTTCTGGTGTCCTCTGATGTGGTCTACCGCCAAGTATAAATATTAGTGATTAGTGGCCTACTCCCTGCTGATAATGTATATAAGCTGTTGGATGTATAGCAGGAAGCCCACAGAGATCTCCACTCCTGACCATTTAAGAAGCGATGTGTGGAAAGTTTGGGGATTTGTGTCAACAAATGGAAAATAACAAATAAAGATGGAGTTATCTGCAGAATATGCAAGATGCAAATGAAATTTAGCTCAAAAACAAGTAACCTGAAGGCACAGGTTAACAATAACACCACACCTTGACAAGCTAGGCAATCTAGAGTCAGAGGAACCAGCCATGAATGACTTCTTTTTTGCCTCCCTCCAGATTGTAAATGTTAATTAAAAGTTGACATTATTTATTTTGGGCCTAAGCTTAATTTATTACTCAGGAAAAAACTATCACCTGTTGGCAATTCCACATTTTTATTGGTGATGTTTGAATGCGCTCTAGTGGACAGAACGTATAACAAACACATGCTGATGGTGGCTTTGGCAGTGCAAGTCGATCTATACAATGTAAAAGGTACACAGTAAATATAAAAAGGCTAAATTTGAGCATTTGACATTTCACAGACTAAAACATCAATCAAGTAATGGAGAAAATAGCCAGTAGATTAATCTAGGGCTGCAGCTAACGATGATTTTAGTATTCAAAGCTTCCATAGATTATTTCAACGGTTCATCAAAGCGTCCTTTAAGAAGTACTTTTGCTTGGCGGCGGCGGTCGATGGCAGGACAGCGGTGCTTTCTGGTCAGGTGCCGTCGTGTTGTTGCCGAGGCGACATAAGTTTGGTTTTACGGTGGACGGACGGTAACATTACAGAGTTGTTGTTTTCTTCAGTTTGAAATAATCCCAAACTTTGGACACTTTCTTCTTCGTCCCTCACTGTTTTCTCTCTCTTCCTCCACTTTGCAAACAGCTCCATCATAATCACATCGTGTTCACAGCGTAAACGCGATGTGACAGTAATAAATACTGTAAAGTAACATGGATTAAACAAAGCATTGATGCAAAGAATTTGCGTCTTTGCATTACATTAATTGATTTAATCGAATGGTTTCTGCCCTGATTAATCATTAATGAAAATAATTGTTAATTGCAGTCCTAATGTATACAGGTATGATTTAATTTTCCTTCCTTCAATCTTCTGTAACTATAGCAATATAAAGCCAATTTCAATGAATCCGACATCCAAAAGCACATTTAGCATCAGAGACAACCACAGACAGATCAGTGAACACAGCATTTATCAAACCCCCTGTTCTCTGTTCAAGGTGTGTTTTTAGGCATAAGGTCAGTATAGTCCTGCACGGGCCGGCCTAAGCCTGCTCCACAGGAAACTCAAAGGATGCTGATAGTTTCCCAGGAGACACAGTAAAAGGTACAGCAAACTGTCTGTTACTTATTATTCTTATTATTTCTAAATCTACACTACACTTTCAAACTCTAACCGATCTAACCAACACATCCTCTCGCTGCTCTAATAAATTTATTACTGTCAGGGACCTGAAGCAGATTTCAGCTTTGCCCGTAGGATCAGTTTGCACTTTTTACCTCAGCCATTTGTTGCTTTCGCTGAGCTTTGGTTGCCTCAGTGTAGGCATTGTGGTCAGTCTCGATCACGATGAGGTTGTTGGTCTCCGGGTGGATTACAAATTTCCTGGGAGTGTACTGCAGAGGAAAGGCCACCTGGTTGAAGACGGCTCCTAATTTCTCCAAAGCCAAGATTCTGCCAGACAGATAAGAGAAAAGAGGAGAGATAATTAAACCATTTTTAACTTAAGGGGTACAACAGAGCTCGAAAGCTGGACTCAAGGTTATCCCATGAGCTGTTCTCTATGTCCCGCATGTCAGCCCACCACTAGATGGATGTGTCATACATTATCAGGCAATGTGGTGCATTCATTATACTGTTATGCAACTATTGTACAACTGATGTTAACTGTTTACATTTCTGATGATTGTTGTGTTCACTATTAGCACTCGCTACCACTTTGAGAAATGTATAAAAGAAAACAGCTGCCGAGCTGGACATGTTACAGTTCTTGTGGTGTCCACATGGTTTGTCCGTAGGCCTGATGCATATTGATGTTTGCAGGGTGATGCAGCACAAGGAGAATGGCTAAAAATCATTTTCAAATTCAACTCTTATTTCTTGATAAAATTTCAACCCAGCAAACTCATCAGTGGGAAATAAGGTGCCAAAGAAATCCCTAAGGGGCTCCGGGTTCAAATCCAAAAGCCAATAGTTTAATTAGGTTGTGGTTATGACAGTATGAGCGTTGCCAAGATTATCTTGGCATAAAGAAAATGGAACAATCAGGGGCTAACGTTAACATGAAGTTGGCACTTTGGCTGAGGAGCGTAACTTGAGTTGTGATGTTTAACGTGCAGCTGCAGAGCCCTAACGTTAGTGACGTTATACAAGTAGAATGTGGAATAACAATTTCACTAGCAAACATTAGACTCCATATAAATAACAGACAGTCAAGGAATCTGTTTTTCCTCAGAGGGTGTGGTTCTCACCTCATGCCCTCGCAGCTAACAGCGACAATGTGTATCCATACCTCAGTGTGTTGGTAGAAATGGCCACTATGCCTTCAGGGCATTGCTCTGAGGCGAAGCCAGAGGCGTACTCCAGAGTCTCATATGACAGAGGCGTCAGATGGAAGCGAGACTGGTACGAGTAGCTGAGCCAGGAGCGACTGGACATTGCCAACACCTGTGAGGAGAAGAGATGCAAACAATATTGGATTCATCTCATGATTTTTTAGTCTTCAAAATGTCAACAATAATGAATTCCTACAGGTTCTTAGAGCATAAAAAGTTCTGCTAATATTGCTCATTTCATACTTGTTTGAGAGCAAATAAATGCAGAATTTAGCAATTAAGCTTGATTTATATTAGTATTATTAGCATACTTTCTGTGTGGATTGATTATATATAAATGATTAAGTGACATACAGCTTCCTGTCCCTGCATCCTGACTCTGAAGAGTTTGACAGGTCGTGACCCCAGGTAGCGTGTTCTGGTATCTGACAGGTCCCCCGACACTTGGTCCAGAACAGTCCTCAGCAGCACACCGTTCTGAGATCAAACACACACATTACCACACGCGCAGACAATAACGTAACAGCTGATACTGCATGATATTTATTAAAAAAATAACAACATTTCTGGAATCAGTTTGGTGAACATGAAAGAATACCTGTAACCCTATGTTGAGGTAGAGGAAGCCGATGGTTCCCTTCTCTCCAAGTTCATCCTGTTTCTCGACCCCTCCCATCTCAACAATACACAGACTCTCTGGCTGGGCTGGAAGAGCCTGCATGCTCAACGGCTGTAGGCAGTCCTGAACATGATACAGATTCAGAGAGTTAAGACCACATCAACAAACAGACGGTTCAAACACACAAAACAGTCTCAATGAAGTGTATATACACAAATATAAAATCCTATAAAACAAACATATTTAGTGTCAAGGACATTAGAAATGAACCATTTACTTGCATTGTTAATTTATAGATTTTTTCAGGCTTTATGTCTTTATTAGATTAAGAAAGGAAAGGGGGGGGCATGTAAAGCAGTAGGGCTTAGTAAACAGTGTGCATCCTACCAGGTGAGCTACCGGGGCACCTCGCGTGCTTAAAGGTTAATATTCAAGATTTATTGGAGCTTCTGGGACAATCAGTAATCAGTGAATGTCAGCACTGATTTCACCTCATCACAGGAGGAGGAATCACAGAGACACCACGCACCACTTTTTTTACTCAAATATTAACACCTTACAAGCAGAGTCCAAAATGAAATGAGTTTATCTGCCAACGGCAGGCAAACTGGCCTTAAGTTTTTAATGTGAAAACTCATCTTTAGCATCACTTTAAAAAGATAATTATTAATAAATATCAGATTTATGGATGGGGATTGTTAATTTTTATTGATATTGAAACCATTATTGAGACTGCTTAATGAGTCGATTCTTTATTGATACTTCATTATTATTTGGTGATGGTTATTTGGTATGACGAGACCCAAAGAGCATGAGGTAGGCCTGCACAGTATGAGGAAAATATTCAATGTGCAACAACGTTAATATTGAGATGACATATGACTTGTAATAAATAAACAAATATTGAAGTCTGCATATTAGCTGCCTGGTTGTTTTTAAAATTAATTATAGGATTAGAATTTAATATTTTAAATACAGCTAAATGTTTCTCGAGCAGCAACATTAATGTTTACAACATCAAAGTCACAATATATAAGCTCAATATCTGACAGCACAATGGTGAGTGATATTAGACAGACTGAAGAACATCAATCAGCATCTTCTCACTGCCTGCCACTAACTTTAACTGGTAAAAGGAGGAGCGGCTGGTTTGTCTCAGTCAGCAGCTGAGTTTTTAACAATGTGCCAAATATTACTACAGACCAGTCTATGCTACAATCACCTTTCAATTTAGCTTGTTTGCAACATTTGGGAAATGCCAAGCTAACATTAGCTGTGCTTGTATTAAACATACAGGAGGAAAGACGGGACAGAGCAGTTTAAATGAACCCTTCCGCATGTTTACCTTGCAGACAGGTGTATTGATAAAGTATTGTATTTTTACTCACAAATATGTTATTGCATGTACTTACAGTAACGAGCGTAGCTGTGGGCAACTCGAGTATTTTGAAGTCAACTTAACTTCACAGTCTCCACCGCAGCGACGCAGCCTCTCGCTCTGCTGCCGCTTGAGTGTGTGTGTATACAGGAGCCGACAGAGAGCAGGCAGAGGACTTTTAGAACTGGGTATTGATCCCCATCAGATTTACAGCTTTTACTTTACTTTTCCAATTTAAAAAAACTATCAATAAATGAGCTGCAGTTGTCAGACGCTCTGAGCCCGTGCATGAAACACAGAGTCCGCTGGAGCTTGCCAGTCACAGCCCTCTGTGTGTGTGTGTGTGTGTGTGTGTGTGTGTGTGTGTGTGTGTGTGCGCGCGCCAGGGGAGTGTCAGTACGTAGCTGTAGCCCTGTTGTTTATCATGCTGATGTTACAGGTGACAGTTAGCCGGTGTTCTGATATTTGTAATTGCACACAAGAAATTACTTGCCACATTCTTAAAATCTAGACAGGAATCCATCAACACTTACATCACTGTGGTAACTAGGAATATAGTTCTTACTGCCTCCAGGACCTTACAAGAACAATTTGATATATTGGGCTGATTATTGCGGCAACGGCTGACAGACATCACAATGTTGAGCCGCCATGGTCGCCCAAAAGAACAGAACTTGTCTTTTTTCTGTAGTTTTCCACCCACGATCCATCATCTCAGCAGCAGGTGAACCGCATGCCGGCTTGTTAATGACACAGCCTATCAAACAACCGAAACAAACATCTGCACTCTGCTGCTGCTTTACCTGGTCCTTGCTTGAAAAATATCCACCGCGTCCACGACTTGTAATAGGCCACCAATTTTTTCAGGGAGTGACGTCTATGTGAGTGAACACATGCATCCACTAATTTGACTTTTGATGTGTCAGGGTGTTATTATTGGTTTCTGTGCTGAAGGTAGAGATGGGCAATATAGCGAAAATATCATGATTTAGTTCAGGCAGGATCACCGTTCACAATCTTATCACGATTCATTTTTCTGTCGGTTTAAAAGAGAAAACTACTTTATTAATTATATACAATGTAGCCTAATGATCATTTAACCAACACAGAACTGATTCATTTTGTTCTTATAACACTTTAAAGATTTTAATATACATTTCTTGTTTAATTAATTAATGTGCTGTTTGCTTCTGCATATTTAAAAACACAGACAGGGAGGGACTTGTTGCAGATTGATTGGTGTTTACAGTAGCCAATAGGGCTGAATGTGTGTCCAACAGTTACAGTGTTGCCTTTGTAGACAGCGGAGGGCGCAGGCAGCGAGGCTTGACTTGCGATATTGACAGAGCTGTCAACTGTGTGTAGCCACAGAACGAAAACTGATAGATTGTGCACTGTTGCACGATAGTAACAATCTCTCTGAAAAAGCAGATCGTGGAGACATTTTAATCGTTCAGAATCAAATACCGTATTATCTCCCACCCCTAGCTGAAGGGTGTATTTCATTTCCAAACTAGTGTTTCTGTTCATACCGTAGGGTCCAGGGAGATGATTCGGACAGTGTTGTCAACCAGTCCCACGGCCAGGAATCGTGAGCGCTGCTCACCAGGTGGAACGTTAGCCAGGCTCATACAAACCACATCAGCAGACATCTCCTTCCGCTCTGTGTACTCATTCAGCTGTCCAGACTACAGAGAGAAAGACATAGGAGACAAAGAGAGAAACAGTATTACTACAGATATTCAGTCATCTCAGTTCTTTTATAGGGTTAGGTACCAAAACCCTGTACCACTATGGAACTGGTTCCTATATGTCCGGTACCTACAGGAACTAATTAGAACGCAGATTTCTGTACCTCATTTCGGTGCAACTTAAATGTGTCGACTGAACTATTTTCCCTCTGGTGCTCTGAAACAGACGCAAGAAGCTTCGTCACTATTCACTGCAGTACTAAATGTAGCGTCCCTCAATGAAAGGCTACAAGACAACAGCCGGGTTCACTTGGCCTTTATTAATGCTGAAACAATGCTGCTTACCGTGGCCCGTAGGGGACACCAAAGAAACAAACCTGGCTCAGCAGAGAGCTACACGTGTTAACTTGCAGCTATGATTCACTGACCTCCTGGAAACACTGGAGAACACGGTAACTACAATAAACAGCCCTTTCTGCCTTAGCCGAATACAAAAGTCATAATAGTGAAGTTTAAATAAGGACACCAACTCAAAAGTGTTAAATTTAGTATTAAATTAGGTAGCTCAGGTTTTATATATTGTTGGTAAATTTGATGTGTTTTGTATTTACTTATAGTTAAGTATATTTTAAACAGTTGATATATTGTTCAATTTAAAGAATTTAAAAATCCTCTCTTTAATGTTGTCCACCACAGCTTTGTGTGTGTTATAGACCATAGTTCTTTCCTGCATCTATAACAGCACAAGAGACTGATATAGTTTTAGTCACATTTAAATTTGTCACTTTCTCTGCAGTAATTATAAATAAAATACCTGAAGAAGTGTTTCATGTCAGTCACTAGATGTTGTTTGAGGTACCCTAAAATCCTTTAGAGATTCAACTTTTCCACATTTTGAGCTCTGTAACTTCTTCAGTATGAGGATGAAGCATCAGAATCAGCAAAGGCTTTTATTGTCAAGTAGTATTTTACGCACGCGAGAAAGTTGCTATGGTGATTAGGTGCTAAACGTAGACAAACAGTTGACATAAATAAGATAAAAAAAATATATGTAAGTATGGATTTACAGATGCTAAATTGTACTTTTCATCAAGAAGAGCCTTGTTTCCTGTGGAAATATTTCATTTCAATAAGTCGATCTAGTAAATGCAAGTGCGCACAAACATACACACAAAAACTTCTACTTTCTTACCGGGTCCATCTCAAAGTAGACCAGCTCCCCTCCCGTCAGAGCAATAACAACCTGTCGCTGGTTCACAGCGCAGCGGACAATGGTTTTTTTGCCAGGAGTCTTCCACTCATTCACACGCTTGTCCGCTCGAATGTGGCGGATACCATCTGGGTACACCTGTACGGAGAAGCAGTTTGGTTTAACTGGCAATTTTATTTTGTACTTCATATTTTCTTATTTCATCACAATATCTACTTTAGTTAACTGTCACAGATACAGTGAGGTAAACAGCATCACGCGTTTAAAACTCTCCTGAAGGCCAAAGATTTGGTGGTAATTAGTGTAACACATGTAATAATGATGGACAAGACTGCTTGTATGCAACTGTCTTATTTAATACAGTTTGTAGGTACTTGTCCAGTATGATCACAAGGTACATTGTGCCCACCTGCACCAGGGCGTCTTCTCCAAGCAGTGAGCAGGAGAGAGTAGGTGTTGTGCCCAGAAACCCAGAATCTGTCACTTCCTCTACAGTCTCGCCGATGGACAGGACCAGGGTGGCGTTCACGAACGATACAATGATGTAGGCATCAAACTCATCTAGCCAAAAAAAGAAAAGTGTCCAACAAAGAAAAATAAGTACTGATTAGAAAAATAATGCTGACTGACTTGTGCTCAGTAGGAATCAGCAACACAGCAGGACAATCAACGCTAATTAGCGTCGGCTATTAAAAGTATAATTGACAACAATTAAGACTTAAGACTTTAAACACACCTAACGATGGGTGACAGTATGTGTTTACCTCAGTACATGTTCCCTTTTACTCTCCTATTTAATAAAATACATTTAAACGATTCATTGATTATATCAACAACAAAGTATTTCCTCCACAGGAGAATTAAGCAGCACTGTTTAAATACAAGGCTTTTACTTACACAGTCAATGTCATGAACGTCATTCGGAAATTAGCCTCTTTTTTTTTTTTTTAAATACACATGCACACTCACATGCACACTACACACACACACCGAGACTAATCTGTGTCAGCTGTGGGGAGGCAGTGTATCGGTCTACTTAACTTGTGTTAATACAGTTTTTATATACACGGCTCCCCTTGAAGACAAATGTTTTAACAGTAGCATACAGTATACATAATATACAAGTAATGAAGTGCTCTCCAAATTAAAGTGAGCGGCAAAAACAATAGCAAGCAAATGACGTCGGCAGTAAAAAGGCATAAGAGCAATGACAGAATGAGTTTGGTCTTACAAGTGTCAATAGAGAAGGACAGATTTAATTAAAAGCAGAATGCTAATCCAAAGCTTTGGAGCTTTTACTGTAAAGCCACGATCTCCCTTACCCCACTAGCCTCAATTGGGGAACAGTTAAAAACAATTGTTCTGGCGATCTAAGAGACCTGGAGTTGGAGTAGCGGCAGAGAAGATCTTAAATGTTCAGGGGTGCCAGTCCCTTCACTTCCATTTACCAAACGGAAGAACTAGACTAAAACAAAAGAGGTCCGCTGTAAAATGCTCAACAAGAAGGGACTAAATAATGAAAACAGACCAAATATTTCCAAAGCAGATTACCTTAATTAAAAGGCACAATCTGTAATCCAAGTGTAAACATAAAAACATGAAAAACACTTGGTTGATTCATTGGTAAATACACAGTGCTACACACATAACAACTATGGGTGCTGCTGAAAGGTTTGTAGACACAGCACAGTGATATTCATTCATTCATCAAGTCTATCATTGCCAATCCTTCCCATAAATCTCCATCTCTATTGGCGTCTGTCTTTAACTGACTGTCAGCTGACACTGTGAATTTGGCTGATTGGGGAACAAGTTGTCTCAACCAGGAAACTTCTTACCTTCTACATGTCTGCGTACTGTCCACACAGCGTTAGGGTTACCGGGCAGCTCAGACACAGCCATCTCTGACACCTGATAGAGACAGAAGGAAGGAAGAGAAAAGAACATTTTATCTTGACTCGAACGATGTTCCCTGCCTCATATGCAAAATACAACAATGTTACATGTTCCTATTATACATAGGTATCACAGTATTAGGGCTGACCCAAATGCATCAAAGCTTCTACCGTTGCCAAGATAAATTATGTCCAAATCAGTATTGGAATGCTTCAAAGTTTTTTTCCATTATTAAGTCATTATTAATTTCATTAATTTCAAACATGGCGTTACTCGTTTTTCCAAGTACCGTAAGTACCGGGGATGCAACACGTGCAGCTGCAGCGACAGCTCCGCAAAACTCAAAGAGTTGTGTACAGAAACAGGGGTGAAGTTAATTTAATATTTAACAATTGTTGGTTTTAACGTCTATGACCTTCAAAGGTCCGTGGTAGCACCTTGATTTCTCCCAGTTACATGTTGGGGAGCTAATTTAGGCAGACGTTTCACAGCTTTGGTCAACTCAGAATCACCCAATATACAACGCAGTTTGCATCACAAAGAAACAAATGTTTGTCCAACGTGCCCGACACTACAGGCGGAGTTAGAGACAGTCTTTAAAGTGCAACACAATCCATTTAAATCTTAACAAATAACTTTTGTTTTTCAACATAGAAACACTGAAACCTTGCCAATACACAATTACTCAAATGTCCAGTGACTCTGACCTAAAAGCATTATCATGCAAGTGCATGTGTACTGAGCACACAACACTGGAGAAAACACACCTTCTCTGAAAATCCTGCTGCAGGATTTTGTGTGTTACCTCACAGGTGGGATCTGTATTCATCAGACTAAAATGTCAACAGATAGAGAACCAGAAATGGCATCCGACCAGTGCAATACCAGTTATAGTGTTGCTGATAGAGCATCGTATAAAAACACCAAATTCTGTGTTTGTGCTGAAATCAGAGTGATTTACAGAATCTTCAGCTTTTATTCAGAGAAGAGACATGAACTAACTCATCACTTTTCAGCCAGCAGCGTGTGTGTACATGTTCTTGCCCGCATGCATGTTATGCTGTTGTGTGTGTATGTACCTCCAGTCCATGTCTAAGAACCCTCAAAGTAGACCGCGGTCCTCGTCCACATGCGACATACAACTGTGGTGTATCTTCATTGGCCAAATCAGCAATCTGTCAAAAACAGGAAGAGAAGGAGACAATGAACCGCAGTGTTTTTAGAACAATCCAGCTGTGAGGATGAGCTGTATGGACACAGTGCACACAAGCACACACTGACCTGACAGGACATAATGGGTGACAAGTTCTCCTGTTCATCCACCAGCACAAGGTTCTTGAGGGGACGGGGTTGGAAGAAGAAGGTGTCTCCCTCTTCCAGTGGCATTGCAGAGGAGAACTCAGGCTCCTCGTCATCATCACCCAAGTGGGCGATCTGGTAAAGGTAACTAAAGGAAACAAAAAAGGTTAGAACATCAATATCTGAAGGTTTTTTTAAGCCCACAAAGAGAATTTCAAAAAGGTTGTGGTGGTATTCTGTCAAAAGGTAAAACAAATGACTTACTGGTTTCCAAACTCTGAAGACACAAACAAGAAGCCAGTCTTGAGGACGCACATGGCTGTTGCCACAGGGATCGTGTCAAAGTATTTCAGCCTGATTTCTGTGACCTGAGAACAAACAGACCACTTTTAAACATACATTTCTGTTGCTTTTCTCTGTTTTAACAGTAGAGGTGGATGATCTCTATGCAGCCCCCAGTGAAAAGAGATTTGGCTGCACCATTTTTTAAAATTTAAAATTTATTATCCACCCTCATCATTGCTCACCATTTCTTCATCAGTTTCCAGGGTAACCTTAAAAATGTCTCCCTGCTCAGTCTGGGCCAGGAAGAAGAACATGGACTTGGTCTTGTGAGTGGCTGAGCAGACAAATATCATGCCCCGCTCCGGGTCATCAAGGTCGTTCTTTAGGATGGGAGAGATGAGGAAAAGAGGCACATAAAAAAGTAGAGCAGGGGCAATGATTCCAAATAAAGAGGAGAACAACATCCTTCCACTTCAAATCATAGTGCAGGACTTGCTTTTGTCACATGTTGATGCCATGCACTTAGGAAGCTGTAAAGCACTCAAAGCCAGCACAGCAACTGTGGTAGAGTTGACTGTGAGGCTAAGGCATAAAGCTTTGTTTTTCCATTGTGTTTTACGTTTAGGACTCACCCTGCGTCGTGGGATGGGACAGCGAATGTCAGGCTGGTCTCCAAAATTCTTGTAAGTGATGTAGTTTTCAGAGCAGATCAGAACTCCGCTGGGCCCATCTGAACCACCAGGAACTAGAAAGAGAGGATGAGTTTCTCTTTATATTGACGGTGACAACAGTGAAAACAGCTGGACTACAAAAGCAGGATGGGCTCTGCTTTCCAATCCAAGTTTATGCGTCTTACTGTGATAGTACATCCGTGCTGAGATCAGATATGTTAAATCTTTCTCCAGTGTTAGTCAGAGAAGAGACATGACAAATTCATCACATCTGCAACACTTCGGTGGGTAATATTAATAATAATCTAATAAGCCATTCATGTACAGTGAGGAAAATAACTATTTGAACAAAGTATTTGAAAAGCTGCTTGGCAATTTCCCCGTAGCCCTTTCCAGCCTTGTGGTGGTGGACAATTTTGTCTCTAGTGTCTTTGGACAGCTCTTTGGTCTCGGTCATGTTAGTAGTTGGATTCTTACTGATTATATGGGGTGGACAGGTGTCTTTATGCAGCGAACGACCTCAAACAGGTGCATCTAATTTAGGATAATAAATGGAGTGGAGGTGGACATTTTGAAGGCAGACTAACAGGTCTTTGAGGGTCAGAATTCTAGCTGATAGACAGGTGTTCAAATACTTATTTGCAGCTGTGTCATACAAATAAATAGTTAAAAAAATCATAGATTGTGATTTCTAAGTGGGAGAACTTGCAAAATAGCAGGGTGTTCAAAGACTTATTGTCCTCACTGTACATACGTTCTTCTCAAAAACAAATCAAATCCTAAAAACTTGCACATTCTGGAAGGTCTTTCAGGCTAAATTTAATTTCCATACACCAGCCTCTTCTTCTCTTCTTCAAACATTACTGACTTTATTATTGTTTCATTGTGTTCAACCACATGCTTACCAGTGATGAGGAAATTTCCATGCTCCTCCAGAGCCTCACTGTACTTGCGGACGACGTGATTTAACCCGAGGTCCAGCTCGTAAAAGGTGAGCGTCTGTTGCGTGTTGGCGGCAGCTTCTCCGGTTGGGTCATTGTCAGCTTCCTGAAGAAAGTAAATATGGGATAAGGGTTTTTTCTTTTTTATATTCCATTAGTCCATTGTTAGGCACAGCACAGCTCAAGGCACTGTGGCAATAGAGGGAATTTTAACTAATTAACCAATAACAAAAGGGTAAAACAAAATGCTTACAGTGTCATGTTATTCAACAATATTTCTAACCAGTGGTGATTGAAGATTAAACTCATGTGCTGAGATCAGAGATTTTAAATCTTTCCCCAGTGATAGTCAGAGAAGAGACATGACAAACTCATCACATCTGCAACACAAGTTAGGTTTAAGGCAGAAACTTGAGTTTTCAGGACTTTACCTCATAATCCATTTCAAGGCAGGCAAACATGGGATTTTCAAAGCCGACATCAACTCCAACTACATGGTAGACCAGTGTGTTTGCTTTATGGGCTTCCAGCGGAGATGAGATGGTCAGTCTTGCAGCTGCATCTCTGTTCAGAATGTAAACCAGCTTCTGTTTCTCTATCGCTCCTAGACAGGGGGAGACGAAACGGCTTCATTTTACTTAACTTGTGTTAATACAGTTTTTATATACACGGCTCCCCTTGAAGACAAATGTTTTAACAGTAGCATATAGTATACATAATATACAAGTAATACACTATTTCGAAGGATCGACTCAAACACGCCTGATTATACAGTCTGTCGCCAGTTTATTTGGATCACTTACTTAAAACTAATGCAAATTAATATAAAAGATATATTTTACATTAAATACTATTATTTGTACAGGAGGACATCGACAGCCAAAGATATGACTGGGTAGCCTAACATTTACATAGCATCAAAGTGGGTTGCAAAGAATATTCTGATGAATTCCTATTCTGGTAAACCTGAACATTGCAAAGCATCAAGTCTAACACAACTGTGCTGTAATTAATACTTATATCTACTACATTTAAAATTATTTAATTGGGCTGGCACTGCTCATTTACAGTGTGATTTTGAACTGCAACACATACAGAATGGTTTCTAAGATATGTATGTAAGAGGTGCCAAGATAACAGTAAAATACTGTGTGTTCTGCAGGCATTTTAACTTCATCTGTCTTCTATCTGACAGATATTAACATTTCCCTTTTTGAGTCAACTGTATGATTCATACAAACATTTTGACGTGTTGATATTACCGTACTTCGTACCTATCATTACAGCTCTGCCTTTTGGGTCAACAGCCAGGAACTGTCCGGGGACAATGCGCCGGCAGCCGCTCTTTCCAAACGTTTCCTGGTGGATCTTCTCAAACATGTTTTTTGATGGGTGATATTCCAGGATGACAATACGACCGCTGTCACTTCCAACAACAATATAGTCTACAAACACAGATAAAACATATAAATACAATAAAAAAACAACCTAAAAGGTGGTACATGGAGTGAGAGAACACTGCCTTTTAAATTGTGGCTGAACATGTCTGTCCCAAACTCAATCTTGGGTTAGAGAGAAACCTTTAACCCTTCAGTAGAGGAATGTGTAAACAGTGGTTAACACTTCACATGCATCAATCTATGTATATCATGAAAATCAATCATCTAGGGGAAAAACACATTTTTGAATGGTGTCTTTAACTTTATAATAAGCCATGTTTGTAGTTGCACACACATGCGTGCACCCTTGGCTACGTACCTTTAGTTCCTCCTGTGAGCCTGAATGCCATCAGGGACCTAACGATGCCAAACACCTCCACTGTGAGCAGAGTGTGCACCTTTCCCGTGTTGGCATCTGGTCGCAATAATTCCAAGATCTTTCCCCTGGAAACGACAATCTCCTGCATCTTGGTTCCTACCAACACGCAAACATCACTTTTCAGCATGTGTCAGTTTTCAAGTGAAAAGAAACACCCTGTAGGTTTTCTCTCAGAAAGGCGGTTATGGTTCAAAAAACTGAAATCCTCACTTATAACAGGATTTCTCACCAAAATCTAATCCCCTTTTGTTTTGGAACCCCAGCATCGTTAGTGTGTTTGGTACTGTACTTTGTACATGTTATTTTATTCAATATTAAAATTATCACAATGTAATCTAACAGATATCAATAGAGGGAGAACAAAATTGAGTTCTTTTGGAGTTCAAAAACCGCAATTACAGCAAGACCTAAAGCTTCAGTAAAATTGGCTGCATGCAATCATTTTGAATCCACCAGAAAATGATACTATATATTTATTTTGGTGTCACATTCAGTGGGGTTGCGCTCTCTCCGATGACTGTGGTCAGAGAAAAGCAATCACATGATGGAAACTCATAATTAGCATACAAACACAAACTGAACACAAAATATACATTTTGTTAAAGACTACAACAGAAATTACAGACAGAGAATAAGTACAGAATTGTACCAGGCCGATGGACAGATGGAGAATTAACTAAGCACCACTTTATAAGATGCAGACAAAGGAGTGCATTACACAGCTAAATATTAAATTACATTCAGACATTCTGTCCAAAACAACACAATTTTTCCACATACACACATCTGGAGAAATTCAGGTCTCATGAATGCCATGTGGACAGGAGAAGCCAGGTACTATACCACCAACCCTAATTGACATCCTGCTCTAACACCCGCCCACACATCATTCTGAACATCCAATCCCCAAGTGGTGGTCTTAACCTCTACTCTTACTGTTGATAAAGAGAAACGTGACTACTGATGATAACACTATCAAATAGGAAGGCAAAAGAAGGCATGCAGCGATCTCACCGGAGAAGTTTCCATGGATGGCATGAGTGATGCCCGTGGCTCGCTGTAGGGTGATGTTGTACAGAAACATGGCTCCTTTTCTCTGACTTCCCCACAAGGGTCTTCAGGGGCCGAAAACAAGAGTACGTAGCCCAGCTCAAAACTGTCACCAAAAATGAACAACAAAGAGGGCTAAGTAAGCACAGTAACGTCTGTTAATACTGTTAACAGTTTTCTTCCTACAGTCTTTTACTTGGTCCCAGTGTGTAACGTTAGACTTATTTAAGAGGGATCTTCTCTCGTGTGCACTCTTGAGGAAGTTAGCATTGTTACCTTCCAAAAACGAATAAAATCATCACAGTAAAGCCATTAAGAGTTAGTAGAGGGTTAACATACGTTACTTGCTGAGCACATACACTGAACTTGTGGTGTTACTGTTTATATGCCAATGACCGACAAACACTGCTAACGTTAGCTTAGCTACGAGGCGAACTTTGCGCTAAACCTGAATATCCATTAGTTACTTTGTATGCTACCTTAGCTCCTTTGTTGCTAATCCAAGGTAAGGTCGCGCTACATTACCAGTTTTTCACCACGTCATTTGTTGTTGATTAAAAAAAGTGCACGCAGTTAGCTCATTTAGTTGTTTGCAAAGGACGGAGAGCCCATTCATAGAAAGCGCCAGTTTTGCCTGACGCGCTGCTTTATTTTCTCGCTGTATAACTTAAGTCCGTTCACACTTTACATGCATATAATATCTATTTGATTAGGAAGAAGATGTAGATTTGCATAGTAACATATTTACCGGCGTGTTAGATAAGATGACTCAGATTTCGGACGGATAAAGTTTCATTTGTATAAACAATTTCCCAAATTCAAGCCAACGATGAGCCGCCGTTTGTGGGTCCTTCGTCAGCCTAAACGCCGTCATGTGAGGTGGCCCACAAAATGCCTGACAGAAATCTGTGACACGCTGTAGTGGCGCCGAATCTCCAGCAGATATCGACAAAGACCTCATGACCAATACAGACAAACACGAGATGGGATGCATGGGTTTGAAACGTTTGAAAGCGACTATCTTACTACCGTATAACAATTGTTTGGATATTGTTTTTTCCTGCCGTGTGATCAAATTGTGCACAAAGCTGAAGAGTTTCATCTTATGGAATTTCCATCACTAAAAATCTGAACACAATAGTCATTGTAAGCTGGAAATGTTGGGACAACAAGATATTGAACATTTGTTTTTGGTTGATAGTGTGGATTTTGTGTCATTTAATGTCATAAAAAGACATTTAAGGCAAAAACTGTGTGTTTAAGGTATTTATTCATTCTTGCATTGTTCCCAAGTTGTTTTAGAAATGACACACTTAGGGAGCTAAAACGCAATGAGTCAGTAGTCAGGTAGTGTGATTTACTTACACTAGACTCACTTTGTGTGTGTGTGTGTGTGTGTGTGTGTGTGTGTGTGTGTGTGTGTGTGTGTGTGTGTGTGCGCGCGCGCGCGTGTGTGTGTGCATGTGTGTGTGTGCCATGGAGGTATATGCGCACGCCTGTGTGTCACTGTGTGTCCTCAACAATTGACACTGATGTCTGGAAATAAGCAATGTGCACGCTTTCTCTCTTTCTATCTCTCTCTCTCTTACACACACACACACACAGACACAATCAGGTGGAAACACGTTTTATTTCCATGCTGGCCTCACTTATGTTTGGATTGGATGCACTCTGAGAAGACTACTAGTCTTTTTTGACAATATTTAATATCAGCCCTGATGGATTCTCAGTTTCATGGTCCATTTAATGTGCTGAGTGAACCAGAAAATGAAAACTGGGCAGTATTGTTTTGGCAACCCGGTGAGCAATTTTGTGTCAACCATTTTTAATCAACGCACTGAAAGATCCCCTCTGCAGCAGTGCCATGCTGACCTTGGTGACTGGTGAGGTTTTATGAACATTGTGAGTGTTTCTTCATTTTACTACTAGTGTATAACACATACTTTGAGGAAAGAAGTTGCCCGTATGAAGAAAGAAGAACTTGTTTCTCTCTCTCATTCTCTAGATTTATACAAGTATACAGGTTTGTATACAAGTCCCTGATAAAACAGTAATCTACCGAATTTCAAATTCCAAAATGCTTTCCATACATCACAAATGCGAGGCACCATAGGGGCACATACAACATTATCATAACGCGGCCCAGAGATGGATGGAAGTCCGTTTGCTCTTTGAGGGATTCACACAATTGTAAAGCTGGAGTTAACCTGATGAGGAGGCTACCTGTGACTTTGATCAAAAAGTAAAAGCAGCAAAGTCGGAGAGATAGTGCAGATTAGAGGAGCATTTATGCATGTGATGTGGGAATGCCCTTGAAGTCACTTATTAAGGGAGGGTCCATAAAGATATTTCTGATGTTTTCGAGTTAAATTTTATATTCAAATGCTAAACTCAATATGACCCTAACATATTGACCCTTCCTAGGTTAACTTTTTTTCACGGATGGGATAGGTATTCAGGTAGGCAGACAAAACAAAATTGCCGTTTATAGGCTATTTACAGAGAGTGAGATTGGGGTCAGGATGTGACCAAAGAGACTTGACATATTAGATCTATGAATTGATGCTGCAACAAAACAGAATGTAGGACTTTGTATAGATTCTACTGTAGGCCAAAACGATAGTAATATAATATTGGAAGACAGGAATAAAATATGGCTTCATGTATATGTGAATGTACCGTATGTATGTTTGCATGGTTGATACAAAAAATGTATCAAATATAGATAATTTAAAAACAACACGAACATTTAAACAACAAACAACAAAAAACTAAATAAAAGATGGCATTCCGCAAAGGCTTATGGTTTCGCAGGTATGATTTTAAAGTATTTTACTCTTTTATTAAGTATATTTGTAGGCTACATACGGCAGGTTTAAACATGCACAGTATTGTAATTGTGAAAAGCCACGACAGGAAGTTGTAGACTCTGTGCTAATTGACAGCGGTGGCTACGAGGACCAGCCCTCGCAGGAAGACGCCAGCCGACGCCGCCTCCTGCCCCTCCTGCCTGCCTCGTCGTAGAGGGCCGTCCCGGGGCTCAGTCCACGGTCGCCTCCTTGTATTGGACGCTGCCTCATCATTCATTCTTGTTAGCGAGCGGGTTAGCGGCATTTAGCCTCCTCATCATCTGCCCCCCCCGCGTTGGTTTTGCATAGCTAGACTGAAACCGCTAACGTGTTTTTCCTCCCCTTATCCGAGGTTCATTTAAATTCCGTTGCTAGTTTGACTTTGCATCCAGAAATAGTGGAGGTGGTGGGGGACCCACACATTTCGGTTCAGACAACGTGACTGTATGCATGCCGTGAGCGACGAGGACCGCTAGTTGCCTGAGATCAGCAGCAGCAGCAGCAGCGAGCAAGGCTGGAAATGACCGGTTGTTAAAAGCAACGCCGATTTAAAATTTCACCCAGAAATACGACCGGCACAGCAAGGTGAGCCTATGAAAACATTAATTATGTGCAGCCAGTTTGTTTGTACACAGGGTGTTTTGGTTGCAGAACCACAGCTCGGTTAAACAGTGCTGTTGTGCTGGTAATGATGAAGAGGCAGGCATCATTCTCCTCCTCCAGTGTCTGCTGCTGGTGTCGGAGGCCATCGGCTCCTCACATCCCCCTCTACTCGGCCGGAGGGGCTTTGTTGTCATTGACCTGCTTGACAATGTTCGCCTCTTTTGTCCTCTTTCCCCACGGGCAACAGTTGGGTGTGGGCACTTGCGCAAACTGTGAGCTCTATTTAAGTTATATTTGAGTCCCACATTTAATTTGCTACGTTTTTGTCGTAATGAAGAGGAGAAAAGTTACAGTAAAAAATGTCTAACATCTACTTTGAAGTCAGATATTATGCTCCTGTCAGCACCATACTCTTTGTAAAGTGTGTTCCTAGAAATGTAGTCAGTGTAGAGAAAACATGCCTCTGTACCTCAAAATGTAGTCTACTTTATCTTTTCAACAGTTTGCTCCCAAATCAAATGTATTGACTTGCCGGGAGCATCCCTCTTTCTTTCCTACTGTGTTTCCCTCTCACCTTTCATCCATCTTCCTTCAGTCACCTTTCCTCCCCTCTCTGGCCTTTTTATTTTTTGTTTTACCTCTCCCCCTCTCCTCCCTCCCTGCATCTCCAGTTCACCCCACCTCTCCCTTCTGCTTTTCTTTTTACACTTGACACCCGGCTGCCCTTCTCGCCACTTCTCTCCACTTCTTCCTCCTCCTTTGTCCTCTCACCCTTCATTCATCTCTCTGTCGCTCTCTTTTCCCCTCCATTGATTTGCCTGGAGGTGTTGCTAAGAGACAACAGCAGTCGGAGTGCCGTGAAGGATAGAGTAGATAGAGGGGCAGCTGCTCGGTAAACAAGGTGAAGCTTGGAAGGGGCTCATCTCGTCTTGTGTCTTCTCTCTTTTTTGAGTATGCTTGTTGCAGATGTACACTAGATAAGATCAGTGCCTCCCTAATGTCTAAATGTCAATGCACTTCCTTTTGATAAGATTCATCCCATATGAGTTTGATTGTGCGGAAACACACTTCTGCAAAATACACATAGAGGACTTTGCATAGCAGAGAGAGGGGGTTTCTGGGTAACTAGCTCACAAAGAAGTTGTTGCACAGAATCACATTGTGCCTAGGCCTGGTCCTGTCTGTCGAACAATGCTGGTTGGTTGTGCAAGTGGAACGCTGGACCAATACCCAACGTGGAACTAAAACAAAAAAGCCAGTAGCAAATCTGAGCAGCAGTAAAAAATCCCAAAAACATAAATTTACAATGATAATAGAACAGAGAGAAGCAAGAAACAGCACATTTTCCTTTAAAAAAAATTACTTAAACGATGAAACCATTATCAACATTTTTTATTTTTATCAATTAAATGACTAATTGCTTCAGCCCTATTGTGAAATGTACTTTCTAATACTGTATATCAGGGTGGGGAAGTGGCACCAGCCACATGCTGGTAAGCTTATAATAATCAGATTTAGGTAGTTACGATAGGTAGATTTAAGGCACGAAAGAATGATTTTCTATTGAGTGGCATTTATCCATCAGTGGTTGCTACACGTTCACATTTTTAAGAAGTTAATATCCGACCCTACTGTAGATGAAGCTTACCAGTATTCATGAGTTTTCGTCCACCTTTGACACAGTACGAAGTGCTCTGACAGCTGCTCTTTGATCGAGCTCACCAGTTGATTTAGTGTATTTGTAATAGGCTACAACATGCCAAAGTCAGACTTACCAGTCACAGTAGGCTAGAATAGTTCATGTGTACATCCACAAAACCTCACTGATTGATGAAATATGTTTTCAGAAAACATTTCTATTGCATTCTTGATAACCAGTGAACTCACTGCATGGCTATGCTGATGACATGGCTAGAGAAACAATAACTTATCAGTTGCAATTTCCCTTTATAGGTGTGTTAAATGTGTCCCTACCTTTACCTGCTTAAATTAAATGTCAGTATATTATCTAGCGCCTCTCTTATCTTTTCTCTCTTCTCATCCCATATATTTTAAGAAGAGCACAACAACACTTCTAAGAAAACCCAGGGGCTTAAATGTAAGCAGGGACATTCTCACGCTAGCTTAGCGAGAAGTGTCTCAACCTTTAACCTAAACCTAGCCTCCTGGTATAATCATCTGTTACAAATAAACAGAAACGTCTGTCACCCAGGGAGGTAAAATCACAGGCAACAGCAACCCTGAATATCTCAGCTCTGTGTTACTGCTGTGCTGAGTGGCAGAGAAGCTCTTGTAGGACCCACCCTGCACCCTCCACTATGAACTGCCTCCCCCAGGATGAAGGCTCCAAGCCCCATAGGCTAAAAACCACTGCTCGCATATTGTAAATCTTCTAATAATAATGTCACTTTTGGGGCCTCTGTTTTGTAACTATTTTTTGATTAGGTCCTGTGGTAATGAATGCAGAGGTTGCCACACAACATGTGTATCCACTGCATCGAGCACAATGCTCAATTTTCCATTCTGGATTTTTCCTGGCTTTAAAAGAAGCTTAGATGCTGCAGCAACAAAGCATGCCTGGCTTTGTCATCATGGCCAATATAACACCTAAACCCCTTCTATTGTCATTTTATGCTTGTACAGACACTGTGTTTTTGCGTAGGCTAACATAACCCTGTCCTCAGCTTCTAGATCAAATAAAAATGCCGTATTTCCTAGCCAAAGCTGGCCAGAACAGACCCTTCAATTTGTCAGGAGTCATTGCTTTAAATCTACTCTCCCTAAATCATAATTCTGACATGAAACCCACAATCTTCCCTTTGTGGAGGGAACACTGGTGACCTTAGAGCTACCCCTAACCCCTGTCTTTCTAATATTCTCCAACAGTAAAGCTGGAAAGCCATGCTAAATGTGTTCAGTCACACTATTGACAACTATTTATTAGTGGTTGTCGCTATGTGACCCGTAAAAAAGGCTTTCCGGTCTGTCTGTTCAACTCAAATTCCTCCCATGCCTGCAGTAATTTATGATGCTATCAAGTGGTTCAGCAGTTAAGATATACACACGCTTACAGAATAGTATAAATCTGCAAAAACATCTGCATACAGATTTGAAAAACTAGATGTAAACAACCGATGTACCAAGTAGCCTCATTTATAATTCTTTATGTTTAATATTTGAAGATTTTTCAGCACAAAGTAGGCACAGCACAAACACAGTTTGTGATGTGCCTGTATGTACACACTTTGAAGTGATTACTGAATCATGCACATGATTTCTCCTCAGACCAGATTACATTTTATGTCATTAAAACAATCTGTGACAAACTAACATGTAGGTAGAATAATGCTTTTAATGTATCAATGGCAGCAACATTTAAAAGGGCCTGTAAATACATGTGTCACACCAAAAAACTATTAGATAGCAACAGTGACCTGGTCTGCCATACTAGTTATTTCAATCTGATATTTGAGTCTGGACCAGGTCCAGATGGACTGCCATTATATTTGGCACAGATATTCATGGAACCCAGAGGAGGAATTGTAATAATATTAGCACCATCATCAGGTCACAATAGTAATTGTTTCAATACGTTAGTTTTGCAGGTAGTGGGAAAAAACAATGACAGCCTCAGCTATACTTTGTGTTTGGCACTGCAAGTGCCACATGTTAGCATGCTAAAATTTGCTAAACTTACATTGTAAATAATATACAACTTTGCATTATCATTGTGAGCATTTTAGCATGCTGACATTAGCATTTAGCTCAAAGCAATGCTGAGCCTCACACAGCAACTAGCGCGGCTGTATACTCTTGTTTTGAGGATATGACATTTTTTAAAAGTGGTGGTCAGCGTTAAATTTGAAGACAAGATATGTAATGAGTATTCACATATGAGAACATTAAATGTTTTCTCCAAATTGAGACAGGTGCTCTATTGTGCAAAAAAGTAATCCTGTTTTTTTAAAGAGCAACTATGAAGTAGCTAACCATGCAAGTCATTTTTTTAATGAGTTGAACACTGCCTATATGTAGACAATCTTATCAACAACATAAACATATACTTTTTTACATATTAACAATCAAATACAACCTCCAGATCTGCAATACACAAACAGCATGACAAGGCTCAAGTGTAGCATGTGCCACAGGACATCAGCTTACAGATTAAGCTCAGAGCCAAGACGCTAATAGGATTCTTACCTTTTAAACTATGGTATGTGTACACACACATATACACACTCATCTTTATACCCTTCCTACATTCTGAGAACAGATTTGAAATGTAAATCCCTTCTGTAGAGTGCCATGACCCTTCTCAGGGTCTCTGACCAGCCGACCATGGCAGTGCCCACAGAGTCAGTTCACAGCAAACTAACTGTTAATGTGTTACACCTCTGAACACACACACGCTATATTAACACATATAACATTTTTAGCAGTGTTAGTTTGGATTAGTTCCCGCTCTGAATTTGAATGCAGAGCGAAGCCAACTCAAAGCGTAGGCACTGCTGTTTAATGCTAAATGTGTTAAATATTTTAAATTACTTTTTCATAATGTTGTAACTTTAATGTGATTGCTTACCACTGCAGGTTGAATACTGACAAGACATAATACGACTATTAAAGAAAACAAACTAACCAGCTGCTACCAAAAATGTACCAGCACTCAGCAGGAGGCTACTCTTAATTTTACCTTTCCTCTGTAATTGGTGTGTTCCCTCACAACAAGTCACCCTAAAATAAAATAAAAACAGTTATAAGCCACTTCTGTTAAATGCAACGGGAAATGTGTGATTATGATTCTCTTCAAAAACTTTGGCTGCAATGAAATATGATCCTGTAGTTAAATTCTGTGGTTGGTCATCCAAGAGAAAGGAGTTTGGTTACTGTTATGCAAATTACAATCACGGTTAGGAGTTTAAAAATCAGAAACAGATTTGAAACGTCTTCATGAAAGCTTGCTCGGGTATTGTGTGTGTGTGTGTGTGTGTGTGTGCAAATTTGGCTGTGGCAGCAAATTGAGTGCTTAATGAGCTGACGAAATTGTATGATGTGGATCCAATTTAAACACAGCCTTGAGGTATAAGGCCTCCAGGGAAGTTAAGTTTATGGGCCTTCATGAAGGACTTACCAAAAGGTACCAGGCTGATTTCCAGCTTGAGAGGCAAGGGGGGGGGCAGTGAACAACATTGCATGATATGATGCAGAGCTCATAGCAAAAAGTATGTATTTTTTAAACACAAGGACACACACACACACTTAATCCTATCTACTATGAACTACTTACAGTAACCGTATTTTATTCCCTCTAACACACACATACACAAACACATACACTTACACACTTTATCCTATCACTGTAAACTGCTTAACTTTCTCTCACACATTTAACTCCTTTACTCACACCAGTATTTGAATCAATGCTAATAACCACTTAGTATAAAACCAAAGAAAGCCTTGTACTTGCACAGAACTGTTCTGCTATTATATAAATTACTGGAAATCAATACAGTCTAACTTTTGTTTGTGTTAATCTTCGTTTGTTTGCCACATCATTGATGGTGATCTGCTATTTTGTTTCGCTCTAATTATTCTTCCAATAGAAATCACATAGCCACTCAAACTCAGATTACAAAACACAGACAATGCCAGTCCATTTATTTCCACTGTTTGTCTAGTTTCTAATCAATGGCTTCAGTTACTGCTAATAAATAAAAGCATAGACAGAGGAACACACAATTTAAATCAGAACAATGGCGACGTTGTAACTGAATGAATATTGTTTTGTGTTAATTCAAACAAACTCATGGTGTCATTCAAATGCTGAAATTGAATTATCCAGCAAATAAAACTTGAACAAATACCTGTCCTGACAAAAATATCTTCTTGCAGTTCTAGCTGGTGAACTACTATTAGCTGGCGCGCTAGCTGCTACATGCTTACCCTCCTGGACAATGCTTGTGCTAGTCAGTCACCATAGCACCCTGAGCTTCTTTCTAGCTCAGCTAGAGGAAAAATACCTTAGAGCTAACTAGCCTGCTGGTTGTGGGCAGGTGGCTCTCTGTTGCATATAGGATCCAGTTCAAAAGAGCATTGCACAGTCGAGCTTCTGCATATGTGACTGAAAAACGCCAACCTTAGTCATCAACGTGTTCGCTTAGGTCTAATAAGCTAAATTTTCTGTCTGTCCCATGCACTTGCCTTGAGACCATTGGTGATCAAGCTTTATTTTGGGTTTTATCTCATACTGTGTATTTATTGTGTATCTAATTATGTACTGTGTTTTTAATTTCTTGAAAACACTTACTTCCTCTCCGTAAGGCTCAGGTGGTCATTTTATCTTCTGTGTTTTCGTTCTTATATGTTATTGGTTTTTGTAAAGTACTTTGTGACTCTTGTATGGGAAAAGAGCTATACAAATAAAGTTTACTTACTTACTTACTTACTTACTTACTATAGTCCTGTAGTTTTCCAAACAGTACAGTTCATCCATCCACTGTCAATGCTATTTATCCTTAGAGGGTTGCGTTGGAAGCTAGAGGCAGGACATACCCTGGACAGGTCAGCAGCAGTCAATTGTAGGGCTGACACATAGAGACAGACAACCATTCACAGTCACACAGGAAATGTAGAGTCATTAATTAACCTAACCTGCATGTCTTTGGATTGTGGGAGGAAGCTGGTGTATGTGGAGCAAACCATGCAGGCACAGGGAGAACATACAAACTCCAGCCGGTCAGTGGGTTCGAACCCAGAACTTGTTGTGAGGTGACAGTGCTTATCACTGCAACATAGTAGGGCTGTCAAGGTTATTAACACAATTACTGATTGATTGATTGATTCATTGAATCATGCATTTATTGAAGTTTTAAAAGTGAATACTTCATTTTTTAAATGATTATGTATTATCCCAAAATGCCCATGAAACTGGTTGGTCGGTTGGTTGGTTATCAAGCCACTCCATTCTGGCATGGGCTTTGAAAGCTGAACATGTGAACTGCTGAACGAACTGTCTGTCGGAAAGCAAGTCTGATGTAAGACATAGGTAAGCTAGCTTACAATATTAACTGTCCAGTCAGATACAGTAATATTGCAAATTTTACACCTTAGCCAGATGTTATTAACCAATAATATCAGCTAAGCTAATTGTTCATTTATGGAAACCAGAGGCAGCACAGTAGTTACATGTAAGGTAAGCTAACACTGGGGACATGTCCCCACCACCACTTTTTAAAAGCATTTTATGAAAGCATTTGTTAAAAATGTTCTCAGAAGCATGCAACAAGAAATATTAAATAACAAAGGAAAATGCTTTGAGAAAGGTTTATTTGGCCTTATTTATTCAACTTAAGCTAAAAAAGAAAAGCTACTGGTTATAAAATGACCCCAAAGCGTCCAGTCAGTAACTTTAACAACTTGTTGACACAATTTCTTTTCGGAAAAGTTTTTCGTTCTCTTATATTTTTAGATTTTGAATTGTCACCTGACACCTGAATTCTGTATTTCCCTTTACATAGATAAGACATTTCTACCTTAAATTGAATTGCAGAAAAGGAAACAATTGGTGCAGAAAATTTCACCAGAATGCAGGAAATTAAGTGTTTAATGCTCAAAATTTTGTTTAGAGTTGTAGCATGTTGACTGGAGTTGAAGTAAACATCACAGCATGGATGACAGTACAGTTGGGGCTTTTAGGGAGGGGCTTGGGGTGCCACTGTAACAGAAAGGGTACGCTGTATTTATAACACAAGACAAAACGAGTGTCATTGTGAAATGGCATGCAGCACAATAATCGTTATATTATCTTGATTAACTTGTTTTTATAATTGTTGGAAGCCAAAAACGAAAATTGTGATTAACTATAGATAGATAAATACAGATAATAATCTACAGAAGTCATTTTCTTGATTGCTCTCATCCTCTTTTTCTTTTTCTATGCTTTGTAAAAAGCAGACTGGAGGTATCTCAAAAGGTTACACCCTGATGAATTTCATGAAGGTGTCAAGGAATGCAAGTGGACCAAAAGCACCAGTAAATACTGTTAAAATGCAGTCAGTTTACAGCTGCCTCGCAAGATCAAACAAAATTGAAACCCTCAGTAAACACAGTAAGCATTCCAGCGTTTCCTGCTTAATGAAATCAATGCCGAAACACCATATTAGATTTCTGGGCAGTCATGTGTTTTGCACTGCAGAAGGTTCTTTGTAATTCGAACACAGCTGAATAATATAATTATAGATCACCGCCCTGCTCACACACCCAGTTGTGAGGCTGGAGCCACTGATGTTTGTCATATCGTTAGGAACCTGCAGTGGCGGGACTCAGAAGCCCTTTCCAATCTGTCTAATTAACTCAGCAGGAAAATCTTCAACTAGGTTAATCTGATACCTAGGGAGCAGAGTTTTTATAGAGCCACACAAACCTAACTGGGTTATCCTTTTCTTCTCCTCTCCTCTCCTATCATATCCTATCCTCCTATCCTCTTTATCTTTCCTCTCTGAATTTTTTGATGACACAGTCCCTGTCACTTTTGGTCCAGAGGGATTTCAAACTGGGTTAAAACACAGGTCATTTTATTGATATGGCCTTAAAAAGGTTACATGCTCTCACTCTCTCGCTCTCTCACTCTCGCTTGCTCTCTCTTTTTCTGTCTCTTCACATGCATTACTCACATCAAGAGATAGCTCAATTGCACAAGACACACACAAGCAACGTTCAGTGAATAAATAAGTAGACACACAGCATCAAGGTGTCAAACTCATGTTGCCTTTACTAAAAGAAGAGCTTTGGTGACAGACAGGCTGGGCAAAAGACAGATGGGCTTGGTAACAGATAAACCTGTCACCAATCAAGAACGGCGTTCATAGATGAAAAACAGACAAACAAAACACTGAATATGTTGATAAACAGGTGTGGTCTACTGGTAATTCTCAAGCACAGTTAATGCTGTGTGACAAACTCTCCTCTTTCCATGTATTTCTACTTTAATCTGACAAAATCTTTATATCGAAATCTTCCCCAGGTTAAATGTAAATGCTCCATATTTGTATAGCGCCTTTCTATTCTTTTCAACCACTCAAAGCGCTTTTACACTACATCTGCATTCACCTTTCACCCACATTCATACACTGAGCCTAAGTGCTCAAACAGAAACTAACACACATTCATACACTGGCGGAACAGCCGCAGTCGCAGACATCAGCCCAAAGCAGCAATTATCTTATGTCACAAATATTGCATCGCGCGCTGTTGCATCAAGCCACACTTTTGATTTTCTCTGCGTCTTTTACATCCACAAGCCACGTCTCTGTGCGTAACCGGCGTGAGCTAGTGTTTACATCACCACAGCCAATTACAATCACTTTTAGATGTGGGCACCTCAAGAATGCTGCTTGCCTATTGACTCATTGGCGTTAACAAGAACCTTTAGGTATCGAACTTTGGTACCAAAAGACGAGGCATTTTTTGATACTCGGTGGTACTGAAGCAATTCGGTCGGTGCCTAAAAAGTATTGAACTCGATACCCAGCCCTAGTTCTGTTATTGAGGAATGTGTTGATGTCCTGTAGAGCTGCATCGTGTTGAAAGAGTATTCAGTTCAGTTCGAGTCTATATCAAGTAAGAGTTTGCTCAGTGGGAGTGGTCCCAATTTTTCCTTGAAATCTAAGTTTGGCATGTTGTACGTACCTCTTAAAACAGCCATTAACAATAAAAACTATTAGGCTACATACAGAGACAATTACAGAATGTAAATACACTGGCTATTTGTCATGGTTTTGGGTTTTAGTTTAGTTATTTCCTGTTCTTAAGTCTTCCCTCGTGTTTCTTGTTTTACTTTACTGCCTCCCTTTGTTTTCCCGCTTTCATGAGCGGTTATTCTCCCCACAATTGTGTATTTAGTCTGTGTGTTCCCTTGTTTCAGTGTGATTTTGTCGTTGTTGATGTGTCAAGCATTCCACCCTTTTCTCTAGTCTTTCCTTGTCCTTTCGGTCTTTCTGTCTGTTTTGTTGTAGTTTTTGGATCTTGATTCTTGCTTGCTCCCTTCTGTATTTATTTGACAGTTTGTACGGCGTTCCTGGTTGTGACGTTAGCCTGACTCACCTAAATAATGACGACAATTTAATGCAATCCAGTACAAAAGCTTGGTCACATACTCTGCCTTTATATAGATTATAATAGCTAATTGGGTTCTAATATAACCCCCCCCCCATTTAGATGTCATATTGATCATGTTGAAAACAATAGAAATACCTCTCAAAATAACAACACCGTTGCAAACTGCAGCTTCAATAACAAACATATAGTTAAATTAACACCTCTTTGACAGGTCAGTCAAAACTGTTATTATCTTTGTGAAGGTAAAATTCATGGCTGACCTTGTATTGGAACATATTTAGTGTACCCAATAAACAGAGTGTATATTCAGTGTTTTTCCGTAGGGATGTCATGGGTGGGTGTTAAATGATACTTGTCAGCATGATCAAGACTTTCTGCAGACATCTTTTCGAATCACTTGTGGTGACAGTCTCAGATTCCCCCAAGCAAGAGTAACAACCAATTATGTACCAACCTGCTGCAAAGAATTTAGCTATTTCATGTAATAAAATGCAATAGCAGGCAGGTGCTTGCTATATGTCACTGGGGTTGTATCAGAAAACAATTCTGGCATTATTTTGGGAGATAAGGTGTGACAGGGACTGCTCTGTCAAATGTGAGAGGCTGTGCCAAAGGTAAAATATGACATGCCTAGAAAAGTTAATGTCTCTGTGAACAGGCAACTTTATTCATCAGTTGACCAGTAGCCCATTCTACATGATATCACGTAACACACAGTAGTGGTAGTAGCAGCAGTAGTAGTAGTAGTAGTATTACACCCTAGTGTATGTGTGTGTGCATATCTACAAGCTCAGGTCAGTCGATGTATCTGTATGTCACACCTTTTTAGCTTCCCTATTATTTCAGATGCGTGGTAAGAAGGTAGACGGAGCCATCCATCACACTGGTTTACTGGTCATCTGAGGGCTTTGTTCTCTCAGGATTATGGTACCTTCTTTAAATGTTCTGTGGGCATATGTACAGATAGCCGTCATAACTCTTTCACTTCAATGATGATAAGATTTAAAGCTTTAAAGCCTAAAATCCACTGACTCCAGCTACGGCGCGTTACGGCTGCACCGCGGTTGTTATAGTCAATGCTCATGAGTCCACCAGCTGCGGCTGCTGCGCATCCCAGAAGCGGCTCTCCGCTCCGCTCCACAGAGAATAGGTAGCAGTTTCTTTTGGCCGCTAGCCGCTTCAAGCAGCACAGAGCAGATCGTACCAGGCAGGAAGTCAGACACAAAATGGCAGAGAGAATCCGGAAATTTTCAAAATAAAACACCCTTTGCAGACTCCCAATCGTAAAACGACAATAAACACGGTTAAAATGAACACAAAACGAAATCAGTTAACTGCGTAGCCTACTTCAGCATAGTAGAAGCACAAAAAGCTAACACTGATTACCAAATCAACATAAACATGTCAGCAAAATCAGGCAAAATGCTCTAATTCTGAAATGCTCCTCGTGGGAAATGCAGCCTGAAGTTGATGGAATGAAACGGGGTCACACAGAGCTGTGGAGAAGGTAGTAGAAGCACATAAAGGTCAAATTAATGACAAGTCAATAACGTGGGGCTCCGCTGCTGAGACGCTGCTGAGACGCTTCTGAGACGTTATGGATGCATTAAAACTGTGGCGCAGCCATAACGTTCTGTTGCTGGAGTCAGTGGATTCCCGGAGTGAAGGAAATGCCCTATTCTTCTGGAACCCCAGCTAGCAAGCACCTGACATAGCTGTTCCTATTTTGGGAGCAGCTTCGATGGTACCGGGAAACTCACTGATCTTGAGTCCTATGACCAGATCACTTATGAACACAGTGTTATTATTGATTTTCATGCCTTCCTTTACAGTATTTTTTAGTTATTCAGATTCATAAAGAATAAGCTGCTGGCTCTGTTCCTCAAGTTTAGAAAAAGTGAGTTTCTTTTCTTTACGTCTGTCTCTCTGGTGTACGGCAGCACAGACAGGAGCAGCTCCCAGGGCTGCTGTCTGTCAAATGTTCACTTCATCTCATCTGTCTTCCAGAAACCTTCTCATCACTTTCTCTCTTCTCACTCTCTTATCTCTCTGTGGAGCAAGAAAGAGCACCCAAGGGAGAGAGTGAGGAAGAGCAAAGGGATCCCTGCTGTCTTTTCAAGAATTGTGTAGGGCAGAGGCCTAGTTAATCGACTTCCCCCTAAAACCAGAGAGACTCCATTTGCTCTGAACCACCACCTGACTTGAATTTAAGCAGTACTCTTACTAGTTGATTGTGGGTAAGGGAGCACGTCTGCTATAAGCTGTAGCAATTTCAGCCATATTTTATGTTAATGGAGACGGGTTGGATTTATATGTTACCCTCTCTAGCTCACATAACACAGACAGCAACTGACCAGACAAACTTTTGTTGGCTGTTTTTTTCTTATTTAAGTCACAAGGTCAAGGTTGCAATCACTTTTTGGCAAGTGGAAAACTACTTGTTACTGGGTGTATTGGCCCTTTAAAGGTATTTCGAGTGGTTGAAATGACTGGGTGAGATATAAGCAGCCATAACTCAAATATAACCCTCTTAACTAAAGTCAGTTCATTTTGAGAACCCATCACAAGTAGTGAGGTGGAATCAGTTTTCTGGCAAGTATAAATTGGCTATATGGGCTGTACTGGCCATTTAATGCAGCTTGTAATAAGGACTGATTGAGCAAAACCCTGTCTATTTGGCAAGTGCAATACCACAAACTACATATTTCAACTGGTAAAAAGGTGGATTGGTTGGCACAGAGCCAGCAAAGTTAATGTCACAAAGAGACACTTCCTTCATTTTATGTATAGGCTAACCCAGCCATGAATCATGTTAATTAAAGACTAAAGTATGTTTTCCAAATATAAACAAGGACATTAAACATAGGCCTACCAAACACAAATTTCATCAATTCAATTCAATTTTATTTATATAGCGCCAAATAGCAACATCATCAGCAACAATAGGCTAATTTTATTGCTTATAATAACGTTTTGTCAGGCCTGATAAACTGAAAACACTTCAACTGTGACTATTCCGTTACAAGAAACATTAACGTTTCACAAAGACATACCGTTGCTACCATGGACATAAAGTGATGCGTATTTGCATGTTAAGACTGTTTTCGGCCCGACACATGTCGTTTCGTCCAGCGCATATTCTGATATACAAAAGGAGGGGTTGTACACACACAAATACACTTTTTTTACTGTTTTATTTACTTATTTAATGAAATGTATGAAATTAATTGTTCTTTTGTAATTTATTTGTAGCTTTGGAATTATTGTTGTTTTACATTTAGGCCAATAAAGCTGAATTGAATTGAATTGAAAATTGAGAGAGGCAAGCAATGGACCTTGCTAACCTACAGTGACATCAAAGAAAGTCATGCACGCTGACATTCCACATGCAAATATAGGCTTAGTTTTCAATGGAACACTCTCAGAATGTTGTGGTTTGTTGGAAAACGCCGTACATTGGTCCGACTTTCACCCAACCCGACTAGACATGTTAAACTCTTAAGACTTCATCTGACTGACACAGAGGCACACCGACTGATGGCGCACGCTGATCCAACAGTTGGTGTTGGCTGGAGTCGGTCGCCGTATGTCGGGGCAGTGTGCAAGCAGCATAAAAATACGTGAATAGAGTTAACTTTTCCACTGCTAAATTCTCGCCACAGGGCTTAAACCAGGCCCCCCATCCGCTTAAAGAAATGGTTGTGAAAGTCAAGTAAGAGTAGACATTAAAATTATGATGTAAGGATTACTTATTGTCATGGTAACACTGACAAATTCTGAATTGTGATTGGCAAATCTGAATACATCTGAATGTAACACAGACATTATCTAAACTGCTGCTGCTTTTTGCTGTACACAAAAGCCTTGAGGCAAATGAAACCAGCACTTTATTATACAGTAATAGCCAATGCTGATTGCAAAGTATCTGAGTTTACAATAGCAATTAGATCGTATGGCTTTCATTAAACCCTTATTGTGCACTAAATGTGAGCTCCTTTCTTTATTCCTAATTGTTCATCTAAACGCTGTTGTTAATAGAAATGTTATGCCTGCTGGCATTTTTTAAATTTGATTTAGCTTTTACTAAATAATGTTAGACGTGCCTTAGTGTATATTACTGCAGTTTGCCTGAAGTGCAGAAGTTGGTTTGTAAACCCTTCTCCGTTGAGACTAGCCTTTAAACACTGTCCATTGTTATGTCTGTGCATCCACACCACAAAATGGTGATTATACTCCTCAACTTGTGTTGAAATATATTCTCTCCCTAGTTGACCCTGCTCCTTGCTCTCAGAGCTTGTTCTTAGTAATTACAGCTGTTAATCTAAAGCTGCTTTTCTCTTCTCGTCTCTACTTTAGATTAAACTGATACAGCAGTTTTCTGTTAGCAGATGCAGCTTTTATGTTGTGGCTGATAGGAAAGCTGATAAATGAAAGACAAACTCTTGGGAATCCATACATGTTACTTGAATGCCTGTTAGAAATTAAGATATTATTTCTTGGTTGTTTAGACAATATTTGCCATGTTGTAATAGATGCATTGATGCGTACAGTTTTGCTTATGTGGGCAGGTGTATACGCATTGTGACCCAAACAACAGCTGTGCCGTTGACACAAGTTTATCGTTGTAGCAGAGTGACAAGAATTACAGAGGCCTCCCAATAAGACAAACAAACAACATTTTATCACCCACTTATACTACAAGAAGGTATGTTAAATAAAGAACTAAGTAATAGTTCAATTCTACCACAGTAACTGTACACCAGAAACTGGTTTGTGGACAGTTAACCATATTCACACATTAAAAGGCCAGTCCAACCCTGATACCCCTGATAATGTCATTGGAGTTATTTCCACCTTGGGTCTAAAGACTTCAAAATGATAACACCTGGGTTACAAACTAGGGGCATAGAGTTTGAAAGACATGAACACACCAGGCAGGAATGCAACGTCTAATATCAGAATTCGAACTACACAGGGTTACAATATATGAATATCTTGGGCCATCAACTTTATGGAAATGCCATACTAAATTGTGGAGTGCCCCTTTAATTCACAGTAATTGCATTCAAAGGTAACACAGTATGGGTAAGCATAGGTGAAGATTTCTTTTGGATGGCCATCAGTTTAATGTTGAATGTAATGTGGCTCTCATTCACTGTACATATAAGCCTCATATTATTATTATTATTATTATTATTATTATTATTATTATTATTATCATTATCATTATTATCATTATCATTATCATTATTATCATTATTATTATTATTATTATTATTATTATTATTATTATTATTATTATTATTCCTTCTGGTAATTGAATGTAGATGTAATGACACAAACCCAAATATCAGAATATTTGAGTTTGTTTCATTGTATCTACTGTGCACAGTAATTTGGGAAGATGAGATACCATCTAGTCACATGTGGAAAGGGGAACATTGTTTATAAAGTGTAGACTGGGGTAACTTCAGTTATCACAATCAGGGCAGGGCACGTCAGATAGCACCCAGAGAGACCATGGGTTTATCAAGGCAGGCTTACCCACGGAGTTTGCATCAGGGCTGAATTCCAATGCAGTGTCATCCCTGCTCGCCTGTCTTTGGATGGATAGTCTCTGCAGCAGTAGCAGCTGGCACTGGGCCTCGGGACGAAGAACTCTCCTCCTCGTCTTCCCTTTTGTATTCCTCTCGCCTCTCTCAGGACTGAAGACTAATGGAAAGAAAAGGAAGGGAGGGGAGTGAAGAAAAGCCCAGAGACTCTATCAGGGCTGGCAATGAGACGAGAGGGAAGAGAGACAAGTGGTTGGTTCATGCCTCTTATGAGGCTAAAAATGAAGGAGCATCGTACAAATGCAGACATGCCATCTGTGTACTTTGGCAGTCTTTTTTCTTGCACCGCTATGACTGAGTAAACTAGCAAGGCTACATCTGTCTCCTAGATTTAACCTTAGTTGTACTGCAGAAGAAGGTAATCATTGAAGAAGCACAAAACACGGCAGTCCTTGGAACATTTGCAGAACTCTTTACAGCACAGGGCGAACTTTATTCTTTTACCTCTCTTTATGTTGATTGCAACAATGCAATATGTTCACATATAAAAATTAAAAAGATTATTAATCAAATGAAAGCACAGTGTGGACAATTACATAAAATTGTAAGAGAGGGAGATGGGTCACTCAGCGTTCAGCTAAATGGACAATACCAGGAAAATTACAGCATGGAGCAAAGATTAAAAGGAGTGGGTAAGGAGTGTGAGAAAAGCCTGTGTGTGACAGCAGGGGGTTTGAACAATAAGAGGCTCGGAGAAAAAGTGAGGGAGAGGTGGTAGATCCAGACCCAGAGAGTAATCGCGACTTAAATGCAAGGCAGTATGACAGATACGATAAGAGCGTTTGTGTGTGAGAGAGAAAGTGCCGGCATGAGACGTGTGTGTGAGAGTAGCTTACAAACGTCACCAGTGTTTTAAAAACAAAACAAATAGCCACAGAAACATGACAGATGCGAACACGATGGTGAGAGAGGCAAGATATTTTAGCATGGATCCATTCTCAAACTCTGGGCATAATCTACAAAAAATTACCTGTTTTAAACTCATGTGATGCACGACCGAATGGAATTTCCATACAATGCTTTTGAAAATCCCATTTTGTGGAGGATCTTATATACAGTGTATATAGTCCTTCCACATGGGGAATGGAAGACAATAGAAAGAGAGGTTATGGGAAGACATGGAAAGGGTTACTGCAAGGTAGGAGGAGGTGATAAAAGGTGGATAAAGAAATAGAAGAGGGAGGAAAAAAAGCAAGCAGGGAGATGAAAGCGGGAGAAAGAGGTGATTGTTTTGGTGATAAGTCACTTCACCGCTACCTTTATTCAGCTGTCAGAAGAAGAAAAATTGGAAGTGCACCCATTTTTTCCAGTGATTGGACAAATGCGATGCTATCTAGTTTAAATACAGGGTGTAATGACTGAATGTTGAGTGAACAAATGAAGAGAGAAAGCCATGTCCTTTTACTTCAAAATAATGGCTCAGTGGTCAAGTTTTTGTATACATACATACATACATATATACATATACATACACACATATATATATATATACTACATATATAAATGTATGTATATGTGTATATTTATATATATATATATATATATATATATATGGAGGGAAGGATAAGAATGGATCAAAGGACAAAAACTAAGGGGAGGACAAGGATGAGAAAGAGGAGGGGAGACAGCCAGACAAATTATAGTTACATAGAAACTATTAGGAAAGAGTGAAGGATAATTATCACTGGTGACGAGATAAGGCAGAGTGCGGAATAATGAGGGAAACAGAGGATGCTGGTGTGGTACAGTAAAATAGCCTAGATGGAAATAGAGTCTTTTGGTATTAAAGGAAGGGAAGAATCTAATTTTGGTAAGTCAATAGGTTAGCACAGTGCTGATAGTCTGCAAATCACATAGGCTTTTTTTTGTTTTACTCAGTCTGTTATTAAGGACTTTGTACATTAGTATTATTTCATGAATTAATTAAAATGCATAACTGTTATCCTATAAAAAGTAATTAACTTGCAACAGAATTTCCATTTATTTGGCCGCAGCTAAACTCTCTGCCACATTTCTCTGCTTCTCTTCATTTTGTTTCATTACCAGCTCAGCCTTACACTCCCACTATTCAGGAGATGGGGTTGCTTTAACTGTTGAACTCTGCTACTTAATACCAAAAGTTGAAGTAAGGTTGCTGAGCAGAATGCAGCTGTCAGAAAATGGAAAACAACCTTTTGACCACTTTGTGCACACGATGCTGCAAGAAACAGGGATACTGCTTTTTAAAAATGCATCCCTGACTATGGATTCAAGGTATCACTGTATGTTTATTAACAACTTTTCTATAAATCGTCACATTTTTAGCAGCATTGCTCTACACAATCAGTAACAACATAATCAGGAGTAGACAAAGGTGTTAATATTGCCTAGAAGCCATGTACTCATATTTCAGTTTTGACTATGAATACCGGAACTTTTCGGTAGGCTAGTCAATTTAAGCTTGCTAGATTTGAGTGAAATTTCTTGCTATTCAGTTGTTATTGCCTGTCTACATGCCTTAATCATGTAGTTTGTCTAGTACTTAATATTTTAGATTTTAGGTTCTCTGTTTTCTTTCAGGAAGATAATTATTTTGTTTCCACTGCTGTTACTCTGCATTGTTTGTAATGAGCATTGTTTCAAAGTTAAAATCTGAAATTAAGTAAACTAGTCAAATGTAGATGTAAATTGACGCTGAAACAACAATCCCATCTGCTATTATCTGATGACGATTTAGCATTTGGGGTAACGGGCTAGTATTAGGCAAAGGATATTCCAGCCAACACCTTGTCTTCTGTGTGCCGGCCTTCTGTGTGCCATCGGCTGCCATCTGATGACTATTTGAATGGTGATAGATTCTCTTGAAGCTTCAGAGATTGAGCTAAATTATCAGACAAAAGCCAATGGGTCAATACTACTCAGACTACAAATGGAAACCAGAGCGCTTCCAAAACAGATTCTGCGTTCATATGTAGATATCTAGAGATAAATCTTGTTAGGAGATAAACATCCCAACAACAGCCCTTCACAAAGAAGGTCCTGGTTTAGCCTAGATGTTTAAAAGGATTTTACCAGCCAATCATCTTCAAAATGGGGTGTTAAATCCATATATTCATGTGATGTTGGCAAACATTTAAAACAGTCAAACAAAAAGAGAGAAATCATGAAAGCAAGGTGTTTAGACCATTTAAACATTACCCAATCTGTTTTCTTTCCTGTGTAGAGATGCCCCATTAGCTCCGCTGCTTTTGGCCCCTCACTCATTATTATTTTAATAATAGTGTCACCCAACTGCATAATATGATCTGAGTAATGGAAACTGATGAACTGCAAAATAAAGGAAAGACCATTAGTTGCTGGTTTGGATCTCATTAAGTGAATTTGTTGTTTGTAGTGTTTCATTACCTTTTGATGTGGCATAACGGTATGAGTCATGACCATTTATAACACCCCAGAAGCAAGTCATTTTAAAGCAATACCTTTTGTGAACTCTAAAGCATGAATATTTTACCATATTGCTGTTCATGAACGAGGAGTTAATAATTAGACCTAATTAAATTTAGATTGCAAAAGGCATGCAGGTACTGTGGGACACTGACATGTTGAGAATGCTGCCATAGCTGTAAATGTTCCTTCATGCCCTTCACTTTATTAATATCTGTTTCACAGGATACTCGCAGACACAAACCACCACAGTGGGTTTGGGGCAGGTGTCCGTCCACAGAGAGGATTGACTTTGAGAAGGTTGAGTCCAGTTTGAAATAATTTAAATTCAGCAGGGCCTCATCATATTTGCAGTGTGAAAGGGTCAGCCAGTGACATTCCAGTGGTGCAGTATGTGGGGTATGTGTGGTGAAGGTACTGTAAAACTACGTGAGTGAGATCAGGCCTGAAGCATTTGCTGTCCTGTGACGGCCTGTGTTACAGTGTGCACCGTTTGTGGCATCAAGGTGCAAATTATGTTTGATAAATGGGACAAGCCCTCAGACGAAAACATCTCCTAGTCAGCATTAGGCATTATGGTGGCCTATTTGTATCTGCATGAATTTGCTTCATGTAGTCAGCCACAAGCTAGATGCGGGATGATTGTTATAAGCGCATAAAAGCACATAAGTTTGGTTATTTAGTTTGTGGCTCTACATTTGACCTGTGAGAAAAGGTGTCTTAAGGCTAGGGCTGGTCCGAATACCATTTTTTGAGCTTCGAAGCTTCGGTAGTAATGAACATCGAATATTCGAAGCTTCGGAAAAATCAATTTGTATAATTTATATTTAAATTTTCGAAGCTGCACAATCTCTTTAGGCTGCCTGTCCGTTTGCATTTTGATTATTTCCAGAAACCGTTCATCCAAACGACTTCACAGGGGAGTACAGTGTCGTAGTAATATATATTTATTAAGTAACTATAACGAAGTTATATGTTAAGTATTATATTTCACCAGATTTTATAGTGTAAAACATATTATATGCACGGTGTGCAAAAAAACCAAACAAACAAAAAAACCCCGAATATCCGAATGTCACATTTTCAAATCAAATACCAACCCACCGAACGAATATTCGAATATTCTAGTCCAGCCCTACTTAAGGCAGTAGTAAAGGTACTATATGTAAGAATGTGAAGCAATTTGTATAAATTGCTTTGTATTGCCAATGTGTGAACGGACTTTAACGTAACTTAAAGAGGTCATATTATGCTTTTTCCCTTTTCCCCTCTCCTTTATTGAGTTATATCTCTTTTTTGTGCATGTAACAGGTTTGCAAAGTGAAAAAGCCCAAAGTCCAGCCCAAAGGGAGTTCCCATCTCCCACAGACACCCTGCTCTGAACTGCTTGAAAACAGCTCGTTTGTAGTCGAGCCTTTGCCCTGTGATCCCAGTGATGTCGCATCAAAACACGTCATAATGCTCGCCTAGCGGCTGGTCTGACACACCCTCAAAAACGCCGGTGGAAAAACACAGTGAGCTGCAGCACACAGTGACAAGATGTCAGACAGCATAGTAGCTAAAATGAAGCGTTCAACACACAGGGTGAAAAGAGGAGCTGCAGCAGTGTGATGTACATAAAAATCTGGTGTTTTTTGAAAATGAAACCATGTAAATCGATACTAGTGCAACCTCTAAATAAGCATAATTTGACCACTTTAAAAAGTGAAACCTTCCCAGACTTTCTTGCTTGCCTTTACCAGCCTGTGGACTGACTCTTTGTAAAGGCTTTGGGGCAAGCAGTTGCCCACACATCCAGCAGTGAGCTGTTTCAGATGCTTACCTGCTCCATAGAGCTAAAGAGAATTGCAGAGTTGATGATAATTCTGTGCATGTTGTCACTACTAGCAACCAGCAACCTCTGACATATCATTTGTTCCTTTATTCAATAAAAATCTATTTATTAGTAAACTGTTATTAATGCATTTTAATATATAGTGTTATGTCTACTTAAATGTTCTCTTTTTGTTGGATGCTTCACGCTACACAAACACACAAGTTTACGTCCATGGCTTTTCCTTCTGTGTGAGCTAATGCTGGTGATTCCAGTCCATATTATTACTGCTTTAAGGGTACATGTGGGAACTCATTATCACACAGCATAATAATGACATCTGGGATCATACAAAGTTCTTTTTTTGCTGTTCTAGCTGCATGTAAGTGAAGAAAGTCATAGTTGCATGTAGCCTCAAACACTGAGAGCTGAGTTTAGCGTCCTGGCGAGTACAGCAAGACAAAACTCACCCTGTTCGTAATAATGTACCGTTCAGCACCGCTTTTAACTTTTTTCAGCATGTTACTAGCCATTTCAGTTTGCTGCAGTAGAGCGATAGCAGCATTTTGTCACATTAAAGCTGCTCAGAACAATTCATGGTTTGGTTCAGAAATCGGTCTCCTGCCAGTAGTAGAGTAGCTCTGCTTTCCCTGCCTGTCTCACTCTGGCAAAAGTACAATTAAAGTCTGCTTATATGCCACACAGACACACTCACACTATATTAGAGACACATACCCAATCAGTCATGCATTACTCATTTGAATTCCTCCAGTAGAAAGATGTCTGATGCGTTTAATTTGCCACTGGGAGCAATTGGACAGACCTCTCTCTCTCTCTCTCTCTCTCTCTCATACTCTCCCTCTCTCTGCCCCCCTTCCCTCCGTTTGACTGCCGATTAAACCTTCAAACTTGATAAAAACAAATATTCTTAATTCTTAACTCGCCGCTGACAATACTCTCATGTACAGTCAGGCAGAGTACAATGAATTTCAATCACTCGATTCAGAAGAGGTTGAAATTAATTTCCTGGGATTTTCTCTTTTAAATATGCTATTTGTAATATTATTGGAACTATTGGAATATTTTATCTGCAAGAGGACTTTTGCAGTCCCAGACCTGTCACCCATTTACACGTGAACAGATTAGACTGCTATTGTTAAGATGGTTTCATGTTAGACACATTGAATTTGTCTCTCTAATATACAAGCAGTTGCATGTTAGAGAAAGTTCAGGGTTCCTCTTAGGAATTTTGGAAGGTTTAACAGCTTTGCTAAACCACGCCTTGGCACTTGCCTGCGTTGGGTTGGGGGGGAGGGGGTGACATGCCCTGTTTGCGATGCTCAGGATGGTTCCAGAAACCTTATGGATAATTAAAAGTGAATAATACCTCTCAGCCAAGTAATTACAGTAATTAATTCATGCTAACAGTTCAAAGGGCAGCGCGCTATTTAGATGTTGAATTTAATCTTAGAGAAGTGAATGTCCTCCTGACCCCTTCCCTTGACAGTGTTGTTACTCTTTGTCCATACCATTTTTTTGCAAACATGCTGCTGCTTTGAACCTTTTGCATTGTAAATTCCCATCTGGTGTGATTATCTCTGTGACTCTTTGTCATTTTCTGAGGCTTCTGGGAAAACTCTTGTCGGTGCTGTCATCACCAATGCAAAATAAGTTTCTACTAAAATAAGGTTAACTACTTCGTTAACCTCTAAAAACCCGAGCTAAGCAACCCTAGAAAACAGCATAATAGATTCTAATTATAAAGTATCCTCAAGTACTTTCCAAAGATTCGGAATTTGTCAAAATGGATTTCAGGGAATGTGCTTAAAATGAAGCAAATGACATCCAGAATATTTATGAATATGATGGTATATGCCATAAAAATAGTGTCTAGTGTTTAAAGATATAACTTAGAGTAAGCAGTCTCATTAAAGTGAATACAGAGGTACAGCCTACTGTATGAGATATTATCATAAAGTGTGGGGAAATAATTCTAAAAGGTTTAGGAAGCCAGTCAGAGTTTCTGGACAATTTAGCAATACAAAATGTTGAGTCAACACCTGTAAACAGTTTCAACATAAACAATTTCAACATTATGAGCATTATTATGTGTTTATGACAAATTAGACATTTAAAAAAAACTCTCATTACTGTCTTAAGATTGGGCATCCAGTCTTGCAGTAGTACAGTGTTACATTAGTGTTCATTTTTTCAGGTCAGTAGACTTTATTCTGAAGTGATCCTTTGCCATAGGACCTAGGCTCTTCTAATTATAGTCATGCTGACACTACTAAACTAAGAAATTGCACTCAGCAATTGCGGAGCTTCGGATTATTCAAAATGCTGCCAAAATGAGAGACCACATAACACCCAGCCAATTTGACTTATTCTGGTTTCTTGTGTCAGCTAGAGTTTATTTGACAACTCTTTGAATTACCTTTGAATTTGAAACATCTGTAAAGATTTCAATGTGTTGGCTCCTTCAAAGGTGTCTGCCCGCCTGTTATTTCACAGCCCTTCAGTTGTAGCCCACGCTAAATGTGAAACCTGCATCGTCTCTCTTTTAGGTTTTAAGGTGCAAATCTGAGGGGAAATTCTTGTGTTACAGTTGCACACATAGCACATCAATGCATAAATAATAGAAATAATAATGGAAAGAAGTTAGATAAAGAAATATATAAATAGAAGGTATAAATATAAAATATAAAGAAAAAATATAAAAAGGATGGATATGCACAGTATTTACATTATTAAAGAATAGTAGAGGAGAAAAGCAGCAGAATTGCAGCATAATTTTGCATTTTAATTATTGACAGATAATATTGCACACAAACAGATAATAATGTTCAGTTTAAAACTAAGTAAGTGCCCATTTGTCAGACACTTATAGGGAGGAGTTATAGAACTTGATGGCCACAGGCAGGAATGACTTCCTGTGGCGCTCTGTGGTGCATTTTGGGGGGATGAGTCTTGCACTGAAAGTGCTCCTGTGTTTGAGCAGCACGTCGTGTAGTGGGTGCGAGACATTGCCCAAGATGGCATGTAGCTTGGACAGCATCCTCCTCTCTGACACCACCGACAGAGAGTCCAGCTCCACCCCCACAACATCACTGGCCTTGCGTCCGCTACCCTCAGCCTGCTGCCCCAGCATGCAACAGCAAACAGGATAGCACTGGCCGCCACAGCCTCATAAAACATCCTCAGCATCGTCCAGCAGATGTTGAAGGACCTGAGAAAATAGAGAAGGCTCTGGCCCTTCCTGTAGAGAGCTTGAGTGTTCTTGGCCCAGTCCAGTTTATTGTCAATGTGTACTCACAGGTACTTGTAGTCCTCCACAATGTTTACAGAGGCCCCTTGTCACCTTTTAATGTACAATTGTATTCTTATTTATTGATAGCATTTCAGAAAGCACTTTGGTAGCTTTCAAAGGTGTTGTGAAGGTATAAAATATTGACATCTTAAAATATGGTTTAATATGGTTTTGGTTTCGAGAGCTGGTTCAGGTTTTCCTGACCACAAGTTTTTCAACACAAATAAAAATGTTTTCGTTCTTGGAATTAGTAAAAATTGCTTGTCTATTGTTTCTGTTTTTTAACTTGTGAAAGCTACTTTATGGAATGCACAGCTTAACTTATGCTTCATTGAGAAATTGTCCCGCTATAAAAAAAAAAATTGATAAAGATGAAATAATTTGTTGAGTTTTATGGTTCCATCTTCTCCAATGTGAGGAAATGGTGCGTTTCTCTGTTTAATATAATTATAAACTGTATAAGACATCTTAAGACATCATGTTGGATCTTATAGACCAAAAGATTAAATAAAAAAAGTGATTGATATATTAATCAGTAATCACAATCAGCATTACTTGCATCCTCATAAATAGACTACAATATTTCAGATTCCATCCAGATTCCAGAATGGTGACATTTCAGAATATGCTATTGATGTTGATTTATCCAAAAGCTGTTAAATTTGATGCCAAAAAATCCAAGGACTTCTTCATGTTGCATCTCTGAAAATAGGGAATTGTGCATGTGCAAATGAAAAAAAGGTCAACATTAAAAATGCCCTAAACTGCCAGATTCAGACTCAAAGACAAACCACTGTGCTATATTAACAGTAAACTCAAGACAAAGATAGGCTTTGTCATATTTGTGGTGTGGCTGACATGTTTGATAAATTACCATCAGTTTTTCTGCTCTTCCGTGTTTAAAATCTGGTACTACAGGTCCTTCCGTCTGTAAATCTCTTCAGAGCACTTGTTTAGTTATTATTCCTTCACGGACCAGAATCTTCTATAAATATAAATTGCAGCTATAACTGTAAAATTAAACTCTGAGCTTTCAGGAGTTTTTTTGGGACATTGATCCAACTGGCTGCAGCAGGTATGATCAGTTAGTTCCTGGAAAATGATGCAGTGGTTTTCAGATGTGTCACTTCATCAGAGTGTAAGTAAATAAACTGAAGAATGTCAGCATGCTGGCTTGGAAACATTATGATTAAGCTGTGTTTGCCAATTAAATGTTAAGGACTAGCATTTTACAGTAATTTTGTGTAATCAGAGTGTCTCTGCCACAATTAACTGGAGGCAGGAGTGAAAGAATAATCTCTTTCCATAGGATACAGATAGTGGGTTTCCATGGCTACAGCCCAGTTGCAGAGCAAGGCTTTCTGCTTGCAGTTTATAAAAATGGAGACACTAGAATTCAGTTATAAATAGCCCATTATCTTCTTTCCAAATTGGCTGCTCTTTGACTACGTCTGGGATTATTTTCTCATCTTGCGATATTTCATTTCATGTTTTCATTTTCTCTCTTCACTGTGCCGCTCGTGGCTGGTCATGACTTTCCCTGTCTCTACTGTTTCAGATACATCAAAGCAGGGACATAAGACCCAAGTTGTTGCTGAATGTGTTTCTTTAAATGGTTTCTTCTTTCTCAAATCCAGAAAGGTCTTCTGGTGAAGACTCAAATCACATCGTCTTGGGCATTATAGGCAGCATTATATTGTGTCAGCTGGGTAACTCCCACTTGAAATATCCCCACAACACCATAAAGCTTTAATAATGAAGTGTGATGATCTTACTGGAGGTCAGAGGTCTCCATTAATTATTCTTTACATGTCGCAAAATATTTTCTTTTTCTCTGGCATTTTTTTGTAATGCTTGATAAATTTTATCTTTGTGTTGCCTTATGAATTATGGTTTAAGCAAACATTCATGAATAAAAGGCTGCAAAATAGTTACATCAGACAGTATGGAGGAAAAAAAGGCCATGTCAAAGCAACATTTAACACAGCTACACAAACTTTTGCGTCACTTGACACAGAGAGCTTTTTCCCCATTTTAACTAATTTGTTACATTAAGTGAATTAGAATGAGAAGAAAATGCCAGGGGGGAGTAAAAACACAGTACAGGAAACACTGAAGTAAGCTTTAGGGGATATTGTGACTGACTACTACCAGCATGGTCCTGGCTGGTTAGCTTGTGCAAAGTTAACTTGCCAGCTGCAGTAGTTAACCACCTATCACAGGGAGTAGGCCCTACAGCCACTTTGTTGGTGTGACTAGGCTTTTGTGAAAAAATAAAAAAAAAAAAAAATATACAGATGACATTAAAGGGACAGTTAGTGCAAATGAAAGTTTCACAATCAGCAAACATACAGAAGACCACATTTACCTAGAAAGTACATGCTTTTGTTAAATTATTGAAGGCAATGAACCTGTAGTGGCGAAATCTGAGATAGTCTTGAAAACAAGTTTTGTTTGTTTGTTTCAGATTTTTTTTTGCACAGCAGTTTTTTTCTTATCATTCAGGCTTAACTTGTTGAAGCTGCAGGGCCTCTGAAGACAGAATAGAGGGGGCTGTTACATGACAAAAATGCCGTAATATCATCCCTACACTGTTACTGAGTTCAGCTACAATAATGCTGTGCAGATAAAATGAAATAGAAGCAAGAAGGTGGTGGCAGACTGAGACTGGAGACTTTGCATAAGTGCAGGCAGGGGCCGAGAAGAGCATAACAAACATATATATATATTTATCACTTTATTCCATGGCTGCCCATTAAAACATACATTTATAATTTATGTTGACAGTGATGGTGGCCTCTGATGTATGAAATTGCAGGGAAGCGTTGCACTGTAGCAGCCAAAATGGCTGCCTTTTATTGTTTCTGACTTGCACCAGAGAGAGAGAGAGGTGTGATGGAGGGGAACGGGGAAAAACAATGACAAATGAGACGCCGAGGTTAAGAGAGAAAACTGTAAGAAAGCAAAGGGAGAAGTGACGGAAAATTATTAGAACCTGTTTTTTTTATAATCCTTCAAGTGCTGTTGACAGATGCTTCTGCTGCGAGGATGGACGCCGGAGAGGGAGAGATAGAGTCAGTGTTTGGGATGGGTGACGTGCTACAGTGGCTGTTATGAACCTGTAATGTCAGCATCAGTCTTTTGTCATCATATATACACTTCAGTTATAGTCATGATTGAAGGAGATGGGGATGAATGAGGGAACTAGGAAATAATCAGAAACAAACTGTAGCAGGCAGAGGGAGAAATGTGTGTTGGGGGAGTACATTATTAGAAGGTGAGTGGGAATTGAACATTATCATACAATTAACAGCTGCTAATAACAGATGTTTCTACCACAGAATTTTGCTGACACTTTATTTTGAACTGTGTTAATGAGAGAAAAAGTGACAGGAGATGGAGAAAGATAAGACGCAGGTCGACTGAGAACAAGATTTGGCTCGTTCAGGCAGGTTAATGGCAGGCTGGCAACAATGTGCTTAGTGACAGCAACAGTTAAGGTGGGTAATTAAAGTAAGAAAATATGGCAATTTACCCTGGAGGGGGAGCCAAATAAATCCAGTAGTATATATGCACCCAGACATACAGGCTGGCTGAAGCAGTTAGTAGTTTTATTGATCAGAAGCATCTGCAGACAACAGGAAACAGTGACTTAGTCATGTCTGTGCTTATTGGTCATTTCTTTCATTTCTTCTCAGGGGATATTAATTAGTTTTTGCAGCTTGCAATACACCATACATGTACCTGGTTATACTAGTCAGAGTTTATAACAAATAGCAGAAAAACTAATGTAATTCCCAGGACGGCTTTAATTTTTAATGCTAATTAGAAAATGTTAGTGTGCTGATGTCATCACATCTACACTAGCCTCGGTGCAGCCTTTCAGAGCCACTTTGTGACTGTACACTGCCTTGGTTGATGATGCTGCGGTGCCTTGCACCAAAAGTTGAGCCTGGTTCAACTTTTTTGCCAGACTAACCTGCATTTTTTTTGCCACATTCCAAAAACTAAAATCTTAGTCAGATTAATTATCTTAATTGAAGGCAAAATATACTTGTTTTCTGTCTGACAAGATATTTCTTCTTACCAGGCGGCTTTTATCTTAGAGAATTTCAGTTGTTTCAAGGTTTTTTGGCCTTAAATATTCTTGTTCTGTTGGCAGATAATTTTGCTTATTTTAAGTAATATTTCCCCCATTCTATGCTTTTTCCCCTTGTTTTTGAGAGCTCAGTTTTTGCCGTGCAGTGCCACAAGTGCACTGTCATGCTGGCCTCATTCAAATGAATGAGAGGACTGTGTTTTTTCAAGCAGGACTAAAGTTGCTCTGAACGTGGCCTTTGTCTTGTTGAACAACAATGAAGCTCTTTGGGACAGAGAAACAATCTATGTTCTGCTTTGGCAACATAGTCAATATGTGTTAGTATGTAGTGTAAAAGCGCTTTGAGTGGTCGAAAAGACTAGAAAGGCGTTATACAAATACGGAGCATTACATTTACATTTACTGTACATGTTAGAAGGATCACTTTATGTTGGTTTTGGGATTTATTGTAAAACTATAGAATATGGCCAGATTCATCCTTAAAATGCTGTAGGACTTATTCTGCATTAGTATACTCACAATGTGCGGGTGCTACACCCCTCGATCAATGGATTTTTATTGTGTCAAGCATTATAAACTTTAGACTACTTTATAATGTCATGGAATGCAGACATGGAGCAGACCTGTCAGTTTCCCAGGGCAGGATTTCAGTGTCAGTGAAAATAATACTGGTACTCACAGTCCTGTAGCAGTACACAAAAATGTTAAGTTTGTTTCCTTTGTTTTTGTTGTTCACTGAAGACATTTGGGTTTAAGATCAAAAGATGAGTATGAGACAAGAATTCAGAATTTCAGCTTTTATTTCCTGGTATTCACATCTTGATGTGTTAAACAACTCAGGACAAACCACCGTTTGTTTGAATCACCCATTTTACAAGTGAGCAAATCTATTGGAACATGTGACTGACAGGTGTTTCTTGTTGCCCAGGTGTTGCCTTTTAGGTTGATTGTCCAAACATTAAATAGCTCCGCATGACTGGTCTAAGTTTTCATCCTTGGTTCAAACCTATAAAGACTGCATTTCCTGTTAAAGAGGATAAACCAACATGAAGAGCAGAGAGCTGTCTGTGGGAGAAAAGCAAGCCAGTGTCAAGCTGAGAAAAGAAGGATGAAGGGTGAAGGTGTGGGGCGGCTGTGGCTCAGGAGGTAGAGCGGGTTGGCCGTTAATCGGAAGGTCGGCGGTTCAATCCCCGGCTCCCCCAGGCTGCGTGTCGAAGTGTCCTTGGGTGAACCCCGAATTGCCCCTGTTCCGCCAGTGTGTGAATGTGTGTGAATGTTAGTTACGTTTGAGCACTTAGGCTCAGTGAGTGAATGTGTGGGTGAAAGGTGAATGCAGAAGTAGTGTAAAAGAGCTTTGAGTAGTCGAAAAGACTAGAAAGGCGCTATACAAGTACGGAGCATTTACATTACATCACAATCCACTGTTGGAAGAAGACTCAGAGAGCAGAAACATAGAGGCCACAGCACAAGATGCAAACCACTCATCAGCAGGAAGAACCGGAAGGCCAGAAGTACAGAGATGAGCCGCAAAAGTTCTGGAACACAATCTTATGGACTGATGAGACCAAGATTAATCTGTACCAAAGTGATGGAAAGGCCAAAGTGTGGAGGAAGAAAGGAACTGCTTCTGATCCGAAGCATGAACCCAAATATCTTCAGTGAACAACAGAAACAAAGGATTTTGCCTTACTGTTCCAATACTTTTGGAGGCGACTGTACATTGTGGAGCAATCGGCCTGGATTTTGGACCAACGAGTGCCTGAAAGTCGCTTGCATAGGGATAGACTTGTGCTTGAGTTAGTCATTGTTTTGTTCAATCATAAGACTCCCTCACCTTCAGAATGAAGAGAGGAGGTGAGACCGAGTAGATGGAGGGCGTCATAGTTGACACCACTCGACATGAGGCAGAGTGAGAGAAAAGATTGAAATTTTCTGGCACCTGTTAAGAGCCATTGTTATATAAAGGAGGCTGACAGGAGGGTATTGGGTGATAATTGCTAGCTGTTAAAAATGTGACGCCATCAAACTTCCAAGAATATGACAGGACAATAGTTGAGCCTAAAGCAGAAAATGGAGAGAGCGAAGGTAGGGAACGTGGGTGAGGTGATTGACAGTTTAAAGGGGTGATCTCCTGTTGAAGTTGGACTGAAATCAATGCAAGAGAAATGTTACCATTCAGACGGCAGAGCGGTGTAAAAAACTGGACAGAATACAAAACACAGAAGCCAAGTTCACATACTGAAAGCTGTAGATATGTATTAACAACTAGACAGGTGATGTTCCTGTGGCTGATGAAAAACATGTTATATTTTGGAACGAGCATTTGTTCAGGGAAAACCTGATGCGATGAATCATTTGACAGAAGATTTCATTGGCAGCTTTGTGGACTCATTATTGGAAACATTATGGATAACCGTGGGAAATACAGTGGAAAATACTTACAGCTGTCCCCATTAACAGCTGCTATAGTCAACAATTATCTGCAGTCGTCCTTCGCTTTCTCAAAAATGTATAATGAATTCAATAAAGAACGTTCTCAGTTGCATTGGGAGCATTTCTTATTAAAACCAAAGGAGCAGAGGCGAGCTTCATGCTCAAATTAATTGTATCCCTCGGCTTCAACGACAAATAGAAGGACTGCTAATGAGCCATTATACAGTCTCTGAAAAATGAAAGATGTGTAACTAGTGGGAAAAGCAAGCAACCCAACTTAAGTTCATTTTGTAAATCTGCAGCTTGTTGGGACTCTGTGTGTAACGTCACAAGCTCGGTCAGCTCTTTGTATGTTTGCTTGTGTGCTTGTGGGCATCAGACTGTTGTTTGTCACCATACTTCTACACCCAGAGGACATCCAGTGACAACGGTGAAGTTATGAAAAACCACCAGGACTGTGGCTCCAGGTGGGAACGTGTGCAACTCTTTGTCATGGAAGGCATCGTGGATACAGCAAATATATAGAAATGGATCATACAAAGAAAGAACCATGTTGACTGGAAGGAAGCCACGTCTGTCCCAGTTCTCTAGTGTTGATTAAACAGGTCAAGGTTGGGGATGCAGTGGTTTCAGTTGCCGTAACAACCCTGCATTGGTTACTGGCTGCCATGGTGATGCACCAAAGATAGAGTAGTGAAAAATAATTGTTCATTGCTGGGTGGGGTGGGTTGGTAAGTTGGGATTAAAAAAGACAGGCGAAGACTGTCTTCATAATGTCATAGGTGGAGGGGACAGAGAGCAGCACATTCCACTGCACAACGAAGTATTGTTTGATTGAGAATGACACAGAGGGGGTTATTTACTGAGGATTTGTGGCATTTTCAGCTAATGCTAGTTCTTATTTTCTGAAGGACTGAGATGAGGTTTTGGGATGTTGAGACTAAGTCTTAATAGGCTGCAATTCACAATTATTTCCGTTATCCATTATTCTGATGATTATTTTCTCAATTAATTGACTAATTATTTAGTCTAATAAATGTCAGAAAACAGTGAACAGTGGAGCCTAAGATGATTTCATAAGCTTGCTTGTTTTCTCCGATTAACACACAAACCAAAAATAAACTGAGAAAAGCACATTCTCACAATTGAGAAACTGAAATTAGGATTTTCTTTTGGCATTTGTGATTGAAAAATGAGTTAAATGATCAGTCGATCATCAAAATCAACATTTCAGCTCTACTTAATAGTTTAGACAAAAAAGACTTTAAAGTGGCTTATAGCCAGCGGCGTAGCACAAAATTCCGGGCCCTATATATTCGGACACTCTCTTTGGACCCCTTTCCTCTCTTGGTCCCCGTCTCTCACGCATCATTTGAAAACTGTTTACAAATAATTGAATTAACAATTGTACATAAATGTAGTGTTGATTAGGGTCGGTAATGAACTGGTTATACTGTAATTAAACATGTAATATGATCTGTGAGATGTGCTTAAGTCTGCACAGTTTGAAATCTCACCACATTTCAACCCTCTTTTTCTCAACACACTGTATCCTACAGTTACTTTACTATGGTTAAATGAAGTTTGCTTGGAGCTTCATGCTTAAGAAAACATTATTTTCTCTATGTTTATTTAAGCATTTATCATTCCCATGGTATAAGACCAAGCTAAAAATGACCATCTTCACATGTCATAGCCCTACATTGAGAAAATGCTTCCCATACTGTGTAATAAAACACAACTGAAGAAGACTTCTCCTAGAGTCATATTTCATTCAGAACATTTAATCTATCTTTGTGTCCAAGCCCACAGCTTAAGTTTGTGGTGCAAAGGCATATAGGCCTAGAAGTAAAATAGTTAAAACGGCAGTTTAAAGGTTCAGTGTGTAAGATTTAGTGGCATCTAGTGGCGAGGGTTGTGAAATGCGACCATCTATCCAGCATAACACTGCCCCCTAACCTTTTAAAGAGCGTAGGACAGCTACGGTGGCTGACACAGCACAAAAGGCATCTCTTCTGAGACAGCAGAGAGTGGCCAGTCAAGGAATGAGGTTTCTTTAGGTAGATTTATTAAGAAATTATATTTACTTTATTATTCAGTAAAACCATATGTTATTGTGACTTGGCCACATACAGACAACATGGAAAGTAAAAGCTAAGAGTGAAACAGTCACTGTTTCTGCACCACAGTCCATTATAAGCCACACATTAGATAAAGTTCATACAAACATTGACAAGAGAAACACATTAATTCTCTCTGTGATTATGGACCCTCGCCAAAACTGCCTGCCAACCATGGTTCAAATTACAGAGGCTCGGACCCCCCCAAAAAAGGAAAAACAACAATGGAGACGCTGGAAGTTAATGTAGTAGTGAGTAGTAGTGTAGTAGTGAGCTATCTAGCTGCTTTAATATACTTAACTTTCCTACCTTCAGAGTTTTGTAATTAGCATTTATTTTACTTTAAATGAGCTATCTGATGTTAGATAGCTGAGAGTCCATCCTGTCATTTCATTGCCACTATATCATTTGATATTTTGTAGTTGTTAGCCAACACTGGTGCTTCAGCCAATTTAGACCTAATGAGGATTAGGTATTGTAGATACACATTTTGACGGCAATATAGAGTTTATTATTTCATTTTAAGTATTTTATGAGTCTTTCTACAATAAGCAAAAATATTTGTATTCACTCTGGAATTCAGGACTTTTACCCAGCTAGGTAAATAATAAAATCCAGGTTTGTTATTTCAGATGTATTCAGTTTTCTCTATTTAGCACCAATTCATAACAAAAGGCTTCTCTTTGCACTTTTATATAAAGCAGGTTTAGACAGTGCTCTGTTTAATATTATTTACAGAGACCAAAAACTGTTGACTGTAGACTGCTGAACTGTGGTATAACATTTTGTGGGTCTGTTTTGAGCGGTCCTGGTGGTCTGCTGTTGTGTGTCTGACCTGCTGGCAGTTTTGCTGTAGAATAGTGACCTCTGGACTGCACCCATGAACTGGTGTAATGAATTAGATTTATCATCATCTACAGATTGCACACATTAGTTAAACAAGCAAGGATATTGTAAGCACCGTGAGATTTAGGTTTACTGAAGCCTGCACCTGTGCTGTACTGGGTTTTCTTTTTGACCTGGAAAAAAGTTGACCCCCCCCCTGTTTGTTAATATATAATTCATACCCTGCCGCCAACAATAATATCTGGCCCACAGCCAGATTATGGTGCTTTGATAGCGGCCAAAAGTATAAATAAATAAATGCTTTGACAGCAGTGCTGAAATAGATCTCAGTTATGGCAGCAACAGTTACTCAGATAATCACTTCCTCTTTATTGGTTTTGCCTGCAAAATAAAAGCGCAAGAAGCTTGTTTACTGCAATGCTATAGTTGGAGTTGAACTGAACTTTTACTTTTACTAAATTCTGAGTGACATTAAAAGAGTCTGTAGCTGCTTGACACACCTCTGAAAGAGCCTTTCTTTCTCTTTCCTTTCTTTTTTCTTTTTTTGGTACCTTGATTTCTCTTTCTTTGGGACAGACTGTCACAAGGCTGTTGATGCTTCAGCATCAGCAGCCACTCTTCGAATAGCCCATTTACAGATGAATCCTAGTGTGGGGTGGACTAAGAAGGACTCAATAAGTCAGAAATCAGATCAACTTTAGCTAAGCTCATTTACATCTGTAGTGTTAATGAGTGCTACATTGAAAAATTGCGGTGACGCTAACTTTTGCCACCCGACGGCAATTTGTAGTGGGCTTTGCAAATATCCTCCACGGAAGCATGATCATCTCGTACAGCAGCAAAAAACACAGCAGCTGCCAGATCTGAGAGGAGTTTGTATGGGAGATCTATTTCTCTGCTTAGTATTCTGCCCCGACTCTGTCAGTCTGTATCCTGTCAGTCTGCTTCAACATTTCCAATTCGGCATAGTGACATTTTGGAATTTATTCAGTGCCAATCAACGTACACACAAATAGGACAGAGCAGGAGTTTTTTTCCATCTTTTCCTTTGTGGTGGACAGCATGCAAGACAAACGGAGCAAGAGGAGTAAGGGTGGGAAGAAGAAGGAGAAATGGTGTAAAGAGAAAGGGAGGGGGAAAAGACAATAACAGAAAAAAGAAACTAGTTTGAGTTGAGCTGGGTTTGACTGAGGGGAGAGACGATGAAACGAGAATTAAAAAGGAGTGGAAGAGGATCAAATTGAAAAAGGAGAAGAGGATTAAATGTCAATATGGTCAATGAGGCTAATGGCAGTAAATGACATCTTGTCCTTTATCTCTTTCTCTCTCTCTACAGGTTTCCACAGAACAGGAAGCCAGACTTCGGCCAGACATGGCAGTCAGAAATCCCTGAACAACACAGCACAGACATTTGATCATGAAATAAAAAACTGGGAGCAGTGGTTTGTGTCTTAGGGGTCAAGGTTAGCCAGAAACAAACACACACATCAAAACTAGTTGTTATAGCAGCAGAACAATGTAATTTGGATCAGTGTGTGTGTGTGTGTGTGTGTGTGTGTGTACAGGTGAGTTAGGTAGGTGTTAATGGGGCTTCAGATGAACATGGGCAGGGCAGGCAGCTGGCTAAAAGTGGGCACTGTAGGGGTCCTACCCTCAGATTACAGTTTGGTAGATTAGAGCTAAGCAGCAGTCACCTCAAGCTCACCAGCCTCATGAAACGTACGCTGCCAGCCAACAGGGCGTGCACAAACACACACACATGCACGTACACAGCAGCACAGCTGTAGAGCACAATTAAATTAGTGCAACTGGCAGACGAAGTGCAACCTAGCTTAACACCATACACACATTAAATCACAGGCACAAAGACAGCACGCACACACACACGCACACACATACGCTGGGCTGCAGGACAGACGCTGCCCCCACCCTTCCTCCCGTCGTCCTCTCAAAGCCAGCTGGAGAGAAGATGAGATTTGGGGCTGATTGGTTTTGTCTTTTTTTCTATTGCACCCTCTGCACGTCACTCCACCCACTACTTTCGCCTTTCTTTGGTGCAGCTTCGTCATCATAAACATCTTTCCATCAGAAGAACAGCGGACAATCCACTTGTGAAGCTTTGATTACTTCTCCCAAAATTATTCTCACTTTTACATTTTGTCATCTCAGCGGGCGCAAAGTGGAGCAGTGAAAGGACGTCTTGATTAGTTGTATGCGTATTAGTCGGACCTTGTGAAACCCCTGCAGAACTGATGTGGTGAAATCTTCTGCTACTCTTAGTGTGTTGAATTTCGTTAAGATTTCATTATTCACCACACAGAATTCAAACTTTTTATCCCAAACTTTTTCAAACTTTGTGTCTGAGGAAAGTGTGGAGAGGGACGGCAACAGAGGAGTGCTTTAAACTCGACACAAGTGCTATTCACAGAGTAGCTCCCAGAGCCTCAGTGAAACAGGCAGACGCAGACAATGGACTGAAAAGGGTGAAAGAGGAAAGGAGAGACCTTGAGACGGAGAGATGTGAGATGAACCTCAGGAGAAAGGCAGAAAGAGGAGTAACAAAAATGAAAAGAGAATACTGAGAAAACAGCAGATAACAGATGAGCCAAGAATAGAAGGAGAAAGTAGTTTTTTTTTTGTCTAGGGTGGCTAGAGATGTGATGGAACACCCTTCAGGCCAGCCCTCCTCCCTTCTACCGCTCCTCCTCCCTCTCCTCCTCCTCCCTTCTTCCCTGCCTCTCTCCGCTGCACTCAACTAGTCTGCAGCTTTCTCTTGGCTACGTCGCTTCAGTGCAACGAGAGAGAGGGAAAAAGAGAGAAAGCAGAGCACCGGAGCCGAGCTCAACATTCACACAGATGGCAGAAGAAAATGCTAAGGACCTGCTGCATCTGTCCACACTGTGCGCTGGAATTCACTGAAGATGGACATTGCAGTTAATCCCAAAAAAGAGGGAGACAAGGGAGAAGAGAGAGACGTGGGCGTAAAGACAGTGGAAGTCGGGGAAGGGAAAGTTCGAAAGTAAAAGACGGAATGAACAGACAAGGATAGAAAGGTGGAAAACGCAGAGACTGTGATTGAAGCTGAAGGAGAGTTCACCTCTCATTGAAAACAAAGGACTTCCGAAGCAGTCAGGCTACAGCTTTGTGTAATTCAGCTGCTACTCCTGTGTGTGTGTGTGTGTGTGTTTGTGTGTGTGACACGAGCACATAGCTGTGGAAGAGAGAGAGGAAGAGAATCCAGCGGGAGACAGAGGGAAAGCGTAGGAGCGTTGCCGAGCGCACAGCTTGACTGTGAGACAAATTGACTCTGACACGCTGTCTTCCATCAGTGTATGTGTGTGTTTACTAGTCTGATATAGTGGGTCATCTTGTGGTCCAAAGTGCTAGTCAGGGGGTCGTCCCAGTCACGCTGACCAGGCCCTGGTGGTCGTTGCGTAGAGGCAGCAGCAGCAGCGGGAGAGGAGGTGGTGGTGGTGGGCTGGGAACAGTGGCAGGCCTAGGTGTGGGGGCATGGCCGTGGGGGGGCCGCATCCCGTCCTCCACACTGCAACGGGACAGGCGCTGGGGCTGGGGGTCCTGGGGCGGCGGCGCATCCAGGGGAGCTCCCAGACTCTCCGAGCTCAGGCCCTGGCTGAGCGGAGGGGCGGCCGGGGTCGCAGGAGGTGGAGGTAGTAGCACAGGGGCAGGAGGAGTGGCGGAGAAAGGAGGCAGGGGGAGATGTTCCCGCAGAGTCTGGGTTCTCCTCGGCTCACTGGTTCTCGTCTTTCTCACCTCGCTGTTCTTCTCCATCTCGCTCCGTGGGGGCGTCAGCTTCAACTACCTGGAGCCGCCTGGGTGGGAGGAGTCGAGGCGGGTGAAGCTAGTGCCCAGCTACGTGGGCGCACACAGGCTGTCACCACCCGAAACCCCGCCGCAGAAGACATGTGCCTGCCCACGTTGTGTCGGAGACCCTGGCACTTCTGATTGGTTTGATGAGAACTACGAACCGGACATCTCCCCTGTTTGGACCAGAGACAACATCCAGCTGCCCTCTGATGTCTACTACTGGTGGGTGGTAAGTAACAATACAATTTAACTTTACATACTAGAGTTGTGACACCATTATTGTACATTAAGTGTCTAAATGTGACTCCAGTTTGGGTGACAATTTACCTGTGGTTAAATTTCTCTTTTCTGAATAAAACAAAAAAAATGTTTACAGGACACATTTCATTACATTAGCATAGTGACATATAGTGAAGATGCAGACTGGTTTTCTGATTTATTATCTTTGCCTTCACTGATATTCATTAAAAACACACAAATAAGAGACTAGATTGTACATTTTATTATCAGTATCCTAAAAACATCAAAACTTCAGCAAACAAATTATTGCCAAATTTTAATATTTATTTTTTTACAGTGCATGGAGCACCATCTCACACTTTCCATTTGTGTGCATGGAATGGGGGGGGGGTAGATATTAGGACACCAACATACGGGGAGTGATACATCATAATCGCAGATCCCTCTCCATCCTCCTCATCCTCCCTCGTCATTGAGCCAACCAATCCCCTCTTACACGTAGTACATGCTCCTCATGTATCCCTGCCAGTCATATGTCACGGTGGAACATTACGTGGTTGGTCACTGGTCTGAAAATAACCACTACTAAATAATGTCTGAAGAACTGAAATCAATATGTCCCCCAAGAGAGTCCCAGATGGAGACGGGATGCAAGAGTCCTTGCATTAACACCCCTTCTCAGTGTGTGTGTGTGTGTGTGTGTGTGTTCTTTTTCTAGTGTTATCTCCAGTGTTGTATGGTGTCCTTCGGTGGCTAGTCCACAGTCCTATTTCTGTTCTGCTGTAGCCTCAGTCCGGCTCTGAAATGGCAGAAAACTGCAAACACAGGCCAACAGCTGCCAAGTCATTAGGTCACGCTGTAACAGGGAGGGGATGAACTGGGAGAGAGGAGAGGGGGACAGAAGGAGAAATAAATGAGAGGATGAGAAGACAGTGAGAGGTGAGTTGGATAGGAAAGGAACAGGGGAGGTCACATATAGAACAAAGCAAAGACAGGAAAAGAGATGGACAGAAAATGGGAGTGGTGAAATTACAAAAGAGGGGAGGGGGGGAATGAAACAGATGTGCAGATAAAGTAGAGAAATGTGGAGGAAGGAGGGCAGGAAAAAAAGGCAAGAAAGGAAGAATATAGAACATGTGAAAGAAAGCAATGAAACAAGAAAACGGCTGTATCAAGCAGGATAAATATACCAGTCCTAGTTTTCTTGTCAGGGATGCTTTTCTGTTATTCTGTATCAGAGAGAACATCACGTCACATGAAGTAGCCTGGCACTCAACGTTGCCTCGCTTGCTAATTTTTCTAGTTGTCCGGACAAATGCTGGCCATGAATGCATTATGTCCCTCACTCCAAAGCTTTTACAGTCTTTATTAGGTTTGACCCAAGGATTTGAACAGTGTTGATTTGTGGTAAAGAGCTTAGGAGGCAGACATCAGCGTGCACACTGAGAAGTGCTTCCCAGTCAATTACTCGCTTTTCTATGTGGTTTGATATGGAGAGCCGATGTAATCAAACAAAATGGACCTCCCTGCTTTTGTCTCTTTTTTTGCATTACTTGGCTTGCTTTTAATCTGGAGTCCAATCAACAACTGTTAGGAAGGAAGATGTGATGCACGATTGGAGTATATGCTCTTCAATCAAGCCTAATGTGTTGTTGTGCACTCCTGCCTCAGGAGAGGAAAGACTAGCATTAAATGAAAGATAGAAACAGTTTTAAAAAAGGATTTGTTGCACAAGGCTTAAATGAAACATTTTCACATAAAAGATTTTAAATACTCAACCGCAAACCTTCATTGATTGAGGGAGACGATGTTTTACTGGGATTCACCCAGAAAAATTACCCTGGGTGATTTTTGATGAATAATTTAGCATGTTTGCAATTTGTATGATATTGAGAGCTAAAACATGAAAACATACTTAAATTTAGGCTTGGACATTGGCTTCAAAGACAGCTGACATTAGAGGCATTTGGTTGCACCAGCTATTTAAGAATCCGTCACTAAGATTGCGAGCGAGCCTTCCTGTAAGTAAGTAACTTGTATGAGCTAGTTAATATTTAACATTTCAATCAAAATAATCAACTATGTTAACAGGAAGACACTCTACCAAACTTCCAAAAATAACTGTTTTGGAGGGCCAAGAAATATGTTACGCTTGCCAGACAATCCGTTATAAATGTAGGTATGAATTTGTTTTTTTTATATAAGCGTACATGGAGACATACCTGATTATGGTAAAGTCCCCAGAGACGCCCCTCTTGTACAGAAACCTAAGCAAAATTGTTTGGTCATTTAGGCTAATGTTACTGGCATAATGCCTTATATTTGGAGGTAAATTGTGTTATTTTTGGGTAATGTAGTTTCATGTAGTTTTTACATCATATATTTTTGGGAAAGGTAATTTCACAAAAATGCGCATGATTAAACAGTCTGTTGATCGGGGTTGGTTATAGTTTCAGTTTAATCGGTTCTGATTCCAATGAATCTGATTCTTATCGAATCTCTGTTGTGATTAGAATCCCTTTACCACGAATCTTGACACCGCTCAGTGACATTCATCTGCTTTATCCTTATTTATCGTCTCCTTCATGGCTAAAGTGAAACACGTTTCTGTACAAGAGGGGCGTCTCTGGGGACTCCTATCTTAGAAAAATATGGTTTGGAATTATTTGCAGACATCATTAGTTTACCTTAAATACAAAAATTAATTGTAAACTCATCCGTGTTTTGTACCTGTGCCTGAGACTCTGCTACATCTAAACATTCTCTGTAGGTATTCCTTCAGATTCACTCCATGTTGAAGTAATTGCTTCATTATATTAGAGCAGCTCCTTCCTTTGCACAAAATATCTTTACTGCAGTTGTTGCATTTTGCAGTGTCATTATCTTTCTTAGTGAAGCTAAAGCCAAACTTTTGAGTTTTTGCAATCCACCACGTGCGATCCTCCTCACGTGCTATGTTAACGTACTTCATAACAAATGGCGTGACGTTATGTCTGCGTAGCAGGTGCTGGCAGATGTGAATCTGAAATATGCATGAAGTTAGGAACTGATTGTGACAATTTAATACCAATTTTCACTTGGAATCGGTTCTTGATACCCGACCCAACCTGCAAACTGCAACGTTAGTTTTGTCATTTGATTCAGTTAGCTAGGCAGCAGATATACCTGGTTACTGGGCGTAGATATTTATTCACACCTAATTGCTTAGCTTTTTGAGTGTTGCAAACTTTTTTGATTTTGTGATGTGTGAATCTCCACATAGTTAAGATGCGTTATGCTTAGGGATAGTCTGAACTTGGGAACAGCTGGTGCAATGGTTGCAACAATCTGCCAATGTTAGATATTAGTTTAAGTGCAAAACACAAGTTGTATTTACTTGACAGTAGGTGCCAGGAAGCTTATACTTTGGCAGTCGCCGGACAGCTGAGAGAAAGGAAGCAAGACAGCATTGGCATGGCTGCCAAAAAACATCTGCCAAAAATTAGTGGCCCCTGAACAACAGCGATGCAGCGTGCCAAGCTGGCTGTGTTATCATGCAGGGAGTCAGAGGCAGAAAAAGGCCGAGGTGGAGGGATCACACAGGATGGACCAACTAATTGGGGAGGAGAAAAAGAGAAAAATGCAGTGAGGTAACAGCATGAGAAACAAAGTCAGAGAGAGCGAAGGGGAGTAAAAGAAAGATTAGTGGTCTCTGATCGGCACTGATGAGCAGCGTGGTGCACAGGCGTCCCAGAGAGGCGAAGAGATAAAGGCCAGAGGAGGAGGAGAAACAAAGAGGGAGCAAGGGAAATTAAAGAGAAGGAATTAGACATGATGGCAAAGAGACTGCTCGAGAGGATGTGTGAATGAAATCGTAAGCGAATGAGATCTGTGTTGGGAAAAGCGATTTAGGCTGATGGTGGGTGAAAAGGAAGTGGTGACAAAGGAGTGCGAAAATGGTGATTGCTGTGTGGGAGAGAAGGAGAAAAGCAGAAAGGAAAAAATGGTCATGGTGAGGAACAGCCATGCAGCGGCTGCCAATATCCGGATGGAACTTTGTGTGTGTGCATTTTTGTTTTAGGAGATTGTTTTATGTGTGTGCAGGTGCTCACTTTCTTTTTACACACACGAATGCCCATTTGCCTGCGTGGTTTGGCAAACGCTAAAATTGGAACAACATTTGCATTTTTTTCTCCAAACTTTTCTTTGTCAGCCGCTTCTTGTATGTGTCATCATTCTCTTTACGTCCCACAAAGAGCCATTTTCAAAACCATGATCCAAAAAATGGAGAAAAAAACCCACACTTGAATGAATAGACAAAGCAGGAACATATTTTTACTGTAAAGTGACTGGTCTCTGCTTTAGAAAGCACTGATGGTAAACTATCACTATTGTTCAAGACTGTGGTAAAACAACAGGTTTCCATCCATCTAATAAATAAATGTGTTTTTGTAGTCATGCCTCTCGATCATTCTGGCCTTCCTAATATGCTTCCACTGTAAGTGATGGGGGAAATGCACAGCTAATCTGAGGCTTCAACAGTCTGAGTTAATTTCATTCAAAGTTAGTGTTTTTAGTGTAAAATTACCTCTAGTATTTCAAATTTATCTTTATTATTTTATTTTAGCAACTTATGTTCAGATGTTAAATATAACCCCCCTCCCAAAAAAAACAGATAAACAAAATATGTCGCTATAAATAAATAAATACGTAAATAATACAACATACAAATCTTTAGCAGGTGTAATTTGTAATGCCATGTTCTGATGGGAATGAGGCTAATGGGAATAAACCAAGAGGCTTTTATCCAAAGCGACTTTTAAGTGCTTTGGATAAACTTTTAAGGTATACATTTCCTTATGCACCATAGTCACAATTTGGATTTGGGTTTATTTATTGCTTTACACAACTCTGAGAGATTTTTTCTGGATTTTGGATAATGGGTTCTATTCAAACTGAAACACTTCTATGGTATTTCATGTTTTCAAACAAGATATTTAACAGTGCATTAAGGCTCATTTTAATTTTAAGTTAGCTGAAGAGTATCTGAATAAAAGTTTACTTGCGCAGAAAACTACTAGCTTCACATTTATGATGTTATTTATCCATTAAGTCTTTTACATGCAGTTACCTAAAGGGCAAAAGGGCAAACTCACATGCAGAATCAGCACCCCCCACCCCCCACCCCACCCCCACCGCTTTGTCGTTCTTTCAGCTCCATTTGCATCTTCTGTTCTTTCAGCTCGCCTGCTTTCTTTCCGCTCCCTCCCTCTTTACATTCATCACATAACTTGGATGCTCAGTCATACAGGAGAGACTCGCTGTCATCTCTGCTGTCAGTTTTGTTTATCATGCCGAGTAGAACTGTACGCATTTTGGACACCTCACTGTTGTTGGTGAAAGACAGTCTAAAAGCAAACAAACCCGGAAAGACACGGAGAAACTTTTTGTGTTAATGTGCAGAAAGCCAGACACAAAAAAAGCAAAAACAGTTGGTGGGAGTGAGAAGTTTATAAGGTGTTTCACCCAGCCCACACATTTTGACATTTTTCCATCTCTTCTTCTTCTGCCAACTGTTTTTGGGTTTTTTTGTTCAGCTTGTTTTTGACATACGGACAGCAATGCCTCTGCACCTCTGACCACAGCTCGGCCAGTCTGACTGCATCCTGTCAGTCTGACACATGGCTGTTACCTGAACACCCACACACACACACACACACAACACACACACACACACACACACACACACACACAGGCAGAAGCACCTGCATATTTGCACATGAATGCTGGTGAAGTGCATGCATACACATGGGCACACAGAAAGTAACTAAATATAAAGTCGGTTGTCACATCTAGTTTTTCTGCAGAGGAGAAACTACACATCCTAACCATACTTTCTCTCTCTCTCTTTCTCTCTAGATGTTACAGCCCCAGTTTAAACCCCACAGCATCAAGCAGGTGCTGCTGAGGTTGTTCCAGGTATTTTATATTACTAATTCATCTTTCCATTACCCTGGTACTTTCAAATCAGCCAAGTCATTACTTCACACTCTTGGGCAAAGGCTGAGGGAACAGATTATCTTTATTAGACATTTGGTTTTTCAGTGACCCAGCTCATTCCTTTTTAATGTATCTGTATATCTTTTTTTTTTCATTCTGACTCTGCATTCACATTAGGCTGTATGTTTCAGTCCGGCTCCCTAAGGTAGATGAGGTTCATGTATTTTTCATGGAGGGTCTCATGAAGAATTCACCCCAGTATTGAAAGCAGGATGTATCTTTACAGTCAGGTCTGAGCTGCAGGTTAGGTTGTTTAATGTCTCTTGCTGTTAGTAATACTAGTGTCCTATTTAATTTCCTGTGTAGCTCGAATCCAGTAAGCGTGATTCAATCATGGCTGTCTATCACAGGTGATTCCAGGAAGGTCGCCGTACGGCTCTTGGGACCCAAGCCGCTGCCTACGCTGCGCCGTGGTGGGGAACTCTGGAAACCTCCGCGGGGCCGGATATGGAGAGACCATCGACGGGCACAACTACATCATGAGGTGAGAGGCATGGATCCGATAGATAGATAGGCACAGTGATAGAGATCAGAGCGTGGAGGCAGGGCTGCATTAGATGGAGCAAGACGGAAAGATGTGGAGCTACAGGTCGACTGAAACTGAGAGATGAAGAAAGGAGGGGGAGGAGGGAGATGGCTGGAGGGAAGAGAGAGTGCATGTGTGTGCATAGTATATGCCCTTATAGTGACATCATGCAGGATTGTGTGTGTGTGTGTGTGTGTGTGTGTGTGTGTGTGTGTGTGTGTGTGTGTGTGTGTGTGTGTGTGTGTGTGTGTGTGTGTGTGTGTGTGAGAGAGAGAGAGAGAGAGAAAGGGAGATGTACTATAAAGATGCAGACGGCAGATGTGTTTTTCTAATATAGAATGAATCTCAGTGATTAATGCTGTCTTCTATTCACCTCTCCTATTGGTTGACAGAGAGGTCACCACAGAGAGCTTTATGTCCTAAGAAGCTGAAACGTATACATTGTGTCTCTAACATACACACCCGTGCAGAGAGGCACATAAATCCTTTAAGCTATTCCCTCGGCCGTTTTTATGCACCAGCTATGAATCACAGAGCCTGATTGTTGTCAGTTGGAACGAGCACACCGCTATATGTTGTTTCCTGCAGCGAGTCTCTGTTGCGGCTTGAAAGCCTCCACAGGAATGATTTCTTCTTCTGTTCTGTACATTACTGTAAATGCCATAAGTAGTTTTATAGAGGAGACATATATTTGCATGCTTGATCAGGTTTTCCTAGCTCAGAAGGTTGTCCAGTATGTGACAGTGGTGAGTAAGTAAGTAGTCTTCTTATCAAGGCTTTTCATGGTTTGTTTATAGAATGATTCTAGTGGCCTTGAGGTTGAAGTACTAGTCTGTGAGTAGCTTGTTAAACAGTCGGGTAGGTGTGATTTGATCATATAGTTCATGGACATGTACAGCAGCCTCAGCTGACATGCAGTTTTTTATTCTAACATTCTCATATTTTGAAATGTGGATTTTTGATTTCCATGAGCTGTACACCATAATCATCAAGATTAAAACATTTATTTTATTGTTTGTAAGGAATCTAGAATATATGAAAATTTCACTTTTTGAATTAAATTACGGGAAAAACAATTCCGATATTCAAATTTTCTGAGATGCATTTTAATAGTGTCTCTTAAAGTGTCATCAGAGTACACGAGTCTCTATCTTGTGGGAGACAGATGGCAGATCATTAACATATAAGCCAAATAGATTTGGGCCCAATATGGACCCTTGTGGGACTCCAGCGGAGAAGACTCTATCCACCTGAGAGCATCTGGAGAGAAATTGAAGGTAGATAACTGATAGAGGAGAACAGCATGATTTACAGTATCAAAAGGCTTTCATAAGATCAAAAAGCACAGCCCCAACAACAACACCGTTGTCTAATAATGGTTTTACCTTCTCTATTTTATGTTGCTTTAAAACATTTGGATTGTATTTCCCTGTTGCTTTTATGTTTTATGTAAAGCACTTTGAATTGCCTTGTTGTTGAAATGTGCTATACAAATAAACTTGCCTTGCCTTGCCTTTGCCTATAAAAATGCAGTTAGCCATCTCTTTGGAGTGATTGGCTCTAAATCCAAACTGAGTTGGGTGAATTGCTCTGCAACCCATCTCTGTGCCACCTTCCATTCTGCTGGTAGGATGCTGATAGGCCTGTAGTTACAGATGGTTGGAGGAGGGTTGCCAGATTTAAGAACTGGTGTTAAAATAGCCGTCTTCCAAGCACTCGCGACGACTCCCTGGCAGAAGGACTGGTTTCATATCTTTGTGAGGAGAGAGACTATTGATGCACTTTAAGCATGGCAGGATCCATTACATACACATCCTTTGTTTTTAAGGTTTGAAGAGCATTGATTATTCTTAGCACATCTACCTCAAGAATATCTCTTGTGTGGGAGGGTGGTTCTGCAAAATCCAAAGAAGGGGATAATGGCTGCAAGGCTGCAACATCCAAGTAGACGAGTAGTGTTCATTTGACTCACGGGGAAACTCGGTGGCCACTAAATCAATAATAGTTGAGAGGCTCAGCAATTCTGACAGCCTCCCAGTACGGTCCCACTAAACACCGCCACCACCACCCACCTCCTGACTGTCTCTTTCCCTATCTGAATAAACATCTGTTATGTTCACTGACATATGGTTAGGCGCACTCACTTTCCCTTCTTTTTTCAGGTGCACCGTCCTGTTTACATAAACAGCTCACTCCTCCAGACACTGAGTCACAGCTACTGTAAATACAGCAAATGTAGTCTGAAGTACACAGACAGAGCTGAGTGGTGGCAGACAGCAGAGCTGAGTGGAGCTGAGCTAAATCTATGAGGTTAACCTCATGTTAATGTTGGCTAATGTTAGCTAACATTAGCATATTTTTGATTGTAACTGACAGTACAGAGTCATTAGCATTTACACCAGAATCAATGCTTGTGGCTAAAGTGTAAACCGGCTAGAAAGCAACAGTTCATCTTTTTGGGCTTTTACATAAAGCATATCTGGCAACCCGAACAACATCTTTATTTTCAAAATAATGATATTTTCACTTAGGCGTGTACTCACTTTTGTTGCCAGCTGTTTAGACATTAATTACAAGCTGCACACTCACTACTTTACATCATAGCAAAGTGTCATTTCTTCAGTGCTGTCACATGAAAAGATAGAATCAAATATTTATGAAAATGTGAGGGGTGTACCAGCTTTTGTGAGATACTGTAACACATTCTGACTGTAAAATCCAACACATGATTGGTACTTACATGTGTGTTGAAGAGAGACACACACAAAGAGAACTGTTTAACAATTTCATTTTTTCAAAATGAAATTGTTAATATGGACAAGAAACTGATTTTAGGAGCGTTAAATGAAATTGGTTAGACCGTGCGCAAATGAGGTAACGCACACAAATGCAGTGTGCGTGTATGTGTGCTTCATAATTAAGTGCCGTAATAGCCTGCACTGGTGCCCGTCGTTACTAACTTACGCTGCTGATAGGTAGATAAAAAACAAGTCATAGAAATAGCACAGTTGCAGTGCATGAGGCAGTGCTGAGGATGAATTTAGGGGTCTCTGAGTGAAGAAGCTGCTCTGCAGTCTGGTGGTACGACAGCAGATACTTCTGTTTCGCTTGCCAGACAGCAGCAGGGTGGACCGGCTGTGGCTGCGGTGGGTGCTGTCTTTTAGTATCCTCTGGGCTCTGCACGTGGAACCTCACCGATATCGCTGATGATTGTGGGCGCTTTTAGTCACCCACTGCAGAGCCCCCTGTCTCTTCCGAAAATCAACACTCAATCACCGACTGTGTGGTACCTGTCCTGCACCAGACTGCAGACAGTTACTGATTGGCTGGTGAACACACTGGAGCATTTATCAGCCATATAGTTCCCTCAAGAGCTGGAGGGGCTGGAAGGAGAATGAATATTGGACACCTGAATCATCAGGTGGCCCACCAATCCAAGTGAATGCTAATGTTGGTCCGTGTGCGGGGTCACAGTTTGTTAACACTGTCACCATTTCAATTTTAGAAGACTATAATGTCAGTTTGGTGTTACAAAATGTCAGTTTAGTGTTTGTTGTGCTGCTCCCAGGTAGCCAGAAAATCAATGACTGTGGGTTTAGCACATGGAAATGAAATTGGTGAAATCTTCTTATTTCCTAAAATGTTGAACTACTCTTTTAAAAGCCCTTTAGGGACCATTACAGTAACTTCTACGTCAGCGTGAAATCAGTGAAACAGTTTTGACCCCTATTTCACTACAGTTGAAGCTGGAGGCCTCAGACGTCACTAGCTAACAAAGCGTGACCTGAAGACGTACAGTACATCCCTCATGGTGACTCTCTCTTTTGCTTTTAGGATAAATCTGGCCCCCACGGTTGGCTACGAAGTAGACGCCGGCAGCCACACCACTCACCACTTCATGTACCCCGAGAGCGCCAAGAACCTGGCAGCCAACGTCAGCTTCGTCCTGGTTCCCTTCAAAACGCTGGATCTTGTCTGGATCACCAGTGCTCTGTCCACTGGCCAGATTCGATTGTAGGAAGACACACGTGCAAACGCACGCACGCACACACACACACACACACACACACACACACACAGATATGCATAAGCACGGATTGACATACATGTGGGTGCACAGAAACATAAAATTAATTCTGGGCATATAGAGCACTGAAATGTTAGCACCCGCCTTAAGACACACAACACACACACACACACACACACACACACACATACACAGTAGAGTTGTGAAAAGCCAGAGAGTCGCTGGGCTGGAACAATCTGTCAGCTGCCAATCATCCAGAATTCATAGCTGCAGCAATCACATGAAGTGCTGATTGAATGTGTTTAATCAATCAATCTCTCTTTCTCTCTCTCGCTCTCTCTCTCTCGCTCTCTCTCTCTCTCTCAGTACCTACGCTCCAGTGAAGCAGTTCCTCCGTGTAGATAAAGACAAGGTGTGTATTTTCAGCATTCATTGCAATTACTTTTGGCCTTTCTGAAACACTCGCAGTAATATGCCAACACACACACACACACACACACGCACACACACTCAGTGACCCCCGCTATGCTACAATTATATCATCCCTCCCCATTGTTGATGAAGGATTACAGTTAGATTATAAACCTTCCCTTTGTTTTAAATAATCTTCTGCTCGCTCTTTAATCCCTGAAAATAAATAATCAAACTAATCCCCGCCATGTGAAGACTTTGTGAATATCTTCGCCTGGTCAGAGACGCAGTTTTTACAGTGCTTTTGGATCGGGCCCAGAAATATAGATTTACAAGATTTGCTCCTCCACTGCGGAGCTGTAAGCAGCCTGGAGCCCTGGAGTTCGTTGGGACTGAACATCACCTGGAGGCAGATTATAAATTTGTAGTTTCTATTCATTTGTTAACAGCACTTTTAATCTTTCACAGCAATCAAAATCTCAGGGAGCATTAACATTTAACTTGGCAAAATCTTTTCTTGTGTGTTACTGGATTTATCTGTACATTAACTGGAAATATTTGGGGTTAAAAAATCTGAATGTGAGACTGGGACACTCCTGTGAGACTCCATCAGAAAAATCACCTCACAGTTTGATTCTTAGTTACAGCAAGTAACCAGTTTATATTACAGTATTTTTTTCTCTGCCCCTCTGTCCATCACACAGGTCCAGATCTTCAACCCAGCATTCTTTAAATACATCCATGACCGTTGGACCAGACATAACGGCCGCTACCCCTCCACTGGCATGCTAGTGCTGTTCTTTGCCCTGCATGTCTGTGATGAGGTCAGTTTCCCTCTTTCTCTCTCTGCTTTCACATAACAACATCTGTACATACTTACATCATGCTGGAAGTTGCAACATATTCATCCTGAAGACATTCAAATTTGTAACCACATGTCCTTTCCAACTCTCGCTCTTTGACTCTCCTCTAGGTTAATGTGTTTGGTTTCGGTGCGGACAGCCGGGGAAACTGGCACCACTACTGGGAGCAGAACCGCTACTCCGGAGAGTTCAGGAAGACCGGCGTCCACGACGCCGACTATGAAGCCCAGATCATCCAACGGCTGGCCAAGGCTGGCAAAATCACTGTTTTCCCTGGGAAATAACCGGCAAACCACCCTGTGTATCTAATGTTCCAGAGCTGGTACAGCGACAGACACTACAGAGGCTGCTGACAATGTGTTAGATATTCTCGTTTTCACTTACCTGCACCGGTTTGGGTTCCCAGTTGAATTAAACCAAACGCTTACAGAAGGTGAGACGAAATGGACGTAAAATGGTACCAAAAAATGTAATTCTGTTCACTTCCCCTCATATTTGGGAGGTTGACCGACAGCTGATAACCGGGAACAGGGGACATGTAGATCCAAATGTAGTTCTGTTCACTTAGGACTCACCTAAAAGTGGGCGTAGATCCTTCAATTTGACAATAAAATAATTAGCTAGTATTCAAGGTTTTACCTCTAAGCCAGCGCATGTGTTGAAAGGCAAGACCGCACATATCTTTACGAGGGCAGCTTCAACTCAGGAGTGAAAAACAAGTGAGGGCTGAGAAGCAGGAACACTCACCCAGTGACACATCTGGACTCAGTCCAGTGGAAATGTTCACCTTGGATGAATGTCTAATCCTCAAACAAAAATCCAGGACGCCACGTACTGAAAAGGCCACAGAAAGAGCAGCGTTGGGATCTAGGAGACTGTTGTTCCACAGCCATGTGGTGTCTGACAGTAACAAAGGGTGTAAAAAACATACCTGTCTTCACGCTACTTCTGCACTGCAGGCTTGCAGACCAGATTGACGCTACGGACACAGACTGTGGAGCTTTCAGATGCCAGTGTGCTGTTCCACATTTTGAGACTGGATGAGTCATTTCCCCTGTCTTACAGAACCCTGGGCCACCTCCGGGAGAGAGAATTGTTCTTTTCAGATCCTATGTGAGGCCTGACTTTCCACTTTTACTGTCATAACTCCTGTTTATGTGAGTTCTGCCTCGCAAGACAGTGTTACGAGTACCTGGTCCTATCTGTGATGGGTTGTAAAATGGTTGGATATGAGACAATAGGTGATTGCTGTGAGTTTATATGGTATGACTGTCCTCCATAACCCCCCAGTCCTTACCAGGCAGGCTTAGCAAGGCCTTGACACTTTGCAGTAGACTCCAAGAAACACACGTCTGCCAAAGGCAGACTGAGGAAGATCACTGCAGCACTAGCATGAGCTGCAGCTTCTGTAGAGCCAGCTAGTCTGGTTTTGAACACCAGGCCCTGCTACAGTCTTTATTCACATCCAGACACAGGGACAAGTGTTCTGGGAGAGTGTTGGTTTGACTGCTTGAGACTCTAATGAGGCCAAAAGTCCATCTCCTGGGATTTCATGTTTGGATGGAGGCACGCTGCTTTCTGGACCAGAGTGTAATCCTCATGTGGTCTGTCAGGATCTAATTTGGGAGAGGGGAACTGAAGAGCTGGGGGATGAAGACCCAGTCTGACAAATCCAGCATGAGAAACACATCATTTGCTCATTTTAAGGATGTACGGAAGGTTCGCTGTTGTTTATGTGCAGCAAACTCACCAACTACATAAACTGTACTGGGTTCACCACTTTGAATTTTCAGAGGACTTCTTTTCCCTTTCACAGACCTGAAACTCCAACCTGGCTCATGTTTCCCAGTGGACTTAGAGACTGGCAGGAGCATTTTGCCCCAGATTAAGGCCCATATGACAGGGTGAAAGAAAGCCCCACTGGATCTGGAAATTCTTTAATGTGTCAGCATTTTAGCTTCATTAACCACTAGCCCTGGTCCCTGCACAGCCAATTAAAACTGGTGGAGCCACCAGACGCCTTAGACTTCACCTCCGTACCACAGAACAGTTCTCATATTCATGATGATGGCATATCTCCCTGCAGACTGCAGATTTTCATTTGTTTAGCTTTATGTACTGTTTAGCTTTGTTGAGCAGGATTTATACTATTGGCTCAGATTAGATTTTCTTTTCCACCCAGGTTGCACATTAACGTTTTTTACAGTGATGTGGTATCATCAAATAATACCCATTTACACATTTATAGCCTCCAAACAAATATCAGTCATGAGAGTGCTGCAGACAGTATTGAAAACAGAAACATCAGTGGAAAACTGTGTGCCACAGAGAGGACGGAAAATAAAAGTATTTGGTTTGAGCTGGAGCTGTAAATCCATCCAAAGATGTGTTTAACAGGAGGCAGCTGGTGCAGGTCCTGAAAATACAGAGGAATTAGTAGTTGAATAAGTCTTTCAAGGTGCTAAATGATATTTTCACTGCCCCTTTACACCAAATTAATGTAGGTAAGCAGGGGTTTGAATGATCATTGATCAGCTGAGAGCTTAACTCACTTTCCAGACTCCACTCTCTTTAGGAACAAATGAGTATTGATGTCAGTTACAGGCTACTTTAAGTGATACAAGTCAAAAAAATGACTTAAAGCCCCTGAAAACTTGAAAAAAGTATTTGTCAATAATATTAAATATTCACATAAGCAACATTCAATGTGTCAGGTACAATGTGGACCACCAGTAGCACTACATGGAGTTTTTATGTGAGCATACATCGGCACAAGGACTCACATGCAATCGAACACTACGCTCATTCCTGCCTGTGATTTCACACTATTGCACCGATGTACAGGTGGCAGTAACGTGCCAAGAAATTCAGCCATGCTCCAACAGAGGCAGGGTTGAAGAGGATTGTGCCCGGTAACACAAGCAAACAGCCCCCCAAATATTCAGAAGAAGTTGTGGGCCAGAAGGTGAGGTAAAAAAAATCCAGAATGGTCAGAAAGAATTTAAATTCTGTAAGTTTGTGAGTAGGAGCCAGCTGCCGCAGCAGATGGTAATTTTATGTGAAATAACACCTGTGTGTGTGTGTGTGTGTGTGTGTGTGTGTGTGTGTAGAGAGAGAGAGAGAAAACAGAGCACGTTGTTGAACACACATCTCTGTGAGTCTGTTGTTGAAACTTAAGGGATGTAACCACATGACATTGTGAAGCTTTTCATTTTTTTTCTCCATGTAGTTTGACTCTTGCTAAGAAAGTACGCACACTCAAAAAGAGGAGTGTCGGGGTGTTACAGTGCTCCACAGTGAAGGACTGTGCCTCCTATGCTGATACCAGTTCTGTTGGTGTATTCTTATATTCTCTATGGATGATATTGTGTAAACACATCTGACTCTCATGTATTGCCACTGTTCTTTATCAGCTTACAGTATTTTTATCCTACTTTGACAGGTTTTATAGGACACTTTTAGTGCTGAGCTGGGCTCATTTTAAGAGGCAGTGCGACCTATTCTGGACATATTGTTTGTCTCTCTCTCTCTCTCTGTCACACACATTCATGCTTTCGTGCCTTGTCCTGCTGCGGGATGTCACTCACCTACAGCTGCTCCATCGGCAACACACACCTGCTAACTTTTTCAGTCTTTCTCACCCACACACACACACACACACACACACACACACACACACACACACACACACACACACACACACACCTTCTAGCTGAGAGCTGTGCCTTCTGAGCTCTATACACACACATAAACCTACATGAAATCACACACTCTGCCTTCTGCAACTGTTTTGTACACTGACATTATTTTTGAGAGCTCGCTGTAGGTTAAAGGAGGAGATGTGAACTGGTGATGCAGTGAGACTCGCTGTGAATACACATTAGGCCGTTTGTTACTTTTTTTTAACATGTAGTTCATACTTTTGAGGCGTTTCTGCTTTTCTAGAACAGATGGCAGACAGAGAGGGTCATCTGCTGGTTTTAAGCCCACACAGTTACAAAAAGCCCTGTCTTTAGTACCTGTCCTATCTTTCTGTATCTCTTTTGAACTACACAGCGACTGCAGAATAGCAAGTGGCGACGATGACAAAGCGTCTAAAGGTTCAGACATATCAGTGAACTACCGCTTTAGTGTTTCAGTGTTTTCTTTCATCTACTGCGGCCCTGTGTTATCGATGTTTGTTTCCCAGGATGCTCCCTCTAACTTCAAAATGAAAGTGTAAATTGTTGTGGAGATAACACGGCTTTCATCACAACATTTCTGGCCTCTCTGGAGGGAGAATAACACATTCCTATCACATTCTTGCAGCCTGCAGTGGGTAGAAAAGTCGAAACGGTCCACTGTGCCCCCAAACAAGGCGAGGGCCCTAATATAGCATGGAAACTGTTATCAGCTGCCTCATTTTCACACAGCTGTAGACCAGAGCCTTGTGATCAGATAGAGATGGAAGCAGGGTGATCCCTCTCTGCTGTGCTAGCCCGATTTAGAGTCGAGGGACGGTACGTGACACAGATCTGAGCGTGTTCCCTGTAGCCTCTATAACCTAAAGTAGGTCTTTTCTCCTGTCGCTGACCCAATACACTGACTCCCCCCCCGGAGTTGATTCTTGAAATAATTGGAAAAGGCGCCAGTTTTAAGGTCAGTGTCTGTGCCGTGGCTGTGTAAGGAACATCAATCAGGAAAGAAAGAGCTGCGTCGGTTGGGAGCATTTTGGGAAACGTGGTCCTTCATTGTGGCTTCTTTGAAAAAAACAGGTGACAGACATCCAGGGAGCTGCGTGTTTTCTCAGGTGAAATCTGAATGTGTGCTTCAGTCCTCTGATAACGGGGACAGAAACGAAGCTGATCAAATGAAGCTGACTTCCGTGGTGACCTTGTGTCACTTAAAGTGGACTGATTTCTTTTTAGCATAGCTTTTTTTTTTGAAATGTTTATTCCAGGGTGCTAAACATCCCTGCACTAAAATCATTTTTGTTCTACTTTGCTGTTAGTGGATTCCAGGTTCCTCTCTCATCCAGGACTATTTTTACACTGTTGTGTCTCACACAATATGTGCTGAGGCACATTTCAGCAAAGCCACAAACATCCAATTACCGATGGCCTGAAAACTTGTTATCAGGCTTGTGCGACTGCTCAAAGCAGCAGACACAACAGCAACAACTGGAGTTTACCATAATTAGCATTTTCCTGGATAGAAAAAGAGGCACATTAAACTCATTAAATACTACTTTTTTGGGGGGGGGGCTATTGAACTGAAAAGTCTGAAACTAAAAGCACACCTGTTCAACTCAGAAAGGTGGACACTGATGTTTTTATGTCAGAGAGAATATACGTACAGCATCTCAACGCAGATACAGTCAAAGGAATAGTTTGACATTTTGGGAAATACACAATTTTTTTGCCAGGGTGAAAAGATATAATACAGCCAGGAGACTGGAAACGTCTAGACAACGTCAAACTATGTTCCTCATTTCTGAGCTAAAGTTAACACAAAATCAGAAAATGTGTGGCAGCCTGGCAGGGGAAACCAATCTAGGCAGCTGTAACATAAAATAATCTGTGCCAGAGAAAAGGAGATCACGGCTCTTGTGGCTTGAAAAAATACTTTAATACCACTCTCATCCCAACCTGTTTCTGTCCAGTTGCTATGGCTGCAGCTCGATGTCACACTGAGGTAATGGAGAATAGCTTTCTGCAGCAGGGACAGACATTTCACTGACTACTGGAGAAAGTGCTTTGAGGAACAAATATATCCTGATCACTGCCAGGCCAGGCTGTTGGACATCGCCTGTAGCCAGCGCGCTGTGGAGTTTGAGGTGGAGGTGAGGACAGCCGCAGGCAGCTCTTCTCTCATCAGTTCACTGGTCTGCATTGAACAGAAACGGCTCTTTAGCAGCAGTCACTGAGCTGCAAGCTGCACATATCAGACTGTCTCTGTGGATTGTAACGCTAACACTCACACCGCTGTCAGCTATTGTGCTAGTACTCTGCAATCACTACTGCCACACACTGCACTTGTTGAGGAGACTAGTGAATATATGTCTGCAGTAACAGCAAACTTGCCGGTGGCTCACGTGAAACAGATACTGTAGGAAAGAAAAAAAAAAAAAAAAGTAGCCCAGGGATTTAGAGAGTTCAGCGTCTCAGTTTGGACGGGTGAAATCTTTCCACGTGGGTGATTTCCTGCTGTCTGGATCTGTCGCGTCTAGTCGCCGGCTTTAATGTCTCATTATTCAGTAGGACTACCTTTTGAACAAGGTAGTATGTGTAGTGACTACATTGAAACATCTGTATGATATGTGATCTGACTCTTTGTATCTTATGCTATTGTACAAATAAAAGCTTCATGAAACACGAGGTTCTGTTTGTGAAGTTATGGCTTTGATTCACACTGAGCTGCTGAGAGAATTTAGTCTGGAATGTAGACAAGAATCAAATCTAGTACTCAAGTAGGCTACTGTACTAGAATAATATACTACAATATTAATATAGATAGAAAAAAAAGATACTGATAATACAGCGATACAGAGAAATACTACACTTTCTACTCCTTCGCAATTATTGTAAAGCTTTAAATACTTTTCAGATTAAAATTTTAAACATCAGTTTATAAAGTTTGTTACTACACATTTGTTAAAATTAGCTCCACCTTGACATTAAAATGGCGTTAACACATTACTACTATTGAATTAATGAGATAAACGGGACACTAATAATGAGTAATTTTAATTAGTACATACTTTTACTGAAGGAAGATTTAAATCATCTTTTCGCTGGGAGTTTTTCCCCTCTGAGCCCCACATACACTTCCTACCCAGCGCCAAAAGGCTGAAAAGAAAGATTAATTTTCTTCAGCAGTTAATGTGAATTTTGGAATCACTGCAGGACATAGGCAGCCGTTTGCTATCAAGTTTAACTTCACTTGTGATTTGTTTACAGCCCATTATTGCAGGTTAAGAATTTTTTTACACATAAATCTACTTTAGGAGCAGCAGCAGACCTGAGCAAGGTATACAAATCCTCTTTAAACCAACATTTAATAATAGATTGTCCGTGCTACTTCATTTATATCTCAATCATTTTTGTTCAGTGATCCACATCTAATGATTTCAGTCTAACCTCGTGGTGTAATTGATCAAATCTGAAGCCAATACTCAAAGTTCAACATAAACTGAGTCTGTACCTGGCTCCCTGAAATTAATTACCAAAACAAATATATTATCAAGCATCTGAAAAGACCAAGGTACACACGTGGCATTTACCAGTTGCATTTATTCCCATAACGTGACATTTCAATGACATGAAGCAGCTACAATGATTAAAGACATTTTCAACATTGTGCATTAAATCGATATTAAAGGTCAGTGAAATGAAGATTAATTATTAGACACCTTCATGATCTTTTATACAGTTAATGAATTATTTATTTACTAAATCAAACCCGTTCAACTTACAACACATCAGATAATGGCCTGTTATTTGAAAAGCAAGACTATGATACAGCTACTGTGTGTACAACTCAAATCCCACCAATCACAGGAAAGAACTCAGGCTTTCACTCACACAGATGGACGGAGCCACTGCTCAGAGATCTGATCAAAAGCCTTCAGCCAATAAAGGACATATTGTGTATACTGTACCTAAATCATGTCAGAGCTGGCCTGACTTTTCACTTTTCTTTCCCAGGCTGAGCTTAAGTGGTACAGGAAGCCAAAAGTTTAGATCGTTGCATTTTAAATCAGTGCTCTGGGGCTTGTATTTAAATAAACGGCTACAGTGAGAACAAACAAACACAGAGGCTGGATGGAAGTTTATCAAAAGCCAACTTCATGCTCAGATCACGAGTCTGAGGTGGAAATAACTGTTTTTGTCGCTTCATCTGAGCTGTACAGAACTTTCAGGAGGCAAAAATCAATCAAAAGTAGATCCCTTTTCTTCAAGCATGCAACAATGAAGTGGACACACATCCGCTGTCACCTTTCACTCAACTGCACGAAAGGATCTTTTTATTTATGTATTCAAGCAATTTCCACAGAGATGAATTTTTACTGGTCAGCAATCTTAGTCGCGATAAATATGCGAGTGGCTCATTTACTGCTGGCTGTCAGTGGTCATCTGTCAACATGGCGGGAGCGAGAAACCCAGGGGGTTAGTTTGTTTTCTAATGTTTTTTTTCTGACCCAAAGAGAGAAGAAAAGAGGGGAGGAAATGGAGGAAGGAAAGCAGGATATTTGGGGAAGTTAACTCCTCAACCAGCACCTTACTTCCACACCTATGTTTGCAACCCCTCTCTCCTCTCTTTAGTTCTCTCCCAGTTTGAGCCGTGCAAACTCGTTAGCCAGCTGTAGCGCCTCCTGCAGGCACTGTGTGTTCCTGCCCGTGGCCTGGGCCGACGTGTCCTTGCCGCCTCCTTTGCCGTCCAGCAAGGGGCACACCTCCTGAACCCACTCGCTAGCCTTCAGGCCGCGTTTGGCCACTTCCTGGAGAGAGGAGGTGAGATTGAGGTCAGATCTGTTAAACGGCACTGAAAGTCTCCCGGCACACTGTCTGACTGAGGGTGGGTGTGTTTAGCGTTACCTGTGGGACTTGACACAGGCAGGTGATCTTGCCGGCGTCGGGGTCCACAGTGAAGAGCATGGCAGCGGTCTGAGGAGAGTGTGACTTCAGCAGCTTCAGTGACTCGTTCAGTGCCTGAGAGAGACGGAGGGAGAGAGGAAGTGAAGGAGAAATGGAAGGAGAAAATAAAAGAGGAATGGAAGAGAAGAAACAGAAAGGGAAGAAAGAAAGAAAGAATCCTGATCAGCACTGTTGATGTCTCAAGGTCAGAAGTAAGGGGACACAGAGCTGATTTGGTCCCGTGGTAATTACACAATGAGATAAGCTATGAGGCTTCCTGAGAAAATGTGCAATACTGTGTAGAGATAAACTGAATTTTAATACTGTTTGCACTTATCTATTTTTGTACAGGATGCAGATGAAGTCTTGGGGTTTGGATTATAGATTCCCTCTTCTTTTACTAGGAAATGGTTTTCTTTTGGGCCAATATGTCAATTCAGATAAAATCAAAATGGGTAGAAATGGCTTTGTATAAATTAGGGATCGACCGATATGTTTTGTACCAGGCCAAAGATACATTTGCTGTAGAATCTTTAATCTTTGTGTCAAAATTTTTAATAACACAAAACTTTGTTAAAAATACCAAGATCAAAGTTAATTGTCATGTTTAATCTTTATAAATAGTAAATTAAATGAATTAGGGATCCACCCCAGAGATGGGCAGGTTATTTTAATCTTTTTATTGATACAGTTATTGATACTATATATTGGTTCTGTTCTTTATCTATACTCATTGGTTTTTCATTACTAAATAATTGCCTTTTAAAATATGTTATTTAAAAAAGAATTCAGAACAGTAATCAAATTTAATATTTTATTATAAATACCTGTTTTAAGAGCATAAACAAAAGTAAAGTTTACTGCTGCTGAGTCACAAAATAAAATCAGTATCTCACAGGAAACAAATGAAGCATGTTAAATAAACTATATTTCCTCACATCAAAATACTGAGTGAAGTTGGGAAACAAGAGCCCAGACCGTCCCTATCAGTCCTTCCTCATGTCCTCCTCCCTCTGCTGCTGCTGGTAGAGAGGAGCTGGTTTCCCAACAAGCAGCTGAGTTTGCAAAACTTGCTAAATTATAAAGTACGTAGCATCTCAGCTAAACAGGCTGCAGACAGAAAGATTTAGCTATAACTATTAGCTGAGCCAAAACACAGCTGCGGTGGATGAGACGGAGCAGATTAAAATATCGCTTGGTGCACGTTCAGCTTTTACTAGTACTGCTGGTTTTGCTGCATTTGCTTACAGTAACAGCTGTAGTTATGGTCACTGTGTGTATGATCTCCGCTAACTAGCTTCGCTCGGTGCGTTTATTTGCTGAGCTCTGCTGAGAGAGGAGGGGAGGGGCTGCAGCGTGGTGGCTCGCTCGTTCTATTGGCTACTTCCACACAAGAGTCAGTGTTAATAGGCTATTACTCGTGATTTCTAACCAATCAGCTAGTACAGAGTGGTGAGTGTAGACAGAGAGAAGCAGGCCAGGCCGATTATTGGTCAACCCCTAGTACAAATTCACTCGCATCATCTCAGTCTCTGCGCCTGCCCAATACATTTACATTTGGAGATTGTTAAAATTCCTGTATTGACTCTCACCTTTGCTGAGGCTCCCGTCTCCATCTCCATAATGAGCAGCGGCTTGTTGGGGCTGCTTTCAATCACCTCATTGGTCTTCTCCAGGACTCTCTTCTGGATGTCAGCCTTATAGGAGCGGTCCAGGTCGTCCATGGTCTTCTTCAGGCTCTTAAGGGTTTCCCTCATCTCGTCCTTCTGCCACTGGGAGATCACTGCTGTGCCTATCAGCTGCAGAGAGGAGGGACATGTTAAGGACACAGCACAGAGTTGTCCTGTTAGGACGTTCTGGAGTCTTCGTGTCACAAAAATGACATTTACCTCCGTCATGTCGCCGATCTCTTTCTGAATTTCCTTGTTCGGGGCCGTCTGCTGCTTCACCTTGTCACCCAGTGCGGTCAAAGACTGGTGCAGGGAATCTGCTTTCCTCTGGGCCTGATGAATGGGAGACACAGAGGCATGAGCAGTTGGGCAGGAGGGAGACAAGAGCAAAGAGCAAGAAGTGCAGGAAGAGATGAGGAAGAAAGGAAAAGAAGCAGAGCAGTGGAAGCAAGAAGGGAGAGGAAAAGATAAAGAGGAGGATCAAACAGAATCAAATTGTTGTCTAAAAATAGTAAAGATTAATTTGTCCTCTGGACCCGGAGGTGGTGGTGGTGGTTTGAGGGATGCTAAATGATCCTCTCTAGCTCCAAGGTCACCAACAAGTCAAAAACATGCTTCATTAAAATTTTTTCACTGGGGACCCAGAGAAGACACACAGTCCCTCAGTTTGAGACAGATTTTCATTTAATTAGTACAGTTTTTCTGTCATGAATGGCAAGAAAACCATAACGACTATTTGCCCCATCAACACACCACAATAAGTAAAGAAGTCATTTCAGACAAACACGCACTGAAGGAATATTACATCTGCCTTTGTCTTTTTTGTCTTTAAGATGTTGGCTGAACTATTTTCTATGCAAGTGTGGGTGGATGTACAAGTATGAGCATAAGGCTGGGAGCCAGTGTGTGTGTGTGTGTGTGTGTGTGTGTGTGTGTGTCTCTCCTGACCTTCTGGGCCTCTGTTCCTGTCACAGCAACAATGCGGCGGATGCCCTTAGCGATGGCCTCCTCTGAGACGATGACAAACGGCGCGGCGTGACCCGAGTTCTGCAGATGGCTGCAGATAACAAAAACCAACAGTACATTACCAACCGTGTTACACAACTGTGGGAGGCAGCCGAGAGGGAGCGCCGAGAGGAGAAGGAGGAACACGAGTGGGAGAGAAAATGTCACAAAACAGCAGTAGCAGGAATAAGACATTCTTTTAAAGTGACTGCAGATTGGTAAACTGTTCTTGTCCTTAATGTTGTTTTAAACAGGAATATTTTTAAACCTGAAGCGGCGTGAGATGGTGGGACAGACAATTAAACAAGAAGCTTCTTGCACACGGCTCCTCCAGCACTTAAATCAGAACCAACTCTACACATGCAGGGTCGTTTTCAACAACTATACACATAAAACCAGCTCAGAAATCATTTGGACTCTGACAGCAATCTAAAAGTATTACTATATTGCTTGTAAGAGCGGGGACATCTTGGCATTCAGGTGGATTTTACAGCCAGGAGCAGGCACTGTAAAACTCAGCGGAGCAAGTATAATTGCTGGTTTAAGCTTTACAAAACTTTCAAGGCCTCCTCTGCTCAGAGACACGTCTGTGTCACTGAAGACCCACAGATTCAATTAATGGTTTCCACTTTACACATGGTCACCAGTGTTTGGAATAACGGCGTTGAAAAGAACGGCGTTACATAACGGCGTTATTTTTCAGTAACGGGGTAATCTAACTAATTACTTTTCCCGTCGTTACAACGCCGTTAACGTTACTGGTCGTTAAATGCGGTGCGTTACTATGTAATAAACTGTGTAATCCGAACGCACCAGCTGGCTCACAAGCTAGTCAGGAGGAGGGTTAATAACATAAGCAGTGCTTGAAGTGAACCGGTACGCTGCGCTCTCCATATCAGGTTCTCTGGGCGCAACGTGGCGCTCACCTGTTCCCGTTCTCGCCTGCCTGCTAAACTCTGTCGGCGGGGAGAGACGAGGGACAAGCGAAGCTCGGGTGCCTTTCAACCAGCGATTATGTTGGCTAAGGCAGAGTCATGTTTCTTGGTAGCCAATCAGAGCCAGTGTTTTTACACACATGCCAGCACAAGCGCCACACACACACACACACACACACACCAGCTAAACAGAGATTCGATGAAGCAGCAGAGATTTTTTTTTTTAACAGTAACGCAAATAGTTACTTTCCCTGGTAACGAGTTACTTTTATTACAGAGTAATTCAGTTACTAACTCAGTTACTTTTTTGGAACAAGTAGTGAGTAACTATAACTAATTACTTTTTTCAAGTAACGTTCCCAACACTGACGGTCACTGGTGGACACTCCTGAAACTGGCAGCTTCATGCAGATGCAGACATTTATTCAGAGACAACTCTACTCCTCCATGTTGATGTGAGTTTGCACACTTGACTCCAGCTGGAACATAAAAGTAATTAGCAGCAGCACTTCAGGTGTGCTGATAGGTTTAAATTTCCCCTCCTCTCATCTGTTTTTTTGTTCTGCTTTACTCATTTTCACAAACATTAGTGAAACTTTGCAGAAACACTTTCATTACGTGTGGTGATGCACCGTTACTGGCTGAATCAGGATGAAGCCACGTGGCAACGAAGTACAACAGAAGCAGACCTCTTCTTCATAATGAAGTGTGCTGCAACTGCAGAAGTGGGGGTGGCTAACCTAGCATTTACTGCTTCTCTGCTAAGCTTGTTACGTTTAGCTTTAGCCAGGGTTATGCTACGTTTCATTCTCCATCATGAAAGCATTTAGCTGCCAGATGGCTTTAGTTGTTTGTTTTAGCTGCGCAGTGACTGTTTCTCTGTAACAGTGCAGGGAAACCAACAGGCTGCTCGAGTTTAAACAGTTTTATGCCATATTTTTATTTTTATTTGCTAAAAAGTGCATCACAAAGTCAGATTCTGGTCTTGTAATCAATTGTGACCAAATAAGTTACTACGTTTGGCTTTGCAGGGCAGAGTAGATATGAAATAACACACTAGTGATAAACTCTCAGATACTAGTGATGCAGCAAACATCCTGACTCAAGGTCTTTCTACTTTACTGACAGCCACACTGGAAACAGGAAATATGAGTTTTCTTGGTGTGTTATTATTTCTCTTCGCTGTATCCATGTTTGTGAACATGTTTATACTGTCTAGAGCTGCAACGATTAGGCAATTAAATGTTAACTGCATTAATTGAGTCCTTTTTTATGAAAAAACTCTTTTACACCTCTGTTTAGTGAATATATTTGGATTGTGGGCAAGAGAAAACATTCGAGGACATCGCCTTGTACTTTGGGAGAGACTGATCAACATTTTTCACAACTTTCTGAACCCATCAACTAATCAAGAAAATAACTGACAGATTTATCAATAATGGAAAATAATCGTTAGTTGCAGCCCTAACACTGCATGGCAATGATGTTCTTTTACTCTGAAAACAAATGCTGCATTCTTAAGCCAGGAATACTTGTTGTAAACACTTTCTCCACATGAGTTTTGTTGTCTGCATTTTTCCCCCATTAGTGTTATAGTGAATTTAAGTGAACTAAGATGCAGACTTTATGTTCGCCATGACACCCAATCACAGCTAGGATAAACTGAAGCATTATACTCACGTTCCACCACAAAACTCAATGGATGTGAGAGAACCAGCAGCGCTGTCAGGGTCCTTCAGCAGGTCCTCAACGGGGATACCAATAGACACGACTCGGACAGGGTCGGGGTAGGTCTCATCGAACACGGCACGCAGACCCTGAATGGCCTTGGCTTTTGCTAGTGGGGCCTCCATGGCGTACACTGTCTGGAGAGAGCAACGTATGGGAGAGAAAGTCCTGTCAACTATTGATTTGGATGGAATTAATATTCATAATGATGTCAGCTTCATTTAAACAGCTAGAATCACCTTACCTACATATAAAATAAATGATGTATTTTAACATGTTCTTGCTGTTTCTGTCAAAATGAACTTCAATCTGGTGGCATTACTTCGTACGTATTCCTCCACTGACCTTCGCTTCTCTTATCAAAGTACAAGCGATTTCCTCAGTCTTCCGGACTTCTTCCGTGCTCAGGGCGCCTTTAGCCGTGAAGTCAAATCGCAGGCGGTCAGGAGCAACCAGGGAGCCCCTCTGGTCTGCCTCCCCCAAAACCCCCCGCAGGGCAAAGTTTAAGATGTGTGTGGCGGTGTGGTTGCTCATGATGGGCCTACGACGAGCCTGGAAAAGAGAACATGAACGGATATTTGTCAGACACACCAACCAGAGCCTCGCCCAATAAAAACACAGAGAGCTCAGAAACATAAATCAGAAAAAGTGTGATAAAGCTTATTTTAATGCCGTTTAAGAAGCCAATAATGAACATCACAAATAACCTGATTCTATAGTACAGACTTCATGTTCTCACCTCATCTACACTTAAAGTAACGTGGTCTCCAACCTTCAGCGTGCCATACACTGTCCCCACATGGAGAACGTAACCTCCTCGAACCTGCGTATTCTTCACTGTGAACTCCATCCGCTGCAAACACACAGAACAAAGAAGCAGAGACAGAATGGTTAGACATGTGTTTGTTCTGTGGAAAACATTAGAAAACAGTTAGAAAGCTGGCTGATGCATTGTGTTTTGTTCTAGCATTTGGAGATGAAACAGTTTTTCTTCTTCAAAGTTTAGTGTCGCTTTAATAATGGTGTCGGATACAGAAGTGAACATGTAGACTTGTTAAGGCAGGAGATGGTTCCTCCAGCTCGTCTTCACATACTCAGCAAAAATGAGAATTATTAGAAAGAAATACCAAGATGTACACCAGAAACAAAGTACTGACATCTGAATGGATTTTTTTTGACAAATGGTTCTCTGCAAACTGTCTCTCAGGTGAGAACCTGAACGGCATGAAAACACATTTATGTCACAGAGATGAGAACAATTTATTATCTGTCATCTATTCTCCTGTCAAAATCGCAATGTTTCCATTTGGCAGCCTATGTCGCTCAACATGGGGCCTTTTTTTGCCTGCAGGAATTCTATTTTCCAGCTATCACACCCTTGTGCTATTCAAACAAATGTTAAAACACCTAATTAAAATGTCAACAGAAGGTGATTTCATTTTGGCTTCGGCAGAAACCTGGGGTCTCATTTATCAAGATTCCTACGCACAAAAAAATGGCCTAAACGGGGGTGAAATGATGGTAAGCGTATTTCACTGCAAACGTCTGATTTTATAGAACAAACGAGCGGATTCCCACGCATCCTTTCACCCATTCGTAGATTTCACGTAAAGTTTTTCAGACAGAGGAATCACTAATGCCAGATGGTGAGATCACAAAATAAAGCTCAGTCCTCTGATGAAAAAACACAGATAAAATATAAAAACACATCACTATATGAGGATGACGTGGATAATGTTCAACATCAAAATTAAATTAAATGTGAGGGGGAATAATTACAGGCATGATGATGGCTCTCATATACCTTTCAAAAGATACACGTGTAACTAACTGGGGTTGAAATGATCATCGGTTGTGGAAATCCAAGACTGCGTCATAAAGTCAGTAGTTTTTACTGACATCTATTGATATTATAAATATTGAAAATGCACATAGTGGATTCTCAATAGTTAATCTTACTGCCAGGCGCACACCTGCACATATGGACTGTGTAAATTATAAAAGTCAGGAAATGAAGCCAGTGACAGCTCTCACACAGTCGCTACACTCCATCCTCATCATAATGCAGGCCGAGCATAACAAACCTGAGATTTAAAATGTTCTGTTTACCTGTCAAAATTCCATCTTCAATGATATCTTATCGGGTGGGGGATACCTCTGACCGATTTTGTTTGATATGATCAACAATATATAATGGCTACCTTTCTACATTTGCTGCATTTTCTTTTGTTTGTGTGGCCAGCACCTCCATTTCTGTGTCAGATGTTTTCTCTCGCTCTCTATTTTTCCACTCTTTTTATTCTGCATCTTCCTATGGGTTGTTGTTGCTGTGATTCACGGTAAGCAGGCTCATTCACATGCATCAATATTGATGAGGTGCATCAACCATTTATGGCTGAACGTGGGCGTGTAGGGGTCTGGATTTGTGGCCGATCCACAAGCGAACATTTCCAGGTGGAATGTGATTTATAAAGGGCAGAGTTGTGCTTACACACCGTTTTATAAATCTGATTTTTTTTTTAGGGTATACCATTTGTGGTTTTTGTGCGAATATATAGTGTTAGCATGGATTCTACACACTGTCTCAAAGGAGGCCCATGGATTTGTGGTTTTATCTGAAATTTGACCACTATGTAGTTTGGGAGAATACGACACACCAAGTCTGAAAATGACCCTAATAAGGGCTGTTCAATACCTCAGACCTCATGATGTATTTTCAAAACGCCCTCAAAGTACATCTGCTGAGCTCAGAGCAAACTACTGACACACATCCACTTTCTCTTTCATCGTAGTTGCTCTTACATCCCCCGTGCTGTCATCCTCTCGAAGCATGTAGCCCTCGTCAAACGTCTGTCCGCCCTGCTCAGCGTAGAAAGACGTCTGGTCCAGCAGCACGCCGCACTGCTGACCCGTGGTCACCTCCTCGCAGAAGGCGCGGTCGCGGCGTAGGGCCAGCACTGTGGCTGTGGCCTGCTGAAACTCTACACACACACACAAACAGGATGTTAGTGCACAAATGTCCTGAAAATACATCCGTCCAACTGAAACCTAAGGTCTCTCTGTGAGAATGCAAATCACTAACCGTAGTTGCCATTTTCGTCCGAGGTGTATTTGTATTTGGGAGAGTCATCTGTGGCAGGTATGTTTCTGTTTCTCAGCTCTTCAATGGCATATATGTCCAACATGATGTGGTCCTCGTCTCCTGCGCCCTTACCCTGGGACTTTAACTAAACACACAAGCAAACTTGTTGTTCTACAGTTACAAAACGCAAAATCTACAACACATACCTTGACACTTCAATACACTGCGTGATCAGTTCAGCAGACTCAAAGTTAAAAACATTTTACAGAGAAATGAATGAAACATTAATGGAAAAAGTGACGACTACAGCATTTATGATCAAAATCATATTTTTTTATCTAATCTGCAATTTAAAAAAAAAAAATGTATTTGACCTTTTTTTTTTTTTACCATGAAGTCTCATTGGATAAAAATCTCTTTTACAAGAGAGACCTGGCCCAGATAGCAGCCATACATACAACACATTAAAATGCTACATACATACAATCATGACAAAATTCACAAAAGAACACCCACATCTATTCAAACACAAAGGCAATTTAATTTTGTTACTGGATAAAGGTGACATTTTAAACTAAATAAGGGCCATATATCTTTCTCAATGTGAGTCTAAAGCCTAAACTTTATCCAATCAACAAAAATTTAAATCTGCTGGATTTCCTGAATATGATTCTTCTTGTAATGAATCAGCTACGTTTCATAAATGGCGACAATACTCCAGCCTACATGCATTATAATAAAAGTGGAAACAAAAACTTTGTCTCTCTCACTTGTTACCACTTATTTTACATCCTATCTTCAGAAAGCCAATTAATTTCAGTTTGTGTTGATATTCTCTCTCATGTTCATACTCAAAACTGAATCCATGTCTCTCTGACAATGGCAACAACAAAAGCTGTCCAACCTTCACTATGTTAGGATCTACTGCAGGACTATTGTATTGCCTGTGATTATGCTAGGTAAATATTAGGGGACTGTAAACACTAGTGTTGTAGTTAAGACCGCCCAAATCGAGACCAAGTCAAGACCATACTTTGAGGGGGTGAGACCAATTCGAGACCGAGACCAAGGGAGTGCGAGAACATAAGCATCTTTAGTCAACACTCCTTTTCCATGACTTACCATCGTGGGTGGGGGTGAAAGTCATTAAAGGGAACAACACATTTTTAACACATTTCTTATACGAAGCAATACGTTTTAAATCCAGTCAAAGTTAGGATGTTATAAATCAAACATATCAACATATATATCAGACAATGCTGAAGCAATTTATTGATATTCCCAAAGTTATGGTCTTAAAATAAAATCCCAAGTCCTCAATGTCCGAGACAAGACAGAGTCTTGACACCAGTACCGGTCTTGAGTACTACAACACTAGTTAACACCCCCATGTGGGAGGGAGCACAACTGCAGTGACAGTATGCATACAGACATTAGTTCACTGTGGTGTGTTGAACAGCAGAGTGAGGCTGCAGTAAACTAGAAAAATAAATCAATTTTTTTTCATAACTTAAACAACAAGAGCACAAGGTGTAAAGTAAAGGAGGGTTTATGTGAACTGCAGGTACATGGCTCCTGATTCTAACTTACAGTGCAATACTGGAGAACGCTGACTCAAGGCAAAATAGTGTACCCATGGGAGGGGACATAAAACACTGTTCAGTGGAGTTTCCCGCAATGAACAGTGGAGGCCAAATTCAAACAATCAGTGAATAGGTTTCCTTCGGTCTCCTCACCTGAGCTGCCTTCTTCTCCTCCTCAAAGGCAGCCAAGTTCACCGTCATGCCTTTCTCCTCTGCGATGAGGGAGGTCAGGTCCAGAGGGAAGCCGTATGTGTCATACAACAGCCATGCTGTGTCACCTGGAAGCAAAATGATGCCGTCATCATTTTGATCAAATCGGTAAGAAGATATAAGAAAGTTTCAAGTGTCTGTTGCGGTTACAGTATTTCCATCATTGCAAAAGCAAGGACACGGTGTGTTAGACGTGATTTGGCATTAGCCACGGTAACATTTCATTATGGCTGAGTGCACAAATGATGCTGTCACCACTTGGAACAAAGAAGAAATACATTTGAAATATGAGGTCGACAGATTTGAGACATCACGCATGACGGCCAGACAGACGGATGAATGAAGGAAGAGAGACCTAATGCCAACAAACACTTTCTGATTGGATATGGAAAAAAAAAAAAAATGGAAGAGGTAAGGAGTGATGAAGAAAATAGCGAAGGGAGAGAGTGACGTGGGTGGTGTGGAGAGATATGAGCGAGATAAAGGATAAAAGAAAGATTATGACTGAGGGAGAATAGAAACAAACATTGTGCACTGAACTCGTTAAAATTCTATGTTACAACATATTTTTGAATTATAGAGCATCTGCACAGGACACATAACATGTACACATGCATGTGGTAACGCTTCTCTTGAGGTGCAGCTCACCAGGGATGATCTTGCTGTCTCCGAGACTCATGATCTTCCTATCGAGGATACGGCGCCCCCTGCTGAGGGTTTTGAGGAACTGCTCCTCCTCCTCATTAATGATGTCTTTCACCATTTCTGGGTCTTTCTTCAGCTCTGGGAACGCATCACCCTGGAGAACAGGAGTGAATGCAGATGGGTGAGAAACAGATAAAGAGGGAAAGCAGAGATGAGATGGGAGAAAAAGAAACGTAGAAAAATAGACAGGAGATGGTAAAAGAAAGAAACTTTAAAAAAGCATTATTAGCAGACTGGATGTTAAAAGTTAGAGCTTATTTCAGCATTCATTTCATTTTATTCTCAGAAATCAAATTAAGTGATTTTAAGATCTTTCTAAGCCCTTGAAGAAATTGTAATAACCTTTCCCCAGCTGCACAAATACACATTACAGGTGTATGTTTAACATCAATCATCAACATTTGAAAAATACTCGTTTTAAATTTGTGTCTCCTTATAACAAAAATATGCAAAACACATTTAAAATAATCAATATGCCTGTGGGGAACCGGCCAAACATACAGTACAATGAAATGAGCAGGAAAAAAGATTTGACTCTGTTAAGAAGGAAGAACAATAGATTTTCTATTCAATTCTGTAAATGTTAAAACTTGAGTGTTGATGTGATTTAGATCTTTTTAAAAAATAACATTTAAAAAGGCCTGTTAACACTTTTTAAGTACTGTGGATACACTTGAATAAAAACAAGAAACAAATCTCACCAGGGATTTGACCACCACATCCACCAGAGAGGCAAAAAAGCCTCTCTGAGCGCCCAGCTTCTCGTGGGAATAACGGACTGCGCGACGCAGGATTCTTCTCAACACATAGCTAAACAAGGTGAAAACAACACCACATTGCAATGAAGCATTGCTGACATTAACATGTACTAACTCTATGGTTTGTCAGTACTGAAGCACCAAATTACCAAAGTACAATTGTGGCAACATACAGCACCTCCAGGACTTGCACACCAGTTTGTCGAGCATGTAAGGCATTTTAAAATTCTCAAAAACTCAAAACAGTCGAGAAAAACACACAAATTACAGCGTTCTGTGCTCCACTTGCTACAAGTCGTGTCTACATTTTTGACATTTAGCTTTGTAATTCCCTCCTTTATTTGCTCCTAAATGTTTGTAGCTCACCCTCTTCCTGTGTTGTCAGGCCGACCACCGTCTGATAGGGCGATGGTGATGGTGCGGGCGTGGTCAGCCAGCACACGGTAGGCCATGTCAATACCGTCAGCATCCTCTGCACCTACTTTGCCAGTGTAAGGTCGAGCGCCTGTTCCCTGGAACAAACGCAAAATCATGTTTTGAGTAATACTGGTTCCTAAACTTTTATTTTTATGTACGCAGACCTTCATCAGCACCTCCCCTCATCATCCCAATGTGTTTACCTGCCTGATATTTAAAAGTATTATTCAAAAAGGGATATTGTTACTTTATTTATTTATTTATTTACATACAGGACCCTGAAAGCGTTTTTAGTTTGGGCTTGGTCTCATTATTTCCAGTAGTTCTGAAGTGTTAGTGCTCCTAAACACAAATATTTAGATTTTTTTAATTTCCTCATTTGTGGTACCTAACTTCCAGTGCTGAGGAAAGTGTTCCAGCTTGAATTTGCACCGGACAGGTGAGATTTTTACACTTTCATTCAGTTACACAAATTTGGGGCATTTCAGTACCTTACAAATGGCTTCAAAGTACGGGACGAAGAGGTCCGTGTCATAGTTGGACATCTTGTTCTGCAGTACGGACACCAGGCGCTCGAGACCCATCCCTGTGTCAATGCTCTTCTTAGGCAGCGGCTTCAGCTCCGTCTCCGACTCTCTAAGCAGGAAAAAACACAGACTAACTGATCAGTAAATGAGTGTATGCACTTTTGATGAGGCAGGGTTTTTTTTTTACTGCATGTGTTTCCACTGTGGAAACAGACTTATATATTAGTTCTACTTTTAAGGAGGATCATACAGGTTTTTTCTTCACTTCCCATCAAATTTTGGATAATTTTAGAAAAGAGCAACCAGATAAAGGGTTTACACAGCCAAGACATCAGATTTGTTCAGCAGAAATATGGTTGTATTTAACTTAATCCCCTGACATGAAACAGGTCTAGAGTTGAGACAAACAATTATAAAGTCTGATCACATGTAAACAATATGTTAACAACTGTACATTTCTTTGAAAGACAAACCTGTAAAGGGGGTGTGAGCATCTGATTCAGTAGCTGCACTGCATGTTGTACAAAACAGATAATAAAAAAGGTGTGTCTAAATTCCATCATCACTTGATCTTAATTTAGGATCTGGGTTTTGTTTAGGTCAACTGCAGTCACAAGTCACATGTGATCATTCATTATGTTGCCCACTGCAGGATGACAGTAACAAAAACATCTGATGATGTTACCGGTCAGTCCGTACGCCTTCATGCCAACAGCTCTTGGTCAGTTTGTAAAAAGCCAGTGTGAACACTGATTAGAACTAAAAGACAACAGGCCTATACAGTCTGTCTGCCCAAATAAATTAATTTGTGAGATCAGTATACCATGCCCTTTCAGATCTTGTAACACGTGTGTGTGTGTCTGTTACCTGTTGAACTGGATGAACACCAGGTTCCAGATCTCCAGGACATTAGGATCGTCCATGTTCACCAGGTGGGAGGCGTCTCTGCCTCCGATGCGGTCGTAGTGGATTTCACTGCAGGGACCGCAGGGACCTGTGTCTCCCATCTCCCAAAAGTTATCCTTCATACTGCCTGGCAGGATGCGAGCCTCGTCCATCCTGAGAGAAACACAGCGAGCAGAGAGAATTCAATTAAATCAATGCAGTCAGGAGATAAAAATGAAGATGTGTGAAGATTAGGACCTGTGTGCGAAGTGTGAAAGCCAAACCTCTTTGAGCCAAACTAATTATTTTCTTCTGTGGGTGCCTATTCTGTGCTGAAATAATTTATCTGACAATTATGTGAATTTTTACCCACTGACATGTCATGACTGAAATACAACTACCAGATTACTATTTATTACATATTATCCTATTCTATGTTATACTGCTTTATTACATGATATATCAAACACTAAATATCATAACTTCTATTATTATATATTATTCTGGTACATGCCGTTTACATATACTCTACCTTGCTGACTTTGCTGCCACTAATCACACCACTATGTCACACTATTTGAGTTCAATTGATTTTATATCTTTTCTACTTTTATTTCTATTCTTATTTTATATACACTTAGAATTATGTATTATTTACTTTCTCCATTTATCTGTACTTATCTCTGTCCTTGTGCTGCTGCAACACCTGCATATTCCAGTGGGAGGTGCTTACTGAAAGTTGCTCAATGAAAATGCCTTCATCTGACAAGTTAACCAATATATTCTCAAGCTAGACTCACCCTAGGTCGATCCAGATCTGTTTGCACTCCAGGTCAGGCTCCAGGCCTGCGTCAGCATCCCCACCGAAGTAGGTGACATACAGGCGCTCTATGGAAATACCAAACTCCTGGGTCAGCAGCTCCAAGGCCATCTTACAGGCCAGGTGCTGCAGACGGAGGTGGGAAGACGCAGAATGAGCAGGGGGACGAACGAGACAAGACACAGGACAACAAGTGCAGGCCAGATGTGTTAAAACAAAACTAATTCTTTATGATTCTGAATCAGTTTACAAATTCCCAAAAGTATTTCTTTATTTTCTTTCTTATCTTTCACTTTAAGGAAGCAGGTTTGAGGAAATTTAGAGACGACAATGATAATACCTTAAAGTAGTCCCCGAAGGACCAGGACCCCAGCATCTCAAAGAAGGTGTGGTGGTAGACATCTTTACCCACATCATCCAGGTCATTGTGCTTGCCCCCTGCACGGATACACTTCTGAGTGTTGGCAGCACGATGCAGCTTGGCCATGGGGTGGGACGGATCAATGGTGTTGAGGAAGATGGGCTTGAACTAAGAGGAAGTGGAACAAGAAGCAAATTTGTGAGTTGTGTTCTACTGAAATTTCAAACTGTAAAATCAGTGGGGACGTATAAAAGAGCCAGCCTAAAGGAGAACGCAGATATTTGAGAAAGACGTGAAGACACACGGATAACGTACCTGGTTCATTCCAGCATTGGCGAAAAGCAGCGTGGGGTCGTCTAGTGGGATGGTGGAGGACGAGTGGACATACTTGTGCTCATTTCGACGAAAGAAGTCAATGAACTTCTCACGAATTTGAGCTGCACTCAAAGAGGAGTCCATCCTGAAACAACTCTCTGAACAAAAACACACAAAGAAGAAGTCAATACTGTAACCGTTACGCATGTTTAAACAGGTAGCTCTGAAGGGTGGTAGACATTTTTTAATTTAGCTCCATGTCCAATGAAATGAAAAGTTCAGTCCCTGACTGATCAAACATGAACATTGCTGTGTACAGCTTGGCAACAGAAAAAATTAAACTGGTCTGAGCATGTGGCAACTTAAGCTCCCAGCAGCTGGGCCCAGTTATATTATTATGATGTCTGATGTAAAGAACTGTTCTAATAATTAGAAAGTCAAAAAGTTACTGTGTTGGAAATGCTGAAACTCCTTTTTTACTAACAGTACGCACTGTGCCTTTCTGCGTTGGGAGTTGCTTGTGTGTTTCCAGCTGCACCTTTTAAAAGCCAGTTGAAGCGAACACTGCACTTTAACTCTAATGTCCAGAAAGGACCGAGCCAGTCCGAACTTGTTAGTTATGGGATGTCTACAGAGCACAGACTAGAGAGGTTTAAGACTCATCTGACTTGTCCAACCAGTCACACCCAACAACAGCTGTTGTTGTTGTTTTTCTGATTACATGTCGACAAACCTGGCTGACCTCTTTCAGGGTGATATTGGACGCAACTAACTAAGAGTTGTGCTGCACTCTAAGAAGTGACATGGCAGAAGCTGAGTGAGCTGCTGAGGCCAGTGGTTAGTGTTCTTCTTTCACAGAGCTCCATGGCATCTGAACTTTAATAGCTGCTAATGTCATCATTGTGAATACATTTATTTGAAGCTCTTTTTTAGTAAAATGTGGGATCCATCTCGCGGGCTTTCTAACAAGGTTAGAAGAGACACTACAAAACTGCTAGTCTTCCATTTCTGTCAAACAATTTTGCAGGTTTTACTGTAAAATTACTGTTAAAGTTCTTTGGCCATTGGGCACCAATAAGGCAGTGACACCAGTTACAAGTTCAAGCAGCTTAAGCAGTGTGTTTGTTTGGCAGTTGAACTCAAATACCAACAAACTACCTGCAGAATTGCACAGTATCCCTAAAACGATAAATGGATTATCAAAATAATTGTCAATTATCTTTCTGTCGACTAATTGTCATTTTTTTCAATTCCACCACCACCAATCTTTGTGAGGTCGTGTTCTAAGAAGCTTAGCAGAGATGTTCTACTCCCTCCAACAAAGTGGCCTCTGGCTCGTAGGGCTGCGCAATAAAACAATAATGATAATTATCGCAATATAATTTTCCTCATTAACAATATAATAAATGTTCAATACATCATCAAGAAATATTTGCTTTAATTCATTTGAATCACAAACAAATTGGCACCTAATTTTTCTATTAAAATATTTATTTTGTTGAAAAAAAGAGGCCTGAAAAAAGATTAACTGATCATATTTGTTGAAAAACATAATAGTTTTGAATGTTTTTCAGATTTGTGAAGTGATCCACTGTTTGGTTTCAAGTGTTTGTCCCATTCTGACCAGAAAGAAAAGTTTAACCACATAATTAATCATCTGTTTTCTTTAATTTTCACCCAGGAGCAAAAATCAACTTTTCAACTTGAAAGAAGTAACGATTTGACATTTATCGTGATAATTATTGATACCGAATGATATGAAATTTTTTTATCGTGATAACATTTTTGGCCATATCGCCCACTCTACTGGCTCGTTTCATTAACCCATCATTATCACGATGAGAACACATTTGGTCTGTGTCATCACTGAATTACTTAACGGATGATTTGACTTTTGACGGGTTCTTTGTGCTGATCATTTTTTAAGCCAAAATGCATCCAATCAGCCTTAAGGCTCGAACGCATTCACAGCACCCATTGTTGCCACAGTTGCCCACATACAATAGTATAGTAGTAGGGGAGGGAATTTCAAGTTAATACAAAAACAAAGAAGAGGGTGTATATGGACTTGCAGGTGCCTAGAAGACTAGAACAGTGTGGCTTGTCCACTTCTTAGAGTGTATTAGAAGTAGCTAGCTATGTTTTACTGTATGGATGGTTAAACTTGATAGCTAGCGTCGTGTCACCATGGCACTTAACTGACAGCAGAAAATTTTTACTTGCAATTCAGGGGTCTCATCAATACACAGAATGTAAATGATTTACGGCTGCTTCTAGCTTTACCAAGCTGTGAGGATATACTTTACAATTTGAGGACATCACTTTGGGCTAACCTTTTAAGATATTTTGAAGAGCTAATAATGAATCAATGCATAAATATTTGACAGAGATAAGCGCTAGCTGCAGCCCTACTCTTTATTGAATGTGTTGTGTAAGCAGCAAGTAGAAACCACACACATGAAAAAAAACTACCCACAATTATTATTAGATTTTTTTGTCAGAATGAGCAAAAACTGTTGTTTTTCTGCCACTTAAATGCTGGCCACAAATTCCCCTTTTGTGCTGCTCAAATTATTTCTTTCGTTATAGTGCAACACCAACTTAACGTGTCTTACAAAGTGAACTGCCTCTCCAAAGGTTTCTTTCTTGTACCAGAGGCTCTGTGTTTTTGGGATGTTGCTGCTGATATGGGCCAGTAAAGCTCAATACACTGCATGTGATACTGACCTGCACAAATAAACCCGATTATCTAAACCTCATTTGATGACAGTTCAAGTGATATTGAACTCTAGTCTAGTGCTAGCTGATTTCAGTTTGGGATTGACAGTCAAATCTTTGCAAAGTGAAAGTAAAAATAGTCCCATACGTACAAGTGATCACACTAGAAAAAAAGTAGAGAAATGGAAAAACTTCACTTGAAATAGCATGAAGCAAAATTAAATTCTTTAAATATCATTCAGGATTTAAACTAAATAAACTGAAAATCTTTGTGGACCTACAGCCAAGCCCCACAACGACAGCAACATGAAAACCACACAGCTGGTGGCTTCAGCTCTCTGGGGCCAGCAAGGAGACAGTAAACAGCCACCATCCCAATCCTGACTACAAAACCACCCTGTTGTCAACCAGAGAAAGTAGAGACACTAGTGTGATTTTTCACCTCAGTGAAGAACAGACTGCTAGTGTGTTGTTAAAAAAGGCTTATTGTGAGACAGAATACAGCAACAACAGGGGAAATTATGCTTTTTAATGATGAAAATCAACACAGTCGGTGTTGGTGCTTCTTTGTTATCACTACCCTGAGAGCAGGTGTGTGGATGTCCACGGAGTCAAACTAACAAGGGTGCCAGTGGAGCCCAGTCCAGAACTTGGCTTGGTTGTTTTTACCATTGGGGGGATGTTTGTACCCTCAAATACAAATACAAAGTACAATGAGACACGAAGTCTCAGAGGGTTGTCAAGCTAAATGAGTTCCCCATAACACCTTTGCAGCTCTGGTGTAAACTAACCTAGCACACAGGGAGTGGTGCCATTCAATAGAGCCAGTCATGTCAGACAACAGCATTCCTCATTTAAACTCCAGCATGCAGCATTATTAGGTCGTCGGCTGATAAACCGCTGTGTTGAGCTCAAGCACTAGCTTGACAAGCTGACGTTAGCAAGCTAAATGTTAGCCAGGCAGGCTTCCTCTACATGGCCAGTCTGGGAGAGAGATTTCAGCACACATCTCTAGCAGAAAACTACTCAACTGAATGGTAAGTTAAACGTTATTTACAGCCCCTGAAGTAATGATAATACTCACAGAAGTCGCTATTGCCGCAGAATGAATCAGTTACTGCTCCCAGACACACTGCTTTAGCCCACGCTGCTGGACCAAAAGGAAAGCGCAGAGGCAGTGAACACGCCCACGGCAGTCGTCGATTGGTCCATCGGCACCGGTACGTCGGCAAATTTCAATCTCTATTGGACGGGCCTACTGTCAATTTTAGCAGAACCCGCCACATCAATGGTACAACTTCCCCGGCTTGGCTGATGCAACGGATCAGACACCGGCGTCAACAGATTGGTCTGCTTGATAAACAAGGCGGTTGTGCATATGTTCGTAAATAAAAAGTTAATGTTGAAGTAAACTGTCTTGTAATTAATTAGATTATCAGATGGTTAGGCTACTGGTGGCTACTTTTGGGTGTTTGGGTTCTGACCAATTTTGTATTTGTGATTTTGTAATAATTATAATGAAATATTATATATTTATATTATATATTTGTCATTATTTTAACCACACTCACTTACTATTTTCTATAGCTGATGCAATTTCCTTCAGTGCCATGAATTGGCGGAATCATATATCTGCTTGCTGTGTTTCCGGGGAACACGTTTAGTGCTGGACTTCACGCGCTTGTCGTTTCATTTCGGATTTCACTGACTGCACCATGCCGACTGATACCAAACGTGTGCGCGGCCCAGAAGTGTCCCAAAGTCCGTCTCTGTTTTTGTGTAAACCGGCGGCCGTCCTCCCGTCGCACGGACCCAGAGCGGACGGCCGACAGCGGGACCAGGTGGACGTCCGGCCTGTGTTTGTCCGGTGCGGGCTGGTGAGCCAGGCCAAGGGGTCCGCGTACATCGAGGCTGGAAACACCAAGTTGATGTGCTGCGTTTATGGCCCCAGAGAGACAGAGCGAAAAGATGAGACCGATATGAAATGTGGAAGGTATGTGGAGATTTTTTAAAAATGTATTCATTTATTTTATTTGACTTATTTATTGATCTACAACACAATAAACACACACATATTAAAGCAAATTGAGAAGTTGAATTCATAAGCAGTCAAACCAGCCTTTCTTTGTCTTGTATAAATGTTGTAAATGAATAAAACATCACCAGTCATCACTATTAACTAAATCAAGTCTAAAGAAATAAAAGGCCTTCATATAAAGGTTGTCAACATGTAACTTAACTTGCAGCCTATACTTTCATTATCTATCATTTTGAATCATGTATGTCTGTAAACTGAGCTTAGCTGGCTTTGCCCCATCTTCTCACTACTTAAAGTTTTCAAGTGGACACTGATGTTTGTGGATCTGTGATTACTGTTTATGAAGATAACAATCTGTGTCTCTCTCTGTGTATCCAGGTTAACTACTGACATGCGATTTGCTCCATTTTCCTGCCCAGAGAGGGGCTCCTGGATTCAGGGGAGCCAGGACAAGGACCTCTCCCTGATGCTGCAAGAAAGTCTGCAGCCAGCCGTGTGCCTCCACAAATATCCCCGCTCTCAGGTCGAGGTCAACGTGATGGTCCTTGAGAACGGCGGTTCGGTTCTGGCCCATGCAGTCACATGCGCTTCTCTCGCTCTCGCAGATGCGGGGATCGAAATGTACGATCTGGTGCTTGGTTGTTCGATCCGCCAGGATGGTGCGTCTTATGTGGTTGACCCCTCTTACACGGAGGAAAACAGCTGCAGCTCAGTCAGCAGCGAGAACCAGGGCGGTCTGACTGTTGCGTTCCTCCCCAGCCTGAACCAGATTTCGGGGCTGCAGTCAGATGGAGAAATGACCGAAGAGACTCTGACCGCCGGAGTTCGGACCTGCATTGAGGGATGCTATAAACTGTACCCGGTCATCCAGCAAGCCCTGGCCAAGGCTGTGCGCAGGGCTGCTCCCCCGCCATCAGAGAGCTGAGAGGGACTCATAAACTACTCAGTGACGTTTTCTGGTTTACAGTTTCCAGTCCTTACTTTGGTCCTTACTTTGACAACAACACCTATTTTCATGTTTGCTGTTATGCTCTTTAAATGATTTAACCATGTTTTCTTATTAAATCATTCTACAATATACTTATATGGTATAGTCTGCATTCGGGGCTTGAAGCTTCAAATTTGTCTGACATTGGAAAGGAGAATATATACACACTTTGTAGATTAGATTCATGAGACTGGTCCTCTGGGATAGTTCCTGAATCCATTGTCATGATGCAAAATAACACAAAAATGCACCTCATTATAAATATCTCAGATGGATTTGGTCAATGAAAGGTCTCCAGTACAGTAGGGCTGGTGCTTGTGCTTAGTTTTTCTTGTGATTAGGGTTTAAGACGGGTATAAACCTGCGTCAGATCATTTTTGTTTTACCAGAAGCACTGGATATATCGCTCTGTTCAAAGACACCAGACTCCATTGACAAAAACAGCAATTTTACCTCTGCTGTGTCGATCGGTTACTTTCTGTGTTACTGTGTGATTTCAAAGTCAAACAAACTTAAATGTCTATCCCTCTAAAAAAAATACCCAAAATGCCCTATGGCATCAGGATGCTGGGGACATTGTTGCATCATCACGCCAAACCCCTCTTTCTTTCTCTCCCCCCTCCGTTATACTATAAATGTGTAGCAACACTTGTGGGTTGAGAAAATGCAAATAATCAGTTTCGATGTGCAAAAACTGAAAAAATAGCTGACATGACCACACCCTCACAACAATTACATTGTTTTTATTTCTTATTTGACTTTTTCCTAAACACCTGGTCACATAAAACAAAGGCATTATAGAGCATGTAATAAACAAAAGGGAGGGAGAGGAGGCTGGTAGCATTTAGTTTAATTGCGTAGTAATGTGCCCATTCAGATTTTAAAGACCTCGTGTACAAGTGAAGCTTTCTGCCTCAGGTTGGCAGTAGAGGAAAGAACCTGTGCCACCACTACAGCAGTGTTCAACACACACTCTTGGGATCATGAATATCCACAATACATTTCATGGTATTTTTTTTATTAACTACCAATTTGACAAGAAGTTGGTACTAGACTGTGTGATCTAATACAAGTCTTAAAACTTGAAAATGACTTAAAGTAAGAATGGTACAGACTCAGATATCACCCAGGGCGGTGTCTGGACATTTTGGTGCCCTAGGTGAGACAACCAATGGCACCGAGAAAGGGATTGATCTCAACAGTAGAATATTTTTACAGTTCATAATAATATATTATTATACTATATTCTTTTCAAATTCACCTAATTTCTGGATTGTGTCAACAGTCAACATCCATTGACACACTACACATTTACCATTTCGAAATTCCATATTTTTGACATCTGAGCACAAATGGGTAGATGTTTAGTGTGTAAATAAATGGCTATAAATGGCTGTAAATAAATCCAGCTGTTAACTTGTTAAATTCTGACTGTATTTTATTATGTTGCCAAATCATTGCCAGGCAATTGTAGCTAGGTTTGTAACTCATACTTTCAGATATTTTGATCTTTTATCTGATTATTTGTGCTATGCAAAGTATGTTACCTTCCTGTGAGTGTTAAGTGTGTTACACTCTTAGTCCCTGCCCAGTGTGTCACTCTGTTGGCACTTTTGTGTGATCGGCAGGCTATGCTCAGTCAAATAACTTGTTTTCCCGAAACATGACCATCCCACCATTCCAAACCTCAGCATCACATCGATCCACACACTGTTCCAGTCAGGCAGTTGCACTCTCTCCAAGGTACATATTTACTCTGCAGAGTGTTTGCCCTTCTGCTTAATGCCCCCTTCAGTCATGGGAATGTAACTGGAAGTGTTTCTATTGGTATTGCGGGGACAAATGTGTAAAGTAGGCATGACACACACGGAAAGAACGGAAATGAAAAATGTGCACTGCACTGATCTTACATTTCAAAGTCAGTTTACTATTCATGAGGTGTACCTCACACAGACAGTTGTATGTCTTCTGTCTGAGAAAATAATCCAAGTGACTTTACCCAGGTATCTCAGGATGGGCTTGTAGAAGTCTGAGGTCATGGACATTGAAGGATGTGGGTGTTTACTATGCAGGGAGGCGCTCAGAGAGTTGTTTTATGCGACGTGTAATATCTAGTGATTTTGTGGTTTGAGTCACACTAGTGACTAGAAAAAGGCTAAAAGTCAGAAGCACATTAGCTTCTGCTGAGTCAAGTTTGACCCTTTTTTAAATGTGTCTCCAAGTTCATCAGTCCTATGTCAGATTTCCTGTTGTATAGTTTCAGTCAGTGAAAGAGTCCAAAAAGCCTAGCAAACTGAAATTTAAATAGAGATGTTGAAGATTATTCTATGAATATTGCTTTTATTCATGTATTTTGGTGTTGCCCTCAACAACTTCAGTGAACAAAGTGTTCACACGAAAGGGACTACTGAATGCGTAGAGAGTCAGAGGAGTGGTAACTAACCAGGTGAAGTATGTCCTGGACAGAAAAACTCTGTGTAACCAGCGTTCACCTGCAGGGACCTGGCTCACAGCTGTCACATGACCACAAGAAATATCTTCTGTTGCCTTTTCACTTTCATCAAATTCATCTCAATCTGTTTCATGCGGGACTAGATTTACGCTGAACTGTCATTTGGAAGTGTTCCTTCAGCTGAGCCACTTACAGTGGCATGTGCACTATATGTTACGTCATTTTATGAGTGTCAGTGGAAGTGAGAGTGTGTAACTAACACTCCCACTTTGTCAGCGTGTGTCACCATTATTGCACAGTAGTGACAATCCTCCATGTCTGTTTATGAGTTGGGTGCTCGTGTTTATCATCCTTGCTGTTTATTGTTGCCTTCTTAGTGTTGTGTGTGTGTTTATTCTTAGTTCTATCAGTCTGTCGGTCACAGACCTGATTATCTTCCAGACAATGCAGCTGCCATCAGCAGCTATCTGTGGGCACTGGGATATGTAACACCATGCAGCAAGCTCTCAAGCCACACCAAGAGACTCAGTTTCTCTCAGTCTGTAATCCTCACACAGTCCAGTTTAAACACCTGCCATTATATAGATGATCTACATTCTATGTTTGGAAGAGAGGAATTCACAAACCAAAGACTTTAGCACAAAGGGCATTAAAATCAATATCCAGGTCATAATTACAACTGGGACTGTGAGCGCCTACTGAAAGCTCTGATAGCCTAAATCTGAAATTGGCACTTAACAACTCTTGTTAGCATTGAAATTGTTTTATTATGTGACTCAGATTTAAATCACACTAATAAAAACACACAGGCAGTACAGCTAGGATACAGCACTGCATTGCTTTTTCTCAATTTTAAGAGCACCCTTTAGTGAACATCACGTTTTGTGGGCACTTTTATCATATTGTCTTTCACATTGCTCCACCATAGAGAGCACTTTATCATCTATGATAGGGGCATCCAAAAAGGCAGTTTAATTCAAGAGGGCATCAGGGGAACGACTGCACATGAGTGGTGAAGAACTAACTTTTTTTTTTTTTACTTGATAGCCTTGACAAAAGGCCAGTTTTTAAGTAGGCTACAGTCTGAACAGAGGTGAGGTAGGGTCCAGAAAATACAAATCCGGACACGTGTATATGCCTTGTAGGGTGACCAGACATCCCGAAAAATCCGGGACAGTCTCGATTTACGAGCAGTTGTCCCAACCCCTTTCCGGTGCCAGCCGAAAATTGATTGCGATTAAAGCTGTATGGCCCAGTGTCTTTACATCTACAGCTGGATCCATCCCGATTGTGTCAACAGCGTTGTTACAGCCACAATGTAACACTCGTCGTGCTCTCTTTCCCCGTTTTGTTTTCTTGTGGTTAGTGGAAGTTACAGTCGCGAGGACAGGGAAAGTGTAGCTTCAGGCAGACACGGCGGAGAGATGTGACACTGCACTGATGACTAAATAATTATGTAGAAGATCATTATTTACCTACATATCCGCAGTTGTGTTTTTCCTAATAACAGACAAAATTAATTTTTAGCGTTGTGTTTTGATTTTCACATGTGTTAATGTACTGCGGTAACGTGAGCCGCCGAATGCAAAACAGTGGTCAAGCCAGCCGCCGTCTGATTTCTATTGCGCCTAAAGCAGTGTTATTATGGTACGGACGAGGTGCGAGTGAGCCGAAGGTCCTGAAAGATACATACGCGGTGTTTTTTGTGATGCCTTTAGTGATTAGATGAACACAAATACATACAACAGAAATATAATGATATTACTAATAACAATCATGATTAGCCTATAGTTGTATAGTTGATTATTTGTTATTAAAGCAAATACAAAATTCACCTTTTATTTTATTTTGTGAACATAATTTATGCATGATTCCTCAGCAGGCAGTTCAGCGTTGCTATGTCTTCTCCTTCCTAGTGTTCCCTCCCACAGCAAAAGCTAAATAAAGTTAACATGTTTCTGAACTTTGACCTTTCACAAAAACAGTTCCTTCATAGGTGACACCACCAATTTGATAACATCTCCTTCCTAGTGGCCTCTACTATCACTGGTGTAAATATAATAACAATTTACTGTACCATCTTTGAGAAATTACAGTCTAAAAACCCCTCCCACTGCAAAAACTAAATATAGTTAACATTTCTGTGAACTTTGACCTTTCACCAAAATAGTTCCTTCGTAGGTGATGCCACCAATTTGATATCATCTCCTGCCTAGTGTCCTCTACTATCACCGGTACAAGTATCATAACATTTTACTGTACGATCTCTGAGAAATTACAGTCTAAAAACCCCTCCCACAGCAAAAACTAAATAGACAGTGAACATTTCTGTGAACTTTGACCTTTCACCAAAATAGTTCCTTCGTAGGTGACACCACCAATTTGATATCATCTCCTGCCTAGTGGCCTCTATCACTGCTGCAAATATCATAACATTTTACTGTAGCGTCTTTGAGAAATTACACTGTAAATACCCCTCCCACAGCAAAAACTGTATAGACTATTAACATTTCTGTGAACTTTGACCTTTCACGAAAATAGTTCCTTCGTAGGTGACGCCACCAATTTGATATCATCTCCTGCCTAGTGTCCTCTACTATCACCGGTACAAGTATCATAACATTTTACTGTACCATCTCTGAGAAATTACAGTCTAAAAACCCCTCCCACAGCAAAAACTATATAGACAGTTAATATTTCTGTGAACTTTGACCTTTCACCAAAACAGTTCCTTCATAGGTGACACCACCAATTTCATTTCCTCTGCTTTCTAGTGTCCTCTACTATCACCGGTACAAGTATCATAACATTTTACTGTACGATCTCTGAGAAATTACAGTCTAAAAACCCCTCCCACAGCAAAAACTAAATAGACAGTGAACATTTCTGTGAACTTTGACCTTTCACCAAAACAGTTCCTTCGTAGGTGACACCACCAACTTGATATCATCTCCTGCCTAGTGTCCTCTACTATCACTGCTGAAAATATCATAACATTTTACTGTGGCGTCTTTGAGAAATTACACTGTAAATACCCCTCCCACAGCAAAAACTAAATAGACAGTAAACATTTCTGTGAACTTTGACCTTTCACCAAAATAGTTCCTTCGTAGGTGACGCCACCAATTTGATATCATCTCCTTCCTAGTGGCCTCTACTATCACTGCTGTAAATATAATAACAATTTACTGTACCATCTTTGAGAAATTACAGTCTAAAAACCCCTCCCACTGCAAAAACTAAATATAGTTAACATTTCTGTGAACTTTGACCTTTCACCAAAATAGTTCCTTCGTAGGTGACGCCACCAATTTGATATCATCTCCTTCCTAGTGGCCTCTACTATCACTGCTGTAAATATAATAACAATTTACTGTACCATCTTTGAGAAATTACAGTCTAAAAACCCCTCCCACTGCAAAAACTAAATATAGTTTACATTTCTGTGAACTTTGACCTTTCACCAAAATAGTTCCTTCGTAGGTGACACCACCAATTTCATATCATCTCCTGCCTAGTGGCCTCTACTATCACTGCTGCAAATATCATAACAATTTACTGTACCATCTTTGAGAAATTACAGTCTAAAAACCCCTCCCACAGCAAAAACTAAATAGACAGTGAACATTTCTGTGAACTTTGACCTTTCACCAAAATAGTTCCTTCGTAGGTGACACCACCAATTTTATATCATCTCCTGCCTAGTGGCCTCTACTATCACTGCTGCAAATATCATAACAATTTACTGTACCATCTTTGAGAAATTACAGTCTAAAAACCCCTCCCACTGCAAAAACTAAATATAGTTAACATTTCTGTGAATTTTGACCTTTCACCAAAATAGTTCCTTCGTAGGTGACGCCACCAATTTGATACCATCTCCTGCCTAGTGGCCTCTACTATCACCAGTACAAGTATCATAACATTTTACTGTACGATCTCTGAGAAATTACAGTCTAAAAACCCCTCCCACAGCAAAAACTAAATAGACAGTGAACATTTCTGTGAACTTTGACCTTTCACCAAAACAGTTCCTTCGTAGGTGACACCACCAACTTGATATCATCTCCTGCCTTGTTTCCTCTACTATCACTGCTGCAAATATCATAACAATTTACTGTACCATCTTTGAGAAATTACAGTCTAAAAACCCCTCCCACAGCAAAAACTAAATAGACAGTGAACATTTCTGTGAACTTTGACCTTTCACCAAAACAGTTCCTTCATAGGTGACACCACCAATTTCATTTCCTCTGCTTCCTAGTGTCCTCTACTATCACCAGTACAAGTATCATAACATTTTACTGTACCATCTCTGAGAAATTACAGTCTAAAAACCCCTCCCACAGCAAAAACTAAATAGACAGTGAACATTTCTGTGAACTTTGACCTTTCACGAAAACAGTTCCTTCATAGGTGACACCACCAATTTCATTTCCTCTGCTTCTTAGTGTCCTCTACTATCACTGCTGCAAATATCATAACATTTTACTGTAGCGTCTCTGAGGAATTACACTGTAAATACCCCTCCCACAGCAAAAACTGTATAGACAGTTAACATTTCTGTGAACTTTGACCTGTCAACAAAACAGTTCCTTCGTAGGTGACACCACCAATTTACGTTCTTCTGCTTCCTAGTGTCCTCTACTATCACCAGTACAAGTATCATAACATTTTACTGTACGATCTCTGAGAAATTACAATCTAAAAACCCCTCCGACAGTGCAATTTCAAAAGACAGTTGACATTTATGTGAACCTTGACCTTTCATAACATTAGTTCCTTCATAGGTGACACCACCAATTTCATTTCCTCTGCTTCCTAGTGTCCTCTACTATCACTGGTACAAGTATCATAACATTTTACTGTACGATCTCTGAGAAATTACAGTCTAAAAACCCCTCCCACAGTGCAATTTCAAAAGACAGTTAACATTTCTGTGAACTTTGAACTTTCATAAAATTAGTTCCTTCATAGGTGACACAACCAATTTCATTTCATCTGCTTCCTAGTGTCCTCTACTATCAATGCTGCAAATATCATAACATTTTACTGTACCATCTCTGAGAAATTACAGTCTAAAAACCCCTTCCACAGCAAAAATTAAATAGTTAATATTTCTGTGATCTTTGACCTTTCACTAAAACAGTTCCTTCGTAGGTGACACCACCAATTTAAGTTCTTCTGCTTCCTAGTGTCCTCTACTATCACTGCTGCAAATATCATAACGTTTTACTGTAGCATCTTTGATAAATTACAGTCTAATTACCCCTCCCACAGTGCAAATTCAACAGACAGTTAACATTTCTGTGAAATTTGACCTTTCACCAAAACTGTTCCTTCATAGGTGACACCACCAATTTGATATCATCCTCTTCCTAGTGTCCTCTACTATCACAGGTACATATAGCATAATATTTTACTGTACCAAATTTGAGAAAATCTTATATTTGCATTTTAGTTTTTGCTGTGGGAGGGATATTTACAGTGCAGTTTCTCAAAGATACTAAAGTAAAATGTTATGATATTTACACCAGTGATAGTAGAGGATACTAGGAAGGAGATGATATGAAATTGGTGGTGTCACCTAAAAAGGAACTGTTTTGGTGAAAGGTCAAAGTTCACAGGTATGTTCGATGTCTGTTGAATGTTTGCTCCTGGAGGGATTTTAGACTGTAATTTTTAAAGATGGTACAGTAAAATGTTGTGATATTTGCACCAGTGATAGAAGAGGACACTAGGAAGCAGACGAACTGAAATTGGTGGTGTCACCTACAAAGGAACTTTTTTGGTGAAAGGTCAAAGTTCACAGCTATGTTCGATGTCTGTTGAATGTTTGCTCCTGGAGGGTATTTTAGACTGTAATTTTTTAAAGATGGTACAGTAAAATGTTGTGATATTTGCACCAGTGATAGAAGAGGACACTAGGAAGCAGACGAACTGAAATTGGTGGCGTCACCTACGAAGGAACGGTTTTGGTGAAAGGTCAAAGTTCAAAGGTATGTTCGATGTCTGTTGAATGTTTGCTCCTGAAGCGGTATTTACAGTGTAATTTCTCAGAGATGCTACAGTAAAATGTTATGATATTTGTACTGGTGATAGTAGAGGACACTAGGAAGGAGATGATGTCAAATTGGTGGTGTCACCTATGAAGAAACTATTTTGGTGAAAGGTCAAAGTTCACAAGTATGTTCAACGTCTGTTGAATGTTTGCTCCTGAAGCGGTATTTACAGTGTAATTTCTCAGAGATCGTACAGTAAAATGTTATGATATTTGTACTGGTGATAGTAGAGGACACTAGGAAGCAGAGGAAATGAAATTGGTGGTGTCACCTATGAAGGAACTAATTTTATGAAAGGTCAAAGTTCACAGAAATGTTAACTGTGTGTTGAATTTGCACTGTGGGAGGGGTATTTAGACTTTAATTTCTCAAAGATGGTACTGTAAAATGTTATGATACTTGTACCGGTGATAGTAGAGGACACTAGGAAGCAGAGAAAATGAAATTGGTGGTGTCACCTATGACGGAACTATTTTGGTGAAAGGTCAAAGTTCACAGAAATATTAACTGTCTATATAATTTTTGCTGTGGAAGGGGTTTTTAGACTGTAATTTCTCAGAGATGCTACAGTAAAATGTTATGATACTTGTACTGGTGATAGTAGATGACACTAGGAAGCAGAAGAACGTAAATTGGTGGTGTCACCTATGAAGGAACTGTTTTGTTGACAGGTCAAAGTTCACAGAAATGTTAACTGTCTATAGGTTGTCTATAGGTTGGTGGCGTCACCTACGAGGGAACTGTTTTGGTGAAAGGTCAAAGTTCACAGAAATGTTAACTATATTTAGTTTTTGCAGTGGGAGGGGTTTTTAGACTGTAATTTCTCAAAGATGGTACAGTAAATTGTTATTATATTTACACCAGTGATAGTAGAGGCCACTAGGAAGGAGATGATATCAAATTGGTGGTGTCACCTATGAAGGAACTGTTTTTGTGAAAGGTCAAAGTTCAGAAACATGTTAACTTTATTTAGCTTTTGCTGTGGGAGGGAACACTAGGAAGGAGAAGACATAGCAACAACTGCCTGCTGAGGAATCATGCATAAATTATGTTCACAAAATAAAATAAAAGGTGAATTTTGTATTTGCATTTATAACAAATAATCAATTATACAACTATAGGCTAATCATGATTGTTATTAGTAATATCATTATATTTCTGTTGTATGTATTTGTGTTCATCTAATCACTAAAGGCATCACAAAAAACACCGCGTATGTATCTTTCAGGACCTTCGGCTCACTCGCACCTCGTCCGTACCATAATAACACTGCTTTAGGCGCAACAGAAATCAGACGGCGGCTGGCTTGACCACTGTTTTGCATTCGGCGGCTCACGTTACCGCAGTGTTAATGTTCACTGACACTCAATGATGATTTTAGTCCTAGAGAGATTCACTGTGTCAGGACCAGGGCCAGAAAACTCAGACGCAGACCAGAGTGAGGTGGAAACAAAAGATTTATTTAGTTGACTGGAGGTGACAGAGGTTGCTTGGAGTGGTGTGATTGTTCCGAGGTTCCAGATTCAGAAGCTCAGGGATTCCGTGGTACAGGAGAGGGTTCGAAGGGTTAAACTCAGTTCCTAGTATACAAGACTTGATTCGGGCTGGCGTGTTCGTACTGAGTGGTACAACGATCCGGCGGGGACTGGAAGGTTGGGCTGGATTATGAAGGTGAGTAGATTGCAGGATGAGTCTCTGGTGTGCTGATGACGGAATGGGTACAGGTGTGTAGACTGGATCTCAGGCGACCACACCCCCCCAGCAACTCCAGAGCATGCGGGAAGGAAGCAGAGGACAAACAAAAAACAAAACACACCAAGCACACCACAAACACCCCAAAGGAAAAAACTACTCAAAAACCGCATTCACGCATACATACCACAGGAAGGTCAGGGTCACGACCGGGGGGTCGTGACACACTGACTCTTTGACCCACAGAACTTCCCCACATGACTCACTGGTCACTTTGCAGTCAAGGCTGCTTGACTGGATTATTATGATTAGGGGTAGATGGGATGAAAACATTTAACACAATTAGATTTTATCTACAGCTTATTTTAAATGACTGAAGATCAACATAACTCAGAATCACTTTAATGAAATAACTTCAAAAATAGTGATGAAAAAGAGGAAATTTGTAGTTGTCGTTTGTAGTTGAATCAGACTTGTGGCACCCACAAGTGTTGAAACCACTTCTGGGTGTGGGTGTGGGTGTGGGTGGGGGGGTGGTATTGTGCTTTTTACTTCACGATTTTTTCTGACAGATTTGGTCACTAGTTAGTTTTCAAATTAAGTTTTTTTTTTACAACAAAGACTTATATATATATAAATAACTTACATATAAAATATGTCTCATTATAAGTTAAACTACTCAACATTTTGTACAAGTGCAGCTAACATGATAATTAGAATAATCACAGAAATGAACAGGCAACAACTTTGACTGTTTAAGACATTTTTCATTTAGAAAACATTTTATGGTTCTACCTTCACGAATGTGAAGATTTACTGCTTTTCCTTTTAATTATTTGAATATATTTGTAACGATTTTGTCACTTTAGACAGCATTTGTCACTATTTTTTAGAATTTTGAACATTGATTAATGGAGAAAATAATCAGCAGAATAATCCATAATGAAAATGATTATTAGTCGCACTCCTAATAATGTAATATTTGAACTCCCACTCAACAATTACAACAGTAAAATCTTGTTTTTACTATGAGTAATAATAATAATCTAATATATAATACTATCACACTCACAGGAAATGTCACACATATAAGTAACTTGAATTATTATTGAAAGAGTAACCTGTTTGTAATGAATATATTTTCATAAATAGGACAGTTTGTCAACTGTATTTTTAAATACTGACTCATGTCAGCAACCACTGAGAATCATCCATACTAATAATGCTTTTTACTTTTGATGCTTAAGAATTCTTAGAAGCAGGTACTTTTGTATTGTGACTCAGATAGAAATCAAAATTGAACACTTCTACTTTTAGTTTACTCAAGTACAGGATTTGTGGACTTCGTTCACCACACATATAGCATGTTGAAAATTCTTTATCCATTCCTGTTCTTATTATGAGAATATCACTGAGACGAGAATCATGACCTCTGTCGTTTCTAAAACAGCTGATCATTGATGTGGGAATGCTGTAGGAAATTTGGGACATTTGCTAGTTGCCCAAATTGCTCTGGTGTAACGACTGGAGCCCACTATCACATTTACCCTAATAAGAGTCTGACAAGTGAAGAAGTGACTGGATGTTACTCCTCTACCGAATGCACTCAGTGTCATAGTCCTTGACATCACTCCCAAACATATACTTATACACGTATACAGCAACAAAGATCCCTCTCTGTTTCAGAGAGGGATCAGTCAGTCACACACCTCAAACACACACAAGTGATGTCAGAGGTCACTAAGGGAGGTGAAGTGGAGTGAGTGGGTGATTGAGTGTGTGTGTCAGAGAGGTGGGAGGGCCAGGTTTTGCTGTATAAATACAGGACTGTGATGGACACCGAGTGTGAAAAGAAGAGTGTAAAGACACTTGAGGACACTCGGAGCAACATTTTAATAGACTTTAATACGAAGATCTACCATGGCCAACCACAAGGGTAAGTGATCTATCTATCTATCTATCTATCTATCTATCTATCTATCTATCTATCTATCTATCTATCTATCTATCTATCTGTCTAGTCTGTCTGTCTGTCTGTCTGTCTGTCTGTCTGTCTGTCTGTCTGTCTGTCTGTTACCACATTACAAACATTATGGGAGAGCATGATGTGTGTGAAAAATGTGCTGATGTATGACTCGACACTTGGTGTGATGTGACCCAGCCTAATTCCTGCAACTAATACAAGCCCATAGCTAGGGCAGGGATCCGGCCGGCCAAACGAGGCAACGTTTCACATTAAAAACAGAATTTAAATCATTTCTTTTGCAGCCTGGATAAACCACAGTTATGCTAAAATATATTTAGTGAGCTACAGTTATGGTATATGGTAAATATAATTGCAGCACTTCTGTGAAATTGAATCAAAAGGAAGAGCTCAACATCTTGGGAAATGCACATACCGTAAATTTGAATTCACAGCGAGGAGATGGTTAGCTTAGCTTAGCAGACTAGAAACAGGGAAACAAGTACCTTGCTTGTGTCTGTCCAAGTAAAACACAAGCTACCTACCAGCTCATTACCTTTGTCTTGAGCAGGCCAGCTGATTCTTCTTCTTTCCAATCTTTATGCTAAGCTAAGCTAGCTGTCTCCTAGCTGTAGCTTCATATTCATGACTGTACAGAGTTGTTTTGATTTTCTCATTTAAGTTTATTTCCCAAAATGGTGAACTATTCCTTTAAAGAGGACACATGAATTGAAGATGACAACTTGATCATCAAGTTCAACTTGTGACTAGTGGGCACAATGCACCTCTCTGGCAGTAAGGTCACAACTTGTTTCAACAGTGAAACTCTTCAATCACTGCTAAAGTTTCACTTAGCAACAAGAGTTTATTGCAGACTGATGGTTGAACTTTGTCTCCTGTCAGGTTTGATGATTGATGTGGATCTGAGAAGTGATGAAAACAACTTGGCTCATCGCACCAAGGAGATTGATCGGGAGCGCCTGATTGTCCGTAGGGGTCAACCCTTCTCCATAACTTTGCAGTTGTCTGACTCTTTGCCCCCCAAACACCACCTGGACCTGGTCCTGCACCTTGGTGAGTACAGCCTCACTTGGAAGATGCTGTGATGCATGTGTGTACAATTATACACTTCTCTATTATGTTTTTGTACTGACATTCTGACTAAAGCAAAAGGAATTGTACTACAATAAATACATATTCAGTAAGAATGAGTCAGCCATAATAATAATAGGAAAACCTTTACCTTTACCTTAAGAATGACATAATAATAATAATAATTTAAACCTGCAGTCAGTAAGATCCTTCTACGATAACTTTTCTTCCTGTCCGTGGCCCGTGGACTAGTGTGTACAATACTCTACCAAATAAGCACCATACTCTAAAACTTTGAATAACTTGAAACTTTTAGATTTCCTACCAATTCGTAGCTACAGCAGAACAATGAGGCTAGCAAATATGTGCAATTCTAGTTGACAAGACAAGGCAAGGAGGTTAGCTTCATTCCCAACACTCAAATCCACGTTTCACACTTCATGCAATGTCCAACACTTCTGTTTGGCAAACATGTAACATTTACTTTCACATCTGCATGTAAAATATAGTATATTCATTTTTAAAAATCGTAGTTTTTTTAGATGATTACAGCTCTCTTGGTTCTGTACTACATTCAGATTGCAAAATACCGGGGAACCAGTGGTAGCTTGGCCCCTCTTAATAACACATGAGTTCCATTAAAAACATGATTTGTGAAATGGGGGTACCAAAAATTTGGACAATATGCATTTTTTTGCCATGAATTTCTCTTTTTTAAATTAGGCTATGATTGCCATAATTTAAATAAACCTTCCCACCTCATCAGTGTGGAAGTTTCATCAGTGCCTGCCATTAAACATACTAGCAAAGCTCGGAATGGGTTGCTTGAAAACAACTGTCATGGCTCAATTATGTGAATCTTAATGGACCCCCTTTAGCATGTTTTGTCCCAACATCCTTTATCACTCCCCTCCATGAAAAAAAAAAGCAAGCTCCATGAAAATCAAGGTTTCACTCTCACAAAGACTACATTCAAACAGGTTCAGACTAGTTCAAGTTCAAGCTGGGGAAGTCTCACTTAATTGCATGTGTGCATTATAATGAAGGAGCATATTACTGTAGCTGTCCTTCTTGCTATGCTGATTGATGCTGACTCAGATAAACAGCAACAAGAAGAATGAATGGTACAACAGTCCATTTTATACATTCTAAAACCTTTGTTTCTTCAGGTAAGAGAGATGAGGTGTTGATCAAGGTTCAGAAGGAGCGTGGGGCCGGAGACAAGTGGTGGTTTAGCCAACAAGCAGCACAGGATGAAATGCTGCTGACTCTACACAGTCCAGCAGACGCCATCATTGGCCAGTACCATCTGGCTGTGTTGATGATGTCACCAGACGAACGCATTGTAGAGATGACCGACAAAATTAGTTTCCATCTGCTCTTCAACCCTTGGTGCAAAGGTAAATAATAAAGCCATGCATACACACTCAGCTCTGAGCTTTCCCCAAGACCCCAAGGTCAGACTAAGCACATTCATGTACTGCAGCTTTTAAACTTAATCATGCAGCTTCTCAATCAAACATGTGGATTGATTCAGTCACTCAGCAGAAACAAAAAGCAAAACAAACTGGATGTGTTATCTCCATAAGTCAGCAGGGGTTTCTACTCTTTTCCCGTCACCTGGTACATCCATGACAGGTCCTCATCACCAAATATCAGCCTGACTGAGCATTTTATGGGAGACTCGAGCATGGCCATTTGGAAATTTTCCATCATCAGAAAATACCATATTCTGAATTGATGTTGTTTCTAATATAGGGCATCTAATCAGGAAATGAAACTTCTGCCTTCATTGTGATCTGTGTTGAATGTTAATGTTTTATTATTCTATTGACATGAGGACACTCTTTTGTGTGTGTGCGTATGTGTGTTTGTGGGTGTGTACCAGATGATGCGGTGTACCTCCCTGATGAGAGTCTGCTCCAAGAGTATGTCATGAATGAAGATGGAATCATTTACGTGGGATCCTGGGATAATATAAACAGTCTTCCCTGGAATTATGGACAGGTAAATCACACACACACACACATTGTGTGAATGGGTTATGTATGTCTGTGTTTGTCAGGCCGGTAGGTGGCCTGTGTGAATTGTCACAGCAGTGTGACAGCGGAGACTTTGGCTGGATCAGGAAATCTGGTTGGCGGACGGAGGAAACTTCTGGACGGGAGGTGTCAGAATGTAACCAAACCACACAAACAAGGGCTTGTCCCTTCACAGCTCACTGGGAGGGCAGAGAGGAAGACAAACAGGCAGTCAAACATGGTAGATAGACAGATGGCTGGCGGTGTAACAGACCCACCAATGAGAAACAAATGTGTTGAGAAACCTCTCCTCGTCCACACAACCAAGCTTTTCTAGCTTTGGTCCTGTCTCATGTTTTCTCTCCATCTCTCTGTGACTCTCTGTCTCTCTCTTAGTTTGAGGACTATGTGATGGACATCTGTTTTGAAGTCTTGGACAACTCCAAGGCCGCCCTGAAAAACTCAGAGATGGACATCGACCGCAGATCTGACCCCGTCTATGTCAGCAGGATAATAACTGCAATGGTGACGATCTCTTCTACTCGCAGCTGAAACAATACTGACAGTTTAACAACGGTTCAAGAAATAAACAATTGCATTTAGTTTTCTCTGTCCAAGTGGTAACAAATATGATACTTTAGTGATCCAACCAATGTGCAGTTCATGAAAGTTTGATAGCCAAATGATCCCTACATTCGATCCTATACACATTTTGTCATTCAGTGATTCACAGCTGTAAAGATTCCTCTTCGACATGTTGTCTCCACCTGTCCAGGTGAACTCTAATGATGACAGGGGTGTGTTGAGCGGTCGCTGGCATGAGCCATACTCTGATGGAGTCGCACCGCATCGATGGAACGGCAGCGTGCCGATCCTCCAACAGTGGAGCAAAGCCAGGGCGAGGGCAGTCAAATATGGCCAGTGCTGGGTGTTTGCTGGCGTCGCCTGCACAGGTGAGGGGTTCACTGATTTCACTGCTGCATGATTCAAGGATCCCAAAGTGTAATAGTTAAGAAGATAAGAAAAAACAAGTGTTTTGGGAGTAGCTATACTGTATAAGGCATGTTTTTAAAGGAGCAATTACACATTTTAGGAAATATGCTCATTCACTCATTCAGAGTCAAGCATGACTGATACCACTCTCATTTCTTTATGGCAAATATGTAGCTGCAGCCAGCAGCCAGCTAACATAGCTTAGCATAAAGTGTGGTCCAATACTCTAAAACCTTAGTATCAGCACACAAAAGCCAAATTTAAGAAAAGGAAAAGAAATAAAGAAAAGCTGGTAGGAACAAAGGAATGAATAGTCCCAGTCTGAAGGTGTTTTATCGTCACAGTGCTGCGCTGTCTGGGAATCCCAACACGCCTCATCACAAACTTCTCCTCAGCCCACGATGTCGATGGAAACCTCTCTTTAGACTTCCTGCTGACTGAAAGTATGGAGCACTTTGAGGGAAGAAATAGACAAGACAGTAGCTGGTAGGAACACACATGCACACACACACACACACACACTTTGCAGAAGACATTACATTATCTATTGTAATTTGGTGGCTTTTCTCTCGTTTCCTCTTTCAGGAACTTCCACTGTTGGGTCGAGTCCTGGATGAGGAGAGATGATCTCCCTAAAGCAAATGACGGCTGGCAGGTTTTGGACCCCACCCCTCAAGAACGGAGTGATGGTACATTCCTTTTCCAACTTAATCTCTGTTACTCACCTGTTTTTCTTCTACTTATCTGTCTGGCCATGTTTTACAAGACATTTCTCACCTTACCCACAGTGAAAACTAAAAAATGTTCATCCTACCCATCGTCTCTATAACCTGTTCTCAGGAGTGTCACTGCTGGCTTTCTTTAGTATCGTATAATTGTGACACTTTGGATTCAAAACTGGTTGATGTTTCCTGTCGGGCTGTTAATGAAACTATCGTTGTTAAAACATCTGAAGCTTGATTCCTGTCACCAACTATCCAATGATGCACATTTTGATGCTTGAAAGAAATGCATGACGGATAAAGTTTTGCCCTTCAGGTGAGTTTTGCTGTGGTCCGTGTCCGGTGGCTGCAATCAAGGAGGGAAATCTAGGAATAAAGTATGACGCTCCGTTTGTATTCGCTGAGGTCAACGCTGACATCATCTACTGGATGGTCAAACAAAATGGCCAGCGGCAGAAGGTGACTGACTTTTGTTTTGACTGATTTCCGTTCTTCAATAACAGGACTCAGCCAGAGAAAGATTGGTTAAAATAAAATCAGATTTGTAGTTGAGATTCCTATTTTCAAGTTAAAAAGAGCCGTCTTTAAGAATCAAAAATACTTGATGATAATGATGAACATCATTATTGCTACAGATCAGAGTGGACCAGGAGAGTGTGGGGAGGAACATCAGCACCAAAAGTGTTTACGGCGACCACAGAGAAGATGTCACTCTTCACTACAAATATCCTGAAGGTTAGCCGGAAAGTCTGGACTAAGCTGGAGTAGACAGGATAGTGACTGCAGAAATTTAAAGCAGCCAAACTAATAAACCATCCATCCATCCATCCATCATCCACAGGCTCCAAGAAGGAAAGAGAAGTGTTTGAGAAAGCAGGACGCCGGGTCACGGAGTCGACCAATGAGATCGCAGAACCAGGACAACTGCAGCTGTCAATCAAGCATGCTAAACCTGTATTTGGGACAGACTTTGATGTGATTGTTGAGGTATGGAGGGCTCAGACCGGGTGAGGTTAATTCACACACATGGAATCTGGGCCTGCTGCTGTCTGAGTGTAGACTGTGTTTTGTCTCTGTTTCTGGAAATTCAGTGATGATGAATCTTTTCTGTCTTTAGGTGAGGAATGAAGGAGGCAGAGACACTCATGCTCAGCTGACCATGGTGGCCATGGCTGTAACTTACAATTCTCTCCACCTAGAGGAGTGCAAGAGACAAACAGTCAGTGTAACAGTTCCAGCTCACAAAGGTTAGTAGCTCAAATAAACACAAAAAGACCTCTGGTGTGTAGACAAACTCTAAAACAACAGTACTGCTGTGTCTTACCAACACATATCCTGTCCTCCCTATTTTGCTGCAGCATGATGTATCTTTTTTCTGTTTAATGCTGCGTATGTGTGTGTTTTCAGCCCACAAGGAAGTGCTGCGTCTGCACTATGACGACTATGTCAAGTGTGTCTCTGAGCATCATCTGATCAGGGTGAAAGCGCTCTTAAAGGCTCCAGAGGAGAACAAACCCATCATGACAATAGCCAACATCTCACTGAGCATGCCTGAACTGCTCGTACAGGTGGGCATGCCCAGAGGTCATAGTTGGACCATGAAAGCATTTTGATGGTTGGAAAGCATCTTTTTAGCTGTCTAAAAAGGAGGATTGGTTAGTTACTACGGACTGTATAAGTATGGAGCTGCTCAGTCAATCTCAGTTAAAATACATGGAGCTAGCAGACTAGTGTACATGAGAAACATCCCACACATCATTCTTATAGGTTATTGTCCCAGTATTGAAGAAAATGACAGATTCAATAGTCCTGAGGGAAAAATAATTAATAATCACCACAGTTTACAGCTTTTTTGTTATTTAAGATCAAAATAATTGTAGCTTTTAAATTGTCCTGCTGTGACAATACCTGGTATCTTACTGTTCTTAAGAAGTAGTTGCTGTGGCTCTGTAGTACTTTTCCTGTCTAGTGGAAGCCATTTGATGTTTTGTGTTTTGAGACTGGACAGCGTGGTGTTCTACCTTTATATAGTCCCATTGAACTTTAAGCTGTCTCCTTTTTCTCCAGGTGCCTGGGAGGGCTACTGTATGGGAACAAGTGACTGCCTATTTCTCCTTCACCAATCCTCTACCAGTTCCTCTGAAGGGTGGTGTTTTCACTGTGGAGGGGGCCGGTCTACTGTCTGCCACTAAGATCCATGTTAAGTAAGTACTGAGTCCGCCACCTTCACTACCTTCCAATGACAGACAAAGTATGACTGTTCGATCAGTCCGCCTTGTTGTCTAACACGTTGGTCCAGAGTGAAATAAATATTTAGAAACTATTCATGGTCCCCTGAGGATCAGCAACAGATCACACACTTTCATTTCATGTCAGGAACTCAAAAATGAAATAAAATAAAATTCAAGTATTCATTTTTCTCTCTCTCTTTTCTTTCTTTCAGCGGTGATATATCACCAGGCCAGAAGGTGTCTGCAAAACTCTCGTTCTCACCCATGCGGGCCGGGGTGAGGAAGCTCCTGGTGGACTTTGACTCTGACAGGCTGAAGGACGTGAAGGGAGTCACCACTGTGGTGGTCCGCAGGAAATACACCCCTTTAATTACTGGACTTTATTAACATGCTTTGAGCCGACTGAAACCGACCCATCTCATATTATGAGATGACGTGACATTTCCTGAAAGTGAGAGGAGGAGCTGGCCTGAATGTAAATGAATGGTACCTGATCAAAACAAAATGCACAAGGTTACCACCAAAATGAAAGCAACCGCTAATTATTACAGCAGTGTTGTAACACAGTATTAACAATGTCCTGTATATGCACATAAGTTCTATTTGATGATGGTTGTATCTTGCAGGATGATTGTATCCTATCGACAAAGGAATTAAACAGTGTTAGTTTTATTACCCTAAAGCCACTATGTGTCAGATTTGAGTATTTCGGACATTGAATTATGCCTGGCAGTACACCCCCATATGGAAATGCACAGAAACACAACAGGTGATGGGCTCTAGATTGATTGTTTGCTTTTTGTTTATGTTCCTCCTCTGTAGCATTTCATTTCTTGTATTTCTTGACTGAATGGCCAAATTTAAGATGTTTCCTTCTGCCTTCATTCCATTCTCCTGGTCTAGATCCCAGCTGTTTTTTGTACCTGATTAATTGAAATGAAAACCTTCAGGGTCCTGAGTCATGTGATGCAGGGTTAAAAACACTGGATTTATGCTGTTGTCAAGTATACTTGTTGCAAAGTATCGGATCACACAAAATCTGTTGCTGTATTTTTTGTTTAATTACTTTTCTGCACTGTTTCCAATCCACTTTCTGTCAAAATATAACTGTAAGAATTTTGATTTAAAAAATCTGTGTTCAAGCTGATATAAAACACGTACAGCACGCTTTCAATAAAGATTTTTTTCACAATCATTCATTTGTTATTAACGATGGGTCCCAACATTATTACATCATTATTATTTTAACTGTCAATAACAGCTTGTGTACTCTGGTCCTCAGTGAATCTCCAGGATGGTTGAAAAGACTCCACTGCATTCATCTGCAGAGACTGAATGCAACTGTCAGAGGTATTCCTTGTGAATACATAAATGCTGATCAAGAAATCGTGGCACTAATTGTTTTTTCACAATGAAAAATGCTGTTAGATTGTAAATTAATGTAAAAGTGTGTTTTTTTTCTGTATTCTTCAATGATATAGGTCTGAAACCTAAAACCCCTAAAATTTGGTTAATTACCATTTTCAGAAGAAAATGAAGTTATATCACCTGTGTGGAGACCTTATAAGGACACTCCATCGTACACATGGCTCAGTGGCAGTTTAATTGCTGGACCTTGCAGATTTTGGCAATCAGGTTCAACTTTACTTTTACAGGGTATATATACAGGAATCTTGAAGTAAAATTCAATACCTTTTTAAGAACTTTTCAAGACTTGTTCAACATATTTTAAGACTGCAGCACCGATTAAATCAGCCACACACCTTTTAAAAGGGACATTTGAGTTTTTAAAAGGAATTTAAATATATTTATAACATGTTGATTGCCTATATGTCATCAGGTTGTAACGCCACCTAAAATTGAAGCATTCACCAACTTTCTCAGTTGCCTATAACACTGCTACAATAATCACAATACAAACTCCTGTATTCCCTTATAGCCTTCAAGCCGGTCTCTAATGTATTCACCTCTATTATCATTATTGTAAATACTGTAAATACACATACTGTAAAAAAAAAAAAAAAGAAAGCTTGATGTGTGCACTTTAAGAAGCCATACTGAAGTTTCATATAAGCATCATCATATCAAAGCACATGGTGATTTGCAGAAATAAATAGGATTAAGGTAGAGATTGTCAAGTGACAACACATAAAACAACAGACTTTACACCACAACACAGCTTCTTCTTGCGACACAGTGGCTTCTCCCTCCACATCCTTCAGTCTTCCAGATTACCTCCGGTGAAGTTGAGAAAATAAACTCTTAAGCATGACTGTTAAAATGACAATATTGTCCAGAGACTAACCTCACTCTGAACCAGGCTGTGAGGACCTCAGCGGCCATAAACTAAAACAAACTCTGACTGCATCACACACTCACTCACACACACACACACACACACACACACACACACACACACACACACACACACACACACACACACAAATTCTGCCCTCTCCCTTTTCAAGCTGATATGTGAAACTGACCAGAAAAGCCAGATGCCAGGAGGGATGGTCTCAAATTCCTTTGTGTGAACAAGAATATTGTCTCCTTATAAACTTGCCTCATTACTTTGTTTAGCTAAATAATCTTTAACAGTTATTTAGTAGTTCTCCACTTCAATTTAAGTAGTTTATTATAATGCTATTAATTATAAACTATGTTGAAAAGAAAGAGCACAAAGAATGTTAATTTAAAGTGCTTTTCATTCTCCTGAAGCTCATTTACATGCCCTGTCTGTGTTCTTTGTTTAGCTAATGCTTTATTCCAAGCCCCTTTATATACTTTCTTTATAAATGTGTTAAATAACCAACTTTCGCTCCTGACCCAAGGATTGAGTTAACTGTAAGTAGATAGTCAGACGATTCCCAGGTCCTCTCATGGAACCAGGGTTCCCCCCAGAGGACAATAGAAGTATTGCATGCCATTGTTAATTGCCTCTCCTTCTGCCTAATTTACATTACTCTGTGTTTTATTTTTTGTAATCTGATGCCATGTTCTTATAAAAATAATATAAAATTAAGAACTTTACAAGAGTTGATTGTGGAAAGGTATTTGATTATTTTCCGTGGGGCTGTCCGAACACTAACCGGCTGAGAAACCAACAAGCAGTAAGACAAATAAACTACACTCTGAGGTCGAGGTGGTGTCCTTTATCTTTAATCCTTTAGCCATTAATCCTTAGTCATTTTAGCCTAAAACACATAGCCAAATTTAACTTAGTTATGATCATATAACTTGCATCCATTCGTCTCTCATTCCCTTAGAATCAGATTCTTTCTGTCACGATCCTGTCCTGAGTTTGTCTGTGTTAAGTTATTTTGGCCATGCTTTCTGTATTTTGATGTTGCTTTCTCTGTGTCATGCTTTTGGGTTTCAGTCCTGTCTGTATGTGGTCTTGTATCCAGTCTATTTGTTAGGTGTGGTTGTTCTGATCGGTCCTGTCTCAGTGTCTGCCTTTGTACTGGTTCTGTCCTTTCCCTCATGTCCTGTTCTCTATCATTATGCTTAGGTTCTGTTTGTCTGGTTGCTAGTTTCATTTATTATCTGACTTGTTCATTGCCTTCATCCGCTTCTGTAGTTATTTCATATCTGCCTTGTCTCGTATCTTAGTTCCTAGGTTGTGTCTTTAGTTCTTAGTCCTGTGTCTTAGTTCATGTCTTTAGCGGTTTCTCCTGGTCTGTGTACTTTTGTGTTTTGCTCATGTCTGTCCTGAGTTCTGTTCAAGTCGTAGCTTCAGTCTGTGTTCCTTATTGTTTAGTTGTGATCTGGATTAGTTTATTGTTTTCATTATTCTGATCTGTTACAACTTCCTTTGACATGTTTAGTGTTCAGTACTTGTGTTATGTTTTCACCTCCAGTAATCTGCCTGTCAGCCAGTCGCTCGGTTTTCCCCTTCTGTCTCTCTGTCTCGTTAATCCTTATTCCAGTCACCTGTGTTGCTCCCGCCCTGCTTGTTAGTCCTGGTGTATAAATGTTTGGTGTTTCTGTTTAGTCCTTGTCCGGTCTTTGTTGCAAGTCTGTCCTGCCATGTTACTGCCTGTTACCTGAGTTTTTGGATTTACCACTTCCCGTGAGTTTTTGTGTTTGCCTGCTTGTTTTTGGATAAATAAATCACTGAACTGTACCAGCTCCTCTACGTGTCTTGCGTTTGGGCTCACTCCTGCTGCACCCCGCACCCAGAACGTGACACTTTCCCATAATAGACTAACTAAATTCACCTTAAACTCTGTTATTCTGATTGATTGCATTCTGGTTGTTTTATCATTATTGTTGTATGTCTTTATATATATATCCTCACTTTGTATTCACTTTAGTTAGTTAATAAATTTCACCTTAATCACAGGAATTGTGTGTGTACTGTTTAAATCCAAATCACTGGACAGAGGATTCACGGCCTTGATATGAGACTGACCGATTGATTAAACTGACTCAAAATGATTAGCAATTGTTGACTAACTGATACTGTAATTATTAAAGCTATACCCAAGGAGTCCTAAAGCCTTGGGTGAACAGCAAAGTTTAGGTGGTGCCCCAAAACGAGATTTTACGTCATAATATTTCCAAATAATTAAGAGGGCTATATGTGAGTTTTTCAATGAAATTAATTAAATTTCCATTGCCTTATTGTTAATGGGCTCAAAACTCACTTGGGAATGAAGCACAAGCCTGTTTTCTCCGTTGCTTGCATCAGCCACTATTCTGCTTTTAATGTGAGGTCTCTGGGTCTGGCATCTCGAGCCTCTCGACTACAGCGACATACAGCTAACGACATGCAGTCCACCAACACCACAAAACAACCGGCTAACAGCAAAACACAGGCTCCACGTGAGGATACAAAACAACAATAAAGGTTTATGTGCTAAAGCCCATCAGACCAAACAGGTTCAGATGATGTCAAGTCAAAACAAAGTGAGCATTAGTAAAGCTGGAGAAACACAGAGAAAGTCACGTTAGCTTCGTCGGCTAACACCAAGTAGTTGCTAATGTTATCCGGTGCAAAGTTATATTGCTTTCCATATTACTTCACTAACTAACGCGACCCATGTACGCATTCTGTATACCACTGTTGATTTTGATTGTCTCGATAAGCAGCTTGATCTTATGAACCCCCCCCTGTGGTTCCTGTTGTAGAAGACAAGATGATTGCTAAGCAGAATTGTGGATTTAGCGTGCATGTCTTTTATGGTGGGAGGAAGCCGGAAAACCTGGGGGACACCCACTCATCGCGGGGAGAACGTGCAAGCTCTGTGCTGACTGCCTGGGCTGAGCGAGGTCTAAACTCAGAACCTTCTGCTGTGAGGCCGCAGTGCTGCCACTGGGCCACCGAGCTGCCCATTGAAGAGGTGGACAAATTGCAGTGTGTGAATGTTGGTTTCTGTTTGAGCACTTAGGCTCAGGCCTCAGGTGAAGATGCCAAAGATGGTCGTTCAGACTTGGCCTCGGGTGGTCATTACAACAGCACAGGAGCACACATAAACCAGTGGTATCGGCAATCCTGGCAAACAACCCCAGAAAGCATAAATAGCAGAGGTTCCCAGTAAGTCAGAACTGCAGAAGTCTCTCGGATGAGGGACGAAACGTCTTCTAGTATTTTCAGCCAAAATCCAGTTATAAATAAACTCCTCTTTAGGAAATTATTAGAAAACTAAAGTAAAGAAATAAATGTTTTCAATAATTGGTGGAACTCCACAGAGGTTTAAAAGTATCTGTAATAATATATTTATTCATATAGCACTTATAAAAACAAAGTTACAAAGCAAAGAATAAACAAAAGATTTTAGATTTTAAAGAAGCCACTTATTCAGTCTCCTGCCTCTTAGGGTAATTTCAAAACCTCTGCCCCCCTTTAAAAGTCAAATGATTGTGTGTATTTTATTTTCGTATTCAGAAATCAACGGATTGCTGACTTCAACTTAAGGCGTCTGTGTCACTGCAGCTAAGACACCAGCAGATGGAGCAAGAGTGCCATGTAGGAAGTTAAGCCGCTGTTTCTGCCGAGCCTTTGACAGGACTTGGTATTGTATTTTTCAAATAGTACACCGGACCATTACAGAGAATAACAGTGAAGTAATATTTGTCGTACCCGCACTGTCAGGATGGCCGAGCGGTCTAAGGCGCTGCGTTCAGGTCGCAGTCTCCCCTGGAGGCGTGGGTTCGAATCCCACTTCTGACAAGATCCTTTTCTCCTAAAAACAAATGCGATTTCATGTCTGAAGATGTCTAACTGGAGTACATGTGCGAAAAGCTATCGACCGCCGGTAACTATATTAACGTTATCCATGATAGCCCGCGCAGAATATGCTCAAGCTGTAACGCCCAGTTAACAAAAACATAAAGTTACAGCTGCTTTTTCTAGATCAGTCATGTTTATATACACATAACTTTATGTCCGTCGTTATCACGAAGGTATGTCTTTTTGTACTTAACGTTCCTTCTGACGGAGTTGTTGCAAAAGTAGCGTTTACCTTCGCCATAGCCACGACACTGTGTATAACTTAGTGTTACGAAGTGACTATCAGATCTAGATCAAAGCAGTACAGACCTAGAGAAACGAGGCGATACAGCTTTAACATGCTTGCACGCGCTCCCGCAAACGGCAACCAGTCTCCTGCTGCCGAGACACCGACAAAAAAGCTATTTTAAACCAAAGTGATAAAACTACAGAGCAGTTGTTAATCGTGTTCAAACTATACACATCGTCAGGATGGCCGAGCGGTCTAAGGCGCTGCGTTCAGGTCGCAGTCTCCCCTGGAGGCGTGGGTTCGAATCCCACTTCTGACATGAACATTTTCCTCCATCAGACTAATGCAACATCATGTCAGAAGTCGGTCTTCGTCGGTGTGTACACACACTTTGTTTCACTACTGCACATTGTGATTACAATGCCCCAACTTAGTGGAAATGTTATTTTGAATGCGCCCCAGCAGAACCAATTAATACAACAATTAAACAAAATAAAATAAATAAAATAAGCTTAGAGGGACTATATGTAGTTTTCAATGAAATAATTTATTAATAAATAAAACTTCCTTTTGTCAATGGGCTGTAACCTCACTTAGCCTGTTTTCTCTGTTGCTCGGAACAGCCACTATTCTGCTTCTTATGTGAGGACACTGGGTCAGGATGTGGCCCTGTGCGCACTCCGGAGCCTCTCTCCCAACTACAGCGACAACAGCAGAGCTAATGACATACCCTCCACTCACACCCTAAAACAACAGGCTCCATGCAAAGCACAGACTCCAACACAAACTCCACATAAGAATATAAAACAAAAGTTTAGGTGATGAAGAAGAAGATTCAGTTGGTGTGTGTGTGTGTTTGTGGGGGTTGTGTCAGAAAGTCACAGAGAGAGTCACGTTAGCTTGCCAGCTAACACCGAGCAGTTGCTAACGTTATCCTATGCAAAGTTGTTCCGCTTTCCACATTACCAGTTAATGCGGCCCATATTACTATCCTGTGTACCGCTTGTATTATGTCATGTTATGTTGATTTAGCCTGCAAGAAAAAATGTAACGGTTCAAAGCAAATGTGGAACGATTTGTTTACTAGCCAACACTGATGCAAGGCAGGGCATCTAGCAAACTTCATTACATTAGCTCGGACCTGCTGCTGTTTGCTTTGTTACCAATCGTTGTCATGGAGAAATCCTGTAAAACTCTATTTTAAGGAGGTGGTATTATGCTAATTTTGAGGTTCAAAATCTTAATTAGGGGTTGTACCAGAACAGGTTTACATGGTTTAATTTTCAAAAAACACCATATTTTTCTCATACTGCACATTGCTGCAGTTCCTCTTTTCACCCTATTAGGCAGTGGGCCAAGTCTGTTTTTCTCCTTTAGTTTTCGATTTGATAGATCTCCTCCAGGGAACTGGTTCATTTTTTATAAGCGGCTGTATAAATTGTTGTTGAGCACATTACTGCTTGTTTCCAATGTTAATTGTTGTGCATATATCGTGATATAATCTCACTAGTTAACCACAAAATGTTAGCTGGAGTTAGCCGGAGTAAGAACCAATCAAAGCTCGTGTTGCTACCTTGTCAACTTGCTTTGGCCAATCACGTCATTATTTGAACAGGTGCCCGAAGACCCGGATGTTTGAACTGACCGCTGCTCTGATCTCAATTTCGGTGTAGGCTCCGATCTCAAGTCAGTTCTGCTGCCAGACAGGAAATAATAAACTGACATTTTTTCGTCCCCGAAAGGACAGTGTATGGCTGCACCACACGTCGTGGCAACGGTAGGTAACTAACTAGCATTACCTGTAACATTGTAAAATGTCTGAATGCATGTGATCTTGGCATATGTTTGCCGTGAAAATAGCTACCGCAATCAGTATTTGTGCAACTAATATAAGGAAAGTAGCGAATGCTACACATGTGGGTAATGTTAGACTATTTGTTGTTTTAAATGTAGTATACTGCAAGTTGGCTAGCGTTAGTACCTGAAGGAACTTAGTATAGTAGGATTAGCTTTTTTTCCCCTGTGGATACCGCAAGCTAACGTTAATTATTTATTCAATTGTGTGTTTGTCTTTATTGTTGTAAAGAGTTTAGCAAGGGCATATTTGCATTTGTCTTAAAATGTTGACTATGATGCTAAAGTTGTTTTTTATGTCGTCCAAAAGAAGATAAAACTAGAACTGCAAGCGGGGTCCAAGCCTCCCGGCGCAAGCTGCCCCCCCAGCCCAGGGGAGGGCGTGCAAGTCGGCCGGGGCGCCATGCTGTTGTGCCACATAAGGTCCCCGAGTTTAGTGTTGATAGGTCATTCCAAACTGAGACAAAATGTCCTGCGGTTGAAAATGCCATTAGAATGAATGGGATTTAGTGAGAGTTCAGCTTCAATTTTAGCACCACCTGTAAGCGGAATTGCACCAAATTTTTCAGGTGCCATCAGGGCCCCAATGGGAACAATTGGTCCAAATTTGGTATCAATTGGACTTGTCGTTATGGAGATATAAAATGCATGTAAGTCAATGTAATTTTTTTTAACGTCTTTAATCTGCAATAACAGTGCCACCTATGTGTCTCTAGTAAGGGGACCATGCTGAACAATTTGGCACTGGTTGCATGTCATTGGGACTTGTGGTTATAGAGGAACAATTTTTTTCGAATAAAATAGCACTACCTAGGGGCGAGTTGCACCAAATTTTTCACCAGCCCTCAGGGGGGCGTCCCACATTAATGCTCCAAATTTGGTGTAGATCGGCCATTCCAAAAAGAAGATATGACATTTCCTGTATTTAGCATTTTTCGCAAATGTTTGTTTCCTCTAACTTTCATCAGCTTGGTCCAGAGATTATCTGTGCCAGGTTTGGTGTCGATCAGAGTTGCAGCTTCGCGGGAGTTAATTAAAATAGGTTTTTCAGTTTTCGTGAAAAAAAAAGGCTAGGCAGAAATGGGCGAGGCCTATACCACAAGATTCAGGTAGATCCCTCGAACGCGTGGACATAAGGTTTTTGATATATGCCTTCGTAGTCGGGAGTTCCAAGCCCAAACGCATTGACCTTGCCTATAGCCCTAGAGGAATAAGTGTGCGGAATTTTTCACCTGCCGTTGTCTCATTGGTCTGAACCTACCCTGAAGCTGGGGAACAATTGTCCGTTAAGAAGATGCGGAAGAAAGGGGAGAAGGAGGGGGACAAAAAAGAAAAGAAATAAAAGAAAGGGAAAAGAGAGGAAAAAGGGAGAAAATGAGAGAGAAATGAAAAAGAAAAGAAAATTAGGGCGGTTTTGTATCCACATCAAGCAAAAATAATTCAATTTTCATGTGTTTAAGTTTTTGAGCAGGCCGCTGAGGGACTCGAACCGACAAACTTTGGAATTGTCAGCTCTAGGTGGAGGAGGAGTTGAACCTACCTGCTGTGTGATGCACATTGCCTTATTTGGACATCACTCAGAGCTGGGGTGTTTCCCAGTTATAAAGCTGGGCTACTGGGTAGTGGGTACTGGGTATTTATTGGGTAAATGATTGCCTTTGAGTTATTTCCTGTACCTTTACGTTGATGCTTGGTTTTGATCTGCATGCAAGGATTGTTTAGTATCTTTTTAACATTGCAAATATTTTTCTTGGTAAAAAATATTGAATTCATTATTATTTCAGCAAATAATATCTTAATGTATTATATTTTTTTTCAAATCTTCCTGAAGGACCAGAATGCCTAGTTTAATTTTTTTGTTTCATAGCAAGGTGTCAAGTTAATTTGTAAATAGCATAGCATATTACTGTTATTGAATGTTGCCATCACCATTATTGTTATTATTGTGCTGTTGTGTTTTACACACAAGTTGTCATTAAAAACACTCCCTTGTACATTTTCTGTACGGCAGTTTTGTTTGTTCATGGAAAAACTAAAGAAACACTTTTGAAAGATTTTATTAAGAAAGACCACAAAAATACAACACAACGAAGATTCAAATTTAGAAAGTACTTTTGTACTATATTAACTTTAAAGGTAGGGTAGGCAAGTTGCTTCTAAAACACTTTTTGTCATATTTGTTGAAACTGTCTATATACACCAATGCATATTAAAAAGTTAGGTGCACTGAAAAGAGAGTATAAAAATCGGCTGTCTGTAGTCCTGTCAGGGCTGCAGTAAACACAGCCACTCGTTCCATTCGGACCGAATGCAATGATTAGCTGGCCGACTGTCACTCTCCCTCGCTGCTACGCTACATGAGCTGCCCCGATGCGCGCACCCGGTCAGCTCGCTCGGACCTGAAGAGCGAAGCGGTCCAACCGGAGCTAATATCTGCATGGCTTTTCAATGATAGTGACAACTGAGGAACAACGAGGGGCTGACACAGCGTGGTGGCTTTATTTCTGCTGGACAGGTAATCTGGCTTTTATCATTTTGATGGTAATTTGTTACTTTCATCGCTAGCAAATAGCTACCTACGAATAAGCTAACGGTAGCTACCAACTAAGCATACAGCTAACGGTAGCCATAGACATATATAGAGGTATACTATTATGTATATTATGTCTATGACAGTAGCTACGTACTTAGCATAGAGCTAACAGCTGCTACAAGTGCAGGCTGGTGTAGGAGCCAGAGTAGAGACGATGAATTATATCCAGCTGTAGGTGAGCTGGAAAACAGCAGCGCGAGCTGTTTTCCGACGCTACATGAGGTAAGACAATGTATGTGTAGACTGCGCCGGTTTAGTTATTCACCACATAGGTTTATTATTATAGGTCCTAACGTTACTATATTTACACCTAACCTTGTGTTATCTTTACAGCTTGTATCTAATCAGTTTGTGTGATTATCTTGCAGTTGATGTTTGACTGAATGCTACTTTGTTTTTGTTTTTGAAATGTGGTAATCATGTCAGAGAGGTGATTGTGATATATTTAATCATTTCCACAGCAGTGATATGATGCTACATGCAAGTCTGAACTGTCTTCATAATCAGTCAGGACACCTGTGGACACTGTCGATTCCTGTATATACTCATTTTTAAAGATGTTTAAAATGATCTATTTGTGATAGGTTGTAGTATTTAATAACAATAAACAAGTGTTATACCACATCTGGATGTCATTATTAGAGACATAAGACAAAATGTAGTAGCTTGATTGTTTATGCTGCAAGTGTAAAGAAAAGGCATTTATCATTTTCAATGTTTTATTTAAAAAAGAATGAAAATATTATCCAGAACAGGGAAACATACTTTCTATTTTCTCTACCCTCCTGGGAATAAAACTAACAATGTACAGGTATTCATCCACACAGAGGGAATTATTTGTGTAGCAGTCAGTGACATTACATCTTCCACCCTGCTAGGATTAAACCTCTGTATTGTCCTAATGGATCAGGAGAACAGCTGCATATCTTCTAGAAACATCACGACTCTTAAGTTCTCCACTCTGCCACACTACAAACTGTCTGTATGCTGCCTGACTGAACTGTCTGTTACTCTGTCCTGGGTCTGAAGATCAGCCATGTGTGGTGCATGGAAACACTGTAGTCTGGATGTTGTCCACAGTCCTCAGATTCTGGCCTGTAAAGGAATATATAGTTGTTAGAACTCCAAATGGAAAAGATCTGTGTAACTGGACAGAACATTCGTCAACATGATCAGATATTTTTTATCGAACAGGGGCTTGTTGTTCTCTAACAGGACTTCTGAGTCCACATTACACACCAGGTCAGTGTACATGACACAGATGAGCCCAGCTGTAGTTGTTCTAATCAGTAAACAATAATAAAAAGTAATAATAGTGATTACACAGCACTTTATTTTTGACACCCAAAGGGCTGAGGGGAAACATCAGAGAAACTTTGAGACAAGTACACTGGGAGATAACAGACTAATATTAAAATATATATACCTGTTCATATGCCGTTGTTGGAGTGTGAAGCTCGGCGCAGGTATGTGCTGCTCGGCTTGCACCTCGTCCTCCCGTCCTGCCTCTCCTTCCTCGGACCCTGGCAGCCCTCCCTCCTCTGCTTAGCCTTGACCGGGCGGTCCGGTCCTGTCCCGGTCTGTGCTTGGCTCTGGAGTGCAGTCCTCATCAGAGACAATAATGCGGTCACAGTGGAAGCTCTAACATGCAAAACAACGTTACATGTTACGGGTCTAACACGAAATTCACGTTCGTGTGGTGTAACTGATGGAAACGGGAAAATGTGCATCGGCCTGTTTTTAGCTTTGCCCGATGTTACCGCAGCTGTTAGCACAGCTACCTGTTGCTAACAGTTAGCTCACCAGCTCGTTGCTGAATCAAAGTAAGACTTTTAAACCTATCCAATATAAACACGCTAGCTTCGATAGTGAGAACTAACAGCCGCGTTAGTTGTTTATTTTCATAACAATAAAGTCAAATGTTTTCTTACCCCTGACGTGAGCCGCTGCATCGCTGCTCTCCGCTTGTCACACTGTGCTCGTTCTCCAGCACTCTGTAACGCGGTCACGTGTTTTGGGAGCGTGGCTTTGGAAGGAGCCCAGAAGGGAGGGGTGGGAGTTTCTCTGTTGGATACTTTTAAAAATCTGACCGTTTGAGCTAGTTTCTCAAACTCACCTACCCTGCCTTTAATACTAACTATCAGTGTTGGGCAAGCTACTTGAAAATGTAGTGAGCTAAGCTACTAGCTACTCTACATTAAATGAAGCTTCACTACACAGAAGCTACCCCCCAGTGAAATGTAGCAAGCTAAGCTACAGCAACGTGGCAAAAGTAGCTTAGTTACATCTAAGCTACTTTTAATTTTTTAATAGTTTATAGTTAGGTCATTTATATATAAATATTTATATACACACACACACACACAACATAGGCCTAGTTTATATTGAACCAACTTCATTCCACAGTAGCAACAGAAGAAAGACTAAAAACCTGCTCCAAACAGTGTGTTTGTGCAAGAGAGCTAAATCAGACACAGAAACTCTCCTACTTACTGCCATATCATTGCTGCTAAATGTACTTCCTCATGCAACAAACGGAGAACCATTGTTTTTGTATAAAGCAACTTAATTATCAAATTATTAATAAATTTAATTAATTAATTATTAATTCTAGATTTTTTATAGTTTATATGTGACTTTGTGCTCTGGCAACATTGCAACCTAAACATTCATGGCAGAGAAAGAGCGAGAGAGAGCGAGAGAGAGAGAGAGACACTCCGTCGCACGTGTCTTTATTCCCCTGCAGCAAAGTCGCAAACATCAACCCAAGGATCGGTACGCGATGTCACCATCACAGGGAAGCGCTTCTGCCGGCTGCACATACAGGTCCGTGTGTGGCGGTGGTGTCACGCACTGATCCTTCAGAAATGCTTGGGAAAATGTAGCGGTGTGGAAGCTACCGCGCTACTCGGCCAATAAAAGAGCTTCGCTACTGAAAAGCTATTTGATTCAGAAAATAGCGACGCTACCACCAAGCTACTGAGAAATGTAGTTAAACTAGTAACGGCGCTTACTTGTAGCGACGCTTACTGCCCAACACTGCTAACTATATCCATCCATTGTCAACCGCTTATCGGGTTGCGGGTGGGAGCCAATCCCAGCTGACATTGGGTGAAAGGCGGGGTACACCCTGAACAGATCGCCAGTCCATCGCAGGGCCACATACAGACAAACAACCAATCACACCTAAGGACAATTTAGAGTCACCAATTAACCTAGCCGGAGCACCTGCAGAGAACCCATGTAGACACGGGGAGAACCGGGGTTTGAACCCACAACCTTCTTGCTGTGAGGCAACAGTGCTAACCACTGCACCCCTGTGCTGCCCTAATATTAACTATATATAATAATATATAATACTCAAAAACAATATATTAGACTATTTACAATGCAACTATTATTGTCACTAGTTATTAACAATTTAAAATAGCCTACATTTCAAGTTAACCTAGTTAGCCAAGTTTAACCTAATTTCCTCCAACATTGGTCTCCTGGAAAGGTTTCTACAACGAGGGCAATACAATTACAACAACTACAAAGACAACTTCAAATAGAATTTTCGCAGTAAACAAAATAATATATCAAGACTTAAAAAAAAAAACAACCTTTTAAACTATTCACAAAACAACAATTATTCACAACTATTAACATAATTATTTAGGAAACTTCTTCCTTATGTCTGCCAACCACTGGTCTTTACTGAAAACTAGCCACCCTTCTTGTAGGTATTTGCCTCTATGATTCGTCTGTATGGCCTCTTAGGAATGCGTCCAGTTTCCACTGTGGTGGTAGGCGGCGCACTGGCTTGTGGGTTGGTGACCAGAACTACTGACAGGGGAACTGCTGACAAAAGATTAAAGCTTTGTCCAGCTGTTGTGAGGATCTGAGGGAAGGGTCCTGGTGCTGGAGGTGTAACAAACAGGTGCCTCTTTACTGACCCCTTTGGCCTGAAGGGTCGTGGAAGGCTACAAGAGGCTGTCTGGCTCTGTTGGGCCTGACCCGCTGTACTCTCAGGCAGTCGGTATGGATACTCCTGTCGAGCTGGCATGGATTCAGCAGGGAGCAGTCTTGCGTCCTGAAGAGGTTCTTCTGACTCAGGGAGGGCTGGAGGCAATGCAGTGCCCTTGAGCAGCACAGCGAGCTCCTGCTTCTTCTGCTGATTGTTATGCCACTGGATGAGGGTGCTCTGGTTCACCTGCACCAGCTGCATTTCTGTTCCCTCCATCACCAGAGAGTTACAAAGTACCAGCTGCCGAATCTTGTGGTAGTCCCTCAAAATTCAATTCAATTTAATTCAATTCAATTTTATTTATATAGCGCCAAATCACAACAACAGTTATCTCACAGCGCTTTTCATAAAGAGCAGGTCTAGACCTGAAGCCCAACAATTCCCACCAAGAGCAGCACTAGGCGACACAGGCAAGGAAAAACTTCCTTTTAAGAGGCAGAAACCTCGAGCAGAACCATGGCTCAGGGTGGGTGGCCATCTGCCTCGACCGGTTGGGGTGAGGGGAGAGAGAGAGAGAGAGAGAGCAAGAGAAAGAGAGAGAGCAAGAGAGAGAGAGCAGAGGGAGGCAACCTACACAGTATACACATAGAGGTACAGACAATAAAGGTGATGGTGCTATAGACTGAATGAAAAATGGTACAGATATTTATAGTAATGTTAATGATAATAATAATAACAGTAATAATAGCAATAGGACTAGTAATAGCAATTGCAACTGTAGCAGAGGGCGCCGAGCAGGAACACGGGGCAGCAGGAGACTCCCAACCACAGATCCTGACTCCACAGCTCCAGAGCCAGCAACACCCACAGGAGGCGTACAGGAGGGGAAGCACAAGACCACGGGAGAGGAGAAAAAATCGAGTTAGTAACATGCATTAATGGGATGAGGTTGCACTCAGAGAGAAGGAGAGAAGAGGAGAGTGGAGCTCAGTGCATCATGGGAAATCCCCGGCAGTCTAGCCTATAGCAGCATAATTAAGGGATGGTTCAGGACTCACCCGAGCCAGCCCTAACTATAAGCTTTATCAAAAGGAAAGTCTTAAGCCTACTCTTAAATGTAGAGATGGTGTCTGCCTCCGAACCCAAACTGGAACCTGGTTCCACAGGAGAGGAGCCTGATAGCTGAACAGCTCTGGCTCCCATTCTACTTTGGAGACTCTAGGAACCACAAGTAACCCTGCATTCTGGGAGCCGCAGTGCTCTGGTGGGGTAGTAAGGTACTATGAGCTCTTTAAGATAAGATGGTGCCTGACCATTAAGAGCTTTGTATGTGAGAAGAAGGATTTTAAATTCTATTCTGGATTTTACAGGAAGCCAATGCAGAGAAGCTAAGACAGGAGAGATATGATCTCTTTTACTGGTTCCTGTCAGAACACGTGCTGCAGCATTCTGGATCAGCTGAAGAGTCTTAATGGACTTTTTCGAAGAGCCTGATAATAAGGAATTGCAGTAATCCAGTCTAGAAGTAACAAATGCATGGACTAGTTTTTCTGCATCATTTTTAGACAGGATGTTCCTGATTTTTGCAATATTACGTAGGTGAAAAAAGCGGTCCTTGAAATTTGCTTAATGTGAGAGTTGAGCGACATGTTCTGATCAAAGATAACTCCAAGATTTCTCACAGTGGTGCTGGAGGCCAGGCGATGCCATCCAGGGAAACTATATCTTTAGATAATGCGTCCACGGAGGTGCTTAGGGCCTAGAACAATAACTTCAGTTTTATCTGAGTTTAACATTAGAAAATTGCAGGTCATCCAGGTTTTAACATCCTGAAGACACATTTGAAGCTTAGCTAACTGATGAGTTTCATCTGGCTTGATCGATAGATATAACTGAGTATCATCTGCATAACAATGAAAGTTTATGGAGTGTTTCCTGATAATATTGCCTAAAGGAAACATATATAAAGTGAAGAGGATTGGTCCGAGCACAGATCCTTGTGGAACTCCATGACTAACTATAAATATTAAAATTAAAGACCACCTTGCATCTGCCCTTTTCCCTATCCTAACCTGACTTGGGCGAAGGTTGCAGAGCCTCAAGAAAATGTTCTCCACCAACCAACAGCAGTCAGGCCACTGAGCAGATGCGCTACTTGCACCTAACATACAACGGGTGGTGCTCTAGACACCAGGCGTTTTTGAGGGCTTCTTTGGCGTTCTGAAACGTCCACTCCAACAGAGACAGAGAGAGGTCTGATCTCGGAGATTCACCAAATACTAAATAAATATAAAGTCTGTCCACGTGCTGGTACTCAGGAACATTTTGGTCATCAATAGCCTATGTGTAGTGGTGTGTGTGTTTTCTATACAGGCTTAGAGGTTTTTAGCTGTGCTCTTGAACGCACCTCTGGAGCATCAAATTAGCTCCACCCAGATCAAACCCCCTCATTAGCTGAGTTTATTTAAAGCAGCTGTAGCATCATGGCTGCCTCTTGGATTTTTCCCTGCCTGTCTGTTGCCACATGGACCCTCTGTGATGTCTAGTTAGGTGAGTGAGTTTGGTTGATTCCAAGGTTCACTGTCTGGAGTGGCGTGATGTATTGTTCCTCACAGAGCACCCTCTGTTAAGGTACAAGAAGCCTAAGGAACAACAAGTAGAATATGATAAATACCTGAAGTAACTTATTTACTTTTATAAATCTGTTAATATGTATGTGTTTTTAATTATAGCTGTCAGCTGCTGTTTTGCCTTTGTAAAATTAGGATTTTAACCATTGCTGCTGGTACACTGTAGTGCCCCCAACCACCTAGTTGACTATATTTATATTTTAGACACAACCAAGTGGTCTTGTTGTTTTTGTTGTCAGTATATGTAAATGCTCCGTACTTGTATAGAGCCTTTCTAGTCTTTTACACTACATCTGCATTCACACACACATTCACTCACAAGTGCTCAAACGGAAACTAACATTCACACACATTCATACACTGGCGGAACAGCCGCAATTCGGGGTTCAGTGTCTTGCCCAAGGACACTTGGGGGAGCCGGGGATTGAACCGCCGACGTTCCTGGTGGAAGTCACCAGGTGGCGTTGTTTGATAGTTAGATTATGGTGTTGGTGATTCCTCTCTTGGCGCCACCACTAGCCTGGCCACATATGCATATGATAGAATTTAGAAAATAGCAATGTAAAACCTTATATGACACTGACTTTTAATGACACTGTGGCCATAGTGCTGTCGCCCATCATTCATAACTATATAACACAGACATTACAAAAGTACAAAATCATGTAAGCACAGACAACTACAGTTTAAAACAATGAACTGGAGGGCAAAATGGATGCACCGGAGGGCACTGCAGATGTGCTGGGAGCCAGGCTGGAGGTGGCTGGAGTCAGGGTGGATGTTCTGGGAGCCAGCGCTTCACATTATGGTAGAAAAAAAATCATATTGCTATTATTTGGACAGATATCAAGATTGCAACATGAATCAATGTTAGTAGGCATCTCCATTTTAATTTTCATAGAAACTATTAAAAGCAGTATGATTTTACATGATTTTTCTTTGGGTCTGTACAATCTGAAGAACAGGATTTGTAGGCTACATGGACATTATTTTGGCCATAATGCAATTTCACTTTATAATTAATATTTATATTAAATGTTCAGGCCTACCGGGAGCCAGGGTGGATGAAGCTGCACTGGGAGTGGACTGGGGGTGGATGTGGTGACTGCCAGGATGGAGACTCTGAAGGCCAGACGGGATGTAGTGTGGGGCAGGGAACTGACTCCAGATGTAGTGGAGGGACCTGTAGTTGGAGAGGAAGAAGCCTGAAGAACCTCCAGGTCTAGCACTGTGGGGTCGTCCGTGAGGTCAGAGAAGCCCTCATCTTCCTCCACGTCATGCTCAATTACCCCAGCAGTTTCCTCCGAATCAGGGTGAATATCGTGCGGTGCCTGACCAGTCTGCCGGAAGAGATACTGTACTGATACTGAGCTCTCCTGAAATAATAAAGGTAAAGTGGATTGTTTACAAAAGTTATTCAAAATTATTTAAAACTAAGTTGAATTAAAAAAATGTGTTCACAAATGCTAACCAGTGTAAAATAAGGGTGGACAGAACTCTGGTACCACTTTCCTGCCCAACAGCTTCTCATAGGTTTTTGTTTACGCAGTGAACCAGGTCACCCGAGTAGCTGCGTAAAGCGGATGGTCCAGTTGACAAGGCAGCTCTACCACGGTCTTGGTTCCACCTATGCAGTCCTTCCAGCAGGTAAACCTGAAAATTCAGGCTGTTGGCGCTGGTCCCTAGAAGTACATCATTAAATATTAAAATATGAAATTATTCTTGGACTTTAGATTAACCAACAGGTCTGAAAGGCACAAACCTGGTATGAAGCGGTTGAGGTGTAAATGAAAAGATACTAAAGATGTAGAGCCTCTGGCACATCTGTACATGGGCAGCCGCACACCTGCCTTTGTGAGCCCCCCCTTTCTTGATGTACAGAGCAACACCTGGCAGGTCCTGGATGCACTTGATGTGCTTTTTTCTGCACCGCCAGATGTGCTTCATCCTCTATCAAACAGGGGAACTCCGAGGGAGTCGTTGCCACTAGTCCCGATGAGCCCCTGCAGCAGCTCCTCTAGTAGCTGAGTGGTGGTCTCCTCACGTGTCCTCCTCCGGCAATGGAGAGCCAGCTCCTCCCTTGACAGATGTTTAAGGAAGGAAGACAGACCTGAAGGGACTGGGACTGAAGCTGCTGTCTTTTTGCTTCACGCAACAGAGCTAAATCAGCTGCATCCTACTCAAACATGCACGCTGACAGACATGACATAGACTGGGTACAGCTGATGAGCATTTGTTACGCATCCCAAAGCGAGTTGGCGGATGAAGTGCCAGATATCCAGCCTTACGGTAAGGTCCGGCCACCCACTGAATCTGGCCTTCAGCTTGGTCTCGTCTGCCTCAGTACAGCAACCACAGTCCACATACAAGGCAACAGGAGGATCCACACCGGCCTTCTGGTACCTCTTTACAAGGTCCGCAGTCATCTTGTCCAGGCCAGCTCCCTCCTGAGCGGTCAGCTCACTCATGAGGATCTGGCCAAACTCATTCCCCACAGAGGTGAGTGCTGTCCCCCTGGCTGTTCCAGCAAGCTTCTTAGTGATCTGAAGCACATAAAATGTATAGGACCTCTGTGAACATGGTTCAGAAACACTGAAATACAGGCAATAGTTAACAGTATCAGTAGCGTATTTTAAAGAAAAAAAGATTAACCTTTTTTGTTGAATCCATTTTCAGAATGGTGCCATATGTTGATGTAATTCTGGCCTTGATGTCCTCCAGCCTTGTTAAAATTTCCTGGCTGTAAACAGACAGGAGCCACTTGCAGCTCGGCACCACAGCAGGCTCTGGAGGCTCAGGGAATGTCATGGGCATCAGTCCGAGGTGCTGAAGGAAGTCCACACACTGTGTACCTTGCTACACGATGCAGCCACTCCTCTGTGTGGTTCTCCTTCAGCTGCTTCAAAACCCGTGTTGGGCTGTTTCCAAGGCCTCCCTCCCGCAGAAGCCAGATCACCCTGATATCACATGCAAACCTTGATCAAAGACAGATATATCAGTAAGAATGTTTTACATAATTCCGTTTGACAAGGCAAGAGAGACAGGAGACTTGACTCACTTTTGTGTGAGGATGACCCTAAAATGGGATCTGTGAGCCAAATCCAGCAGCATAAGAATAGTCTGGCTCCAAGACACATGGGAAGATCTATTTGGTGCAGGTTAGTGTCTCTGTCACCATATTGTAAAACCTGTCCACATCCAGGACCCGCCAAGCCCTCTCAAGCCCGCTCCTGTGAGCTAGTGCTGCGGACATGCAGGGTTGGGACAGACTACCTTCACCTTCCACAGTTTGTTTGGGCAAAAAAGCGGTCTGGAGCAGGAGCCTGGTGGTTTGGTGGTGGTGGAAAGTACCAGAGCTTCAGGTTGTCTTTAAGCTCCATTTTGCCCTTGGGCCCCAGCTTCAAAAGGGTCTTCGTAATCCATTTGTGGTCCGCTGAACACAAACGGGACAGTTGAGTGTTTGAAGCTTCAAATGTCTCTGTCCTGGAGTGAGAGATCTTTGCAATAACAACAAAACCATGCATTAACATACTTAAGACTGATAAAAGACACCGCTGATGCTCTACACAATATGAAAATAAAAGTTAAATTACTTACCGACACAGTGTCACAGAGCTCTGAAGCTCGAGCATCTGTGTGATGCTCTGGAGCCTGTAAAAGCATGGCAAGGAACATACTTTGTTAACACAATCAACACAATCAAACTTAAGTTATTATATTATAGAACTGTTCTACATAAACTGTAGACTGTACATAAACAAATGCTGCTGTAGAACTGATACTTCCTTAACTGGGGTTGGTGACTTGGTTGATCTGTAAAGCATTCAGTAACAAGGAGCTTGTGTTAATAACCCAATTTAAACAGACAGTTGCTATTTGATCTTTATTTACCTTGGTTACTTTTCTGACTCTACTAAGATATGGGCTTTGCAGCAGCAACATGACTACCAACAAATCTTGGCTTGGTAAACTGAAAGGCAAAAAAAGGCAAAGGGTTATGTCATGCGGACTATATTGTTAAATATTCTATATCTGTTAAGCTATCATTCAGTGAATAAAATATAAAATGTCAAAGTCTGTTAGGTTTGAGTTTTCACAGACCTTAGAGCAGACACAGACTTGCAGGTGGAAGGGGGGGGGGGGCATGAGGCATTCAGGTAGAGGAGGGGAGAGCGTGGTGGAGTAATTGTGATTAAAGTTGTTGCTGAGTGGTGTGGCTTATAGCGTGGGAGACACTGGCACCAGAGTTCTGCAGCACAGGGAGGAAAAATGTTAGCAAAAAATCCAAGAGACAAAAGGAGACACTAGACTACTTTTTAGTAAACTAAAAACTAAATTGTCTGAGAGCAAATTTGCCAAAGTATAGACTGAAACAATCTGTCACTGACTGACTGGAGACCAGGTGTATTTTAGCAGGAGGCTTAATGATAGGATTGCCAGCAGGTGTGGAAATGAACCTGGTGCCAGGTACCAATATACCACTGACTTATACAATGATGGTTGCTGCTTATGCCCCCCCGCTCCAAGCACTGCTGCACTTTGTTTCCCCACAGCGCCTTGGAATGCACTGCAGTCTGTTGCCCTGTGGTCCCATGAACAATACTTGCTCAAACAACACACTACTTGAGTCTACTCAGAGTAACCTTTTGAGTCTAACTAATGATTGCATTGTAGTTTACTAATGATTCTGTATTTTTTGTATTTATTGTGTGTATCAAACTGTTTTTTTCGATATGACATTGATGGATATAATGTGCTATTGCATGTAGTGTTTTTGTTTGGTGGTTGTTTTGTGTCTTTTTGTTTTGTCTACTTGCTCAGTGACAACAGATGCAAATTCCCTGCTAGCTAACATTAAAAAAAAAAAGTGTGATATCCTCACTTGACCAAACAAGGATGTCTGTCCATGTGTCTGCATTTGACATTTCTCAGTCTACAAATACAAGTTATACATTTGATTGAATTGAATATGAGTTAGTGACTCATAGGAAGGTAACTTTTTATAGTATTTGAAAAAAGTTTCTCTTTCAAAACTTTCTCTTTTAACACCAGGAGGTGCATGTTAGAGGTTACATGCACTAACATGCACTTCTTGTGCTCTTCTACAGCAGTACCTCCTGCCAGAGGGGAAGGGGAAAACAGTCTGTGGCCAGGCTGAGTGGGGTCTTTCATGATGCCCTTTACTTTTGAGAGGCATCTTTTATGGGCTAGCATAGTAGTCCCAATAGTCCGCTCAGCTATCCTCACCACTCTGCTCAGCGCCTTTCTTTTTGTAGTGTTATAGTTCCCAAACCAGAGAGAAATGTTGCTGGGCAGAACACTTTCAATGGTGCCCCTGTAGAAAGTAGTCAGGATGGATGGTCTGAGGTGGGCCCTCTTCAACTGCGGCAGGAAGTGCAGACACTGGTATCCCTTTTTGATGAGGGAGGAGGTGTGCAAGTCCCAGGACAGATTGTCAGTCACATCAACCCCCAGGAACTCCTATCTTCCTTCTCAACTGCATCGATGCTGCCAAAACTGCATTCTATAATGACAGAATTAGCAGTGCCTGGAAGGAAATTATTTTATGCTTTTAAAGCGCTACTAAATCCTCCTCCACCTCCACCACCCACAAACTTGTCTGCTGATACCGTTGCTGCCTTCTTTACAGGCAAAGTGGTGGCTATAACTAGCCAATTCTCTAAATCACTCCAAATCAGCCATTCTATTCCCGCTCTGGTCAGCGCCCACTGTGTGAACACGGCACAGGAAAAACTACCATTTAGCAGTCCTTATACAGATCTCCCTCCGTCTCCCTCGGGAAATGGTGCAGAAGTCTCAACACCAAGGCTAACACGTAGCAGTCCTACTACATCTTTTCCTCTGCCATCCCAGGTCAATGGCACTTCACTCTCCATATTTACTCCTCTCCCAGAGAGCGAAGTATCAGAACTCCTGACCCATAGCCATTCCACTACATGCCCACTTGACCCGATTCCTTCGAATCTCCTCCAAACCATATCGCCTACCGTGGTCCCGGCAATCACTCGTGATAAATACTTCTGTGGCTTCAGGAAACTTCCCGACCATTTTCAAAAGGGCTCGGGTTACTCCCTTGCTCAAAAAGCCCTCACTCGACCCAACTCAAGTTGAAAACTACCGGCCAGTTTCTCTTCTACCATTTCTATCGGCAGTCTTCAAACAGGTATCAGAATTAATCTCACATCAGTCTGGTTTTAAGAGTGGCCACCTACTGAAACTGCTGTTATGTCAGTAACAGAAGCCCTAAGGTCAGCTAAAGCTGCAGCTCAGTCATCGGTTCTTGTCCTGCTTGATCTATCAGCTGCCTTTGACACAGTCAATCAAAGAATCCTGCTATCCGCACTCAGCGAAGGGCATCTCGAGTAAAGCACAATTATCTTGGATTGATTGCACTTTTTTCTTAACTCTTACTTCTTTCCTTAGGTATTTACCCCATTGATCCAATATGTGCTATTAGGTCTTTTATTAGCTCTTTTATTGCTGCTCTTACTAGTATGCATTGTGAGTTGTAGATCTCATGCTGTATTTGATGCTTTATTGATGTTTGTATGTTGTTCCTCAAATGTAAGGCACTTTGGATAAAAGCGTCTGCCAAATGAGTAGATGTAACTTTGTGTGTTGAACAATCTCCACAGCAGTCCTATTGATGTGGGTCGGAGCGTGCATGGGCTGATTTCTCCTCAAGTAAATCACCATTTCCTTGGTTTTCTCAACATTCAGGGCTAAGTTGTTTGTCCTGCACCAGTCTGCAAAAAGTCTTGAATCTTGTTCCTCAAATTTAAGTTGCTTTAGATAAAAGTGTATGCCAAATGAGTAAATGTAACTTATAATGAATAAAATGTACGGTGAAAGAAAGTAATAATATAATAAAGGTGCTTGTCATGTAATTAGAATATCATCAAAAAGTTGATTTATTTCAGTAATTCCATTCAAAAAGTGAAACTTGTATAATATATACATTCATTCCACACAGGCTGAAATATTTCAAGTGTTCTTTCCTTTTAATTTTGATGATTATAACTGACAACTAATGAAAACCCCAAAATCAGTATCTCAGAAAATTTTAATATTGTGAAAAGGTTCAATATTGAAGACACCTGGTGCCACACTCTAATCAGCTAATTCACTCAAAACACCTGCAAAAGCCTTTAAATGGTCTCTCAGTCAGTGTTGGGCAAGCTACTTGGAAAATGTAGTGAGCTAAGCTACTAGCTACTCTACATTAAATGAAGCTTCACTACACAGAAGCTACCCCTCAGTGAAATGTAGCAAGCTAAGCTACAGCGACGTGGCAAAAGTAGCTTAGTTACATCTAAGCTACTTTAAATTTTTTAATAGTTTATAGTTAGGTCATTTATATAAATATTTATATACACACAACACACACAACATAGGCCTAGTTTATATTGAACCAACTTCATTCCACAGTAGCAATAGAAGAAAGACTAAAAACCTGCTCCAATGTGTGTGTGCAAGAGAGCTAAATCAGACACAGAAACTCTCCTACTTGCTGCCATATCATTGCTGCTTAATGTACTTCCTCATGCAACAAACTGAGAACCATTGTTGTTTGTATAAAGCAACTTAATTATCATATTATTAATAAATTCAATTAATTGATTATTAATTAATTCTATATTTTTTATAGTTTATATGTGACTTTGTGCTCTGGCAACATTGCAACCTAAACATTCACGGCAGAGAAAGAGCGAGAGAGAGAGAGAGAGACACTCCGTCGCACGTGTCTTCCCCTGCAGCAAAGTCGCAAACATCAGCCCAAGGATCAGTGCGTGATGTCACCATCACACAGAAGCACTTCTGCCGGCTGCACATACAGGTCCGTGTGTGGCGGCGGTGTCACTTACTGATCCATCAGAAATGCTTGGGAAAAAAGCGTGTGTGGAAGCTACCGCGCTACTCGGCCAATAAAAGAGCTTCGTTACTGAAAAGCTATTTGATTCAGAAAATAGCGACGCTACCACCAAGCTACTGAGAAATGTAGTTAAACTAGTAACGGCGCTACTTGTAGCGACGCACTGCCCAACACTGCTCTCAGTCCAGTTCTGTAGGCAGGGCCGGCGCGCCCATATAGGCGAACTAGGCAACTGCCTAGAGCGGCACTTTTGTAAGGGCGGCAAAATGTGCCAACCGGGAATGAACACTTCACAAAATAGGCTATGAATTGCTGAGTTGCCTCTGCCCCGCCCAGCCCCCTGCACGAGTCATGGCTGAGGGTCAGTAAAAAGAGTACAGGAACTACTGCAGGATGTCTAAACGACTGAAATTATCTGGTTGTGAATATAAAAAGAGAAGACTATTGAAGGAGAAAGCACACCAACAACAGAGGGGTTCGTTGTTAAAATATATTGATCCGGGGAGTATTTGCAAGGATGACACGCCTTCAAGTCCATCACAGGACCAAGAGACCGCTAGCACAGCTAACGTCTATCTTGTTAATGTTACTCCACCACCACCATGCCCATGTGCGCCTCTACAAGAGGCAACAGGTGCTAGCTTAAGAGGCATGACCAGAGCAGGCACTAACCCGCCTTCAAATCTACCATCAAGTCCATCGCCATGTCAGGAAATTGTCAAACCAGCCAATGTTACCAGGATTTCTACAGAAGAAGAAACAGCAGGTGCTAGCCGCATCTCGAGAGCAGATGCTAACATTAGCCTGCCCTCAAATCTACCGTCAAGTCCACCATCACCAGGTCAGGAGATTGCTTACTCAGCCAGTGACATTGCTCCACAAGAAACAGCAAATATCAGCAGTATCATCGGACCTCAGACAGCTTAACAAATAAGTGTACATGGTGAGGATACATTTAATGATCCCAGTAACAGTAGCCCAAGGACTTAGAGACATTTTAATTGAGAGAGGACCATATCAAGTGAAAGGAATTGATTTTCCCAGAGACAGTGCACACAGAAAGTTTTCTGTGTCATTATAGACAGACATTAACAAATGGAGAAAGGCTGGAAAGGCCCTGGCTAGTTTAGTCAGTGAGTAAGGATGTTACATTTTGCTTCTGCTGTAAACTTTTTTGTGGAAGCGAGAGAAAATCAGCTCTCGGAAGAGATGGTGTTAAAGACTGGAAGAATTTGTCAAGCATTCTTAGCAACCATGAAAAATCAACTGAACATATTGAAAGTTTTCATAAATGGAAAGAGTTGGACATAAGATTGGTCTCGCAAAACAACATAGATGCACAAAATCAGCGGAAACTTGCTGCCGAGACAATACACTGGCAAAATGTGTTGCAGCGGTTGATTAGTCTAATCAGAGTAATGGCTATGCAAAACCTGCCATTCCGTGGTAGCACAGATAGATTATTTGAGCATAACAATGGCACTTTCCTGAAACTAGTGGAGATGATCGGTCTTTTTGACAGCATTATGGCTGAACACATTAGGATTGTGACTTCAAAAGAAACACGCGTTCACTATTTAGCAAAGATATTCAATCATTGCAATGCTGGCATCCCAGATTCAGCAGGAAATTCTCACGATGCTGAGGTCAGCTAAATACTTCTCTATCATTTTAGATTGTACTCCCGATGTAAGCAGAAAAGAACTGATGACCGTGATTGTACGTTTCGTTACAACACAGGGAGGAAGTGTGGAGATCAGAGAACATTTCTTGGAATTCACGGAGATAACTGATTGTACAGGAGCCGGCATGACTGAGGTCCTTATTAAGAAACTTAAGGAGCTGGATATTGATATTATGGACATGAGAGGTCAGGGCTATGACAATGGATCAAACATGAGAGGTAAGCACAGCGGTTTGCAAAAAAAGAGTGCTAGACATAAACCCAAGGGCTTTTTACGTGCCTTGCAGCGCCCACTCTCTTAACTTGGTAGTTAATGACGCAGCGTCATGTTGTCTGCAGGCAGTCGACTTCTTTTCAACTATCCAGGAGGTTTATAACTTTTTCTCTGCTTCCACCTCTCGCTGGGACGTGTTAAAACAGCACATAGGTGAGCGTGGCCTCACAGTCAAGCCTTTAAGTGACATGAGATGGGAAAGTCGGGTCGATGCGCTCAAACCCATCCGACACCAGTTGGAGGATGTATATGATGCGCTGCTGTCAGTGGCAGAAGATGAAAGTCTAACTGACACATGTGGAGCTAAAACTAGATGTGAAGCCAGAGGCATTGCAGCCAAGATCAAAACCTACCCGTTCATGTGCTCCATCATAACGTGGTTTGACATTTTATATGAGATAAATGTGACCAGCAAAATACTACAGACGAGTCTTGATGTACCTCGTGCAGTGGCACAGCTGAACTTGACAAAACAATTCCTGGTGGACTATCGCGCAGACAGCAGTTTTGAGAGAGTCCTGTCCAATGCAAGAGTATTGGCGGAGGATTTGGAAACAGAGGCCCACTTTCCTCCACAAAGTGCAGTGCGACCACGAAAGAGGAAAAAAATGTTTCACTATGAAGGAGAGGATGGATGGAAAGCAATGATGGATCCACAACAGGATTACAAAGTGTTTTTCTTCAACAGAATACTGGACTGCTCTATTAATGCGGTTGAAGAGCGTTTTTCTCAACTTCAGGAGCACGGGAACATATTTGGGCTGTTGTATGACATTGCATCCATCAAGGAGAAGAACGCTACTGACGTTCTCCAAGAATGCAAAGCGCTGGAAAAAGCCCTGGCATACGGCGACTCCAGAGATGTTGATGGACAAGAGCTTTTTGCGGAGTTGACTGCTTTGAGTAGACGTCTACCAGCTGGAACTAAACCCCTAGACGCACTCAAGTTCACATGTGATAACGGGATGGAATCAGTTTTTTCCAAGGCTTTTGTAGCATTACGAGTGCTTCTCACCCTTCCTGTTACAGTGGCTTCAGGAGAACGCAGTTTCTCAAAGCTGAAACTAATAAAAAAACTACCTTCGCAGTACAATGAAACAAGACAGACTTAATGGACTGGCAAGAATCTCAATAGAACATGAACTGGCACAGAGAATCGAAATAGAGGATGCAGTCAAGACCTTTGCTGCGATGAAGGCCCGCCGTGCGCGCTTCTGAAAGGTAAGTTAAGCTTTATTTGTTCTTTGGTCGTCATTTAAGATGCTGAACCTGCTGATGATATAATGTGTTTGCGGACATTTCATTTGTGTGTTTTACGCACATAAGAAAGTGGTGTAAAGAGATTTGCAACGGTAGTTTAAGGAGCTGAAATGTAATTATTTGGAAAAGTGATGTCATGACTGCTTAAATAAAAATGCCAGCAGGCATTGCCTCCTGCATATAGGCCTATTTTAATATTGTTGACATTTTGGGCACACTCGCATTGCGCACTATTTGCGTTATATTGGTCTTTGTTTGTTGTTGCTGGTTTTGCGTTATATGTATGGCATATTGGTGTTTGTGACAGGAACATCCTGTCTAAAAATGATGCAGAAAAACTAGCCCATGCATTTGTTACTTCTAGACTGGATTACTGCAATTCCTTATTATCAGGCTCTTCGAAAAAGTACATTAAGACTCTTCATCTGATCCAGAATGCTGCAGCACGTGTTCTGACAGGAACCAGTAAAAGAGATCATATCTCTCCTGTCTTAGCTTCTCTGCATTGGCTTCCTGTAAAATCCAGAATAGAATTTAAAATCCTTCTTCTCACATACAAAGCTCTTAATGGTCAGGCACCATCTTATCTTAAAGAGCTCATAGTACCTTACTACCCCACCAGAGCACTGCGCTCCCAGAATGCAGGGTTACTTGTAGTTCCTAGAGTCTCCAAAAGTAGAATGGGAGCCAGAACGTTCAGCTATCAGGCTCCTCTCCTGTGGAACCAGGTTCCAGTTTGGGTTCGGGAGGCAGACACCGTCTCTACATTTAAGAGTAGGCTTAAGACTTTCCTTTTTGATAAAGCTTATAGTTAGGGCTGGCTCGGGTAAGTCCTGAACCATCCCTTAATTATGCTGCTATAGGCTAGACTGCTGGGGGATTTCCCATGATGCACTGAGCTCCTCTCTTCTCTTTTTCTCTCTGAGTGCAACCTCATCCCATTAATGCATGTTACTAACTCGATTTCTCACTCTCCCGTGGTCGTGTGCTTCCCCCTCCTGTCACTTCCTGCGGGTGTTGCTGGCTCTGGAGCTGTGGAGTCTGGATCTGTGGTTGGGAGTCTCCTGCCGCCCTCTGCTACAGTTGCAATTGCTATTACTAGTCCTATTGCTATTATTACTGTTATTATTATTATCATTAACATTACTATAAATATCTGTACCATTTTTCATTCAGTCTATAGCACCATCACCTTTATTGTCTGTACCTCTATGTGTATACTGTGTAGGTTGCCTCCCTCTGCTCTCTCTCTCTTGCTCTCTCTCTTTCTCTTGCTCTCTCTCTCTCTCTCTCTCTCCCCCTCACCCCAACCGGTCGAGGCAGATGGCCGCCCACCCTGAGCCATGGTTCTGATCGAGGTTTCTGCCTCTTAAAAGGAAGTTTTTCCTTGCCTGTGTCGCCTAGTGCTGCTCTTGGTGGGAATTGTTGGGCTTCTGTAAATAACTTCAGAGTACGGTCTAGACCTGCTCTTTATGAAAAGCGCTGTGACAACTGTTGTTGTGATTTGGCGCGCTATATAAATAAAATTGAATTGAATTGAATTGAATTGTTGTTGTTGTTGTTGGTATAACGTTATGTTACAAATAGAGGAGTGGCACAATTGTTTTTCGCCTAGAGCAGCAGAAGTGCACTCGCCGGTCCTGTCTGTAGGCTACACAATCAAGGGCAAGACACAAAAGGTCATTGCTAAAGAGGCTGGCTATTCACAGAGCTCTGTGTCCAAGCACATTAATAAAGAGAAGACAAAAAGGACTGGACTGCTGCTGAGTGGTCCAAAGTTATGTTCTCTGATGAAAGTAAATTTTGCATTTCCTTTGGAAATCAAGGTCCCAGAGTCTGGAGGAAGAGAGGAGAGGCACAGAATCCAACGTTGCTTGAAGTCCAGTGTAAAGTTTCCACAGTCAGTGATGGTTTGGGGGGCCATGTCATCTGCTGGTGTTGGTCCACTTTGTTTTCTGAGGTCCAAGGTCAACGCAGACGTCTACCAGGAAGTTTTAGAGCACTTCATGCTTCCTGCTGCTGACCAACTTTATGGAGATGCAGATTTCATTTTCCAACAGGACTTGGCACCTGCACACAGTGCCAAAGCTACCAGTACCTGGTTTAAGGACCATGGTATCCCTGTTCTTAATTGGCCAGCAAACTGGCCTGACCTTAACCCTATAGAATATCTATGGGGTGTTGTGAAGAGGAAGATGCGAGACGCCAGAGCCAACAATGCAGAAGAGCTGAAGGCCACTATCAGAGCAACCTGGGCTCTCATAACACCTGAGCAGTGCCACAGACCGATGGACTCCATGCCACGCTGCACTGCTGCAGTAATTCAGGCAAAAAGAGGGCCTACTAAGTACTGAGTGCTGTACATGCTCATACTTTTCATGTTCATACTTTTCAGTTGGCCAACATTTCTAAAAATCCTTTTTTTGTATTGGTCTTAAGTAATTTAATTTTCAGAGATACTGACTTTGGGATTTTCATTTGTTGTCAGTTTTAATCATCACAATTAAATTAAATAAACATTTGAAATAAACTGCTCAAAAAAATAAGGGGAACACTTAAACAACACAATGTAACTCCAAGTCAATCACACTCCTGTGAAATCAAACCGTCCACTTAGGAAGCAACACTGATTGACTTCCTGGCTGATGTTTTGGTCACTTTTGAATGCTGGCGGTGAAGAAGGTTTGCTGTGTCTGTCAGCGTAGTGTCCAGAGCATAGAGGCGCTAACAGACCGCTGACAGGCCAGTACATTAGGAGTGGAGGAGGCCGTAGGAGGGCAACAACCCAGCAGCAGGACCGCTACCTCTGCCATTGTGCAAGGTGGAGCAGGAGGAGCCCTGCAAAATGACCTCCAGCAGGCCACAAATGTGCATATGTCTGCTCAAACAGTCAGAAACAGACTCCATGAGGGTGGTATAAGGGCCCGACGTCCACAGGTGGGGGTTGTGCTTACAGCCCAGCACCGTGCAGGACGTTTGGCATTTGCCAGAGAACGCCAAGATTGGCAAATTCGCCACTGGCGCCCTGTGCTCTTCACAGATGAAAGCAGGTTCACACTGAGCACATGTGACAGACGTGACAGAGTCTGCAGACGCCATGGAGAATGTTCTGCTGCCTGCAACATCCTCCAGCATGAGCGGTTTGGCGGTGGGTCAGTAATGGTGTGGGGTGGCATTTCTTTGGGGGGCCGCACAGCCCTCCATGTGCTCACCAGAGGTAGCCTGACTGCCATTAGGTACCGAGATGAGATCCTCAGACCCCTTGTGAGACCATATGCTGGTGCTGTTGGCCCTGGGTTGCCCCTAATGCAAGACAATGCTAGACCTCATGTGGCTGGAGTGTGTCAGCAGTTCCTGCAAGAGGAAGCCATTGATGCTATGGACTGGCCCGTCCGTTCCCCAGACCTGAATCCAATTGAGCACATCTGTGACATCATGTCTCGCTCCATCCACCATCATGTCTTGCACCACAGACTGTCCAGGAGTTGGCGGATGCTTTAGTCCAGGTCTGGGAGGAGATCCCTCAGGAGACCATCCGCCACCTCATCAGGAGCACGCCCAGGCGTTGAAGTCCAAGCCTAAAGTTATAAGCCACCTTAATGGGTAACATTAGCAAAGGCCCGCTCACAAGAACGAGCTAAATTCCTGTTAGATAACAAGTGTTTGTAACGTAACATAAAACAGAAAAGTCAAATGATATGACAACATGACACAATGGGTGACATAACTTCTCTAACAGTTACTAAAAGCTCAGGCCACATTGTAACACATTTAAAAAGTTTCAGGTTAAATCCCACTAAATGGAACAACTACGCCACCTGCTATTCATAAAATTATACCAGCACTGAGTAACGTTAGTAATCCATCCATTGTCAACCGCTGTTTGTCCACATGAGATGACAATTCCACGTTACTGTCATTTGTCATAAATGCAGATGTGGAATAAATCTGCCTGAACAGCTCTGGGAGATTAATTTTAGACAGGAGAGATCCCACAGAGGTCACGATATATAGCACTGTTATAAATGTGTAAATCCTCACCATGTGGCTTGAGTAGATTTAAGACTTGTTAGCTCTTGTTAGCTCACTCCAGACTGTTGAGTTTTAAAAAAGTTACAACAAACTTAATGTATTCCAGTGTTTCAGTGTTTTCCTTCAAATGTAAAACTACAGGATTTTAGGCCAGACGATTGCATCAGGATGTTGATTAAACCGTTGTCTGTATCCTCTTTGTAATGTGAAGAAAACTGACACCTCTTTGTTTAGTGCCAGAAGGACTGTTTTGTTTTAACTGTTTCATTGACACTTAAGATAGGGTGTCAACCATTTTATAGACAAGCCCTGTTGTTCTCTGTGATTAGTTTAGAGGAAAAGACTGTTTATTCCTGCAGATTGAAGGGGGGTTTCACATCTGGGATTGGCGCTCTTTTGTTCAACCAAAAACAACGTAGGACAGTAAGATTCCTAATTGGGTGACAAAGAAGTTAACCAAACGACCAATGGCTATGGACCTAAGCCATTTCTAGGAAAAAGGACCCGCCCACATACCTGGAGGATATAAACAATTCATTTTGTGAGAATCAGGACTGTAAACTGTGGATCCGGGAGGAGAAGCAACTTTTTAGTCCACTGCTGGAGGCGGTTTTAGCTTAGTCTGTTAGGACTTGACTGAAAGCTGTAAATCTGAAAAGAGGAACAGCTTTCCGGACCACTGCAGTGTTTTTGTTTTATGTTTGTTCTGTAATGCCATCTTTTATTCACCTTTTTTTAAATTAAATTTTCTTGTTAATTTTCATCGGACCCAGCCTCTCCTTTCTCAAAATCTGAATACGCAACAAGACCCACTTCCAAAAAAAACCCAACTAATGAAAGTCTAGCCAGTACCAGAAACACAAATGCATCAAGAGGATTAGCCACAGAATGAAAGCTGGAAAGAATTCCCCACCACAATTGGTTGCAGAATGTAGAAGCCACAAATGTTGGCTTAAATCCTCATTACCGCCTCCGCTTGAAAATTTCTCTGCTATGATTGGTCAAATATTGAAGCTGGAAAGAATTCCCCAATAGTATTGGTGGCAGAATGTTGAAGCAGCAAATGTATTGATTTCCCCCATCGTTTTATTAATTAACTATTGAACGGGCTATCAGTCGCTCACAGTCTCCTCTGGAGCCGTGGGTTTGAATCCCACTTCTGACATGAACTTTTTTCAAACAAATGAGACATCATGTCAGAAGTATCCAGTCTGTGCGATGTGTACACAGTTTGTTTTACGTGTTCAACATCGTCTGCCACACGATTACGAAACCAAAACTTTATTGTCCATCTCATTGGAAATTACATTTTGAATGCGCTGTCTGCTTCATTGTTGTAGGCTATTTGACACGTAAATAACTGCAGTAGCAGTTGTCAGAAAGGGTCAGGACGTGCACGACTCCACATAAAGGTCAATGCTGCCACCACCAGTCATGCCAAAAATCATCGGTGAGATGTGGGTTATCATTTTATGTTTGATTGTGTATAATGTGTAATGTCCTTTCTTCAGAATAATTCCTTTCAGTGTATCTTGAACATATCAGTTCAAGATATTGCCTGGAATTCAGGATCAGTTCAGGATATTGCCTGGAATTCAGGATCAGTTCAGGATATTGCCTGGAACGTTTTGTTGATTTTAATATTGCTCACTCCTTAGTCAAAGTATTTATTGAGCTTGAGAATTTATGGCCACGAATCACAATTTTACGGTCTCTCAGTGTCCTGAGTCCAGAGTCCTGTTAAGTCAGGGGGAACCTGGTCTGTCCATTAAAACTTTACTATCTGACTAAGCACAACAGATATATCAACTATAGATATTTATACGATTTACATAACAATAAGTCATTGGTTTTCAAACTGGCGGGGGGAAAAGGAAGTGCTTTCTTTTGTCATTCCCTTAATATGTAAAATTAATTTTTAGGTTTCGTCCAACTAAGAGTCACTAAACAAAAAACACACCAGCAGAGGGAGCAAGAGAGCCGTGCAGGAAGTTGAGCCGCTGTTGCTGCCGAGTCTGACAAGAGCGCTGTTTTTGGTTCAATTATGATTCAAATAATCCAGGAGAAAAATATCCAAATTATGAGTACTTAGGTTGGACTTATAGTCAGGATGGCCGAGCGGTCTAAGGCGCTGCGTTCAGGTCGCAGTCTCCTCTGGAGGCGTGGGTTCGAATCCCACTTCTGACATGATCCTTTTCCTCATCAAACATCAATATGATTAAAATCCTCAAAACTTTATTGTCCATCTTATTGAAAGTTACCTTTTGAATGCACCTCAGGAGAATCAGTACCATTATAGGTAGCCTACCTTCAGAAATAAATAATTAAAATGAGTTCAAAACAAAAAAATATTACTTATTATGGTAAAAAATTGACAATGTTTTGTGTGTTTGTTGTATTTATGTTTAAATACATATAGGCCCATTCATGACATACAGAGTGATAAATGTGATGTGGTGAATAATGGTTGTTTTATATTTATTTTATATTCCTTTCTACTTTCATTTTGAACATTTTGCGTCCACCTTCAGAGAGCAGTGCAGTATCATTTTCTGCTGTGTTCATCAGTGTTGGATCCCCCTTCAAATGTAAAAATCTTCCTTACTGATGGTTTAGACCAGTTACTTGTAGGATTTTGCTTTTGAGTGAAACATTTACAGCGTGTCAGGCCATATGTGTCATTTGTTTAACTCAGTGCAGCACCATATCACCTCTTTATTCTTCAAGATCAAGATACATGTGAAGGATTGATAGGCACACACAGAATGATCCACACCAATGGGCCTCGCTGATTATATACCTTTTGTTTGCTTTTTTCCCTCCTCCCAGTTCTCAAACACATCAATGGGTCACTCAGGTGAGAGGCCTGTGGGAGGAGCCCGGTGGGGGGACATAGAGCTTGTAAAAGAGGGAGAGACAGATAGAGAGAGGATGACAAAATACTCAGTGTCTCTGTGTGTGCGTGTGTGGGAGGCAGAGAGAGAGAGAGAGACTACACCACCTCCATTACACACCTGTCAGTGCAGGTGGAGAGAGTGACTGTCGGATATCTGAACCTGGACATTTCCCTGGAGGGCTCCTCTAACTCTTTGGACTGTTTTATTTTCTTTTTTAACCATCAAGGCTTTTTATGTTTGGTTTCATTTATTATTAGTGTTTTGGACAAAACTGAATTTTAAATTGATTTAGTCTTGCTGCTGCCACCAGCAGATAAATAATTACTGAATACCAACATTTAAGTAGTCTTTGAGGAGTAAAAACTGCTGGAGGAAGAAAATCTTCAGACTTTTATTCTGACACTGAATCCCATCCTTAAGGAGTTTGCTGTTGCGACTGTTTCTGAGACGTCCATCTTCAGAAAAGCTCATGGCAGACTTCCCATCCAAAGTTACCACAGAGACCGGCCCCCCCAACTCCCAGAGCTCTCAGTGGGGGGGCAACAGCCTCCGAGGGCTGACTGCTAACATCACCAGTATGATGGACCTGTCCTTTATCCGAAGCATTGTGGCCATCCTCATGATTGCTGAAATAGTATGTAACATCCCCCAAGCTGTTCTGTTTTTACTCTATTGAGCTCTGTTCACCACAAGAGTAGCTGTTCTACTTTGCTCAGCAGGCTGTTCTTTTCTATTCTGTTTATGACTGAAACCATTAGTGGAATCATTTACAGATTCTTAAAGGATAAAGCTGGTGATATTCTACATTTTACTTAGTGTCAACAATGCGTTAGTCTGTACCCCAGTGGTTTCCGACTTACTTACCCTCATCTCAGCGCCAGGTCTTTTTTTCCCCAATTAAAGATCTTATAAAATCAGCTGGTCAAAATATATAGTTTCATTTTTACAAAGACTAATTCATTTCCTTAAACAGCTGTGCACCATAGTTTTTAGCAAAAATTACTCAAACAGAAGTAGATGCATTTGGTGGGGACTAGTTTCAGCTGCAGGTCACTATACATTTGGCGCTCTGCATTAGTACTGAAAGCGGCTGGATGGTGCGTGTGGACTCATCTCAAAAGAAGCAGCACTGCCCATGTTGATCATAATGAAAGAACATCACTGTGGCTCACTGATGTGTTTTTAATGTTTTTTAGACAATAATGGAACTCAATGGCGCTGAGAAATAAGATATATCAGGTTTTAGCTATACAGGAAATAATTTTAAGGATCAATTCATTGATGGTTTTGGTCTTTTCATGGCATTGTTAAGTATAAAACAATATAGAAAAAAACAGAAGTTGGTTTGTTCTGATTTTAAACTAAGTGGGAACCTCCTGGTCTGAAAAGTGAAGCCAATGTGGAAGTGCCTTAAACCTGCATTCTTTTTAATGGCCAGCAGGGGGCAACTCCACTGGTTGCAAAAAAAAGTCAGATTGTGGAGAAGTCTATGACAAAATGACTTCTCACTTGATTTACACTTTCAAACTAAAACTAACACTTGTTTCAAGTCTTTTCTAATACAGCATGATGTTCATTTAGTAAACGATCACTACATTTAGAGTAAAATAGACGAATAAGAAGGTGAAGCTTTAGGGCGTGGCTACCTTGACAAGTGGACCTGTCAGATGTAGCAATGCATATCGCTCCCCAAGTCCACCTTCTTGTCCAAATATAGTCACGTCTGTCTCCAAAAAAACAATGGGCAACAATGGACTACATCCACTTTTTCATACCATCTATGTTTTATACCAGTAGCCTGAACAACACATAAAAACTGCATGTCGTATTTTACTCTGACATAACAGCAGCACCAGTATGTACTGTGGGAAACTTAGGATCAGTTTACACATTTGCTAAATTTAAAACCTGTTACACTCATTACTGAGGATGAATCAAATTGTGCAATAAACCGTCCACATTACAGCGAACACTGCAACAGCTTTAGATGAAAATATTGTGTACTCTTTATCTGGTGCCACAGAAGTGTTGAATGCATGTCAAAAAAATTCAGTTTGTGCACTATACATGCCACTGACTTACTGTTTGCACGGACCTGTGTCCACACAGAAGACATGTGACTGCCTGCAGGAGACCTTTGTCCCCTGAGGTTCCAGCCTCCTTTGTCACACTCCTCTGACCATCCCATTAGTACTCTGTATATAATCTGACTGTTTAACATTCGTCACCTCTTTATGCTTCACGAGTTGTCAGCTTTATTGGTTTTTGAGGTACTGTCAGCAGTACTGTAATTTCATTGTACTGAAAAGGTTATTAACTCTGGTAAAGTTTGTGAGGTGCGGGATGTAACCCCTGAAGGGCGTTTCAACATTTTGCTCACAAATGATATTTAAAAGATGACATCGTTAGCCCAAATATTTATGAAAAATCAACAGCAATCTCATGACATAATGACTGTTTCTGGTAATGTGTGTTTGTGTTCAGGTAAACAGGCTTTCCTTACAGGTTGTTCCTGTGTAAATAAACCAGGTAAACTTGATAATGAATCTTCATGCCCTGATCTAAGGTACCTGTAATGGAGACCAGGGGTTCCATTACTTGAAATAGTATTAAGAGTATTAAGGTTGGGAGTATTGATAAAGTAGGAGCCACATTCTTGTTTTGATTGTTTATTTGATTTGTGAAACGTCTTATGGCTGTCTTTGTTGTGAGTGGCTCCAGTGGGGGTTGAGGAAGCACAGGGGGGTCTGGCCATCCTGCCTGTGTAGAAAGAGACCTCAATCAGTGATGGTCAAGGTACACAACATAGTATGGAGTGCTTCTATTCTAGTAAGTTAATAAATTGGTTTAAATAGATAAAGTAAACAATGTAAGTACTCACCTCTTCCTGGTTGTCTCCTCGGCAGGGGGCGGAGGCAAAAGATTGTGGTAGGCCCAAGCACCTGCTTAAGAGCTGCAGGAGCAAACCATGAAGCTGAGGGTGGGGGGAGTGAAGATCTTAACAATGCTGATTTGTGATTATTTTGAGTGTATGTGATTGATTTATGTATAGAAATTTTGTACTGATGTAAATATTTATTCTTTGTACTCTGTTCTCTATATGGTGTTGGGTTTTAGCTAAATATTAATTATTCTAAATGATAGTGGTTCCACCTAAGTAGTTTTACCCACTTAATTACCTGCAGGAGGGAGTGGATATAGGGCAGCTAGTAGCTTTCAGTGTAAGTTTTTTGGTGCTCATTGGTGCTGGTGTCTCATCGTGTCTGTATGGAAGATAATAAATGCCACGTTTGTGCTTTGCATTTTACCTCTGTCTCATGCCTCTCTCTGGAAAAACCTTAAAGCCACCGCCGGCCGATCGGACAGTACCCATGCAGAAGCCCTGTCAATACACCTGCGTTTAGAGTTTAGATCACTAGCGTTAGACGATTGTTAGTCAGAGGCAGATCAACACCGGCACCGTAACGTTACTTCATTCAGCGCAGCGAGACATCGGCATATCGGCACAGTACTCCCGAAAAAAGGCAAAATGGGAGCGGCTATAGACAGGTGGCTATAGACTGCCTACCTTTGCCTCTGAGAAGGGAACGTTGAAGTAACAGAGCCTGAACATGTCTGAGTGAAAAGCCACAGCCTGCATGCTGCTGTTCCTGCGTTTATTGCAGGATTTCTGTATGAAAGCGGTTGTGTTTCGGATTTTGCTCGCTCATGTTACCCGCTCACCCTGACTCAAAACCGCTCTCCATCTGCAGCAGCATAATGTAACTTGAAACTTAGGTGGCAAGCTAGCTATCAAAGCTAGACAGCAACTGACACAAGAGCACTTACAGTATCATTACCAATGTGCGCATGTTTGGTGACATCAACTCATGATCTAGCGGCTAAACCTCTGTCTGTGAAACCTCTGGCTAAGTTTTTGCTTGAGTCAACAACTTTGCTAATAGCCAAACATGAAGCAAGAGCAACAACACAAGACAGCAAGTTGTTACTTGCTATTCCAACAGTAAGAAGGCCAGCTCGGCATCTGTCCTGCATCCTTTCAGCTCTTTTAGCTCACAACAACAAGTAAAAGCCAGTCTGATATTTACTTTTGTCGGTTTCTTGCTTCATTGTTAATATGAAAATACAGATCAGAGACTCTGCCACCGCTTACATTTACTTATGTGTTAAAACCATTGAAATGTGACTCCCACAGTCAGGTGTGGTGTATCATGAGCAACCAGCTTCTGTGTGTGGGTCAGCATTTAAGACAGAGACAAGAACAGAGTGAGATGTTTCCTAGAAGGAGTATTGATGTAAAAATCGCTAAATGTCTTCTTATATAACATCAAGAATTGGACTGAGCCATTTAGTAGCTTGTTGCAGACTATGTGTGTGCATATGGCAACATCAGTTTTCATTTTCCTTATGCATACTTTAGCAACAACAATAAAAAAGGGTAAAAGGAGCAAAACTTATGCATTGGATACAGATACATATCCTGCCACATGCATACAGCATTATAAAACACATCTGCATAATATGTAAATACTTGAACTTGTTGTAGAGTACAACTTGAGGTGAGATGCATATGTTTCAATTAGGTTCCTTCACACTAGTATGTGTCTTATAATCCTTAGTGCCCTGGCAGTGTTGTGATATCAAACAACATTGTAACATTTACCAGTTTGCGACCGGGAAGTTAATGTGTGGTGCTGTTCTGTGGTTCAGAAGTCTTTGTTAAGATGGGTTCTTTGTAAAGGTTAACACACAAAAATTCCCACTGTGTGCATGAGTGTGTATCAGGTGTGTAAAAAGTGAAACACGAGCTCTGCATACATAATAGACTGTCCTTTCATGTCCTGTCTCGCTGAACAGAAGCAGAGAGACGCAGAGGCAAAGTTGGGGGGCCTGGTTTTTGTCTGGATGACACCTCTGTTTTAAAGAACCTATATGGTGACTTTTAGGCTTAAATCTCAGAAATAACTGTATTGCATTATGTTGACAGTCCCATTTGCTCTAAGAGACTGCCTGTCCACCTCAAAGTGTAATATTCCGTCTTTACATCTTCAGTCCTTGTGTGGGAGTATTCAGATACACATTGTTCCAGGTACCTTTCAGTGCAGTACAGTCCATTAATGGATTACATACTTTGTCATAGAAACTCAAAGCGCTTTAGAGTGAAGTGCGGGGGACTCATCTCCACCACTAGTCCATGTGTCATCCAGTCCCTTTTCTTCATCAGAAAATATTTAATATGTTGAATAAAAAGAGGAAGTGCTGAGAGTTGAGACAAGTTTCCCTCTGTACAGCATGGCATTTTATACTTTAATCTGAAACAATAAACATTTTATATTAACATTTGATCAAAAAACCTTGTGTAAAAACACAAGACGTTGAACTAAGAAAACATTATCAAACAATTCTGCAGTTGTTGCTAAAAAGCTCTAAAAACCCACTGTACACTACGTACCCAGCACCAAATGACTTGGAAAGAGCCAGATATTTTCCTCAGGAGCCAGTGGATACAAAAGTAGAGCAAATAGAGAGTGAATATTGGACTCATTCATCAAGTGGCCACAAACATGATTCCAAAAAAAATGTTGCTCTGTTTCTGCTGTAGGCCGTTATGTAAATACACAACTGAGTGCTATGTTGCTGGTGATGTGTCACTGTTGTGTTTATATATTGGTTTAATCACACTGGAACAAGTGAAATCCTGGGTAACTGAACACAAACACACACCTGAAACACTCATTATAGGCTGAAGTTGCTGTTGATTTTCTTGAATATTTGGGCTGAATAGATGTTGTCTGGACTTGGCATGTGCAAGGAAAATGTTGAAATGTAGCTTGTATGCTAACATGCTAGCCATATGAACTTAAGAGTATGTCCGTTTTGTGTTCACAGTCGCTGCACTGCCTAAGATAATTTTCTTTAAAAACTTGTCCTTTAACATTTGCATTAGCATGCGGTTGTGTGAACTGCAGGCAGCCAATGTCTCAAATATGGTTTCATTTACTCACAATTTAGTTACATATTAATATTTAGAACTAAATACTTTTTATATATTAAGCGTTAACTTGTTTTACTTTCAGCTGGTTTTGTCGCTGCCCCACTTCATCTCTCTCTTCTCGTTTCCTCTCTCTCACCTCTGTAGGTTCTGGGGCTGCTTCAGTGGGCGTTGATAGCCGGCGCCTCCTATACATTCCTGCCAGCGTATGGCTGGGTGATGTTTGTGGCCGTCACTCTGTGGATCCTCACCACCATCCTCTTCTTCATGATCCTGTTCGGCGTCCAGCGAAAACTCACCGCTGTCCCCTGGCCCCTGACGGTAGGGAGGAGAGGAGGTGGAAAGGGAAAAGTGGAATGGAAGAAAGGTTTTAAGACTTATTTGTTAGGATCTCCATATGTATTCCATAGTCTTCTTCTTGGGGTCCATGTTTTGTTTTGCTCACAGGCTTTCAAATGGCGAGTCTACACAACCAGAACAGGGAGGGAGAGTTTTCACAGAAAGTCATGAAATGTTGCTTTACTGCTATTCAAAAATTATTGTTTATTCCAGGGAATGCAGAATCTAGATCTGTTCTAATTTTGGCAGGAAATATGTTGTACCAGCACCTTTAAAATAAACAGAAGAAGGCAACAGGATTTAGATTTAAGTATTATTGTCATGGATTGAAGATAATTTCAGATTTGATCAAATGCATAGAGGCTGACAAAATAGGACAGCAAAGTAAATTATGAAATGAGAATGCCAGGAGTCGAGGAGGAAAGATTTAGGAAATCTGGCAAGGTTTTAAACAACAGAGAAAAGGTTAGCAAGAGTGCCACAGAAAGGTAGGGAACAATAACTGAAAGGTGACACAGGAGCAGCTCTGAGGAAATGTGGCTAATGTTTCTGCTCTTTTGCTAGGTGATGGCGTATAACGGCGGGGCCACGGTCCTCTATCTGACCGCCTTCCTGGCAAACGCATCCTCTGTGCAGCCCTTCCTCCACACCCTTTACTACACCTCTTACGGACATATGGCAGCCGCCGCTGTAAGACGCCTGACACCACTATCACTAAATCAAACACAAAGTCGTGGTTAAATATGCACAATAACACTGAGATCACCCTGCAAAGGAAAATACATGTGTCAAGAAAAAATAATGTTTGAACCCTTACACATTTCGTCCATTTTCCCCTCCCTCCTTCCCTCTTACTGACATTGTTTGGCTAGGTGCGCTTCTGATAGCGTGTTTACTTATCAGGTTGTGGCAGGTTGCCTACACACACCCGGAACTTGAGGATGTGAGAATGGTAGAGTTAGATGAATGATGTGGCCGCATCTTAATAGCTCACTTGGCTGGGAAGCATATCATGTGCTTGGAAAAGTTTTTAAGTCCAGTTAACTTTGGACCAAAACTGCCACTCCAAAGAGGTTGTTGAAATTGACCTCTTTTTCAAAGTGGTTAATGTTCAACAACAACAAAAAAGGTTTTAAGACACAGAGAGAAGAAATGAGGATGTAGGGCGGCAAAAGGAAAAGTAATGTGTGCCTTCATGTGACAAAAAATGCTCACTGAATATCACCAGTGTCAGGGGAAAAAATGTTTTTTAGTCTGTTTCACAGGTTAAGGTCTATGCAGGTTTATAGCTACGGTACTGTTTAACGCATGATTTCATACGCACACAAACATACACAGGCCACAGTCCTGGCCCTTGTCCTTGCATAAACTCTTTATCAGTTGCATTTTACTGCCTCTGGGGCACACCACTTAGGAATAATTGGCATTCCCCAGGGATAACGTCAGATAAGGGTTTTGTTAAAGCTTTCACATGTACCAGGCATTTAAAGATGGCAATTTAAACTTTTATTTATGTCAGCTGTTGAAGATTTGCTCTGCTTCCTGAAGTCACTGAAGAGGTGGAATTCCTGTTGATGCCTCTCTGTCTTTCCGTTCAGTTCTTTGGTGCCTTGGTGACTGTGGCGTACGGTGCCAGTGCTTTCTTCTCCTATTTGGACTGGAGGGGAGACGGAGGAAACGCTGCCACCAGCACGGTGCCAACCTAGACCTCAAACCTGTGAAGCTGATCCTGGGAAGACTCCTCGTGTTTTCTTTCCCTCAAGATAATGCAGTTATTTGGATATTCCAGTGTCGATACTCAACTCTCAAAACAGGGTCACGTGACTGCTGACTCTGGTAACCCAAACCCTGACCTTAACTTAACCCCAGTATTCCCAATAACATGTCTAAAGTTACTTTTCAGTCAAACACACTGGACTTTTATCTTCACATTATGTTAATAGATGCTGTATCAGTACTGGGTTAGCCATTTAAAATGTTTGTCTCTACAACACAATATTACTTTTAAGGGGCTCTGGTGGACTGCACTAAGGCCTCAAATTCAGGTCTTCCTAAAATAATACACTGAATAATACTATTGTAAATCCATAAATAAATTCTTGGTAATACCAAGGGCGCTGTTTACATGGAATGCATTATGAATAATTATATCATGATATTCAGAGCATAATGTAGTTACTAACTCCAGGTTGTATTTAAAATACACACAAGATGCCTCACTTAAAACAATAGTTCAACATTTCAGGAAATGACCTCACTAACTCACTTTCTTGCCATGAGATAGACAGATCCATACCACTCTCCTGTCTGTTCAAAAACAAAAGAGCTACTGGCAGCAGGTGATTTGCTTATCTTAGCATGAAGACACAAGGGGAAACAGCTAATCTGTCTCTTTCCGAAGACAAAAAATCCCCTCGAAAGCTCACAAATTAACACGTTACTACAAAAAGACATTCCTGTGTGACAGACTAAGGTTAATTGTTAGCCAGGAGAAGGGATTTCTGGGAGTGTTGACCCAGCCAAGAAATAAGCCGGCACATAACCACTGCTGAAACTGCAACGTGTTTACACTATGGTTTTTCTACTAATTAAACAAAGAAGCTATGAGGTGATAATTAGCAAGCTTTAGAGGGGCTGGTAGGTAGATTTTATAACCTTTGGACAAAGACAGACTATTTCCCTGTTTCCAATCTTTATGAAAAGCTACGCTAAACATCTGCTGGCTTAACGTCATCCTTAACGTACAGATGTGTGCTACTGATCTACACAAGTAACTCTCCTAAGGAAAGTGAGTAATTTCCAAAAATGCCCACAAGAAAAAAGTGATTTGAATTGCAGTGCAGTTATTTGTTTTCCTCTGCCCCTCTAACAAATCCTAATAATAATAAAAATATGTAAATGTTTTATAACAATTTTGATGACATTAATTTGAAAAATTCTAAACTGCTCCAAAGTTATGTCCTTGGTACCTCATTGATGTAAAAATCACATCCGCACTAGTGTATGATGTTTCCGAGCCTGTGTGAATGAGGGGTTTGAGAGGATAGAAGACTACAACGAACACGCCGGTTGCAAGAACCTCTGGCTCCAAACTTGACAGCCTGACCAAAGACTTCCTCCCAGTGTGGAGCACTATACTGTGTCATCTATCCAGGACAAACATGAAGAAACATCATCTTTGTTGAGTATTTTTGTTGTTTACAGAGCGTTGCTTGGGCTGGTGAGTATTGTAGTGATAAACCTGTAGCATGTCAGAACCTGCTTGATGCCTGTTTTGTGTACTTCATGCTCATTTTAGGATCTAATAACTTAACGTGGCGGAGCAGGTTTGAAGAATATGAAGAACGTAGTAATTGTGCCCTGCAGAAATCCACCTTCATTTCCTCCTATGTGTGTGACAAAATGGCATTATAATGAGGTGCTGTAATGCTGCAGAGATGCCCTGACATACAAATTTTGTTTGTTTGGTACAGACCGCAAAAATGTCAGATTTCCGTTGATTGTGATAGTTTTGTCATTAAAAATGAAAATTGTGATGCAAAACCGATCATTTCCACTAATCATGAATCATATTGCAAATCCTATTATCTGTCAAAATAAATGCAATGTGATTTTTTTTAACCATATTGAGCTCCCCTAATGGAAACATTGACTGTTTTGATGACACATTTACTGAAGTATGTTAAAAGATGCAGAGACTCTGCATCTTTTACTAAGGACTCACAGAGCTGTGGAAAAAGTGTGTAACAAATTTCTTTGATATATATGACACCGTGCTCAGCTCCTGTTTTATGTGTCTTTATAAAATATGTTGTGTCTTTTTGTACCAAGAATTTGAACATTAGTGAAAACCTGTGGTGAGTGCTGGGGCTCAACCGTGCACAAATAAAGCAATGGGTGACTTCCACTTAAGGCTTGACCTGTTTATATTAAAAGATGTTGTTACTAACAAATGTGACATGAAAAGTATTTCACCAGTGACATAAGTATACTTTTACAATTGCAGCTGTCATGTTACGACGAGTAGAAAACACTTTAAACTTGTACTGAAAACTATACTGTATTTCATATTTCTAAATTGCAGACACACAATCACTATAAACATTAAAAATCACTTTCACAGGCACAGTTTTCAAACTGACCAAATATTTTAAAACTTCATAAAGCATATGTCAGTTCTGCTGTAGCTGTTTCTTATGAAAAAACATACCAGGCAAAGAGAGCAGATTCAAACATTCAATCCCATCAAAGGGTTTCTGCCCCTGCCTGCCAGGAGAACATAGGAACCAGGAGGATGACCTGAAACACACAAGTCTAGTACCAGCACCAAAATTTGGGGTTCCTACTTTCCAACCAGGCGGAACAAATAAATACCAAATCTTAATAAAAATATAATCGAATAAGAGGATAGTTGTACAATCAGGATTGTGCTTTTCACCTGCAAACTCTGGTTAAACACATCTGAATATTTTAAATAGTCATTACGTCCAGTGGTTGGGGAGCAGAAAGAAGCCAAAACCTTCAATCATTACTCTTTAACTACAAAGAGGCTCTTAAACACACACATGCCATCCCACCCACCATATAAAACACAGAGGAATGCATATATTAAGAATTTCCTGTTAGGGGCTATTTGTGCACAGACTGTATATTTATGTGCATTTTTCAGCAGCTCACCATCAGAGTACAACACTCACAAAAACAAGCTAACAACTTTCTGAAGGCCCATAGACAAAACTTTTACAAACACATATAGAGGAGGAGGCATTTCAAGTGTTTGGACTTTGTGTGTGTGTCGCTGAGATTCAGTGCATGTTAGTTGTGTGTTTGGACCCTGTGGGGACCAGAGATGTGATCACCAGTCCTTGACTCAGGTCCAGGCCCCGGCCCTCTATCTCCTAGAAACACACAGATTCATACAGGTGGTATTAAAGCAAAGCATCACAAGCAGGGTCCTAAATGCTTATCAGCAATTAGCCCACATAAATCTGTCAAGAATTAAATGTGCTTAATGCAGGCTGATGCTTAGAGTAATAAAGAGAAACAGAAAATCCTAATGTGATGACTCTGAAAATCTCTTTTTGGGATTCGCAGTGAAAAAGGGGTTTAAAGATGCTCTCCAGCTCGCAGACAACTCACAGCTCTGTATGCCAGAAACATCTCCTTGAAGGCCATGAAGTCAGTGAACGTCAGCAGCATGTCAAAGATGTCATCTGGTACCTCCTCTTTGTGTTGCCTGCAGGCGGAAGAGAGACACTTGGTGAAGTGCATCGCATATACAGTGTACCTTTGTGCCACCTAGTGGGCCGCTGTAAGATAATGCATCTTGGAAGCAACAGGTGCAGCAAATGTTTGTGCTTTCAATGTCACCAGTGATATGTCTCCAACTGAAATACAGTGGCTGAGTTGTAGTGAGAGGGAAACAGCAGGGACAACACGAGCCTTTGAGGAGAGTTGTAATGTCGCTTCTTACATGAGCAGCTCTGTGAAAGTGTTCATGGTAAAGCCGGGGATCTTCTCCATCAGCTGCTGCTCCAGGTGTTTCTCCAGCAGGTCAACCTATACAACAGTGTTGTTATTAATTTGGTCTCAGCCTACATCCCATACTATTACAGACTATCAGTAAAAAGTCATAATCTTTGAAGAGCGCAGTCATATTCCTGTAACTGTGTATTCGAGAGAGTTACATAAATTAGATAATTGTATCTCATATTCTTTAAAGACAGGTGTGGGAGTTACATTTGGCCACAGCAGGATGCCCAGTAACTCACATATGCATTAAAGATGGGTGTGTAGCTGAGCTTGTTCTCATCTGAGTCATCAAACTCCAGGTAGTGTTTGTCCAAGAAGCTCTTCTGAAGCTGCTGGAACTCCTCCTCTAAAAGAAAAGTAATGGACATGTAGAACATCACATATCTTCACCATTAGCTGGTGATAATACTGAGGATTTCCATGGTATGTCTTCAGCTGGCTTAGTGAACTGGTCTCAGAACAGAAATGTGGAAATACTTTGTACCTCTGCACACTTTTCTGCCATACATTTTTCACCATTCCTACAAGTATATTGTAATAGCAAATGTTGGCATCTATGATATATTGTCCATCCAGTAATTCCCTTTAATTTGTCTTTCTATACTGCTGTGCGTTTCTTTTCTGAATGCTATTTATGTCCTGTAAAGCACTTTGAATTGCCTTGTTTTCAAAGTTGCTGTACAAATCAACTTGCCTTGCCGACAGGTCTACATATCTTTGACTCAAAGCAATTTGTGTACATATTCCTAACAGAACATAAAAAAGACAAGACTGAATTGGTTAAAGCACTTTATATAATGTCTCTAAAGCCACTGTGGCCTTCATTTTCAGGAAATAATGCCACTTCAGTGGCTCTATCAAGCACCAAGATAGGTGAGATATGTTTTAGACAATGACAACCGCTTCTTACCGTCAGGTTGCTGAATTCATCTTTTACAATTATGTATGTCGAGAGAGAGAGAGAGAGAGAGAGAGAGAGAGAGAGAGAGAGAGTGAGAGAGAGTAAGTAGCACCACTAACTTAGTCCTACCCATGATGATGTCCTCTATGCAGCCAATAACTGCATCAAAAGCAGCGTCTGCAGCCGAGGAACTGGAGGGAGATAAAGAAGAAATAAAGATCATTTTGCCATCTTGTATATTTTGGATGTGCACGTTATTGATCATTTATATTTGCACTCCGTATATCTGCAGTCTTTCCTACTTTGTGCAGCACAATTTCCTTCGAGATAAAAAATATTCCATCTTATTCTAAACCATCCTTCCATCATCACACGGCCTGACCATTCAATCAATAATTTTGCCTTTGCACGCGACTTAAAGCACAAGTCTCATAATGGAAAACACTATATAACGTTCAAACGCTAATGTCTTGACTTAAACTGGCGCCTACCGCTATCAAGACCTGACCTGAGACTTCCTCTTAGAGACTTAACTAAGACTCGATTTGGGCTTCGCTCAAAATGGCTTAAAAGCAGGTCTAGACAACCCACCTGGAAATTGCAAAGTTTTCTTCTTCCATGTCAACCATGTCTACGATGTTTTCTCCACAGCTCAGGACATCTGGAGAATGAGGGGAGGCAACGTCAAATTAGCTGCTAAAGAATACAGCTAACGTTAACTAGCCAATTCAAATTTCACACCAAACGCACTATTGCCGTTCAGATACAAAGCTGTTCATCAGGCCTAACTAGGTTTGGTCGTTAAAGTTACTGAACAATACGTTAGTTAGCTATGCTAGCTGGCTGGCTAAGTCAATGTTAGCTAACCTTAGCTAAACACATGTAGCTTTAAATAAATAAGAACTGTCAGTTTGTTTTGTTTCGTATTTTCCGAACTAAAAGTATTATTTTACACCTTCCTAAAGATGTGTTAATGCTAGATTCATTCAACTGACTCACTTCGTCCCTTTATGTCCATGTTATTAAAATAAGTCCTTAACGTGGATGTTGTTGCCAAGGAAACGGCGAACGTGTGTGCGCACGTACGTCCGGTCGGGTAGAATCTGTACACGTTGGTTCCTACCCGAGGACAGCGGCGTGGACCACTCATTTTTTTTACTGACTTTTACTGAGACAAAGTTCAAATGCTTTCCGTACGTTTTCACTCAAACTTAAGTAAATAATAAAATTATTACCATATCTTTACGTCTACAGTCTAAGTATTGGTATCTACCTTGGTTGTGATCCACCGTTATTTCAAGAATTAATGTGTTGATAAATGTATATTAAGTTCTGCACCTCACAACATGCCGTAAACTCTTTCCACCTCTCACCACCCAATCTCCATCAATGGCCATGCAGCGAAATGGTTGGCAGCTTCAGGTACCTTGGCATCATTCTGGACAATAAACTGAGTTTGGGGAAAGCTTTGTACCCTGTGCTATGAGAGCGTTAAATTCACAATGCCACTTCTGTGAAATATGTTGACATGTGTACAATCTGTGCAGAAGGTTGCCCTTTTAGGTACAGTCAGAGAAAGAATTTCCTCAAAATTAGATTTGAAGTGTAAATAAATACTCAGTCATACAAAAAACCCAAAATCACATGTACATACATTTATTACAAATATCACAATCCAAGAAACAACAGTTCTTCAATCAATCACATCTTTGGGAACTCTGGGGGAAAATTCCTTTATAGATGTTTTAAATACAGCTCAATTTATTCTTTACAATCCTGAACTTCATCTCCAACCGTAGAGACAACTGTATAATTTATCTCCTCTGTATATATAAGGTGCTCCAGGAAATACGAGCTAGTAAACAGTGACCAGACCAGTCTTTTGTCACAATGAGAGATGCATGTAATCTTTTAGAAATCATTCCAGTATAGTCTGAATGATTTTACAGATCCCGTCCATGCAATCTGGTGTAGTAACTTTTTCATGAATGACGACCAAAATAAATTCTAAATTATTCAGTATGATCATTTGTAATGTCATTGATTTTTTTGAATGTACAATTAGAATTTGTCCTGAATCACGCTCTCTCTCATGTTCATTTCGTCACTTGTTTCCAAAATACAAATATAAGTCAACCCAGAGAGACTTCAAGTAAAGGACGGACAGAAAGAGACAGCAGGAGACAGACGGAGAAATGGCAAGATGAGAGCAGCGAGATGTGCTGTTACATACAGCACAAAGAGGGGAAACCACATTATACTCAGTTTGAATATACATTTCCATTTGGACAAACTTGTTTTGACATGATCAATCCTATAAGCAAGAAATCCCACCAAGAGTTCTGTGATTTGTACCAAGTAAAATATAAATTCATGTTTTCTTCTGTACTGAAGCACACACTCTTTAAGACATGTCACTGTGCTGTGGGTAGTTTCTTTTATGTATGTCAAGTATTTCACCGCCAAATCAGACCAAAAAAAGACAACATCTTAAAAATGACGCTGGGATATTTAGTAAAATACCGATAATAAGAAAAAAAAAACAAAACATTGATTTAAACAATTCTTTTAAACAATTTATCGGCCAAAACGATACTGTCAATCAACAAAACATGTTGTACCTCTCAACCACGTTTCTACATCAGTGTTCATCATTTACAAAACAAAATTAAATCACATCTTGTGGATTGAAAATAGTCGTCCTAATACAGACGCATGTGTTTGTCATCACAAACAAAAATTAAGACACATTTACTTATGCTGCCCCTTAAATGAGTCTGACTCACAGTGGAGCTGCATGACAAGTTGTTGCCAAATTGTTAGCACCAATCAAACAATAACCAATAAATCCAGATGGTGGAAATTCAATTATACACTTGTGCCTCACTGGCTCTTCAAACATATCCACTTATAAAATTGGAGGGGCTTGTATCATTTATAGATTAACTTCCTGTAAATTTTGTCTTGGTTCCAAATTTAAAGATTAACTATCAGCATGTGTGTTCAAGCAGCCTATGCAGTAACTTACAATTTGTTGCGGTTCTTACATACGTGACCAAGACTGAGGAAATATCAACATCTGAGCAAAGACTATAAAGCACAAAAAGCAGCAGGGTCAGCCGTGCTTAGAATCAATTAGCATTTCGTTGGTTTACTGGCTGTAAAACATGAATTATGTCATTAACATTCTCTGTTGTTCTCTGTAACAACTGATTTGATTTTGTAAACCGAATCAGAAAACTGAACCTAGCGTTCAGTTTTCTTTCAGCTTTTTGACACCAACACCAAAATCTGATATTTTACTCAAAGGTGTCTTTTTTCCCCCAATGGGAAACTCTGGCAGTGAGCGATCAATCAGTACAGATAGTGAAGCTGACCAAAGGATAGGTGTTGGTACAAACTTGAGAAAAGAATAAAAATGCTACCTCGAGAACATCATAATTAGTATATCTTTACTCAAAAAAACATGGAAGTGAGATCCATCTCAAATTTATCTGTACCATGGTTTTGAAACTGGACTTAAGGCTGTGTTCTTTTCTGCCACCCAGCCCTTTCAGATCTGCAGACGTGTGCATGATGGTGATAGGATTAAATAGTAGTTGCCTCTGGGCTGAAAGCGCAGTGGGATCCTTGGATCACAGAAAGGATGTTTGATAAATGTACGCGGAGGCTTGCAGACGAGAGGTTGGTTCTGGTTTGTAATCTGGTTAAATTGTTTCTGCTCCTCGAGCCTGCTCCTTTTGTCTGAAAAACACACTGTTAGTAGAAAGTTGAAGATTGTTGCTTCTGTGGTGAGTTGTCAGAAGGATACAAAAGAGGAGATGTAGGCAAATGAGGGAAAGCTCCTGGGGATCCAGCTGTGGTAAATTCCGCTCCTCTAATTCCTCTCTCCACCTCTCCATCGTCGCCTCTTTTTTACCAAAAGTCCTACCGGTTCTGGTATCATCGCAACACTTTGGGGCCATCGCTCTTAGCCCTGCTGGGTGAGAGGGGATTAGAGGAGGAGGTGGAGGCTGTAGGGCTTGTGTGTCTCTCCTTATTGGACGAGCGACTGGAAGTGTGTCAGGAGACATGTGCAATGAGTCTGACGCGGTTCTGGATGTCCTGGCGGCACAGGGGGCACGTCTCTAACTGTAAGGCACATTCCATACACATACCACTGGAAGAAGATGGGGGGAGAACATAAAGGAAGATTTTATTATCAATTAACAATGCTCTTATAACTAAGATGAGCAGCTCTCAAAGAAATTATATCATACACGCACATCGAAAGTTTGGGATTTTCAATTTCACACATACCCATGTCCACAGGGCTGCAGCTCTGTGTCAGCCATGACGTCACAACACAGCGTGCAGCAGTTGTCTCTGATGCTGACCTGCTTTAGCAAGGCCAGACGCCGGTGCCTGGAAAACACATACAAAAGCAGATACATGTTTCCATTTAAAGCAACTTGACCAATGTGACCATACACTGGCCCTCTTACTTCTATTAATGTAAATACATTTTTATAGCAAGTTAAACAACTTAAAACTTAGGTGTTGCTAAGTTTGCTGTCATCAAACTGAATCTTAAAGTGCACTACTGTTATTTTACAAAGCTAGTAAGTGAGCCCAACATTCATTTATGCTCATTTAAATCTAAAATTCATATGTTCCCTGTGTGTGTATATAGCACACATCTGCTGTGAGGCAGCTGGCCAAAAAATATCATTTTTTTGTTTATTATTCCACAGTTTATTATCCACTGTTCTTTCTCTAATTTGCCTTAATTGCATATTCAAAATAAAGCACAAACTGTGGTGCGAGGAAGCACAATTCCAAGCTAGTGTTCTGTTTGTTTAAATAACAAACTGCAAACAACTCTGCAATAATTCTCTTCCTTGTCAACATTGTAAAAGTTCAGTTTGTGTTAACACTGTGTCAGCTGTGTGGTAATGATCTCGGTCGTGTTGTTTTACACACAGGATTGTGAGTCGAGTCAACAACTTTATGAACATTTTAACCTTCACAAAGATGTTATTTATATTTAATTATACTCTTTAACTATACTCAAGTGTAATAAGTAACATTACTAGGTTACTTTAAATTACTACCATCTCCTGTATAGATATTGTTCAGTTCATATCACTGCATCTAACGAGTGTTAATTAAAGTCCTTTAATTATTACATTTACAAAAAGTCTCAAGAGTTGCTTTAGTGTTGCCAACAAATAAATGAGAAAATACACTGGAGCAAGCCTAAAAGATGAGTCATGGTTTAATCATGCCATTCCTACGTCCTGGACACTTTGTGTAAACAAATGATTCACGAGTCAAAGCACTATTGGGTAAGACAACAGATTACATGCTGCTTTCCCAAATTCTCTGTGAGTAGTTAATTTTAGACACTGCAACTAAAAAAAATCACTGTAAGAAGCAGCTTCAGTTCTCACCTGGGTAGGATGATCTTTTCACTGGGCAGCAGTGAAGCAAAGTCGTTGAAGGTGCTGAACTTGACGGACGGTGGGTGACGGAAAGGCTTGGCCCCAAAGTTAAACTCACACTGCTGGTACGACATAAAGCTGGCAGCCGCAAAGAAACCGGACCTGACAGACACAGAGGCGATGGAAAGAAATGGGTTAATTTGAGGAAAGACGGACACAAGACATGCACAGGAAAGAAGGAAGGATAAAAAGAGAAGGGAAGAACAGAGAGAGAAAGGAAGTGAATGAGGGAGTGCTTGTGGACTCACGTGGCAGAGGAGAAGACCTGTTTCTCTGGCGGAAGCTGATGTCCATTCAGATAGAAGATCATCTGCTTCTTGCTGAGGTCCAACAGGAAGCCAATGGCATCTCCTAAACAGGACACACGCAGCGGAATGAAGTTATTTATTTTTCACTCCATGTGGGAGGTAAATCAGAGGCTGAATGCCGGCGACTGCAGCAGCGTGTGGGTGCTAAAGTCACAAAACACTCCAAGACACTAAAAAACAATAATGTAATGTCTGAACAAATAAGTATGACATTTAAAGTGTTATGTTGCCTTGCTTCTACCATTGGAACAACAACAAGTGACAAAGTGTATGAAAAATAGTAGTCTGAAGTCATAACTGTGTGTGGTGCGTACCCTCCTTCCAGCAGGGGTGAGAGTGAGGTTTACTGCGAGCGTTGTACCAGATGAGCTGCCTGCAGCCATCATACGCACATGAGTATTCGTCATCTCCTATCCCATAACCTTCCTGTAACACACACAAACACATGCAAAATGTTCAGTTGTGCAACTGCAGAAAAACAGACAGTAGAAAAGCTGCACAGTAAAAAGACACTGAAGGCGAGTACATGATTGAGGAACTTGCTGTCCTTGGTGGCCCATCCAATTTGCATCACGCCTGATGTGATGACTGTCACCTCGTAGTACCAAACGCCCGTATCCACGCAGAATGTACAACGCACGCTCTCAAAGGATGACGCATCACATCGTGCCTGAGGAGGGCAGCAAAAAGAGACAACACATTCAGAATTCATATGTATACAAGATTAAAGTATTAAAATCTCTAAATATTGCAGTCTGCTACTGATCACATCTAAATCTATGAATTCTGCCCCTGTGGATATTCTCATTGTGCAAGTGCGTATACACACACACACACACACACCTCGAGTCCAGAAGGGGAGATCTTGAGGTACTCGCTGACATCGTTGCTGTTGAGCATGGCGTTGATATTGGTGAGGTTGACCTTCTCGTAGGTGAACGGACGATCTTTCTTTAGAACTGGACAGAGGACCAACAGAGTAAACAATTATAATTTATTTCTTCAGTGACACACACACAAAATTAAAGAGGCTGCTTGTCTCCTCAGCATGTGATCCCACACATTGTTAAAAAAAAAAATAATGGGGCTACTCACACAGGTTGTCAAGGCTCCACTGTGAGCAGAATCCGACCTGCCTCTTCAGGTAGTCAGGCTGCTCTGCCCACGACTCCAGGACAGCGAGTCGATTGCTGATACAGACTCAGACACCGTTAGTTTGTTCTCACCTGAGGGCAAGAAGATGCATCAGGCATGTGTGCTTAAACAGCCAAACAATTGTTTGGCTGGTGGGGACTATAAATACTTGTCAAGCCAGAAGTGGAGAGATTCTGTTAAGAGTTTTGACATTAAAATATTGGTTTGGGAACGAAGAGGAGGAACTGTTGAAGAACGGCACGTCTTTGTCTCCGCCTCACAGCTTATTATTTTACATGCCTGCTGTCAGGGCAATGGTAGCTTCTTTTGCTCATTCCTTTGATAAGGAAGTCAGAAATTTTCACCTGTCTCATGTTGAATATTTAATAACATTAAAGTGCAGTGAGGGAACCTACTGGTCTGGGAGAACTTCTCCAAAGCGATGAGAGCAAACAGCATGACAGTAGGGTGGGCCTCGGAGCTCTGGAGGGAGATTTGACAGAAAAGAATAAGTTGCGTCAGTTTGCAAGGAGCCTAGCTAATAAGGACAGTTAATGTTAGAATGCAGCTGGATTTTCTAGGCTAGCCCGCTGTATATAGCTGGTAGTCAATATCAATATGCGCGCACCCCCCCCCACCCCCACCCCCACAGTTACATTGTCATTCTGTGGGAAACACTGACTTCATAATAAAAGGCATTCTTAAAGGCACACTTTTTTTGTGAGAAGCAGCTGCACAGTGTTTTTTTTACTAAAGTTTTAAACTTCTGGATGTTTTGTTACTTTTTGTCAGATTTTGTCAGATTCCTTATAACTGTGACAAAGCAATGTTCAATGTTTGACATGGTTTGACATCTGTTAGTTTTAACATCATCCATGGATTACTTGCCATGAATTAAAACCAAGCAATGTAATGTTATGTCTTTCCACAAAATTAAGATGGGCATGCATACTGCCACCACAAGAGTGTGTGTGAGAGTGTGTGTTTGCTCACCAGGCTCTCCAGAAGGTACTCAAGGGTTCCAGGACTCAACAGTCCAATACTGGCCGGCCCTAAAAAAAAAAAAAAAACGAGAGAGAAAGAGGACTGTTAAAAATATATGAACCTACACTACGTATTTGTGTAACCAAAATAATGATTGATGATTTTTTTTTTATTATCAATAAAAACTACATTAAGCTACATTAAGTCCTAAGAGAGTGTTTTTTGGCCATTATAATGAAACGACAAGAACAAAAGAATGTTTCCAAGCTTCGTCTGCACGTCACGCTGTACCTCGCCTTCTTGTTGTATAACGGCCTTAAGCTTGACAGAAGCTGACACTACAGAAACTTTAGTGTCACACAGGGAATGAGAGCAGCAGCCGCGGGTAACGTGGTGGTGGTGGTGAAATCGTCAGGCCATCCGCCGCTTTGACGGTCAGGAAAAATGCACAACAGAAAGACACGTGTAGTAAGGTAAGCGTATCGTGGCGATTGCCCCCTGCGTCACACAGACAGCCACCAGTCAGCTCAGGAAATATCTAAAACGAAAATCTGAAAGAGGCCCAGTTTGTCCCGGGTTACAGCCAGTGTGCAGCTTACCAGCAACGAAGGCTGTGGGGGAAGAGGGGGGGACTTTGGTGTTGTCGGAGAATTACTTAGCTTGTCTATAGTTTTTCTTGTGGTCTGTTGGTAGGCCGACCTGATGATATTATATCATATTATTTAATGCCATGACTTGACTCAATTTATCTCATATTATTATAATTTGATATATCAAATATTTATATCAAAATATTTTCCACCATTGCTCATAATAATAATTCTCCCTAATTCATCATAACACAAGAAAGAACAGTGTAGTTCTATCTAATATTGTGTTGGTCAGACTATACACTGATTTACTGCTTCTCCATTTTGAATAATACAGGAGGTAAAGAGCTTAAAAGTTAATCACCTATTAAATCGCAATATTTGTAAAAAAAAAAAAAAAAAAAAAATCGCAATTACATTATTATCCAAAATCATTAATACCTAGCTGTCTAAAAGATCTCTGTGCATGCAATGACCGTTTTCTCTACTCTGCTGGACTGTAACAGTGCGTAACAATCCTATCTGCTTCGCAACAGAAGCAGGTTTTATGTTGTTTTCCAGTTTGTTTGTCCAGTACGTCTCTGCGCCATCTGGGCTCACATGATGTACTGCCCCAGTGGGATACAGACCGCAATTGGCTTGACCCTTATCGCCCTAGACGAAGCCTATACAAACAGAAGGTTAGCTACGTTCCGTAACTCCAGATTCTACGTATAGACGTAGCCCTGTATACTGTGGGCTCCATTGTTTCCTTTAATTAGCAGAAGACAAAGCTGATTTTGAAAGCCTAATGTCCGGTCAACAGTGAGCCCAGTGTGGGGCCCATATAGTAAGTAAGTGGGTGTAGACTAAAAGTCTTCAGTGCTGCGCAAGAGAGGGATAAACCCACAAGAAATAGCTTTAGAGGAATGCATCTATACTCAGAATCATTTTGAAAGACCAGCTCCAACACCTGACTGAACTTGAGTTTATTTGATTTATTTTTGTGCTTATAAGAATCGAGCAAAAGTTACTGTAAAGTCATTGTCATTGCAAGTGAGCAAGTAACATGCCAAAATAAAGCAGTGATGTGAAAGACAGGATTAACAACATGGAGTCAGTGAATGTGGACTGTACCAGCCAGTTTCTCTGCCAGGCATCCCAGGACAGCTGTGGTGTTTCTGTGTTTAGCAGGGTTCACAGCGTCCTGTCGTGCTACAGCCGCACTCAGACTCAACATGTCAGAGAGTTTCTGAAGAGCATCCTGGAGAGAAGAGATGGAGCAGTTAGGCCACATAAACACACAGTCTTTTAACAAATAATCCAAAAGTTGAAGAGGATGGAGATGAATAGGAAAGGAATACTTTTGCATTTATGAATCTGACGCCACCTGCAGGCAAGGAGTGTTACAAGGTGCAGATGTATCCTTTTTGTAACTGCTTTTTAAGTGTGTGTGTGTGTCTGTGTGTTTTTGAAGCTTTACATTTTAGATTTTTAGACCACAAAATGTGTTTTGTTAGGTGGAGCATATTTCTGTTGAATACTGCAAAGAGTCCAGACTTCATACTGTTCAGAGTGTCATAGTATGTCCTCTGTCCTCAGATTACTTCAGACACGGAAGCAGGGGGTCCTAACCAGATTTTATTTGTTCAATGGGAAGTAGAAGTAGGGTGGGAGAGAGGGGGTAGAAAGCAGAGGCCAAAAGAAAACAATAAAAAGAAAGTCGTGGTGAAAGTTGATCAAGTTCTGTCTTTGGAGCTGAATAAGCTGAAAACCTATTTCTATAAACATTTATTTAATCTCCACTGGAGTTTAGTTTAACACAGTGTTTTATCTTCAATAGTCATTTAACCTCATGTAGTAGATAGACTTTATACATGTTAAAAAAACAGACATAGACCTACAGCAGTAATACTTTTGCCTATAGGTGGCACCAGTGTTAAAACTGGCTGTATGTAGGGACATCAGGTGTGTTTGACTTCATGCAGTGCTGACTTAACGGGATAATGTCACATGACCTCATGGTGCAAGGCAGTGTTGCTTTTCTCCAGCTGCATAAAGTTGAAACCACCTTTTGACTGATGAGTCATTAATCTCAGCTCACAGAAAGCTCACTCAGGTAGAATGTGTCGACTTGACGGCGGTCGCCTGCAGCTCACTTTCGATAATCAAGTCAGCAAAAGTCAGCTGGAATGCACCCATCAATACATTTACATCTGCAGGACTAAACTGCTGCTGTTATTACTTCCATCCCCATTGCTGCACGTCGACTTGTGTAGAACTGGTCTAACAATGACTGCTCCTGAGGAGAATCAGGACACTGCAAAAAACTAAAATCTTAATCAGATTAATTATCTTAACTGAAGGCAAAATATACTTGTTTTTTGTTTGACAAGATATTTTTCTTACCAGGCGGCTTTTATGTTTGAGAATTTCACTTGTTTCAAGTTTTTTGGTAGCAAGTGAAATATTCTCGTTCTGTTGGCAGATAATTCTGCTTATTTTAAGCTAATCTAATCGCAATCATGATGGCATCCTGTGCGATATATAAAACCGTAAAAAAGGTGCGATCTAATTAAACAGAAAAAGTGTGCAGTGCGATTGACATTCTTGTTTCTGTGTGCACTGCAGTCTGCTCATTATCCACGCCCACAATGGGCTCTTGCATGCGCAAACATGTACATGCGAACCTGAAAAGTTATTTATGAGCAGTGTGCGAGTAACGTTCAAGACAACAAGACAAAAGCCAACAGTAACACCCCCAACCCCCCCCTAACTGTTCAAAACATAGTCGGACACATCACTTGTAGTTGTTTGCTCTGTGACGCATTTTTCTGTAGCGGTCAGACAGAAGAAGACAGGGAGAACATTTAGAAGGTTGAGCTAACTGACCATTTTAACGTTAGCTGGAATAAATAAAAACAACCCACAGAAACAAAACAGCTGTAACTGGATTTAATATCCAACTAGTGATAAAAAAGTATACTATTATATGAAATTATAATGAAAGTAGTAATTAGTAAATTAAAACTAGCAATATACTATTAAAAAGGGTTGGGCCGACAGATGGCGCCATCATCCATTGCTGATGACTGACAGACATCACAATGTCCAACCGTCATCGTGATACTTTAGTTTTTCACGTTATACCGTCCTATGAAAGCAGGTTTGATCCTTAAGGACATTATTATTTTTTAAATATACCTGCTTTGCACCTGTCTTGGACTTCTCTTCTCTCCGGACTCACATACACCTCTGATCTCTTACCCCACCTTACTCCGCCTCTTCCTGTCCACTCCGCTGACTTTCTCCATCAGCAGTATGTTTTATAAAGTCAACACATAATTTATCGTTTTCCACCTGTTAGTACGACTGCAAGTGAGCCGCATGAAAGCTTATTAATGACGTAACCTTTCAAACAACTGAAACCAACATCTGCACTCACTGATTTACGTGGTCCGTGCTTATAAAATGTGTCGGTGACTTGTAACGTAATACAAAGTTTTGAAAATTGTTGGCTCGAAACTGAATATAATGAAAAAATTTGCAGAATACCAAACAAGGTTTTTCATACTTTTTCTATTTATTTTGCTTTTTATACCATTGCATAAATTAAATAGTCAAAATGTGCTTTGCTGTGTTTCCCACAGGATTTGGAGAGTTTTTGCTGGGCGGGTCCGAGGCCCAAGAGGGTCCGGTAAAGTAAATTACATGTGTCCATTTACTGTTAATGTACACATGATGTAATATGTTTAATACTTTCTGTGGATATAATCCAATTAATTTTATTCCCATACTGTATAGACACCTTATTTTGAAAACTGGATGTTGTCACATTTGTATCCTGGTGCTAAATTCATCAGGTCTGACACAGTTTGATAAATGTTGTATGTGGTTCTCGTATTGCGTAAACATGAAGACCTGACAGCCTCAGAATACGTGTGCACTCCAAATTTAGGTGTGACTAGCTTAGTCGTCTTCTCAGAAACAAGTAACAGAAACACTGAAAGCAGGTCAGACCGTTTGTTGCCTTTTTTTTTGTTTTTGTTTGAAACACGTGTCTTTGTAAGATGACCGCTAAACACCACCCCCGACCCATCCGATGCCATCGTCCATCCCCATGTTTCATTGTAGACAACGTCCAATGGCAATTTAGTAGATATCGCCAAACCTTACTATAAAGGGTCAAATTACTTTACATGTAGTAACCCAAATAAATCTCTTTGTCTCACACACACATAAGCCGCTAACCTTGGTGGGCAGGGGACATTCATCCAATAGAAGGGTGATCACTGCAGGGCCAAGCGGATCGTCCAATGGGATCACTCGAATCAGAGACTGGACAACCTCCAGCCAGCCATCATCTGAGGGAGAAAAGATGAAATGATTAATTTGAGACTCAACAGACTGCATTTGATAATTCTGATGTTTCTTCTTTTTGGTCCATTTTCACTTCCTTGTCTCTGTGTTACTTTTGTTCTTTCATAATATATTTCTCAGGCAAAAACACAAGAATTGCTGTTGTTAGTCCTACTGAAACCAGATAACTCAAAGATAACTGAACTCTGCTGAGGCCACTGAATTATGAGTATCAGACGCAGCATAAATAATAAAACATCAATTTCCCCTCCGTTAGATGACTCTGTGAGAAACTCTCTCTAACACTATCACTTATGAAAGCCCCAGACAACTGGCTAATGAATAATATAACATCACAGCACATGTCAAACATGAAAATGACTGGCTGGGCTGACTGACTTGATGCTTGGCTGCCTTTAGGGTTCGATATCTGCAAGCTAACACCCAACTTGGCTGTTGTCAACTTACACAACACCAAGCCATGCGGGCATCAAACACCATATGTGCCAGAACACAAAAATTCTAAAGGCTACCGCATAAACACACAAACCCACAGAGGATGAGAGCATCATCCACACACCATATGCATCAGAAAGCACACACACAACAAACCAAAAACACATACAAACATTAACAGACCATCAGACATGTCAGCTACTGTCACACTAACAACACAAAACTTCATTTATAAATTATTTCAAACTTATTTAGACATCATTCATATGATCATGGTGGTAAGTAGCTGCAAACATGATGTCTGCAGTGTAATGAACAGTGCAGAAGTTTAAGGCAGGTGTGGAAAACATGCTGTAAAGCAAGAATGCTTATAAAATAGACATGTTAATAGATTGTGTTTATCTTTTTATATGTAATTAACAAAATGCAAAGTGAAGGAACAGACATTGAAGAAGAATTTAAGCTGTGTTGAAGGCAAAGGATGGCCACACCAAACTGATTATTTAGATTTTTCTTCTTCTTTTGTTGCATTTTGAAACATCTATTTTTGAAAGCATTCTTACTATACAGCACTTTTTCACACCTGCCTAAAACGCTTGCACAGTACTGTAAGTCATGACCATGCCCCCCGCCCCCCCCCCACGCACTGGGCCCGTGGTTGAGTTGGAGAAATGCTGAGGCAGCAATACAGCAGACAGGTGGTGTTGCAGTCCCAGCAAAGGTTTCTCAACTTTTACATAAGAGCCTGTTTAACACTTCATTTAAACCCACCCATCGTCTACGCGTGCGATTTGTCCTCAAAGTTGTGTTTCTTCTTAACAACAGAACATAGTGCTGCTCTTGGTGGGAGTATGGTCTAGACCTGCTCTTTATGAAAAGCGCTGTGAGATAACTGTTGTTGTGATTTGGCGCTATATAAATAAAACTGAAAATTGAAATTGAAAATTGAAACACAGCAAACCGAATGTCGACAGTTAGACCTGCGTTTGAACACCTCATATTTATAAAATATATCTTGAATGAATTGTCAGATGGGCTAAATATGTCAAAGAGGAAAAGATGAAGAGGACTGTGACTGTCTGCTGCTTACAAAGTTACTGTAATGTCACAGCCTCAGCAGTTCTCAGAAACAAAACCACCAGCTCAGCCTGAGGGGGAAGGGACAGCATATTCAGAAGAGACCTGTTAAAATTCATGGGACACCTCGCCAGTCAGTAGTGATGAAAATCCTTAACTTCTACAGCCCAGTGGACACTTTCATTTCAACCTGAAGAAACTATAATATTGACTCAATGTCTGAACGATTAAAACCAAGAAAACTGACAAATGACTGTTTCTGAGTAGGGCTGGGCAGTATACTGGTATAAAGAGGTATACCGATATCATTTCAAGAAATATAAAATTAGACAATACCGTTTATACCAATAGAGTCTGATTTTGAGTTAATCAATGTGTTTCATAAAGTCCTGCCAGCGTTTGCTCCTCTCTCTCCCTCACCGCGCAGCCTCAGCCCTCTGTGTGTCTGCACGCAGTCGTCTACTCACAAAGTGAATACCTGGCTTGTAAAAAACAAAGGTTACCCCCCACCCCCCCCAACCCCAGCCAACTTAGCAGAAAATACCGATATTAATATATTGGTATATTCTATATATCGTATATATAATATATGATAATATATTTTATACTGGAGTGCTGCCTAATTGTAGTGGGATGTGACATTTTGGTCCATATCGCCCAGACCTATTTCTGAGTAGAGCTAATGTTCCTACCTCTATTGAACCTCATCATCATCCCATCATTTCAAAACACATGAAAAGTGCTTCTGCATCACTTTGCTTAGTGGATTCTGTCCCGGCTATGTGGGCACGGCGCTGTCCGATACGTCCACGCTCAGTGTGTAAATGTGTGTTTTCATCTTTTCCTTACCTGTCTCTGCCATCTCGTGCAGAGTGATCATGGAGTAAGGGGGCTCTTGGTCACTGAAAAACAAAACAGTTTGCACAGAATGTGATAATTGTTTCTCACATTGTTTCCACAAAACACTCTGTTCTATATTTTATCTATAAGAGCATTCAACCAGCAAATACATTGCATGGCACTGCATCTGAAATAGTGTAAACAAGTGATTCATGCCTTTGTGTGCTTAATGGTGATTGCAGTAATAGCTATGCAAAATAATGTTTCCCCACAAGGTCAAAGCAAGCGTTTAATTGGGATGGATTTACTAATGTGCGTGTGTTGTTTTTGATCGCGCTGCTGTTACTCTAGCTTGTCATGGCTCCTCCCAGGCTGAAGACAGCTTTTGTTTTAACAGCCAGAACTTCAGCCAGCTTGATCCTCAGATTTACTGATCAAACGGTTGCTTTTTTGATTAATACAGTAACAGAAATTCAAAATGTTCATTCACAAACGAAGCTTTAACACACTTGATAGCTAAATATAGTTCCACATGTTGACACAATGTTAAACGTCAACGCAGCAGTTTGTAACTTATAGTATGATTTATCACAGTCCAAGACCCACTTGCGTTCCCCAAATGTATCTACAGTAGCCCGACATTTTTAATCACACCTTTAACTAGCACGCCTGTGTATTCACACGTGGCAATATCGCCAAATGAACACCTCCTCCACCATATTAATGATACGACAACTGCCACAAACACTGAACCTCAACCTTGAAATACAATTAAGAAAGTCACGTCAGCTTTCCAGCCTGCAGCTGTTAAAATGTACCCTTCAGGCTAGAATGGTTGGCTATAATGTGGGAGAATTGTGCTAATGTAAATGAAGTCCATAGTAAAATCTGTAAACGAAAAACGAGAGGGGGGAGATCAAACCATCATAAGTTTTGCAGACCATGGTGAAGGAAGAGGCCTGTTTTTTTATTATAAACTAGGTTTTATAAACATGCATTTGCACAAATGGTCAAATCAGTGAAAAGCTACAAGGGTACGTGAAAAGAAGAGTTTGGAAAGTAACTAAAACTGAAACTGTCATGTAGATGGGGAAGATCGTTACATGAGGCTGCACAGAGCTATGACAAAGGCCCCGGTGGACATAAATCAACATTTTAAATGATCCACATGTTGGAGATCCTCGAGAAAACTTCATTAGTGCCAAAAGCTGGTGAAGATGGACGTGGAGTCTCTCTTCATGAACTCAAGAAATATGACTCCACACTATGCCAGGACATAAGAGATACTCTAACGGCCAGGTTCATGGAAAGGAGAGTGAAATGTTAATGAGGTAGGCTGACAAAAATGAGGCATACTACTAAGTTGCTGCTGCTAGACAACCAACAACCAAAACAGACTACACTGCTGATAATTTACATGGGCCTATTTTAACATTATACTACTATTACTTACATAGTTTCACTTTTCAAGTCAATTACTTATCTACTGAACCATGACACACTCAACAGCCATCCTCCCCCAGATTTTCTTCTCAAAGCCAACCAAACCTATGTGCTGAAAGGCTTTTCTTTCAAGAGAATGATAGCTCAGTGGAAGAGGAGGATAAGAAAGTTCTTCAGAATTCACACAGGCAACATAATTCTTGCTACATCATTGCAGCAAGTCATCACTAAGTCAAGAGAGGAAGCACAGTATTTAAAGGAACATGAAGTCTTCTCTTAGGAGTTCTACTTACAGTTCTGCTTGTTGTGTTTTCCTCATGTTGTCTCTGATTCTAGAGCACCTAGAGTCTAGAGTTTTTTTCAGATCGTGAGTTTCATGGGCAGCTTCTGTGACTCAGTGTCATGGCATTTGACCGACACTGTTCTAATTGACGTAAACAGCAACCCTCATGTTTATATGTATCTCACTGTACAACAACAAATGGGATCAAGAAGGTCCAAATGAGCCGCACCAAAACACTTACTAAATATTCCACTACAGCTTGATTACTTTTCCAGGGTACTGTGGATGCCCGATTGCTGTCCAGATCAAATTACTACTCCTTTAAATGTTAAAGTATCTACATGTATGTGACAAGAGTATCATAAAAAGTACTGAAACTGCTTTAACCAAAGACCAGGATGGTCACGTGTCTGCTCATTGTGGTCCTCCCACTGGAACATCCTCATGACCCTCATTCAGGTTTGTTGCTGCTTATCCACATGAACTGTGACAAGGTTCAAGATTGGTTTTAGGTGGCTGAGACATTGTCAGAGCTCACAACAGACACCATTACTCAAACTACAGAATATTAACTTGAAAAAACTGTACAGACCACTCTCATCCTTCTCATCATCTTTACCTCATTAATATTATTTCTCTTATTAGACTTACTTGTCAACAAGTGTCCTGATAACAGCCAGTGTGTCCAGCACAAGGCCATCCACATTCTGCTTCTTCCGTCTTGGTTCATGGGGCCCACGTCCTCTGCGTGGCGGCCTGACTGGGTCCCTGGGCCGACTGCTCCGAGCCTCTCCAGCTTCAACACCTACGCCTGTACCATGATCCACTCGCCTCGGTTGTCCTCGGTTGCCCTTGACGACCCATGGTTATGGTCTTCCAAGTCACTATCTTCTCGGCACACACAGCTGTTACCCATGTTTCCAGTGCCAGAGACCACACTGGTAAGGGTCTCCCAGAATGGAGGAAGGGAGTTTGCGGAGGAAAGGAAGAGCAGAACCTGTGCAAGGCTTCTGCAGGCACAGAAAGTAATCCAGGCGACTACTATCATATCATTTGGAGAGCTTGGTTTTGGGGGATTCTTATCCCAGTGGGCCGGGTGGAGTCAGCGTAAATGATCATACTGTAGCCAAGCAGAGATGTGGTATTGGTTGGAGAATAATGATAAGCAGCTGGTTAAATGGACTGAGAGGGGTCAGGAGATGCAAGCAGAAAAGTTCTGAACATCATAGACAGCCCAAGACTCTGGTCCAGATCTCATCCGGGGCTGGCATAGCTGTAGACGCAACATAAACAGTACAGAAAAAGTGAAACACTGCCCCCAAGTTAACTCTGTCAGAGCTGTATATTTAACTGTTTAACAGACGTTCATGTGCTGCCAGCAGCAAAGCTTAAATCAAACTGAAGTGACACACTCAATGAGATAAGTGTCAAGTCTGAAAGAAATAAAATAGTGAAAATTGGAAGGAAAATCAAAATTAGCCATTTTGCTGTTCATCTCTCAAGCTAAGTAGCTAACGTGATTAAACAATGTCTAGTATTTCCGTCTAAAGTTGTGCTGTTTAAGTAGTCACAGTGTATCAACAACACGTGTACTAAATGAATGAGACATTTTAGTATTGTTGACAAAGAAGAGCTTTTCAGTTAGCTGCATAGCAGACTAGCCACCCACCAAGCAAGCATTGTACCATAAGCACTGTTGGTAAATGAATACAAAGTCTCACGAACTAGCACTTATCATTTCGTTAGTAAACTATAATGGTTCAATTTTAAACTAAACGCATACTTACGTTGCTTCCAGTTGAAAAACAGTAGAATGCAAACGGTCCAGACCAAAGTAGTTAACGAAACAGAGAGCTAACCGGCTAGCTATGTTGTGTAGCAGCTAGCCAGTTAGCCCGGTTAGCAGGACACTCCTCTGATCCTCCTGTCAAACTACACAAGTTAGCTAACGTGAGTAGCAATGGACTACGCGTGGTACTCAAACGCCGGTGAAGTAACTTATTTACATGACCTACCTTTATGACACATTAGCTGAACTCTAAACCTGCACATTCATATGAGGGTTAGCTAACACCTCGTAAACAGTTTAACGCTAGCTGCGTGCTAAGTTCCGTAGCGCTAACAGACGGCAATCATCAGCTGTGGCTGCGGAGGCGCGGCTGGAGGAGGAGGATTTTTCTTAAATATAACGTCAACATACAGCAAAGATCGCTGTTTCCCCAAAACACAACCTTTGTCTCTGTCTTTCATTATCTGTGATGTAATATAGAACCAATTGAATCTGTCTTAAAATAGTATTGTTTTGTGCATTATATTTCTGCACATTGCAGCCAATATATTGCTCTTATTCAGACAGAAAACAAGATTGTATTGTTTTAAGACAGAAAAAGATTGCAGAAGAAAGAATAACAGCTACAGCAATTTACAAATTACAATAAAATTACATTTGATGAAAATACACATAAAGAATGCATATAGTTGGCTTATTTATATAAAGTTTAATCCACCTGAATCCACACTTCAGACAAATGTGCTACTACAATTGATCATTGTAAAACGTGATCGCTCGTGTGTCAGCAAACGCGCCTGGCTTCACTGATGCCAAACTTTCCCAGGGGTACTTGAACGCAATCACCAGAATTGCAATACGGGACAACAAGACAAGTAGAATATTTCCATTTGAAATATAAAAACACAGCCTCATAACTATAAAAATCAAATGGTCCCCTTGATGTGCTAGAAAATAACATACAGATTGTTTTATTTCTCAGGTGAATCTGCACTGTGCCACTGAAGTAAGTAAATAAGTAAATTAGGCTTTGAGAATCAGTTTGTTGGTCGTTAATGTCACATTTATTAGTACTAACGAGGCATTTTGGTCGGGGAATCCGGAGGTTACAACAGAGAGGAACTGAAGGTGGGTTAGGTGACTCCATGCAGGAGCGTCCATCTTGTTCCAAGCTACAGTCCATTAAAGTCTAATAGTCCTTCTCTATATAATAGTAACAAACATGGTTTCACATCTCTGGGACAGTAAACTCTCAATCCCAAATGTAATTAAAAAAAATTAATCTTGTTATACAACATTGTGTTGTAAAAAAAAAAAAAAAAAGATAAATATATCTAACTTGCACCATGCAGGTGTTCTTCTATTTACTCTGACTTACTGAGAGTGGTCTATAGACTTAAATCAATTACAAATATCTTGTCTTATAACCATGCAATCAATCATTTAGATAGTGTGCTGTAAGTTGGGACAGTCATAGACCCTGCTTCGGTCTAGGGCTGTATTGAAGGAGTTGTCGTGATACATCCCAGTCTTGCCCAGGTCTTCAGAGAATCTTTGTGATTTAGGGTGGAAAGTACATGGCGAGCTTTCAAAGGTTGGAGAGAGAAGACCATAAGCACCGGAAGTGGTCCTGTACAATAGATCCTGGGGCTTTGCTCCCTGTCCCTGCAGTACATCTTTAACTGCTGGAGTCATCATGCAGGAGAAAACTGGGTTTCCAGGATTGGCACATGTATATGTATTTTCTATCTGTTGTTCTTGAGAGGTTGACATCATGCCTATAAAAAAAAAAAATCAGAATTCAGGAACCTCAGCTTTTATTACAAGATTACAAAACAACAAGCTCATTTTTGTTGATGTCTACAGTAAAACCGAACGATACAGAGCTTCTCCCCTTGTGTCTACCAATTACCACATCTTAACATCAAATGCCAAAATGTATGAAATACATGCGTTTGATGAGAATAGAAATATTTTATTATATAAGAATGATTAAATCTTTAAAGTTGTGGAGTAATTTACAAGACATAGTGGACAACCAGTGCTTCTCAGCTATCCTTGGATAAGAGTTAACAAGGAATCGCAATATAAACTTAAAAATGATTTTTCTACATGAGTAAACTCTTTCAAAAGTAGCCTATACTCCAAAAGAAAACACTACAGGGAGATTTCTCTCGACAGATATTTCTACTTGAGTAGAAATATCTGTCGAGAGAAAAGCTAAAGTAACTTTAGTTAAGTGAGCTTAAGCTAGCTTTAATTGTCGTCTAACTAACCTACTACAGTAACATCAACGTTAGCTGCCGTAAGATCACCAAATGTACTGTTCTATCTGAATGAAACTTCTGTTATCAACTAAAATATAGTTACCTTCAAATGCAGTAAACCAACACAACCTTTTTCGGTGTCTTCAGAGAAGAGGCGCCCCGTTACCATGTAAACCACGAAACATTAGGGCGGGAGTAATGTTTCGTTTACACATCCACAGCCCTTTATGGAGCCCTTTGTACACTAGCTTTATAACTGGTATAAAACCGACATAATTCTAATTATTATTATTGATAATATTCTTATTGTTGTTAATTATTAATTGACTGAAGCGGAAGCTGAATTTAACACAGAATATCTACGTAATACAGTATTTTCTCCAGCAAGTGAAGGCATCATTGGTTACATCATCAACAAGCGTCAGCTCTGTACGTACGATTACCGCATCTACGGTGGCTCAAACCGCTGAAATCTAAAAACTGAACCCCTTATCTTAACTCATACTCAATCCCTCGTTCACAGACTTTGGTAAAGTGTGTTACAGTTACTCTTAGTGTTTGCTAGGCTAACTGGTTTGTTTGTAAGGGTAGCAGCGGATTTTGACTGGCTGTCTGCTGCTAACTTGGGGCTAACTCTGTCAGAGAAGATCTGAGCAGCTTTTGTACGGAGTCTTGCTCAGAGGATGGACAGTGAAATCCAGCGAGATGGCAGAGTCCTGGACCTCACCGACGATGCCTGGAGGGAAGACAGACTGCCATATGAAGATGTCACCATCCCGCTGGTAAATGCTGTACAAACAACGTTAGCATTGGCAGTAGCCAGGTGTTTGCAGATTTTGTTTACAGACTCACAATAGGAAGCAACCTCAAGATAATGGATCTGCGAAACTGAGAGCAAGCAGCTTTTGAAGATAGTGAGAACGGGAAGCCCTACGTCCTTGCTCAAATCTTGTTACAGTAATCCTCTTTCAGGCTCAAAAACATGTATGACCAGAGGCGGAGCCAGACCTTTTGAACATTCGGGGCTTAGCCCAAACCTAGGGGGGTCTGGGGGCACGCACCCTCAGGGAGATTTTTCTTCCCATTAAGCCGGCTAAATGCAGTATTTTTCATGCTGTTTGAGATGATAGAATGCCTAAAAATCTAAACACTGTCTGGAAAAAAGATGAATCTTGTTTTGGAAAATAATCGTCCTGTAGAGCTACAGTCTATTTTTTATTTAATAGTTCAAGATGCCGTGAAATAGAGAAGCAGTACTCTCTACTTTATATCTATATAGCAATGCAGTCAATTAACTCAAGTGTTACAGCTGTGGACTCACGAACCTGAAACACTTGTCGGCGGTTCACTGTCTGACGCTGCTTCTCTGTGTGGCCGGTGAGATTTACCCCTACGCATAAAACACTTTGTCCATAACATCAGCTGGTTAGCTAGCTAGCACGCTCGCTCACTGAGTGGACGCCAGTAAATCAACACAGACAACAGCCTCCTATCACAATGACAGAGAAGAGGAGTTCTATTTTTTTCTCCTTAGTGTTTATTAATGGTCGGCAAACCGGCTGAAAGATGCATTACCGCCGCCACGGTAGAAGAGCTTTTGCTCCGCTGTTTTGCCGCTCCAGTCAGAAAGACGAAGGGGAAATGAAACAAAGTTTAACTTATTTTAAAAACCTAAACTATCTGGAGCTTTTGACAAAACATTCGGGGCTTAAGCCCAAATAGCCCCCCCCCTCCCCATTCGCCTATGTGGATGACACTTGCCCTTCTGGCCTTACCTATTTTCATAAGTTCTTCCAGACTTACAACTGTGGCCCACATGTGACACATTACCGGTTTTTCTATCATTATCATATATTAGGTTATGTGCATACTTGGTAGTTTTTTCAATAAAGAACAACCATGAATTCCTGCCTAAACTTCTGACAGAAAATGTAATCTTTTGCTCCCCTCATATGTTACCATAACACTGTAGATATAAAGTAGAGAGTACTGCTTCTCTATTTCATGGCATCTTGTTTTTTCCCCCCTGTTCTCTGTCAGAGTGAACTGCCTGAAGCTGAGCAGGACAACGGGGGCTCCACAGAGTCTGTGAAAGAACAAGAGATGAAGTGGACAGACCTCGCCCTGCAGAGCTTGCATGAAAACACACCGAGCACTGGAAGCTAAAAGACTTATCTGGAATCAGACTGTAGGACAAAAACACACATGCACACGGACACTGGATCCAGACACATGTAATTAATTGGCTTTTGACATTGTGTTGTGCGCAGTATGTTCCAGCTCATTGGTATTTATATTGTAGTCTTTATGGATATAAATGTAACAACTTTCTGATAACATAAATGGGGTAAAAGGTCACAACCAGATGTTCTGTCGTCCTTATCTTAAAGTTATGATGATGTTGTTGTTTTTTGAATTTTGTGTTGAATCCAAAAAGTCAGGAGGACAGATGCTCAAAAAGACACTGTCTGTACTAGGCTCTGTGTAAAAGTATTCTTTGCTTACTAAAAAATCTACGACTTCACTTTCCATCACTCCTGTCATAAAGCTAAGAAACTTTGGTCTCATTTTATGAACTTGTAATCATCAATCAGAGCATTCTGTTGGTATAATGATGAATAAAGTCCTGGCTGTAAATATGAGGAAATATGATTTCCACCTGTCTCACCAAAGTCCTTGAAAAGTTAAACTATTTTCTTTCAGTTTTCTCAGACCCACACGTTGTCCTGTAATCCTCATAGATTGCTTAAAACCTTTTGAGCTCAAGCCGTGAAGAAATGGCACCGATCCAATGTGTAAGTTCCAGTTTCTGCAGTTTGTGGTCTGTTGTGTTATTTTGAGGTGTTATTAAAAAAAATGTCAAAAAAGCATATTTACTTTCATTCTATATGGACCAGTTAGACTACTGGTTAGCTGGATTTTATTCACTGTGGCACAGTCTTATTTCCTAGCCTAGATATCTTCAGACAATGCATGAAATCATTATATCCAGAAATCTTTGTAAAAATGAAAATGTACTCCTCTCCAAACCTGCTTTCATATTATTTATTTGTTTTTAACATTTGGACATCTCTTCATAGAAACACAATCCATTGTCTTTTCCTGGTCTCCTGAAGGTTGTTTGGCATCTGATGCTATTGTCACCTGCATCATAGCCCAGGCTGAGCATCTGTGCAGAAACCTCCCAAAAAGGTTTGAACCAGAAAAGAACAATCCTGACTGCAGCTTCATCATCACTGTGTTTGCGCAGCCTCTGCCTCGAGCTTGCGAATGTGGTCACGCGGCCCCTTCCGCATCAGGGCTGAGGGGTGTCTGTAGGAGCCCCCGAGACGATCCCAGAGCGTGAAGTATTGTCCGTAGTTATAGTTGAAGTAGAGGTGATGGTCTGTGTGGTGAGCAGCACCATTGATCAAACATATCAGGGGGCCGGGAAGGCGGTAGTCTCCATCGTGTATGGAAATGGTCCAGATGTTGACAAAGACAAAGAGTGACAGGTAGACCGCCTGTAATGTAAATATCCCAGATGTGACTGAGTTAACATCATGCTTATACTGTACTTTTTGGAATTCTTTGCTTTTTTACACTAACTTTCAAGCAAACATCATCAAAATGTGTCCACAAGCAGCTGAGCCAGAATAATGTTGTTTAATGTATGCTGTGAAACTTGTATAGTTATTTGCAATACTGTTGCCCCTCAGAGCTAACATCAGAATGTTTAAGAAAGACAAGTAGACCACCACCTTGTGAAGGGGGAAGACGAAAGGGTATACGTGATAGGGCAAGCTCTGCAGGAAGCCGTCGAGTGGGTGGAAGGCATGGCTGGCAAAAGGCGTAGGGATCTTGAATGTATGGTGCTGCTTATGTAAGTGCTGAGGGGGAGAAACACAACTGCTCTTAATATTAGGATCATTTTACACCATGCAAACAAGGTGCACAAAGCCCTACGGTGAATTTAATCAAGTTTCAGAAAAAATATGCTGAAAGACAGTCTTTAGAGGGAGGACCAATTTTAGGAATTTCAAACAGACTAAGTGGGCCATCTCACAAATAGATGATAAAAATGGACAGTTACTGGTTTTATATATTGAGATTGTGGTTTTGTGTTCATGTTTTTCTTGTTTTAGTCTGTTTTCATAGGTTGAGGTTTGTGTTATGTTTTTCTGTAAGTTTTATATGATATATATGTTTTCTGTTTCAGTGAGCGAGATCAGATAAACCCAAGATCAGTTACTCCGGCAACTAATGCTGTGAACCTAACCTCCTCCTGAGGAGGTAGTTCAACTCTCTATTATGTATTTTATGGGCTCTTCTTTTATGTGTAATATGATTAAGATGTAAAGGTACAACTGCACATAAGGTCTATTGTAATAGGAAAAAAAGGAGCCAGCGGAGAGGGGAAATAATCCGATAATATCCAGCTTCTCATCATTAACACTGGGTACAGATGTGGTGTGTAGTCCACGTGCAGTGTAACCTCGAGTTAACCACAAGCAAAACCTACTCGCAGCAGTTTAGATATGTAGCATGAATTGCTATGGCAACAGATCTTGGTTAACACCTATCCAGCTTTTGTAGTACGGGTTAATCAGAAAGTCATGCCTGATGTCACAAAGTTACTCCTGAAGTTACCTGGATATGCCAGTTACCTCACTTTGTCGCGTGGTTTTCTGACTGCTAAATGTTGGTTTGTGTTCTCTGTCTGGTGATTGTTCATTTGACAGTGTAAAGTCTTGTGTGCTTGCTTCCTGTTATGTTTAGTTTGTCTTTTAGTGTTCAGTCTGCCTGTTTCATGTCCTGTTTAGTTTTTATCTATTGAGTGTTCAGTTTGTGTTTCTGCATTTTGGTCTGGTCCTGTCTGTTTTCCTCAGTTGGTTTCATCAACTTGCCTGTGTGTCTGTGTCTGATTGCCTCCACCTGTGGCCTGTACAACGAAGGGAGTTCAACCTACTCAGAGTTAACTCAGTGTTATCGGGCAAACTCAGGGTTGACAAACTCTGACCACCTACCTCGGAGTTAAACGGTACTACGAAGGTGGATAAGATGTTAGTTAGTTGAGTCCGTGTTAACCCCGTCTTAACGTAATTAGAGTTGGTGCGTGTACGCCTAAAAGGGGCGTGTCCATCCGTGTAAGGCAGAGATTTTTCGCAACGGCGCATGCTCCGTATTTATACAGATCAATGCACGTTGGTAGTGTCAGGAAATTATTAATGTAAAGACACGTTAACAGCTAAATCTAATATCGTAGCAGACGACAAAGCCAGGGAGGCTTCCTGGCATCGCATTGACTAAATCAGTAAATCAGTATCCTAATTATCTTCCCAGGGTTCAAATCTCTATGTATTTTATGGAAAAAAGGAGCTAACGGAGAGGGGGAATAATGCGAGGCAATTTAATTTCCAAGATTAATCTAATAGTCTCTGACATTATAGTCACACACTTATGAGAAAATCTTCACTTTGCAAGGCTGGAACATCACACACACGTCTGCCGTGTATTATACAGGGGGTGGAAAGATATTAAACTTTGCAATCAGATTTAGCAGTGAGGAAATACTGAGTTTAGCCCACAGTCATCCACCTTAGAGACTTTGCCGTGGATTGGCTGTATTCAGAAGAAAACAGCAAGTTGATTTTCGATTTTTTTTATGACATTAACATCGTCATCATCATCATCATTAACACTGAGCACAGATGTGGTGTGTAGTCCACGTGCAGGGTAACCTCGAGTTAACCACGAACAAAACCTGCTCGGAGCAGTTTAGAGATGCGGCGTGAATTGCCATGGCAACAGACCTTGGGTAGCACTTATCCACCTATTCAGGTTAACCGGGAAGTTACACCCGATATCACGAAGTTACTCCTGAACTTACCTGGATTAGCCAGTTACCCCGTATCGTAGTACAGGCCACTGGTCTTGGTCCCACCCTGCTTGTTACCTAGTGTTTCAATGTTTGCTTGTTCTGTTAAGTCTTTGTTACATCCTCGTCTGTGTTGAGTGTTCTGTCCCTGCACTTCTTTGGATTTACCCATTTGGATTGTACCTTGTTCTTTGTTTCTGGATTCTCCCTCTGGATTATGTTTTTGTTTGGAGTCACTTTTGTCTGGACATTTGCCACTGTGCTCCCAGCGTAAGCCTGCTTAGTTTTCTTTAATAAATCTATGATTGTACTGCATCCTGCTGGCTGTAGTCTGCATTTAGGTCCACACCTCTGTTCATTAACACTACAGTACAGAGAATACAGATGTGGTGTGTAGTCCACACCACATTGAAAACTAAGCAGGCGACTGTACTCAGTCCACTTAGGCACGATATTCATGCTAACATGCTAAAGCTCACCTTGTAAATGTTCTTATGGTGCATGGAGCGGTGTATCCAATAGATACTCATGTCAGTGAAAAACAAGAAACCAGCAATGCTCAGGAAGACACTGGACCAGCCTGAAACAAACAAACCATTAGGCTAATAGGTGTTAGCTATTCTAGCCCTTTTAAACAAATGAGAAAGCTCTGATTGATGAGAGCTCACAGCTCACGTTAAGGCAGTTAATCAAATAACTTTAATTTCAGATTTGAGTTGATTGAAGCTAACATAAACCCTGGCCTGGGTTTTAAGGTTTTAGGTAACTCACCCATAGGAGATCCGCTGATGTTGTCATAAAGTTTGCTGTTTCCCCTGACCTCCCAGAAGAAAAGGGCCACTGTGGGGAAGCTCATCCAGAAGATGGCGACAGTTCCTAGTTCAATCTCTTTTCTTACCTGATTCTGTCATTGGGTCAAAGAAAAAGTTAGGATTTGGGAGGTTTGCTTTGGAATTGTTTCAGGTCTGATGTGTTAAATAATAAAAACGAAACTTCCACTAACAGTTTACACTTTCAATCAATTCACTGACCTGTAAATGGTGTACAGATGTGAGAACAGGGTGTTAAACAGCCTACCTTAATAAACTGTGGATGTTTCATGAGCTTATGGTCAAACACATAGTAGAAGCTAAGAGTACCAAAGCCCAGGTAAATTAGCTCTGCTCCCAGGTTGGTCACCACCCACAGGCTGATTATCTGACGCACAGCCCAGTCCTCGGGCCACGAGGCCGGGTAAACATACGGAGTGAAGATGTAAGAGTCGGCCATGTTCAGCACGTGATCCATGCCACGGTCTGTGAAGAAGATGAAATCAATAGCGTGATCACTGTTTCTAAACTGCTAAACTTCAAAAACAGATACATATGTGCAAATGCAGTGTGTTTCTTTGTGAAGACTGAAAAGCTTGCAAATCCCAATCAGAAGTGAATGGCTTTGCAATTCAAACACAGTGTCCATGCTTTTCGTGCTCAGATCTGCTTTAGCCAGAGCTCAGGGTTTCAAAATTAATTCATCTTCCATTTTATCCTTTTTTGTTGGTTATTCTATTACAGATGTGTTCCTGCAATCTGCAATCAGCAAATTGTAATCTGCAAACAGTAGGAGAGCAAACACAAGCATACTTGTACAAATGGCTGCTACCATAATAGACAACTTCACTTGTAGAGTGACTGACTGGACTCCTGTTGAAACTGACGCCAGCACCTCTACTCGCTGCCTTCTGTGTTCCTCCAATAATGTAGACTGTCAGAGAACACAGCACTTTTCACATGATTTGTTTCTGTGGTTATCAAATGCTGCATCTGATGTGTTTAGTTTCACTTGATTGATGAACTTTACTCATACCCAATCAGATTAGATGCGAATCAGTATGAAAACGGGAAACTGTAAGCAGCAGTGTTAGTGGAGCAGCCACATACAGTACATGTGGAGTTCACGCAATGTGTAGAACTTCATCTGCTCACTGAAAACAGCTCTGTCCCAAAGTGCATGCAGAGCACAGCTTCAATCTCAGTAAAGCAATCATCCAAGTGACGTAGCCTAGGTCCAGAAATTTCTCCGCCTGACGTTTATAAATTCTTTGTACTGGAGAAGATCCCATTTTATTACCTCTTCACATTTTACATACGCTTCAAATACAGGATGACTTCATTTTATTTAACCCCAGTATAATTACCATTAATATTAGCATGCACTCTAATACATGGCCAGTTAATGGTATAAATTCAAAACAAACAGGAGCAGCAGAATGATAACTGGTTCTGAAGGCTTGATGCACAACAGTTACCTTCACTGAAAACAAAATTATAACACACTAGATGCATTTTCATCTTGTCGCCAGATTTACTAAAACTATTATTTCAGTGTTAATCTTTGTTGTCACTCCTAAAAAAATCCAAAAGGCTGTTTCGTGCTTTTCAAGCATCATGTTGTCAGGATTTCCAAAAGAGCTGAACTGACCTGTTTCGGGCCAAGGCCAGACGTCAAACACATATGAACCTTCCTAAGAAAGTGGACAAGTCCTCCACACACAGCACGTACTCCAGCATATGATTTAAGACAGAAAACGTGGCCTAATGTAGAAAGTATTTCTTGGCAGATGAACCACACGCTGCTGATATGAATTCATCTACCATGAATCCCAGTAAGTTTTTCCTAGAAGTCGGTAGAGATTGAGAGGGCAGCTTTTCTTTGCTTCATTTTACTGAGGCAGTAGGCTAAGTATGTGTGGGGGGGATCCAGGGAGACAGAGACGTGTCAGACCTGGTGGAACAAGATCCCAGCATGATCAGCAAATAACAAGGAGCTCAGTGACAAAACTTGATCTTCATTTCAGTTCTCCTAATTTTGATACAGTTTGATGATCTTTCTATCGTAGCCTATTAATAGTTCATCTGATTCCATGGGCTTCACTATATTACGATATGACTTATTAAATCATTTATTTGAAATAAATGACATCATTTCCAATTTAATGTCTTTTTATGGCATAAATAATCACATCTGAAATTGCAACAGCATATTTTGAAGCTCCCAAATTCTGTTTAAAAAAAAAAAATCACTTGCGAGGGTAAGCATTTCATTTCTTGCAGTGCATGTACCCTGTCCCATGCTGAGCTTAAGGATCAAATTCTCCCTGGTCTGCCCTTTACACACACACATTGCCCCTGGCGGCTGTTCCAACCAGTATATGAATGTGTGTGAATGTTAGTTTCTGTAGAGACTCAGTAAATGAATATGAGTGAGTGGTGAATGCAGTGATGGAGCAGTAGATAAGACACCCATCCCTTGGGTGGGAGAGACCCAGGTTTGAATCCTCTGTGACACACCAATGTGTCCCTGAGCAAGACACTTAACCCCTAGTTGCTCCAGAGGCATGCGACCTCTGACATTTGTAAGCTGGTTTGGATAACATGCAGATTATGTTTTTAAAATGAGCACAGGAAATACTAATGACTCAAATAGAGGACATTTAGGACCAAATAGTTCAAAACTCTACAACGAAAATCTCTCTCTCTCTCTCTCTCTCTCTCTCGCTCAATTCAATTCAAATTAGCCAATTTAAATTGCCAAAGCATCATACAAACTACATCAGAACATTCAACCCCATACATTTCATCTCTCTCACACACTAAATGTGTAGATGTCTCCCTCTAGTGGTCTCTGACACAAACAACTTTGCAGTTTGGGAAAAAAAGATTTTGAGTTACCACTAACTCAAAACCACAAACAGCAACATGGAATCATAAACAAAAAAATTGTGTACTATAATAATACTTCACTAACCACCTGTACTCTCCAACATCCTGTTTGAATGATTCATAATCACTATAGATGTGCCTCTGTAATCAATAATCGCACCGTCTGTAATTGTGTCTGTTCATGACAGAAAGAGTTCAGGCTAAACACAGGAAAGTCCAGACTACTGTAAACAAAGACCCTAAACTGTCACATCCATTCTTACTTGATGTTCCTAAAATTGTTTTAAACTCATGGACCCTTAAGTTTCAACATGCTTGTTTTCCCCCTTAATCATCCTCAAAGTTAGATGAGATGTTTCACCATATCAGCCCAGTGCACTGATCAACTTCACTTTGAATGAAATATTAAAATCCAGAAATTACATTTTTATGGTTGTAATAGAGTCGAAAAAATACATGGTGCGTCACTCATATACGTCTGTGTTATTTGGTAGGAGAATTTGGAATCTTGCTTACATTTAAAATAAAGCTCTCGAGGATTTGAGACAAACATTTGTCATCTATACAACAAACATTTGTCTGCGCAATGCTTTGGCTGATATGACCTGTAACAAAGTAATTAACATTAACAATGTTGGCAAATGTTAAATCAATTATCTGATATTCTAGTTATTTCTTAAAGAAAAGGTTGCACTCCGCTCTAAATCTTTTATTTCACTCGTTACACTATGGTTACATAGTGATTTGCACTGGTCACATCATGTAATGACTCAGATCATTACGACATGTAGCAATTTACTTAGGTTGAGAAACACTGACAGGTGGTGGCGACCGCATAAAAGAACAATGTTGCCTTCATGCTCCCATCACAAGCTTCTACATTCGAGGACAATGAATGTAACTCGACCCCCACCTGTACAAACATGTGCCAGCTACACGTAACAAGCGAACATAATATGAACATACAATAATTCACAGAAGAGTATATACAGTAGTGTTAATTGCTGGCGTATGCTAATTATCTCCACAGGATTAAAAACAGAAAGGAGTAGGCTACCCTAATCACTTAGAGAAGAGCAGTACAGTAATCCAAAAAAGCAACGGAGGATTTTCCGTTGGACAGAGCATGCGCTGTTAATCCACATGAGATGACTATTCAACACTGTTGTCCTTTTTCATGAATGCAGATGTGGAATAAACCTGCTGTTACCGCAAACCTAACGGGCTCCGAGAGATTCTGTCAGACAGAAGACATTTCACAGAGGTCACATAAGCTCAACCATTTAGTAGAATGGCTGCTCCGGCAGCAGCGGAGCAGACAGACTTTGTGGCCTTTCGGAGGGAATGTTTGGTCATGTAAACTTGGTTATTATGACTTTGTAGCAGGTGGGCCCACAATGAAGCTCCGCCCCCACTGTCGCGTTGAACAACATCAACCTTTCATTTTTTATCTTTCTACTAACATATATACAAAATGTTAACATATACATACATCTTAATATTTTAATTTACAGCTGATAATTATAATATATTGAGTTTAGATCACACTATTTACAATGAACATAGGAAACTGATGATGAATGAAGAATGTGATTTTATTTTAAGTATAATTAGTCTGATACATTTAATAACAAAGTATTCCTAATACACAAGCTATGGTTTAACAAATTAAACTCCTGTCTTGCATTCATGAAAACATCAATAATAAAAGGTTACAAACGTAGAAGTAGTTTCGTATGACTTACCTTGAAACAAACATTTTTCATGTGACATGAAAATTCCAAATTGGCAATTACCATATTGTACAGCTGAAATTCATAATCCCTTATGTTTCAAATGTTCTCTTTTGTTTCAAGATCATACAAATGATATCTTCAATGATGGGACTTGTTAGATGGAAAGTCTTGATGGTAGTTTTTGTGTAATAACCATGGATCAGGGCCGACACATGCAAAACTACCTGTTATTAGATTAAACCAAACATCAAGAGGCATACTGATTTTTTGGAAACACTTGTTTTGGTTTCTGTGTAGTCTGGCCCATTGGTACGACTTAATTACTTCTTTAACATCAAGTTTTAATTAACTGTTACTCCACTATTACAATGTTGTTACTGAACTGTAATGTACAGTGCTACTTATATTCCTTTATATTGAACACTTCTATCAATGATCTCTGGGGTTGTAACATTTTTCTAATCAAGTAAAAATTGCCTTCCTGATAGAAAAAATAGGACAGCATAGAAAAAAAAGAAAAAATTTGATGAGCAACCAAGTTGTTTGTAACAATAATAATAATTCTTCTTATTCCAGGCGTAGAGCAAACCCCGGTTTCCCCGGCCTTTCTGTGTGGAGTTTGCATGTTCTCCCTGTGTCCGGGTGCTCCAGCTTCCTCCCACCATCCAAAGACATGCAGGTGTCATGCTTGGTGTCTCCCAAATTGTCCTTAGGTGTGGTGTGAGGTCCTGCGATGGACTGGCGACTTGTCCAGGGTGTACTTCGCCTTTCGCCCAATGTCAGCTGGGACCCTGTACGCAGGATAAGCGGTTGATGCTTTGATCCAGCACTCTGTGAACAGCCAGCCCTTTCAGCAATGGCCTTCTGTGGTCTACCCTCCTTGTGGAGGGTGTCAATCAGTGCATTCTGGACAACTGTCAAGTCAGAAGTCCTCCCCATGATTGTGGTTGTGTGTACTGAACCAGACTGAGAGACTGAAGTCTCTTCGCAGGTCGATATTTCTGTATTATAAATTCTTTATTCTAATGTTCTAAAATTTTGACATCTGAGAGATCATCAAGATTTATACAAAAAAGGAAATGTTTCACTTTATGTGTAATGAACCTATAATTTATGTTTCACTTTTTGACTTAAATTATATATATATCATTTATTATATATATTAAATTATAGGACAATATGATATTTTTGATGATATTCTAAATTACTGAGATGCACCTTTATACAGTATACATCACTACATTCTGTTTTACATTCATTTTATTCATTGCAAAACTGTCTTCCTAAATGTATGTCCTTATATTTTAGCCCTATATCTTAACTTTCATGATTTTTTTAATAGTTAATTTATTGTAGCATTGTTGGAGGGGGTCTGAGGCGTTAGATTTTCATTGCCAACTACTACTTCTGTGATTGTTGTGCACAACAAAAGAATAAAGAACTGAAACTGCTCAGCGGTTGTGGCAAAGCAGCGGCGATAGCTAACCAGTGGTATATGGATGAGAGACCAGGGGAGAAGGAGCATCACACATCACTTTCCCATTTATTCACCACCTGAACTAGAAAGACAATACTCATTCCAGCTCAAGACCATTTGATCCACCGCAGAAGACAATAATAAACCAGCACGTCAGTAGGGTTCTGCCCCCTGCAGGGCTTTAACCCCAAATAATGTCTCATATTGAAACACTGTGCCAAATGCCAGACTTTATTATTTCTTTTTATTTCAATTCGCTTTATTGGCATGACTGTAAAACAATATTGCCAAAGCATCATACGGATCACATAACAACATCACATAATCACATCACATAACAATCAGCCCCATACATTTAACATAACAACAATCACCTCCATACATTTCAGTAAAGAATTAAGCGTAAAGTAATCAAAGCATCTGTGTTCATGTTAAGAAAAAAGAAATATATATATATTAAAAAACAGAATAAAATAAATAAAACTGTGTGTGTGTATGTGCTAAAAGAAATAAAAATATACTAAAAATGAAATAAATAAGCAGAACAGTAAGTGTGTGTGTGTGTTAAAAACAAAACAAAGACAAAAAACTAAAAACATAAATAAATAAATAAAACAGCTGTGTGTGTGTGTTAGAAAAAAAAGTGTATATATATTAAAAAGTTAAAACAAAATAAATAAATAAAATGGTAAGCGTGTGTGTGTGTTAAAAATAAAAATATCTAAAAAAGAATTAAATTAAAATAGAATAAATAAATGAAACAGTAGAGTGTGTGTATATAACATATATAGTTATATTAGACAAAAAAAGAAAAAAAATCAAGTAGACCTATAAAATGTAAAACAAAACAATTACTAAAATATCAAACAATCAAAATAATAATAATTTTTAAATCTGTACAATTATTTATCAGTCTGAGGTTCCACTGGTTGTCCTCACTTCATGGCATGTGGAGACATATTTTGCAGCAATTATTTGACATTTGGGCATTTCTCCCAGTAAATTGGGGAGTTTCTGTGTGTCTGATAGGAATTCGAATTCGGGGTATATTTGGGCAATGTTTGCAAAGTCTTAGACTTAGTCAAAGACTTACTTTCAGCATGCTGAAGATAGTCTTGCCAGAAAACCAGGGTCTGGCACTCTTCTTGGAATGCATTACTCCTCTTTCAGAGTGTATGATCAGGAGGAGATTCTCCACATCAGCAGCTGTTAAACCCTTTTCGGGCTTCACAAAAAGACACTTTATTTCTAGAGGGTATCTCTGGATAGCATCTAGGACACCTAGAGATGTTAACCCATCTCTGAACCTAGTAAAAAGGAAACAAATGGTAATGTGTATTTCATGTGATTTTGAACCTGCAGTGCAAACTAGTTTTTTTTACATGTATAATTTAGTAAGGTCCCTAATTAAAAAGAAGAAAAAGTAAATTATACTTTCACTTGCACTATAAAATGGAACTCTGTATCCATAATTCCATATATAGTAGCAACTCAAAAGTAAGCTTCTTCTTATGCTTTCCTCTTCAGTCTCTTGTATTTTTTTTTTTACATTTTACCACTATAAACCTAACAGTTGTTTTTCTGCCAATGTACAATTATAGTATGTGCTCAGAGATAAACATACCTTTCAAATGGTACATGGGTTCGCTGGAGGACATACCAGTGAGCAAGTCCAAGTTGTCCAAAGCAGTCTCTTGTTTGTTTTCCAGTGTTATGCGAACATTGTGACCAGCGAGACTGATCCAGCTGGCTGCCTGTGCAACTGCCTCTTGCAGTAGTGAATCAGTCTCAGCCTGTAAGATCTAAAAATATTAAAATAATATTGGAATATGAAGATAGTATTTATTGAGGAAATTTCACCAACATTGAGATACGAAAATTAATAGAGCTGTACAGTCAGCACAGACACACACTGCCAAGCAATCAAACATAATAACTAACAAGAAGAAACAAACAACATGGAGACAGATAACTGAGGTGATGAACGATTGCTCGGGCTCAGAGTGCCTTCGGACAGAGCGATGTGAGGAAAAAGTAGAATGACCTCTTGAGCAAAGCAAAAAAAGATTTGTATTTAAAAAAAAAACACCTGGCCGGCGGGGTTCATCCCCTAAAAACTTCAGGGTACAGTGCCATTATTGTAGATATCTTTGGAGAGGATTCCTCGGGTTTTACTGGTTTGGTCAGTGCGGAAAGTGACGGTACTGACCCTGCTGACACAGCACACTGCTGTCTCCCACAAATGGATGTCGACCACTCAAGCAAGAGTGTAAATTGTGAAGATGTGTAGCCTATATATTAGAGTACAGTAACAGTTAAGTCTTAGAAGTTGTCACATAACAGTAGACCAGACTCTCTATATTTTCAGATTTGATGGAGGCCCCAGTCACTCCACAAAGTTCCCATGAAGGCAGCAGCGGTGCACCGCCAGTTAAACAGAGGAGCAGTGTTGGGGAAGTTACTTCCAAAATGTAATACGTTATACATTACTAGTTACTGTCATTTGACAGTAATTAGTAACATTTAGTAAACAATATTACTTTCTTTTTAAATCAACATCCACACCACCACTAGGTTACTCGTTGAGCGATGTTTCGGAGTCCTCAAGTGCAAGGCAAGTGAAATCATGAATTGTTGACACCACGCCACAGGAATGCCGTTGCATGAAAACTTGCTACTTGTACAACTTTTAATCGTCCAAAATGGCCGACTTCCTGTTGGGTTTAGAGAATTGCTCTAAGAGGCTTTTTGGTACGTCTGGACATGATACATGTGCCACAGAAATTTCATACATGTAGGTCAAACGTGCCAAGGGGGCTGCTTCGTTGAGGATCACTTCCTGTTGCCAGCAGGTGGTCATGGTCATGTACATGTGTTCAGGGCAGGACTCTTATTAAACATGTAAAATTTGGTACAGATCAGAGCATGTACAGTTAAGTTAGAACAACTTCCTGTGTCATGGTGAACCGCGGTACTTCGCTGCCACACCATTAACCGCAAACTCCTAAGTTTTATAACATTCACCAATGTGTTAAGCGTTTTCTGGCACAGTTTTGAAGTTGGTAGGTCCAACCTGTTAGGAGTAGTACATTACAGCGTAAAACGTGTCACTTCCTGTTCTCAGCAGGTGGCGCTATGACTTTGAGTGAATGTTGGCATGTACATGTGTTCAGGGCGGGACTATTGTTATACTTAAAATTACGTGCAGATGTGAGCTGTGAAGTTATAAGAACTTCCTGTTTCATGGCGAATCACCAATTTTCAATAACACGCCACGGGCAAACTGGTCGACTTGTAATTACCGTTTGAATAACTTTTAATTGTCAGTGGGTTTAGACTGCACAGCGGAAATTTGAAGTTGATTGAACTAAATCTCTAGGAGGAGTTTGTTAAAGTACAAAGTGTGTAAATTGGCAAAAATAAGCATTAAATCCAGAATGGCCGACTTCCTGTTGGGTTTAGGCAATGGCTCCAAGAGGCTTTTTTGTGTGTGTGGACATGATACATGTACCACAGAAATTTCGTACATGTAGGTGAAACTTAGTCAGGGGTCTGCTCTGTAGGGGCGTTAGCGAGTCATTTTGCCACACCCATGTGCGAAACTCATAAAATACGAAATTTTTCGCCACTCCTGAATTATGTGCAAAGTTCAGTGAGTTTGAGTATGTTTACACACGTTTCGTGCTCGGGCCCTAATTATGCACACACAAAAAAGACAAAGTTCTCTAATTTCATGTGGATGTAACTGATGATCTCCCTCAGGTAAAAGTGAAAGTGTGGGAAGGGAAAGAAAATAATATAACATTTTAGGAATGATTTTTTAAAAATGGTATATATTAGGCATTTACAATAATATGTTGTTTTCTATCTTACCATGGTCTACTCAGTACTCCTCTTGGCTCCTCCACCTCACAGAGTCTACTGCTCTAATATAATTAATTATTACTATGAAGATTGTTGTTATAACATGCTAGGATACTACTTTTAGCTTTTAGTGTTAGGGGTAAATCCCCAATACCCCCCCCCCAAAAAAAATTACCTTTTGAAATCTTTATCCTTAATAATGTATGCAGACGATACTGTGCTGTACACTCATGGGAAGAATGCTTCAGAGGTTGCTTTAAAATTAACGAATGTAATGCATAAGGTTGTTGAGTGGTTACATAACTCATGTTTTACTTTGAACACTGAAAAGACAGTAACCATGTTTTTTTTTTAAAAATAGATACAAACTTAGGGAATGTCCTGAGGTCTTTGTGAATGGGCATGCTATTAAAAATGTGGACGAATTCAGATATTTGGGCTTAACCCTGGACCCAACTCTAACCTTTAAAAAACATGTTAAAAAATTGAGAAATGCACTGAAATTTAATCTTATAAATTTCAGGCAGCCCTGCGACGGACTGGCGACCTGTCCAGGGTGTACCCCGCCTTTCGCCCTATGCAAGCTGGGATAGGCTCCAGCCCCCCCGCGACCCTGTACACAGGATATGAGCGGTTGACGATGGATGGATGGATGGATGGAAATTTCAGGCATATAAGAAACTCTCTTACCATTGAGGCATCAAATACCTACTTAAGTGCAATGATTGTCCCGCACTTTTTGTATTGCATGACAAGTTGGGCTCAAGCAGGAAAGACAAGCTTAAGACCACTTGCATCATTATGTAAAACAGCCCTTAAGATCCATGATAAAAAGACTTGTCAATATCACCACTGCAAAATAATGACTAAGTATAATATTTTAAATTTTGGAAATTTGATAATGCATTCGAATGTTTGTTTACTTTTTCAAATCATTCATAATGCAGTGGCTCCTCCTTTAAAAAAATTTATTGAGCTCAACTCCGAAAAAAAAAGAGTTACTCGGTCCGCCACTAGAGGAGAATGCAATATTCCAAATCGCAAAACCTCACTTGGCAAATCAGCGTTTTCCTTTGTGGCAATAACTCAGTGGAATACTCTCCCCACACACCTTATTACATGTACAAATCCTCAAACCTTCTCGAGTTTGACAAAAGCATGGTTATTGTCACAACAAAACTGTACACATCTATGAAATATGTGTGTGTGTGTGTGTGCGTGCGTGTGTGTTCTATACTGGGAGAGGTAGGGATCTTGATTGTTTAGTTTGTCGGTGTGGGGTGGGATGGGGTTGGTTTTAGGAAAGGGGAAAAATTTAGCAAATGTTAGTTTTAAATTGTAAATTAATTTTATGTATGTAAAATTGTATATTTTAATGTTTTTGCTACAACCTGGCACACTGCATCTCTCTTTAAACAAGGTTAATGTTAACTTGTGCATTGTCCCTATTTAAATAAAATGAATCTGAATCTTTATCCCAGTGAAGACGGTGAGCAGCATTGTGTTAATGACAGACCAGTTAGCATCATTCCAGGGATGCTGTGGGGATTTCTCTGTCTCTCTTGCTGTTTTTATCATAACAAAAAAGAAAATTAAATATTTATTAATGACAGAAATCAGCCTGCCTCAGACTGCATGTAAGTTACAGACAATATTAAAATAATCCAGTTTGATACGTTCATTTAGATTTAATTATGGCTGTTGATGACATCTATAGACAGTTAACTTTACAATAAAAATACATTTTGACTGTAACAGATTGCCTTAAGGACATTTTTATGGTGGCTTTTAATCTTGCATCAAAAGGTTGAACTGCATCCTGTATGCAGACTAGCAGGTACAAATCACCAGCAGTAAATATTGTGCTAGTACTAGTATTGAACTACAAGAAGCAAGACAGTTGCAAACCTTTAATTAGAGTGATGTAAATTTTTTGATGGTTACACATTTAGGACCTAGAGATGTGGTGACAATACCTGTGCAGAGGGGGCCCAGTTAGATTTTTTGTCATGGGGCCCAAAGTTTCTGGCGGCGCCGCTGGTCTCAGGTGTTACACAATTAGCTTCGACAAGTTTGTAAAGGCAATGGTGTTAAAAGCCAGGAAAATGCAGTGCGCTTGCGTACAGGGTGTTCAAGGAACCACCGTTTCCGTTGAAAAAAACATTTTGCTACGTTTTGTCTGTGCTGAACTTGCCCCACATCTAGATGTGAATACCAGGAAATGAGAGCAGAAATTCTGAACTCTTGTCTCAGACTCATCTTTTGATCTTGAACCCAAATGTCTTCAGTGAACAACAAAAACAAAGGAATTTGCCTTACTGTCCCAGTAAGGCAAATTCCTTGAAACAGGATCTCTCACACCAGAGGCATGTGTTTTTTCCACTGCACCATCACCACCACCACCATCACCATTTCATTTACCAATTGAGTACTTGTTTTTGCAAAGTAACAGTACTTTTACTTGAATGCAGTTTTTGGCTACTGTAGCCATCTCTGCATGCTTGGATCCCAATCATGGCCGCGTTCGGCTATATTTTATTTTGAATAAAATATAGCCGAACGTGACGACCGGAAGTTTCATACTAATTGCAGAGTGCTTGACGCTGGTGTAGTAAACGTTGCACTGCTGGATACATCGGAGAAAGCTGTCTACAGAACGCAGTGGATATTTTTTTACTAAACAGGACACGGTTAACAACAACACTGATGGACTGAGAAGAAGTCGGAACAATATTTAATTTACTCTTATTCCTCTCAGGAGCTTTTGACTTCTTACTTGGACGAAGGAAAGATTTGTGTGAGCGGGGTGAGGAGAGGTGCCTGAACTCCGCAGGAAACATGTATGTTACGTTGGTTCAGTGTTTTTCCTTTCAGTAACGGTACTTATCCTCATAACTGTCTCTGCCTGATGCAGTCCTGTCCCGTTCCGTTCTCTGCTGTATGACCAGCGTACCTAACCGTGTTTACAAATCTTTTAATTCGGCAGTAACTTCCTTCTAGCCTGAGCTCTAGCTTCAGTTAAGCTGTTGCAGTGAATGTTATCTCGCCTGTTTGCGCGTTGCAGAACATCGAGACAACATAGAACAAGAAAATGAAGTAATACTGAGTGGGAGCAAGCACTGTGGAACATCCATAACAGCAACTTTCATCCAGTGAAGCAATGTCTGAAGAAACTGCGGTGTGAATGCTGGCTGTTGAAAAGGCTGATACTAAACTGGATTGCTGACTTGAAATGTTGAATAGTACCAATAATGTGTGCAAGATGAACATACGGTTAAAGGTTAAAGGAATTATGAATGAGGGGAGAAGAGTTGAAAACTGCATAAAAATGTTGGGAGGGATATAAATAGTTGGGAAAGTGGGAATGGGCTGAAGGATGCAATAGTGTAAGCTAGTCTGAGCTGCATTACATGACTAACTCCGAAAGCAGCAGGGATTTTAGCCAATTCCACTTGGTCGCTGCCACTAGGGGCGCTAAAGGTTAGTCGTCCGTAGAGGGCTGGTTGTGGTCTCATGGCTGTGTTGACAACTGTTAGATAATTAGCCCACATCACAGAGATCTTTTAAATAACCTATATTATTGATTATTCCTATTCTTATTGTTGTATGTGGTTATAGCTACAGTACTAGATCATAATACTTGGTATACTATATTATAAATTATGCCTACTCGTTTTTTGCACTGTAAATTGCGGTTTGTGTGGTTATATAAACTGTGAATCTTTCTAGGTCACAATAATGTCTTAATTATACTATCAATTATACCTGTATTCCTATTGTTGCAGCAGTAAATCAATCAATCTTTGGTCCTTGTGTTCAGGACCAGTTGGTCATTGTTTAAGTTGATGGAGAAAAATAGCTTTTGCTAATATTTAGTCTATGCCAATTCAGCGGCCTGTCCTCTGCTAACACTGTCACAGACCTCCGGATCATGACCATTAGTCCGTCTAAATTGTGTGTTATTCAACTTCACAGCCAAGTTTGCTGGCCAAGGTGGAAGGTGAATCATGTTCATTGCATGCATTATTTGTTATGGTAAGTTAACATTAAATAAACGTTACCGTTTCCAAGCATGTGTACAAATGAATTTTTAAAAAAAATCAATCAAAATCAAAACAATAATATGACTTTCCTAATGAGAGTCCTGTTTCAGATAGCTAAGAAGAGGATGGACAGTCTCCTGGCTGAGGCCAAAGCCCCCACAGTCTCATAGAAGGACATGGTTAAGGATATTTACATCTGCAAAGTTGCGTGCTTGTGTTTTTGATGAAATAATCCCTGATCATCTCATGTTTTCACATGTGATATGATGTGGGAGTCATTAAACAACTCATGTAGATGTCTTCTGTTATCTAAATCTAAACATCATGCTATGTATTTCTTTATTTCTATCCAACTATCTAACTTATTCCAGTGGATGAAACTCACTACTCATCATTGTGTAATGTTAAGGTAAAATATTTATGGATTACAGTGAATGATTTGCATGGCACTTTACTGCATAAATAGCACTATAAATTGCAATTCTAATAACTTGTACTTCACAACAGATTAACATGAACTTTACTATGGATAAAACAAGTTCAAAATACTACATAAATATAACACAAACATTAGAAAATTACAGCGGCAACAACAAAATCTGTAATATTATTGACAATGTAATTCATAGACTAAATATTATGATTTGTAGTGTTTAGCCATTTTCTCCATAAACTTAAACAATGAGCAACTGAAAGAATTGGCTATAACCCCCTCTCTCCGAAAGTCCACTGACTCTGGCTCTACGGTTTTGATCCATCCTCAGCCCAGCATCAGCGTCTGCTGGAAGGATCTCAGAAGCGTTTCAGCTGCGGACCGTGTAGTGTGCCTTACGTTACTACCTTGTTATTAATTTATCCTTTTTGTGCTTCTACTACCTTATTCACAGCTCTCTGCGACCCTGTTTTGTTCTGTCGTCTGCAGGCTGCATATCCCACAATGAGCATTTCACAATTTTGCTGACATGTTTAGAGTTTATTGATTTGGTAATCAGTTCTTGCTTTTTGTGCTTTTACTTTGATTAAGTTGGCTACGTAGTTAGTGTTACATGTTTATTGTTGTTTTACGATCGGGAGTCTCCACAGGGTGTTTTATTTTGAAAATTGACCAGATTCTCTATGCCGTTCTGTGTCTGACTATAGGTGCGTTTGAGATGATGGCGGCTGACTTTCGCCGACTTGATAGTGTAACGTGAGCTCCAGGTGACTGCAGGGGCGGGGTATAAAAACGGTGCCATCAAGTCGGACACATTCTACCTGCAGCAGCTTACTGTGAGCTCAGATCAATGACTGATCTTGCAGAATTTGCAAAGAAAAATCCTGCTAGACCGGGCAATAGTGTTGTTCCAACTTGGTGCAGTCGGGGAAAAGCAATTGCGGCCGCTGGACTCGGCGCCTGCAGCTGCCTTGCTCCCACGATGTCATGTGACATGGTGACATTTTGCAGCACCGGCGAAAGTCAGACACAATTTCTAACCAGCAGGTATTACGGTTAAGTCAGTGCTGCGCAGCGCCGCATTAAGTCAAGCGCACCTTATAGTTCATAGTCATGGTGCCACCTACTGGCAACAGGAAGTGACCCTCCATCCAAACAGCCCTTGCAGCAGTTTTTACTGTATGAAGTTTCTATGGCATGTCCAGATGTACAAAAAGCCCCTTGAAGTCATTGCCTAAACCCAACAGGAAGTTGGATTTAATTTTTGTCAATTTACACTCTCTGTTTTGTAAAGAGCTCTTCCTAGACCATATATGCGGCACTCCCCAAGGGCAAGTGCCCGTCCAATGGTGTTTACAGCTTTAAGTTAAAATAATGTTTCTGTTGTTCAGCTGATAGTAATGAGAAGGAGTAGCAGTAAAAGCTGGAGCACCACAGAGAGTGGCAGTTTGAAGTATATGAGCATGGTCTCTCATGCTCTCTTGGAGAGCCACAAGCCTCTGTCCGACTCTCTCTCTTACACACACTGACACACACACACTTTGAAGTTAATGACTTCCTCTGGTGGAGCAGACTTCCTTCAAGAACTGGACAAACAGCCAATTAACACACAGAAACTCTCAAACTTGGACATACTTCACACTTATACAAACATATGCGCAGACACACACACACACACACACACACACACACACACACACACACACACACACACGTGCCAGTCTGGACTATAAAAGCTGAAATGACAGTTAATGGTCTGCTACAGTAAGAACTAAGGTTTTAGTACATGGTGTGCGCACTCAGGTGATACACAGGGGTGTCCTGCTATAATGTTTAAAGATGGGGATAGGCGCACACTTTCAGGCATTCTCTCCTGGGAGACATTTGTAGTGTTGCGCTAGGTTGTTCACAATTATTGACAATGCTATTTTTGCCATTCATTTCTATTTTTCTGGAGTTCGTGCGTAAATCAGTAGCGGGCTTCATCCATCCACACCAGGCTGCTCCCGCGACCTCCTCTCTCTCGCCCTGTGCGCTCCAGCACGTGCTCCTTCTCTGGCTGTAGACCTATGAGTTGTTTTGCCAGTGGAACCGCCGCACTAGACGGTCAGTGGTCGTTCCCTCTGGCTGGATGATGTCCAATGCTCCTAATCCATGTTTTCCTACAGTTGGAGGCTCACCGCAGCTCCACACAACTTTCTAAATTCTTCCATTTCAGAAAATAAAGGTCAGGTTGAAACAGTGTAGATTAGAGACGCTGAACAAAAATTACCCGAACCTTTTAATCCTTGTATGATTTAATATACAGCTTGCCAAATTAACTAATAACAGTTAATAACTGTACCATTGGATGTACTGACAACTATCACTGAATTAATTACTGAATAAATCTTAAAAAACTGAAGATTCTCAGGAAAGCGTTCCTGTTCCAGTTGCTAGGGAGTTACAAACTGAACGTTGAGCCAATATTATATAGCTGCAGCCTCCGGTACTGCAGCTATATAATATTTTCCTGTTTTTTTTAAATTAAAAACCCACTTATGTTGATGTTCAAGCTCATCTTAATTACATTTAATCAGGCACCGCCATCGCCCAAGTGTAACACACAAAGCTACACAAATCGGACTCAATATCAGAATCAATATTTTTCTGTTTTCGTTTTAAAAAACAGAAAAACAAAAACCGATGTTTGTTTTTATGTTTTCTATTTATCTGTTTTAGTTTTGAAACAGAGCAAAAAACGACTTGGTTTTCTGGATGTGGATGTCTGCTGAACATTAAGCATCAGTATGCACTTTATTACCGTGGTCAAAGTCCTTATAGGCAAGTCATGCCACTCGGCTGCCATCTTGGCAACTCCTGGCAGCAACTCCAGGCAGCTATTTTGGACTAACAATCGGGAGAGAGCTAGAACTGCACTTTCTCTGGTCACCAGGACATAAAAACTACATGAATAGAATGAGTATTAAAGTCTGATAAAAATCGCTGAAAAAGTTTGACAACTTTGTCCCAAAATAAGGTTTAAAAATAGTTTTTCCCGACCGTATACTAATACCACGCATGCTCAGTAGAAGTAAAACAGACCCTTGTCTGTGGAACAACATGACTGGCAGAAATATGATTCCTGCTTTGGCTGTTAAAAGCAGACTATTTGTTGTGGGGAGGGGCGGGATAACCGCCATCTTTGCCGTTATGGGCTTTCCCCATAGAGATGTATTGATGATGTGATTGAGTGGTGTGTCTCCTTTAAAGGTTCAGTGTGTAAGATTTAGTGGCATCTAGCGGTGAGGGTTGTGAATTGCAACACTCTGTCCACTCTACCACTGCCCCCTAACCTTTCAAAGAGGGTAGGACAACTACGGTGGCTGATACAGCACAAAAGGTGTCTCTTCTGTGACAGCAGAAAGTGGCCAGTCAAGAAATGAGGTTTCTTTAGGTAGATTTATTAAGAAATGATATTTACTGAATTATTCAGTAAAACCAGATATTATTGTGACTTTGCCTCTGACAGATAACATGGAAAATGTAAGCCAAGAGTGTGAAACACTGTGTCTGCACCACAGTCCATTATAAACCACATTTTAAATAAAGTTTATACAAACATTGACAAGAGAAACGCATTAATTCTCTCTGTGATTATGGACCCTCGCCAAACCTGTCTCCCAACAATAATATCTGGCCCACTGCCAGATTCTAAATAATTATAATTTATATCAAAATATAAATAAATACTTTCATAGCTTTGCTTAAAAACAGATCTCAGTCATGACAGCAACAATTACACACATAATCACTTCCTCTTTAGTAGTTTTGCCTACAAAATAAAATCGCGAGAAACTTGTTTACTGCAATCTTCTTTTTGAAGTGGAACTGAGCTTTTACTTTGAAAAACTCTGAACGACATTAAAAGACTCTGTAGCTGCTTGAGACATCTCTGAAAGAGCTGACAGAAAACGTGATTCTCCTAAATGTCCTCTGCCTGGAAATACTGGGGTTGAGGTTGACGGATGTAGCTCAAACACTGAAAAAAAACAGTGCAGCCCATGCTGTGATCTGAGAAACATTCACTGCAGAATTCATTTGTTGAAGAGGAAAAAACAACAATGTACCAAGGTGGGATCAAACCCTCAAAAAACGAGTCCTACACCTTACCAACTGAGCTAACTGAACAACATGCCTCAGTGATGTAATATTATGGCTTATATTCTCATCCACCATCTATGGTTGAAACTATTGTTCCGTTTAAAAACTGATTTGCAGACCCCTGTAGTTTATTATTACTACTTCTTCTTCTAACGTGGTAGATGCTACGCTGGTACGCTGACAGACATGATCGTAGATTTATTTCTGAAACAGTGTGGCAGTTCCAGTGAATGGTCCTATCATTTCTCCCTCGTTCATCATTTCTAAATATTCTCTAACATTATTTAAAGCAGCTAACACTGCACAAAGCTAAATTAGAATTCCCCTACAAAGCTAAAGCCAAGTTTATTAGTGGAAGAGCACTAACGTTAAGATATATTGTTGTACTTTTGGTATGTATGTATGTATGTATTTGGTATCTTGGTATGGTCTCAACATAAAAAATGTTAGGGATGCTCTTTGTCATGCGTTTCTAAAAATAAGGGAAAATAAGAATATTGGCCGATATATTGGCATATCAGATTTTTAAATATATGGTATCAGACTTAAAAATCCCATATCGGTGAGCATCTAGAGTGAAGGCTATGCATGGGAAAGGCACCCTTCAGCGTCTGTATGAAACGCCACTGTTTGCTACGTCCCAGCAACACAACCCTTCCTGCACAGCTGTAGGGTTGGCCAGTCAATGAGCATAAAGTCAGCGACTTAGGCTTAGGTTCTAACATTTCTGATGGTTGTGTTAAGACTAAGGGGCTTCGGGGGGCTGTCAACACCTTTCACGAACATAGCTAGCTAGCTAGCTAGCACTTCCGGTCTGTACAAGATGCCCAGAGTGTTTCATAGAGATACTGAAGGGTATTTTGGCATCAAATAACTTTTTCTGAAAGCGTTGGTATTGGAAACGCATGTCTTTATATGACGATTGCTACTTCTCCCTTGTGCCCCACCCGATGTCATTGTCCATCCCGATATTTCGTTGTAGACATCGTCCGACATTGCCCAATCGTATTCTGTATGTAATTTAGAAGTTTAAAAACTTCCACCTATCAGTAACATAATAACATCATTGGTACCCATCTCCCGAGAATCAGTGATATCGGTGAGGTGAGGTGAGGTGCCTGCGCAGAGCCTGGGAAGAGTTATAGAAGTTTCTGCTGTCACACACCAGACTGCAGAGCAGCTTTTCTCCCCAAGCTATCAGACTCTTAAACTCTAATTCATCCTCAGCACTGCTCCAGTGATGATAGTTTATTTCTGATTACCATATTTCATAATTAATTCTATATTAATGTATATTGTGCTACGTAGCAGAAGGGACTTACAAAACTCGATTTTACTCTATAACTTGCTCTATTGTGACAATAAACCAACCTACCTACATACCTACCTACCATCGAAAGACACGTGGGCATCTTGTCAGCTGTAAATCATAAAACATGCAGCTGCAACACACTGCAGTTCTAAGGAAAAAGAGGAGAAATCCACAGGCCTCAGTTTCATTGCTAATGAGTTCAACGTAAAACTCAGCCTTTGGATTGAATGTGGCAGAGCTGCTTTTCACATACTATGTTTAGATAACCAGGAAAAACCCTGGTCATCTTGTCTGATCATTTTTTCCCATTCATCTGATCAGATCTGATTTTCTTCTTTTAACCTCACAGTTTCCTCATTCTCATTGCTCAAGTACTACAAGTAGTAATACAGTTGTCATAATGACAATGTCTCTTTCTGTATATCTGCACATGCAGAGGGTTCAGGTGAAAGAGATTAAAAGAGGATTACCTACTGGGCCTTCTGCCTGTAAGACCAAAGCCATGGCAGATAGGGAAAGGAAGACGCAATTTGTATTTGAACTGATTTTAGATTTTAGACATGATGCTTCACCAGCCACTCTGCTTCAAAAGGCCTGTAGCAGGAAACTTTAGAAATGTTAAACTCGTTCTGTATGCACAGTTTTTAATATTGACAAGTTACTACTTTGTATAAACAAATCAGAGACTAACCACTTTGTAGAGCATTTTTCTTGCACAAGAATTTAAAGACTGAATGAATACACTAACATTAACACTAATCAAACCCTTTCCACAGTACTGTAGGCTAATATCAGAGTAAGTAAAGCTAATAGAACTAGATGTTTCAATCCCTTTAGTAGGAAACTCTTGACAGTAGCAGTCAGTGTGGAGTGGTGAAAAGGAAGGTAAGGTATGTCATTGGGGTAATCAGCTGGGCACCCTGTTTCATCGACATTTCGCTGATTGAAGCCCACGGTGTCCCTAGAGGGCTCAACTGTGTACCCAGCATCCCAGGTACACCCCCCTCCATGCCATACCCTCTATATCCCTGATGGGCTCTGCATGGCAGGGGCGTCCGTCTCCCTGAGTCAGGCCTAAGCCTGACTGCATAGCATTTGCCTCTACCTTGCTGTCCAGTTGGGGTCCTTGTGCTTGATCCAGAGCCAGTTACTGCTTTTTTTGGCAGCACTTGACAGGGACTTCATGACCTGTTGGAGGGAGCGAACCTTTACCCCAATTTTCTTCAGCAAACTGGTGGTAGATTTGGCAACAAATCCCCTGCATCCCACCTCTACTGGGAAGATGCAGCAGTCTTACAGCCGTTCTGTGATGCTTCACCTGACAGGTCAGAATATTTGTTCTTTTTCCTCTCATAAGCCTCTTCACCCCCATCTTCCCATGTTACTGTTAATTCCTCAACATATGCTAGCTTTGTTGTTGGAGACCAGAGGACCATGTCTGGCCGGAGTGTTGTAGCCATTTCTGGGGGAAACACAAGCTTCTTATCAAGGTCCACTTCCAGTTACCAATCCCGTGCTCCTGACTGCAGGATGCTTGCATCCTTAGGTGTTGTATGATGCTCTTGATGTTGGCCAGCTGGTACGAAATTTGTGAAGCTGACCTGTTCTGCTGATGTTTGTGGGAGGTTGTTTGTTGTGGTTTACTTCAGTTCCAGTATTGATGCCAGCTCTCTGGTAAGGTTGTATTTGTGAAAAAGCAGAATCCCTACTAATTAACTATCTGAAGGCAGATTATGCAAATCAAGTGTAACCTGTAAATATATTATTACTTTTAAACCTTTACTCCAGATTGTAGATATATTTTGTTTATCAATTGGTCAGAAATAACAAGAAAATGAACAGATTTCAGCCATTTGGTAACTCATTGCCTTTACTGTACCGGTCATGCTTACTGTCGCGTAAAGTCATCCCCCAAAGGCCCATTCTGAGCCAGGAAAAACCTTATTAGTAGATAAGTCTTGGTCTGAATGCCGTGTAACGTTATCAACAGGCTGTGATCACAGATTAAACCATCAGTTCAGCATCTGCTCTGTGTTTGTCTTTACCTGCCAATGCAGCAGCTTAATCTTCCATCAAGTGTTCACCTAGTGACACAATAACCCTGCGTGCACATCCTGCTCACTGGTCCAACAGTGTAGAGTCACACACCAGGGTACAATCAGTACTAATTTTAATAGCAAGGGTTCTTTATGCTATTCCGCAGTCTGGTGTCATTCATCCATCCAGTGTCCCTACCGCTTATCCTTCAATTGTCACTGGGGTGGGTGGAGCCAATCCCAGCTGTATGGGAGGGTACATCCTGGACAGGTCCATTGGAGAAATAGAGGTACAAATTTTGAAATTCTGATTAGGTGATGTTTACAGTGACTAATGGGAATTGAACAAAAAACATTTTCACATCCATTGTTAAATGTAGGCATGTTAAACAACGCTTAATACAGTCTAGACACTTGCACTTTTTGAAACGTTCAAGTCTGTAGCACATGACACAACTTATTTAACAAGAGTATTAATGTCGAGTTTATTTTCAGGGTGGTTATGTGTGGCTCTGAGCCATATTACAAACTAGTAATTAACCTGCTGCACTCCAGTGACAGTTAAGCTGCTTATTGGCCAGCTGGAGATTAACCAGAAAGTCCCCACTTCACAGGGGTCCACACACACACACACACACACACACACACACACACACACACACAGAACCAGTCATGTGGTGCTTAGTGAAGTAGGAACAATTTGTCAGCTCATTACAAACTCATTCTGCTTTACCAGAATGACATATGATTAAAATGATTTGTTTAATCAATTATTAGTGCACATTACAGGCAGCGCTGGATGGGCGCTTGCGCCGTGATGTGCGTATCGAGGCAGTGGGCGGAGGTTGGGAGTTTCACCTCTAAATTATCACACGTTATGGGCCTGTCATAAAAGAGTTAAATTTAACTTCCTGTGTCCCCTAGGTGTAGCTAGACAACACCCGCTAATTATGTAAATGACTTTAAGTAATTATTGGCATATAGATGTGTTCAGGGCAGGACTCCTATCAAATGAGCATGTTCAGTCAAGTAATAACTTGACAACTGTCATGTGTCAGTGTGGAATTTCTCCAATACGCCATTACAACATGGGACTATTATCATCTATTTCAAATTTGGTACAGATGTGAGCATGTACAGTAAAGTTATAACAACTTCCTGTTTTGTGGCGAATCATCAATCTCATCAAACAGACAGATAGCGCAACTTTTTATATCAGTGCTTTTAGACTGCACAGCAAAAAATTGAAGTTAATCGTAAAAATTCCCTAGGAGGAGTTCGTTACAGTTCGGAACATCAAAAATTACCATTACAATCAAAATGGCCGACTTCCTGTTGGTTTTTAGGCTATTGACCCAAAAAGCTTTTTGTGTGTCCTAGGATGATAAATGTGCTTGAGAAATTCCATACTAGGTGAAATTTGGCACGGGGGCTGCTGTGATGAAGGGCCAGTTGCCAATAGGTAGCGCTATGAGTGAATTTTGACCAAGCCATAAGCTTCTGATCTGAGACATGACTCCAATGTGGTAGTCCCTGAAACCTGCATTCTATTGAACGGCCAGCAGGGGGTGACTCTTCTGGTTTCAAAAAGAAGTCCGGTTCCATTAGAAATAATGGTAAAATGACCCTACTTCTCATCTGATTTATTACTTCAGATATTCATTTAGTAAATTACGATCCCATTTTTAAAACAGACCAGAAAGCAGAGTATGTTTCAGGGTGGGATTGTCTATGATTGATAAGCTGTTACCATGGCAACCTGTCAATCGGGCTACAGCCGACTCGTACCCACGGCACTGTGTAAATTTAACCAGCGAAACCACCGAAAACTCACAAGCTTCACAACAGAGCATCATTAATGTCTTAAGGCTCTTATGTGAATGTTTTGAGCTGGATGGGGCCAACCTGCTAAGAGTAGTACATCACAGCATAAAACTTGACACTTCATGTTGCCAGTAGGGATGGGTATCGCTACTCTTCACCTTTTTAGTTAAGTGACTTGGTTAAAGGTTCAGTGTGTAACATTTCCGAGGATCTATTGACAGAAATGCAAAATAATATCCATAACTATGTTTTCATTGGTGTATAAAGACCTTACATATTGAACCGTTTTGTTTTACCTTAGAATGAACCATTTCTGTCTACATAACCTACCTACATAACAAAGAAAGAAGCGCTGAATGCATTGGCCATCTAACGTTAGCTTGCTTCTTGCTTCAGCTACGACCTACGAGAGGTTTACTCCGACTGTTGTTCCTTATGAAAAGTTGAATGAGCTTTTGTTTACTTTGCCAAACTTGTGGCGGTCGATTAACATAATCATTTACTGGCTGCCATCATGTTAATTATTACTGTTGGCTATTAAGAGGTTACATCATGTAACCTTACAGTTTTATGTAATTATAATGTTACATTGATTTCAGAGTGGGGGATGTGTTGACTGTAGTTTAAACTGTCATTGACTGCATTGCACATTACATGGTTGTGCTCTGTAAGTAAAAAACAGGTTACAGCTTTATTGTTGACCATGTAACTTTACAGTTTTATTTAGTTAACTTTACACTGGTTTGAGAGTCAACTGGGTTTGTTGACTTACAGTAGTTTCTATACTACAGGGGTCTGCAAATAAGTTTTTAAATGGAACAATAGCTTCGACCATTAGATGGTGGATGAGAATATAAGCCATAATATTACATTTCCAAGGCATGTTGTTCAGTTAGTTCAGACAGTAAGGTGAAGGACTTGCAACCCAAGGATTGAGGGTTGAATCCCACCTTGGGACGTTGTTTTTTTTCTCTCTTCAACAAATGAATTCTGCAGCAAATGTTTCTCAGATCACGGCATGTACTGCACTGTTTTTGTTTCGGTGTTTGATCCTCATCAATCAACCTACGGACGCTTTTGCATTTCCCCAGTATCTCCAGGCAGAGGACATTTAGGGGAATCACGTTTTCTGTTGGCTTTTTCAGAGGTGTGTCAAGCGCTTTTATTTTGTAGGCAAAACCACTAAAGAGGAAGTCATTATGTAACTGTTGCTGTCATGTCTGAGATCTATTTTAAGCAAAGCTATCAAAGTATTTATTTTATATTATGGTGCAGACACAGTGTTTCATACTCTTGGCTTACATTTTCCATGTTATCTTTCAGAGGCAAAGTCACAATAATATCTGGTTTTACTGAATAATTCAGTAAATATCATTTCTTAATAAATCTACCTAAAGGAACCTCATTTCTTGACTGGCCACTCTGCTGTCTCAGAAGAGACACCTTTTGTGCTGTGTCAGCCACCGTAGCTGTCCTACGCTCTTTTAAAGGTTAGGGGGCAGTGGTAGAGTGGACAGAGTGTTGCAATTCACAACCCTCACCGCTAGATGTCACTAAATCTTACACACTGAACCTTTAATAATTTGCCGTAATTTCTTCAATGTATGATTTTAATGTTCACTAATCAGCAAATCACTGATGGGCATTTTTCTTTCTCCTTGTTTTAAATTAAAATGAGGCACATAACTGTCAATTCTAATTTGAAAGATTTGAAAAAATATGTATTGATGTATGAAATGTATTATTTCATGCTTTATAATCAGATTGAGTAATTGTTAGGGACTCCATGTGTGTCACTATGAGGCTAATGGCCAAGAGCTTCTTTGAAATTGCCCGTGTTTGTATTAGAACTATGGTCGAGGTGGTGCTGGATTGGGTGTTGATGAGGGGCTCAGTTTGGAAAATGTTGTGCCCCTGTCCAAAATTCCTAACGGCGGGCCTGCCGGGGAAACAGCTCACGTCTCTCAGTGATCATGGCCAGCTTCAAGCTACAGCTATCAAACAACAGTTTTCATTTTCATCGCTAAAGTCTGACAAACTTAAGTTAATTACCTGTCCAGCAGAAAACAGACAACTTCAGCACCGCTTTGAAAACATCTGTCCCACATTACATGTTAGCCTTCCATCTGAGAAAATCCGCATCTGTGATTTCTGCTGTCAGCTGTATCTCTCCAGGTCTGACTTCACGGTATAAAGGCTGTTGGCTCTCGTGTGTGCTCATTCTTTTGTCCAAATGTCACTTCTCTTATTAATTCTAACAAACTAGAAGACAACTCAGAGACTGTTTATTATTATTAATATAATTATTTCCTATTCTTCTTCTAAGGACGCATTTAATGTAGTGATGCGCGTCAACACTGGTGAATTAGACAAGGAGAAGAAGAACGCCATGATGACAAAACATGCTCTGTAGCACTGTTTGTCCGTTGTCGGACAAAGTACACCAACCTCTATGGAAGGGGGTGCCCACGGTTATGTAGATGTAAATGGCTCATTCTAAGGTAATAAAAACATAATGGTTTATTATGTAAGGTCTTTATACACCACTGTAAACATAGTTATGAATATTATATTGCATTTCTGTCAATAGATCGTCAGAAATATTACACACTGAACCTTTAACCATTTTTGAGGAGGAGAGGGATGATTTCGGCAAGTTTGCCAGTTGTGACGGAGACAAATTCAAATGTGTAACAAAGCTGGAGTGAAACTCCATCCAGCAGTAAATGGACAACTGTTGATAAAAGAAATTAAAACCTTCATTGGGCTGTGTCACTGTGGGGATACTTCAGCTGCAAGCGAGGTCAAAATATTAGCAAAAAAATAAGACAAATTTATCTACCAAAAGTGATCGATTTGCATGATCTGGAGGTAATAATAATAAAATAATAAAAATTTTCTTCGTTTGATTTAAAAAAAAACATGAATGAACACAAGGGCAAATCTTTCTATCTGCTACAGGTTTTCAGAAAACCCTCAGGTTTTAGGAGGTTGTTTTCAAACAATGCCTTAGGTTTCAGAAGGCTTTTGTAGACGGCGCCATAGGTCTTAATAGGTTAACTAAATAGTACTTTCTACAAGTGATAAATTTGTCCTTTGATTTTACTCCACTAGTGGCTTTAGTGTTTCTGATCACAATACGCACTTTAAGTGTATATTTTAAGGGTGCTCTGTTCAGGATTTTTGGGGGAGTTCACGATCACTGGAAGCAGAATTGACTGATCACAGTGTCTGTTTGCAGCCTATTTATTTATTTAGCCTATTTATCCTGTAGCATTATTTACCTATTTAACTATTCCTAGAAATTGAAATTATGAGATCATTCAGCAATAGATGAGCCATTAGCAGGGATACATAAGAGTAGTCTTCACCAAAGTCTTTTACTGGCCCCCTTATTGGATATCAGTTATTGATTGGACACTGCAGCTGATTGGACTGATCTGATACAGCAGAACATCACAGTAGTTTCATACTGGAGTGATTAAAGTCAAGTGTATCACTCAAGTTTTATATTTTATCTGTTTTCTGATTCTCTGTCTGGTTCAAATGTGTGTTCATTGTAGGTCAGAACTACAAAAGGACCACAAACAACTTTCTTCATTTATTAATAAGAGTTTTCTTTCCATGATGTGTTCTTTCCCCCAGTAGCCTTTATTATGGAGACAGCTAAAGTCAGAGAGAGGTGGAGAGTGTGTCCGTCAGCAAGAAACACTCTTTAAAATCATGTATAGCAGAGGTGGAAAGTAACAAATTACAGTTACTCACGTATCTGTAATTGAGTAATTTTCTATGTATATTTATAGTTTGTAGTTTTTTAAATCTGTAATTTTACTTTTACTTATGTATGTTTTGCTTAAAGTATTGTACTTCGCTACATTTTCAATCACATCCATTACTGAAGTTAAAAAAAAGTTCAAGGAAAAACTTGCAACCACTTTGGCTTCAAGTGCAAAAGAACAACAGCTTTATCATGAGGCAGTTTAAGCTCTGAATAAATGCTGTATTCATGTACAATTCATGCCCATTTCCCATTTTTTCCATTTTCCCATAGCCCATTTCTGAAATGCTAAGTTTTTCTAAACGTACAAGATTCCCCAATACCAAAACTATGAATTTTTTTTGTGTTATTTACAAATGCTAGCACACAACATGTCAGAAGTGAAGACACCAAAACATTAAATTATGTATAAAGCATCTACTTCTGCTTCAATAGCAGCTCAAAATCTACAGTGAATCAGCTGATAAGCAATTCTGAATGAACCTATCATTGAACCACTGAGAAATAGCTAATTTATTGTAATATGGGTAAAATAGATCAACCTCAGCTAATTCCAATTTCAGCCAGAGACATAGCTGTGTTGAAGGTCTTTCAGTTACATACACAATGCAGCAAAAGGGGACTTTCTGGAGTTGAGTTTATACAATGTGGATACAGAACAACGCGGAAGAGGAGAGAAAAGAAAGAATAATGTCTGAACAAGAGAGAAACAGTTGGCAGGTGGCAGGGAGAGAAAGAGAGAAAGGAGTAGCTGAACCAATAAGTGTTTCTATCCAGGTGACAGGACAGAAATTTTTGTTTCTATCACTTCTGTGCATTTTTTGTTTCAATGTAAATGTGTATTTACATTTACTCATTTGGCAGACACTTTTATCCAAAGTAACTAACATATAAATAAACAACATGCAACAAGCATCACTACAAGAGATCCAGAAGTGACAATAAATACTAGCAAGAGCAATTACAGTAGCATGCCCAGTATCAATAGGGTAAATAACTAGGGAAAGAAGTAAGAGTTAACGAATAGTGCAGTTAAAACAAGAGAATTGTAAAGAGACAGAAGAAGAACAGCACAGGAAGTGCAGAGGTTAGGGTTTAGTGAGAGAGGGGCACCTCTGCTCTGATGGCATGTGGTAGTTTGTTTCGCTATCGTAATGTTATAGATGAGAACAGCCGGGACTGAGATTGCTTTGTGTAGGAATGGCAGAGCCAGACGGTGTTTGTAGGAGGAGCATAGTGGCCGAGAAGGAAGGTAAACATATTTGACAGTATTTATTTTTATGTTGATCCCTAGCTACAATTTTGTGTTGCTAATAAAACTTTACTTCTGTAATTGTGTCACTTACATTTTTTCTTATACTACATTCTATAAAGTAAAGATGACTCATTCACTTTTACATAGTTTGTTGCCAAAAATGCACACATTCAACCCCTCAAGCAAAAAATGTAGGGTGGTTTACAGTAAAAGGAAACTGGATTACAAAAAAAATGGATCTCACATTGTTTACTGTATGTAGGTAGAGCTGAAACATGAAAAGTAATGCAGTTGTAATGCCATCAAATGCGTATTTAGAAAGTCGTGCTATGATTAATTGATCTGTTCCTCTTGGAAAGAAAACGTGCTAGTGTTTTGACAGAAGGATTTGATTTTGAGTCAGGTTTGCTGTGTTTTGATGTTATTTTGCATTTTGAAATGTAGAGTAGGTGTTAGTGGTTAGTGGTTAGTAGTGGTTTTGAGCAGAAAATGTACTAAATGGCTAATTGTGTGAGGTAGGTGTGTTGCTGTGTTAAGAGTTTTGATAAAGTATCTTAAGTTTAGGTAAACGCTTTTTAGCAATTGAAACTGAACATTTCCTGCCGCTGCAGCTTCACAATAAAAGCATTTTACTGGAAAAATACAAGTTGACTTTAATTTTCTAGTAATCAGGGGAAATGCAATCAGTTTGCAAGTGAGATCAGCGCTGACCGCTGTTGTGTAGACCGCTACAGTGTGTCAACATGACAAGACATCCGTCATTTTCCACAGTTTTCTGACAGTGGACCAGTTTGAAATAGGCCTCTAGCAGTGAGTAATGCAACAGTCAGGAGCAGCAGACACACTGAGCTGTTAGATAAAGAGCTGCAGGCGACAGGCTGCACTAGGGGCGATTCTAGGCTCAGACCTTTAGGGTTGCTCAGCCCCTAATAAGAATGTAGCATGCATACAATGCCTTGCAAAAGTGTTCACTAATTGGTGGAGAGTATAAGTCGGCCTAGACTAGAACGGAGCAGGTCAGTCAAGGGCATCACTTTGTGTTGAAAGTGGTGGGGACATAAGGGCTCAGATTAGGGGCATGATGATTCTGTTATGTTACATACAGGTTAAGAGCAACTAGCACCTCCTTGTGGTTAAAACTGCTGTCAGCTGAATGTCATTGCTGTATTGGTTAACTGTGGTCACATAGGGTCATAGTTCAGAGCATCGCCAGTTTGGAATTAGTTTGGAAAATTTGGGCGATTCGTCTTTGTTTTATCTTCGGCATCCACCTGTATCGAACCCTGGAGAAGCTTTGATTGTGAGTTATATTATGTGTTTTGACTGTATAGATAGGTATTGATGCATATGTTGTATAATTCATATTTGGTGAGATAGATCATTACATTACCTTTTTGCCATGTGGAGTGTAGCCATGTGTTTAATTCCAGCACATTTCTACACAGTTTTTAGTTACATTAATAGCTTTTTTGTGTGTTTGCTCTTAGTTTCACAGAGTTGTTGAAAAACACTGAAAGAAAGCAAGTTGATGAAGACAAACAAGTAAACAGCCCTCAACTTTACTTCCACGTCTCACTGACCATTTAACCCTTTCAGTGTCTAAGACATTTGTTTAGCTATCTCTCACCTTGTGTAGAGCCACACAAGCAGCGGACAGAATAGATACATTTAGTTCATGAGACATGACGAAGCACAAGACCAAGACAAGAAGTTTTTTTTAGCACTATTTAGATTAAATATTTGATGTGGAAATATTTGGGGGTCAACCCCCGGAAGATTTTGAGCATTAAACTGGTAATTTCCTGCATTCTGGAGACATTTTCTGCTCCAATTTATGGTGGAAATGTCTTTTTATATGAGGGAAAACTATATCGCATTGCATGTTTTCTTATTGTGTAAAAAAACCTTTCTCAAAGCATTTTCATTTGTTAGTTAACATTTCTTGGTGGAAGGTGCTATTTTTCAGAACATTTTTAACATGCTTTCAAAAAGTGTGGGGACAAAATCTGTGGGCTGATATTTGTGTCAGTAGAATCTAAATTGCTCAACTTGAATAATCACATTAAAAAACTGAATAGAATAATTTGAATTTGAATTTATTAGTTTGAAAGTGAATTCCAATAAACTACAAAGTGAATGTAATATTATGAAACTGAATGCAGTTGTTTTGTTTTTCCAGTTCTTTATTTTTGAAACATTGAGAACAATACAATAGACAGAATTACATTACCTCATGGTCACAGTTCCAGTCTGTGGAAATTTTTCATTCCCAACATTTCCATTTTTGTAAATATAAGAACACATTAGAACACAGAAACAATGGGTGCATTACTTAAGACATGTCTCCAGTACATATAGAGACAAAAGACAGTACCACAATTACTTTAATAGGCAGTACATAAAATAGAGTACAATAACATCAGCACTTGATTACAACTATCTTTACAACTTTCAGGACAATATTCCTGCATGCATTAACATAGGACGTCCATTTTGACCATAAGACTACAAATCTATTCATCTGCAAACGGAGTGAGAATGTTAGTCTTTCCATCTGGTAGATTTCATTAACACATTCTATCCATTTTTCCAGAGTAGGGGGATTAGGGAGGAGCCAGTGTCTGGTGACAGTTTTCTTGCAGGCAGTGATTAAAATTCTGAACAGATATTTTGCATTATCAGGTAAGAAATCTGTGTTACCCAAGATAAGGTTGGTGAACTTGAAGGGTATTTTCATGTTGAAAATATTTTCGACCTCTTTGTGTATCTCTATCCAATATTTTTTATTGCTGGGCAATCCCAGAATATGTGCCAATGGTTGGCATCCTCACTTCCACACTGTCTCCAGCACTTAGTCCCCTCCCCGGGACCAGGAATTTTCTGTTTTGGAGTAATAAAAAACCTGATCAAACATTTCCAACCAAATTCCCTCCATGAATGTGAGTTTGTGCATTTCCATTGGGATGTGCAGCAACCATTCCACTCTTCATCGGTTATTTTCATGCTACCTTCCCTTTCCCATTTTATTTTCACATATGTTGTTGAATTTGTTCGTTTATTCATAAATCCCTTATACAGCCGTGAGATAATACCCTTTTTGACTTTCGCCTGGTATGCCATCAATATTTCATGGAGCACTGGTTCCTGCACATCCAGGGACCTGGTAACTTCTTGGTTGAGATAATGACGTATCTGTAAATATCTGTAAAAGTCCTGGTTCTCCAAATTATGATTGGTTTTAAGTGTTTGAAATTCTTTCAATTTACCTTCATCTGTTAGTGAGAAATGTGTTGTTATACCCTTAGACATCCAGTTCTGGAATCCAACATCTGTTTGATTGGGCTTGAAATCAGGGTCATAGGCACACCACCTTATTATCCTCAGATTACTATGTAATTTATATTCATGTTTAGCCTCCATCCAGATTTTTAATTGTGATTTTATCCAGGGGTTTTCAATCTTGCATAGAGTCCTTTCTAAATCTTTATTTCCCAGTATTGCCTGTACGGGTGGTTTGGACATAAGAAGTACTTCAATGTCTTTCCACCTAGCATGGTATTTTGTATTACATATATTCATCAGGGGTTTAATTTGTGCAGAGTAGAAATAATTTTTAAGATGTGGTACAGCCATACCCCCGTTTTCTTTGGAGGGCTGTAATGTTTTAAATCTGAACCTCGGCTTTTTTCCTGACCATATAAATCTAGAAATCATTTTGTCCCACTCTAAAAATTGCTTCTTTGTAATTTCTACCGGGAGAGCTTGGAACAGAAATAGGAATCTTGGTAATAGGTTCATTTTTACAGATTCAATTCTTTGGATTAGACTCATGAAGGGGGTGACGGTCCATCTCTTTATATCAAGTTTTATTTTATTCGAAATTGATCATCGTAGTTACACTTAGCTATAATAGTTATATCTTTAGGTATTAAGATACCTAGGTCTTTGTAATGTAGTCCGGTCCCATTTAAGATTTAATTCATTGCTTACTGTTTTTGGGGGATTATAATTAAATGTCAATATCTGTGTCTTGTTTACATTTACTTTATAACCAGCATAATCACCAAAGCTACTTAGGGTCTGAAATAATATGGGAAATGATGTGTTTGGTTCACTTACGTACAATAACACATCATCGGCATATAGCGCCACCTTGTGTACATCACCGGAAATATTTATGCCTTTTATACTATTTGTTTGCCTTATTAATTGGGCTAGCGGTTCTATATACAGGGCGAAGAGTAAGGGGGAGAGTCTGCACCCTTGTCTTGTCCCGCGTTGTAGTTCAATAGTATTTGATAAATGACCATTTATTTTTATCTGCGCAGTTGGTTTTGTGTATAGTGCCCCGATCACTTTGACAAAATCTGAATGAAATCTGAATCTCTCCAGTACTCTATACAGAAAAGCCCAGCTTACAGAGTCGAAAGCTTTTTCAGCATCAAGGCTGATCACTGCAGCTTGTATTTGATGTTTTTTAATATGGTTTAATATGTGTAATGTACGTCTTATATTATCGTGAGTTTGCCTTTGTGGGATAAAACCTGTCTGATCAGTGGAAATGAGTCGTGGAAGTATCTCTTCAATTCTCTTCGAAAGAATTGATGTAAAAAGCTTGTAGTCAATATTAAGAACAGAAATAGGTCTGTAAGAGCTACAGTTAAACCGGTCCTTTCCCTCTTTATGAATTACAGATATAGTGGCCTGTTTCCATGATGGTGGCATCTTACCCTCTTTTAGAGCCAGATTAAATATTTGAAGGAGGAATGGTGATAGCTCAGATTTAAATTTTTTGTACCATTCGGACGTAAATCCGTCTTGACCAGGAGATTTGTTTGCTTTCAGCCTTGATATGGCAGAGGATAGTTCCGCTTCTGTAATATTAGCCACAAGCTTTTGATTTTGATCATCCGACAAGACAGGTAAGTTAAGTTGGTCAAGAAAGTCCTTGATTTGTTGTCCATCTTTTAACTTTGGCTGTGTGTATAATTGTTTATAGTAGTTCTGAAAGGCCTGGTTAATTTCACTTTGTTTATAAACGCATCTCTTAGAATTTGGGTCTCTTATTTTATATATTACATTATCCGCTTGTTGCTTTTGTAATTTACTCGCTAAAAGTTTAGCAAACTTAGCACCAGATTCATAGTATTTTTGTTTGGTATAGACCATCTTCTTTTGTATTTCTTGTAAGTACAGTGCATTAATATTTTTTCTCAATGTTTTCAGCTTAGCATTAAGCTCCGGTTTTAATTCTCTCTTATGTTTTCTCTCCAGCTCTTTTAACTCCCTATTTAACTCTGATAATCTAGACTGCCTAGCTCTTTTTTTATGGACACAAAATGATATAATTTTACCCCTCATAACCGCTTTCAGTGTGTCCCAGACGATTTCTGGGCTCACCTCACCATTAAGGTTTTCTTTTAGGAATGTTTTTATGTCCGATATGATTAATTTGTTAAATTGTAGGTCGTTCAGTACACTTGTATTCAACCTCCACTGCGTGTTTTTGAAGCCATCATTTATTTCTACACTTAGCAATAGGGGAGCATGGTCAGAAAGATCAATGTTTCCGATCTCACAGTTACATACCCTATGGCGGTCCCTTTTAAAAACAAAAAAATAGTCAATTCTGAAACTGAATGCAGTTGTAACTGAAACTGTATTTAAGCCTCACTAAAAATTCAACTTATGTACTTTCACTTTTAGTTTTCTCAATTCAAATTCACTTTCTCATTTCAATTTCAATCCACAAGATTCAGTTTCAGTGTGTGTGTTTGCATAAAAATCAAATCCCTCATCTTCAGCTTTGAGTAGGCCTCTCCCTGGCTCAGCTTCCCTTGTGCTGGACTGCCTCTGCTGATTGTACAGCTACATATGCATGAGAAGAACATCAGTGATAAATATGACAAACAATAATCCATTCTCTAATTCTGTCTCTACATATAATTGCCTACTCAGCCCTGCACACTGCCCCTGTACCTGTTACTATTTTTTTCTGGTTCCATTGTCCTACTCCTCCTCCTGTAGCTCCTCTTTTTGCGTCTCTCCCTCCTCATCAACATGACTGGTGTCATCATCACCCTGTACTTCTGCATCACTCCACTGATAACAGCTAAATACATAGAGATTCCTTGCTTGTCTTTGAGTGTATAGATAGATAGATAGATAGATAGATATGTATAATAATTTCAGTATATAATAAATGCATCACTAATTGTGCACCTATTTATTCAGCATAAACATACACTGTTCTTTCTTGTGGGTCAGGACTGTGTTATGATGAAACTAAGTGATGAATGGATGATTATTATTATGAACAATGGTGGAGAATAAGTATCAAATTATAATATGAGAAAGATAATTCGAGAGTCATGGCATTAAATAATATGATGTAATATCATCAGGTCGGCCTACCTTCAGACCACAAGAAAAACCACAGTGTATGTGCTCAATACAAAACCTACAGTTCAACCAGCAAGTGATGAGTCCTTATCTCAGTTCAGATCTCCTGGGAGTCCATCGTTCTGTATCCCAGTAAGCAAACAAAAAATACTCAGTTTGAGGTTCAGTTCAAAAGTTGGCCAACGAAAATAAAACCAAGTGTTGCCTCTCGTGTTTAATAGATAAGCTCAGAAATTCTCCGACAACACCGGAGTTCCCCCGCAGCCTGCGATTCTCGTCAGCAGCACGCTGGCTGTAACCAGGCTGTAACTCAGGACAGACTGAGCCTCTGTCGGACTTGTGAGTTTGTTTTGAAACGCCGTTTCACAGATATTTTCTGAACTGACTGTTGGCTGTGTGTGTGACGCAGGCGCCGATTGCCACGATAGGCTTACCTTACTACACGTGTCTTTCTGTTGTGCATTTTTCCTGACCGTCAAAGTGGAGGATGGCCTGACGATTTCACCACTTTCATTCCCTGTGAGACACTAAAGTGTCTGTAGTGTCAGCTTCTGCCAAGCTTAAGGCCGTTATACAAAAACAAGTCAAGGTACAGTGCAACGTGTGAAGTTGATGCTTCCTCTGCAGACTGGTTTACTCTTGGGTGTCATGTGACCAGAGTGTATTCACAGCTTTTGCGATTAGAAAATATCGTTTTATCACCTCGCAATAATATCGCAATTACGATTAATCATTCAGCCCTGCCACACATTTCTTTTTCTCCTCTTCCTTTCTTTTTGACATATTTATTGTCTCTGTTGCACTTGTCACACAACCCTGGGCTGAGTTCAGCCCCGACAAAACATAGCAAACCGGTACAAAAGGTTTTGATTAAACTCGCCCTAGATGGAAAGTAAACTCCTGATTGGCGCCGTTGAGCCAATCAGAATTCAGCAAAAACAAGTATCAGTCCAACGTTAGAGGAATTTTCAGAAAATAATGAGAAAAAATTATTGTATTATTTTTTAGGGGTGCTTAGATAAAATTTATGAAGCACCCATAAAAATTGACTGCAGATGCTTCCAAACAGAGTCCTTTCCCCAAATAAGGGCCCGGATATTTTGTAAGTCAAGTATTCTCCACAACTCTTCTTTTTTTTTAAAGCATTGGTTGTTCTGCTCCTAATGGTGAAATATGATGTGATATCATCATATCACATCATACCCCACTTTCCCACCGGTTGGCACTGTGGTTTATATGTGGCAGCACAAATTAGGTTCCATGGTCAATTTCGAGAAGTGTGTGTGTGTGTGTGCACATTTACTATATATGAGAATTTAACGTTTGGATTAAAAACATGCAGTGAAACTGTACAATGAGATATTTTTGTGGTGTTTGGTCAGAAGCAAAAAGTTCAACAGGGAAAAGGAGGGGCAGGAAAAAACGGTGATGTCAGCAGGGACGAAGAAGAGGGAGGAGCGACTTTTTCCTTTTTCCTCCTCTCCCCCCCTTCCCCTCCTCTTATCAGTGTGTGTGAGAGAGAGAGAAAGGGAAAGAGGGAGGATCTGTTGGTGAGTGAACGAACAACTGTGACAGTGAAAATGGATTTGGGAATAGAAAAGGGGAAATAGACCAGGATTGAGAGAAGAGAAGGGAACCAGATGCCAAAAAGAGTGCGAGTAACGGAGAAAGAAAACATCAGTATACCAGAGAACACCAAGTAAGAGTCTGCTTGGCGCAAGGACTGAGCACTTGTTCTTGGAATTGGGTGGACCCATCGCTAGAAAGACCATCACAGCTACCATGTACAGTGGATATGGAGGTATGAACCATTGCAGTCCAGCTCAGTGGGTCTAGCTCATTGCTAATCATTAACTTAGTATCTCAGGACACCTTAAAAGGCCATGATACTGCCTCTAGATATCAGGTATAGTCATGGCTTGGTTTTGATATCTTGTTCCATTTTGGATCTGGTTTGTACTTGTTAAAGAATATGTTCTGTCTTGTGTGTACAGTACCTTGAAACAGTTTTTGGTAGCTGTCATTGGCCCTCCTGTTGTGAAGAGATTCCATTCCTAAAGTGATTTCAGTATAAATTAGGGGGACAAAATCTACAGTCCTCGTTCTGTGTAAAAATCTGTTGTGAAGTTCAGTTAAGGTAATGTGAGATTTTAACAGCCGAAGTCGAGTCGGTAAAAGTTATTGTCTGTTAGCGCACAATTCTGTCTTTGTGTCAGTATGCCCTGGCATTTGTCTAACACAGAAAAGTTGTTGACACATTATTTTGTTACTGTTTTTGTTTGAAAATGAAATCACTATTCACAGTAAACAAAACACAACACACACACACCCCTCTGATTTACGCCACTGCCAGTGGTCAAGACAGACAAAGAAATGACAATCCAAATACACACACAAATTGTGTGTGTGACGTGAATGTTATCCTGATGGAATCATTGCTGTGGAAATGCATATTATGCTGAAGTTACCATGACAATATGTGCACATGGAAAAAGATAAAAGTTCTGGATTGTGTTGCAGCCTCACTAAACTGGTGTGTGAAGCCCTTCCTGTTTTCTTAGTAACCAGAAGCTAGTTTGAAACAAACTTCTGTAATTTGTCAGTTGTTTGTGAGGAAAGATCTTTATGTCTAGTAGCGGTTGTCTTATCAAGGCATATGTTTCACACTCAGACTTCGCTACTTGGTAACAATTATGATGACGGCTCAACATTGTATGTCAGCCCTTGGCGATGGACGATGGCATTGTGTATCAGCACAACCCTAGCAGAGAGGTCAATAGGTTAATAGTATTAGTGAGCGACAGTATGTAAATATTTACATCAACATCAGTTTTTAAATCAGCCTCCTCTTGTGTTTGCCTTTACTTCTCAACATACTAACACCTTTGGAACACATGGAACAGTAGTGGTTTTAGCAGTAAATCTACTCCTTCCATTTCTTTTGTTTCGTGGCAGCAAGTAGGTACAGTATGTATTTACAGTGAAGTGCCACATTCATTTTCACATTCATTTTTCTTTATCAGGGTAATGCCACGCTTTATTATACACTAGTGAATTGGTCAGTTTGAATTGGTGTGACATCAGTGGTGGCAGCTACATTATGGATCTATTCCTACAGTTTGTGGCCTTTGACTCTATGTAAGCGTGTTAGTCCATTATCTTCAAGTTCGAACATTCAGCAAAATATAATTCTCTCTTCAATCCTTCTATCATTGTGATTGACTGATTGATTGATATCTTTATTTTCAACATGTAAAAGAGAAATACAATAAAATAGTACTAGTACTTCTACTCCATGTATACCCTAATTGCCATAATTACGAATAATACAACAAAATAAATCTATAATTAAAGAAAATACATATTCAAGTGTAGCTATATTCACATAGATATATTAACAAAAACACACCAATATTTGCACTAATACTACATATGATTTCAGTAGAACCCCAGGTGATACAGATAAACAGAAACTTTTCCTGGTTGTTCAGATACTGGGAGTCTTAAAATTTGACTAAAATAATACATCATTTTTGCACGACAGTTTTTATTTTTCCTTCAGCTAAGTTGCGGTGTTGCTGTATGTTACATCTGTGTTATAATGTATAATCTTTTATATTATTATGAGGACTGTAAAAAAAACTGAGTTTATTATGATCTCTGTAGTCAGTTTACTATGAACTCTGAGTTTGATGTGAAAAATTGGCACACTTCCGCTCTAACACACAGAAATGAGTTTGATGTCAATCTCCTCATCTCACACACAAAGAAAGCAAACACGTACATTCTCCAAACTGTTCTGTTAAGATTTTGTGATATTTTCTTACTGTCCAGGCAGCCATTGGTTTAACAAAATTGCAGTAGCCTATTCAGTGACATACATGCTAGAGACCTGTAATCTGTTAAAGTGGACACAGTGTCTGCTTTGTTGTATAATGCAGTTGTAAGTGCAGATAAATCCTATATGTCCACTCTGTATTACCACACAACAGTAATACAACTTTAACTATCAGGCATGATGCTCACTTCTATATCCCCTTCAGGTACTGTCCTTTTCCTGGAAGTGCGCAAGCATGGCTGTACAGTAAAGCTGTTGGGTTTTTCCTGTGACTCAGTATAGCCATAAACTGCACTGGTCTTTTCCTGACCCTGCCCTCCTCGCAGGATGTTACTCCCTTCTGGGTTTCCTTCTTCTAAAGACAGTAATATGAGGGAGGGAAGGGCCTGGTTTTGAAACTAAACTGTCTCTACACTATGTGGCGGTGGGAGCGAACAATGCATGAAAAAGTGGTGTTGTGAGGAGGGGAAACCACATAAAGCTTTAATTTTCCAAGAGGAATACTAATGACTGATATTTCACCAGGAAAAACCCTTTGTCTTTGAGGCAATATTTGTAATGTCATTCTACATTCACATCTCTCTGTCCCTCCCAAAACTTTGGAAAAACAATACCACCGGAGTGTTTCTGGGGGCCACTGATTACTGTACAAATCACAGCTTTATTCACTGGTGTTGGTGAAACTGGATTTTACAGTATTTTATGGAGAAAATATTTTCTGGTTTGCCTTCTGTCCTCCAACTGCTCTGCCTCAACACTGTGATTAATGTAGTTTCCTGATGGACAGATAGTTTTACTTGTTGCTAAAGTATCTAACTACTGCTAGCTGCTGTTTGCTAGTTAGCCATGTAGCTAGTGGTCCTATTAGCTTTGAAGTTTAAATAAAGCTTTATTATTTTTTAGGACTGTGCACATTAATGCGTTATTATCGTGTTAACGCATTAATGCATGAAAATTATTTTATTGTACGTTTTATGCAGTTTTTAAAAATTATTATTATTTTTAAAGTCCATTTCTCACTGACTGAATACTGGCTCCAGTTTTGTTCTTGTAAGGGGAACTGCAAACAGCCCCGTATCTGAAGACCTGAGGCGTCTAGCAAGTTCATGCCTTTGAAGGAGGTCATTCTTTCATTCACTGAAAGACGGTGAAGGCGATCTCAGAAGTGGAGTGATGTGATCAAATTTTCTTGTCTTGACCTCAATTTATTGGCTTAAACTAACCCTTCTGGTTGTTTCCTCTGCTTCAAAATTTAAATACCTATTTTGGTCGGGCACTAGGACCCTGAGGGAGGCTGCCTTTCATGGCTACTCTACTGAGCTGGCAAACAATGTTACAACACACACTGTGAAGGAAGATTGATTCAGCATAGTGAGTGATACAGAGTGAAACTGTAAATTGATGTTAGTGACTGTTACCTGCTGAATTATGTTTACTTGAGGTAAAGAGAAGGGGATATTGTAGTTGGCTATGGAAAACACTAGTGTTGATAATGTAGGTAATATAATGGATAACTCCATTATTATTACCATATATTATCATTTCTAGTCCATATGAGTTAAACGCCATTCCTTGTTATCGCTTATAACAGTTATAAGTTAACGCTTATAACAGAGTTATAAGTGTTAACTTTTAACAACTATAAATATATATATATTTATTATAACTTATTTATTATAACTAGGCTAGCTAGCTATAGTAATATTAACATTAATCAACCAGTGTTAGCAGCCCTTTGAATCTTGTGAGTGAGATAAGCTAGCTGTGGTTCCAGTGCCAAATCTGATTCAAAAATGGACTGGACAAATTTGTTATTTCATCTGCATGTGTATTGACTCAGCAGAGATGATATTATATGAGAAAGTTGATCTACAGGAGAAACATATATGAAAGCAACACAGAATGACTGAGAGCTGCACTGACTTAAGTTCTCGTGAGTTTTAGATTTTGAATTGTCACCTGCCATTCAAAATTTGTGTTGCCCTTTGCACAAATAAAAACATTTCCACCAAAAATTGATGCATGAAAGACAGAAATTCACCAGAATGCAGGAAATTAAGTGTTTAATGTTCAAAATGTTCGAGGGGAGGGCCCCCAGACTACCTGCCGACTAACAGATTTCAGGATTTATGATAGTGAATCATGGAAGTGACTCTCGCAGTTTAGAGCAAAACAATGAGCTTTAAATAGCATATAAACAATGAGCAATGAGGATTTCTAATGGACACACCCACATTTTTATTTGCTTCTGACGCCCAAGTAACATTACAGTAACTTGTTCAACAGAGGAAAAAATGGAAGAACAGAGTATGTCTGTCATTTTTTATTTGTTTACATTTTGACTTCTTAGCTGGTTGTTAACATAAGTGTAGTTCTAATCAGGGTTGGGAGGGTTACTTTATAAATGTAATCTGGTACAATTCCTAATTATGTGTTAAAAAATGTAATCAGTAATGTTATCCAAGTACCACAAAATAAAAGTAATGTAACCTGATTACGTTTAGTTACTTTTGGATAACTTCAGTGCTAAATATGCTAATAAAGTCGAGAGTATCAAAGATGCTTTGTCTGCTCAGTGTATTTTTAGAGAAACAAATATAAAATATCCCATTCCCATGAAATGAAAATCAATATTTAAATGTTTTTATATGAAATGCCTTGCACTGGGCCTATGCATCATATGGCAGAATCTGGCCCATCAATGACATAAAATGCTGTTTTGTAGGTATTCTTAATGACAATTTAGATTTAGTGTCATTTCCTGGAAAACAATTTTAAAATGTTGATGAATCATCCTGCACTGGGGGCCTGGATTAATTTAGTGTCCAATGAAAAGCTTTCTTAATTTTTATGACGCTGCTGAAAAAATAGTGTGTCTGGGACGGGCACCACTGATTACAAGTACAAGTACCACCGAGTACAATTATTCACAGATTTAACTGGCTCATATTTGTTGGAAAATATATTCTGGTTTTCTCTCTGGTGTTTCCTGGCTGCTCTTCCTTAACTCTGTGATTTACGAGTTTCCTGATGGACACATAGCTTTGCTTGTTGCTTGTTACACCGTTACTCAAGCACTGGAGGTTTTCAGGCCAGGGGTGGGGGATCCCGGCAGGGAATGATTGCGGGGAGCAGCACCAGGCAAGTGAAGAACGAAACTGACTCACGTCACTGAAATCTCTAATGAAATCATTAATCATCAGACTAATTAGCTGGATACAAGTAACATCAAACTCGCCAATATACATATACAATTACAACCGCTGACTTACTTTTGCTGTTTTTAAATTTACAGTTACAATTGTATTCCAGGTGTATTAAAAGATATTCATATTCACTTGCATTATAATCTGTTTGATGATGTGTTTTGACAGTTTGTTGCATTAAACATATAGCTTTTTTACCAGGCAAGAATAAAAAAATATCATATTTTTCATTACTGCAACTCCATTTAGTCAGTAATGGTTAAATAAATATGTGTGTGTGTGTGTGTGTGTGTGTGTGTGTGTGTGTGTGTGTGTGTGTGTACATATATATGTATATATGTATGTACACACCTTCACACCTACCTTGCAACTGTTTCCATCAGAAATGTGTTCAGCTTGATAACACAGCCCACAGGGAGCGTTTTATTATTATTATGAGCACAACACAAGTGTGTTTTTTCTCTTCCCCATTGTGTATAAGTTCTTGGATCTACAAAGTCTGTCTGGATTTGGCATTCCTTACATGTCAGAGAGACCACTTTTCCTAGGGGTGCATAGATACAGAGAGAGAGAGACAGAGAGAGAGAGAGAGACCTGACAAAGACGCCACTTCTAGTCAACATGAAAAACAACATATTGGCAAGTGTGCTTTGCTTTGACACTCACTGAGAAAATGAATGTTGTACAGTGGGTGAAGTCTCACTGGTGTCTGTGGTCACCAGAACATGAACATGCTCTGCATATTTTCTGTCAGATGATGCTACTAGAAGAAAGCTGATAGACTCAGTGTTTTGGCTATAATTGACATAAAGAATTGCACTTTGCTACAATGTGAAGTAGTGATTGTACAGTTTGTATAACAGTGTTAATTTGGTGTCCCCTCAAAATAACACATCACATAACCATTACCACCACCGCTGGCAACAAAAGTGAGTACAGCCCTAAGTGAAAATGTTCAAAGAAGTTGAGTGCACATGCTCAGAGCCGTATCCAGAGGTTGTCTTTGCAATATAGACGTATGATTGCTGCCAGCATTGCTGCACAGGTTGAAGGGGTGGGCAGTCAGCTACTACAAATAGAAAAAATGCACCCACTAACATCCAAGTATAATTAATATGGATGAACAAACTACTTTTATATCGGTATTCAGCCTAACAGTATCGTATGACTTATAGGTCCATATTGCCTTACTCACTTTTGTTGCCAGCGGTTTAGACATTATTGGCTTTATCATGTGTTATTTTGAGGGGACAGCAAATTTACACTGTTATACAAGCTGTACACTCACTACTTTGTAACAAAGTGTCATTTCGTCATTGTTGACACATGAAAAGATATAATCAGATATTTACAAAAATGTGAGGGTGTACTCACTTTTGTGACACACTGTATGTTGTGCTGCTGACACTGTGGTGAATGTTTTTTTTCTATGCTTTACAGAAAACAAATTCTAAACTTGTGGCTTTTAAATTGAAGTGATGTTTGGAACTGTGCACTTTTCACTCTGCATTCTTTATAGGATGCTGATTTTTGAGGTGATAAACCTAGTTTGTGGTATTTCCTGTCTTTGTTGGCCTGTTTTTTCAGCATAGTTAACAATACTTGAAGTAACTTAGCATTCTGGGCATCTCTGTCATTAACTTTGTGGACAAATGCAGTAACCAATAGCGTGTGGTGTGTTTAGCCAACTTGACCAATCCTGCTGTGCCTATTTGAGTCTGTCCATTCAAAAAGGACTGACATGAATGGTGTGATATACCTTCCTTTCAGTGATGTTTGACTATGGCAAACACATCACTGTCAAGCAATATAGTATATTGAAGTTTATAATTTTCTTTTTGAGGAAATGTTTCAATCTCAATAATATTTTTATAATTTCTACCATCCAGACCTAGTGGTGTACAGCAATTTCCAGCTATCTAGCTAATATTTGTTAAGATATCGTGCTCTAACAAACTAACATCAGTATCCGGTCATCCGACATGGCAAAAATAGTTTAAGGGAGACATGGACTAAGTGGTGCATGTGTGAGTGTGTGTGTGCATGTTTGGGGCCATGTTTTTCCAGAATGGTCTGAGAGAGAAGCCAGAGAGCATCAAACAATAGTAACTCGCTCACCACAGAGGTGTATGGAGAGCTGAGTGTGTGGCACAGAGCCACAGTCAAAGTGTTTATGTGAGAACATCAATAGTAGAGGAGATAGTGTGACTGGAATCTGTTGTTATCATTGGACAGGACTGGACTACTGTTTGGATCAGGTAGGGAACACAAAAACCAGCAGTTTGACTGACATTTTTAGTGTGATTGGTTTAAGTGACCCACCTCTGAATGGACTAAATAAAGTTTGAATGGAGCTGATGGACCATTAAACTAAATGGAATGCTGACTAATTAGCTAATGAAAGTCTAATTTTACGGCTGGAGATTATACAGGAGACGAAACAGTGGGGTGTGACAGTGGGAGAAATGTGCCGACTATCACTGCCCTGTCTGAAGTGGACCATGGGACCCCATCATGGTTGGTGTTGGGTTTTATTCAAGTTTCTATATATGTAAATTTATAGAATCTGTTGCTTATCTGTTGGTGTTTTTTAGAGGCGTGAGAAAAAGTGTTTGGCTTGGGGTTACCACCGATCAATGAGCTAATAATTTACAAGGAGCCGCGTGCAGATATTTCAGAACCGCCAACTACAGTTATGTAATTGCAGAGTTTAGGCAAGCACACATGTTTGTGGAGCCCAAAGCAAGAACCATGCATTACACTCCTGTTAAAGTTTGATAGTTACACTGGGAAAATCCAGTTTTAAAATTAACCTCAGGAAGAGCAACAGAGGAGGGAGGACCCTCTTCCAGGACGGACAGACTAAGATTTCATGTTGGGTCGGTACATGAATTATAGGTTGTGATCATTGTGTTAAGGACCAGTGTTAGTCTGCAGTATACAATAAAAATGATTCAGGGAGACATGCTGCTGCTGAGCAGAAACGGTTTAATCAGGATTGGACCTCTCTCTCGTAGAGACGGTAAACTGACTGATGATTTATCTGGAACGTAAAGAGGAAAGTGCCTGAATGTTTGGGACCCAGTAAGACCCAACTTTACTCTTGCTCTGTCTTTATCCTCTCTCTGAAATGTGTTGTCTTCATCTCTCACTCCCCGTCAGCTCTTGTATTCTGCTTGAGTACCTAAACTAGGTTAAGTCAACAAATGGTTGGGCACAGAGCAAACACAGGCACATTCTTGATGATATTCAAGTATAGAAATAAGTAATTAGTTTACCTCCTGCCGACTGGTTTGAGTATTTTTAACACTTTTACTCAGTAAAAAGTAAAATTGTTATTTTTATTCAGAGTACATGTTAATCCAAACTTTGTTCACTTAAAAGGATGATCTGAAAGTTGTACTGTCAGATCTGAAACAATAAATATTGCTGAAGTGCTCTTTCCATCCCTTGTGATTTAGTTCAACTCCAGCAGAATTGACCTTTTCTCTTCAGCCAGATGACTGCAGCCCTCAGGACTGTCTCCCTTTGTTAAATTTCCTGTCAGGAGAGGCAGTTGCTTCTGACTTCCTGTAGGATTGTGACATTTCCTGTCCTCTGGGAGGGGGTGTTTGGCAGTCATCTTGCAAAGACCTTTCAGCCGTTTGAAGAAACAGGATACAGGACACTGGATAGACCACAGTCAGAAAACACTGCTTTAGTTAACAGAAATTAACTGCTTACTTAAACCACAATATGAAACACTGCTTCAGGCCACAGCAACAAAATGGCTTAGTCTGCTTTACGCAGTATGAAAATGTGTGACAGATATATTCAACTTGCCATGGTAGTCATTATAACACTTGTATCAGATAAATGGGATTCATGGACATTTTATCTAACACACAAACTGTTTCCCCAAAGCTGTCAAAGAGTTTTGTGTGGAAACTTCATACTTTAGAGTCTATGTTCTGTACCAAGTCAGAGACCCAAGTACAGTGTATTAGGCTAATTCTACAGTACCTGTTTGGTTCACAGGGCATACCAAGCCAAAGAAAGGTGTGTACCAAACCAAACATCCTGTAGCAAATGGTTCAGGATGAAAACACATCTACTGTTGCACTGCTTGTAGTCATTGTAGCCGACCAAAATGGCAAGATATTTTAGAAGAGCTGGATGTCTCTTCAGAGCAAACTGAGGCACTGCACAATATTTGAGTCTAAACTTGAATTGATTCACGTCATCATGATGGTATGATGCAGTCAGTTCTGTCATATGCAATGTATTTTGTCTCCATTCTGCATAGTCATCCATAATCTGTTACAATGTTTTGTAACTGAAGAGGAAGTATCTACTAAACTGGCCAAATACCATTTAAAAGAGCCCACAGCAGTGCCTAAAAGATGCAATTTATTTTGAACACCAATTTATTTTGACAAACAGTGCTACAGTGTTTCGTCATCAAGAGGTTCTTCTTCTCCTTATATAATTCAGCAGTGTTGACGCCGGTCACTACATTAAATGCATCCTTAGAAGAAGAATAGGAAATAATTATATTAATAATAATAAACAGTCTCTGAGTTGTCTGGTTTGTTAGAAGTAAGAAGAAAAGTGACATTTGGACAAAAGAACGAGCACACACGAGAGCCGACAGCCTTTATACCGTGAAGCCAGACCGGGAGAGATACAGCTGACGGCAGAAATCACGGATGTGGATTTTCTCAGATGGAAGGCTAACATATAATGTGGGACAGATGTTTTCAAAGCGGTGCTGAAGTTGTCTGTTTTCTGCTGGACAGGTAATTAACTTAAGTTGAAAATGAAAATGAAAACTGTTGTTTGATAGCTTGAGCTTGAAGCTGGCCATGATCACTGAGAGACGTGAGCTGTTTCCCCGGTCAATATGTAGTTGGATTAATTTCATGTCGCCTACTTATTCTCCAGCCTGTGGGTTACGTTAGTGAGACAATCAGCTGATCAGTAACGTTAATTGGCCATAAAACCAGAAAGTTCTACTGTCCTGGTAGAAAAATGTAAGGTTAGTTGGATTGCTATTCTCCAGCAGTGTGCTTTGGCTTGTGGTGTAAAATATGTAGTTGGATTGTAATTTCATGTAGTTATTCTCCACCCTCTGTTAAGGCTTTGCTACATGGACAGAAATGTGCTGTTTCCCTCATGAGTCAAACAGATGATGAATATTATTGGCAATAAAATCAGATCAGCAGCTAAGTTTCACATTTTACTGCCCTGCTGGAAACATGTATTTCTTTTTACTGCTAATGGTGATATGTAACAGGACCTATGTGCCTATCAAGTGACCAATGATAAATACTTTCCGAATTTGCATTTAAAAAACATGTTTTGTTGGATAGTGCTTCGCCACTGTTCACACAAATGTGTAATTTGTACTTTCACATGCTAAATGCCCATTAAAAACGTTTCACTGTTTTACCACAAGCTGAAATTATGGCTGTCAGTACTACTTTGTGTTTCTGTTGTATTTTAAAAAATTAAAAAAGACATTTTGCTAAGATTTACAGAATGCTTATCTAATTAAGCAAAGTGAGGGGAGCCTTGATCCTCACCTGACAATGCCTTTGTAAACTTCATGTATTATGTGGTTTATAATGCTGTGGTGCAGAAACAGTGAGCTTACATTGTCCTGTTATCTGTCAGTGGTCGTACTTGATGCACTAGATGTGATGAGATGTTCTTCATTTACTTTGTTTACTTTTTAGATTGAAAATACTGTATCACAGGAGAATGAGACATCCTGTAGCACTTCATTTCTTGATGTGGCGGTTGTTTATTAATGAATAAGTAACAATAAAATTTAAAAAAAACAAACAAATATTTTTACTGATAATTAAGTAAATTTAATTTCTTGATATATTTATCTAAAGAAACCTCAATTTTTTACTGGCAACTCTCTGCTTTCTCACAGATGACATCTTTGTCCTGTCTCATGCATCATAGCTATACAACTTGCTTGGATAGGGGAGGGGGGGGTGCAATTCGCAACCCTCACCAATACACTAAAATTTACACCTTTAACATTATTTTGCTACAGCTGATATAATTGGCTGGCACTGTCATTTCAACTGGTGAAAGTGACACTCGGCAGCTAAAAATAAAGCTGCTTTCCAAATGTTTTTATGTTTTTTACATTCCTGTTTGCCAACAAAAGGGGACATATATTAAAGATAATGTATAAGCCTCTTTGCTTAATGTGAAACTTGTTTTTTTCTTTTTGTAGCTTTGGCTGTTGGAGTCACTTCCATCACTGTAGTCATCAAAACAATTTCTGAGGCAAAAAAAAGCAAGAAATCTATCACGGCAGTTAGATGTCCTGACTGTAAACAAACCAGGGTACATAAACTTACTTGGAAAAGAAAACAATGGGAAAAAGTACAATTACTACCCAAACTGTCTGTGTCCATCACAGTTTGCCATGGTATTAGAACAGGACACTCCACTTCGAAATGGTGACAATTCAGCTGAAATTGCTTCCTCCTGGTTTACTTGTGCATTTTGTGGCCCTCTGCACACCAGCAAAACCGCTTTTTCTAAGGCTCTGGAAAGTTTTTTTTAAATATGAAAAAAATCCCATAATAAAAAGAGTAATAAAACTTTGTTTCCAGTAAGAGGTGTCCTGTCAACAGTTTTACAGACAATTTTTTTAATATAGAGGTCTTTGGGAAAAGATGTTTGACCAGCAGGGGATTACTAAGGCTGACTGGCGGTGCCATTTCCAGTTCTATTAATACATTCATGCCGTTTTCACACCCACTTGCTCATTTAATTCTAACCTACTGTTACCATAGTTGTGTCATCTCAGTTTACCTCCAAATAAAGTGATTTAGATAATCTGCCTAAACTGTCAGCTGATAGAATTGTGTGTTATATTGGATGGCATTAGTATTGTTAATAGGGTGTTCCTGTTATGTTGCCCAACCCCTATATTTACCTGTACACTGAGAATACTGTAGGTGCTAACTTGTTTCTTGTATGTGGAATACTCTCAACAGACGAACAGAACCTTCTTGCTTTTTGATCTGCCCTTAACACTTCTAAACAAAGCCTGGAACATACCAATCACACAGTGACTCACACATAAATACACAAAAAATACACATATGAAAATCCAGCCATTGGGGTACCTAACAAGGTGCAATGTGTGCGTATGTGTTTTTACTTTAAGTAACTGACACTTGACCTTGTTACAGTGAGGTCAGCACTGAGTACTGTACTGAAATGATCTGGGGAGAATCATTTGCTGTGGAGTTAGTAAAACATGATTCCATCACATGACACATAATGGTACTTGTCAGTGTTTCCAGCAGGAAATGAGTCAGGTGGGCCGCGGGCCAAAGCTGGCCAGATTACTGATAGCAGCAAAAAAACAAACAAAAAAACCTAATTATAGCAGCTGGTGCTGAAACAATGATCTCAGTCATGACAGCAAAAGTTACTCACATACTCACTTCCTCTTAAGTGATTGTGCCTACAAAATAAAATAAAATAATTGAGAGCTTTTACTTTCAAAAGTTATGAAGGAAATTCAAAAGAGTCTTTGGCTTGCTTGATGCACCTCTGAAAACTGTCAGAATATGAATGAGAAATGCAGAAATTTCCTCTGCCTGGAGCTAACTGAAGAAATACACTAAAATAAGCATCTATAGGACGATGTTGACCAATCTGGGGGGGGGGTAACACTAATTGTAATTGTTACATGCAAAATTGAATAATGAATTCTAAAGTAGTGAATTGCACACTTTTGATTTAAATGCACTGCTATATACACAAAAGTATAACATGGTTTGCAAACACTTTAAACAAGTAAGTTGCTTTTTCCCAGCAGCACTTCCTTTACACAGTAGCAATAAAATATTTCTTGTAAATCTCAACTTAAACATTAATGTGATCAAATCAAATATTAAACCAAAGCTGTTTGCCACTGCCAGGGAATTACCTTTTATCTAGCTTGTTAAAACAAGTTACCTTCAGATCCCAGTTTTCTTGGGATTTTATCTGAGCAGGTATCAGCAGAAACAGTCTGTGTTCAGTAGCAAGTGTCCCTGAGCACAAGGTATACTGGGTGCGTTCCCGTGACACTGTCGCAGTCGTGCTCGCCTCACACACACGCCCACCTGCTGCCGAAGTTGAATTGTCTTGAACTTTTTGTACGGGACGTGCAGCACAAATCAATGGAAGAGAGACTGATCCCCGCTGTTTGTGAGATTCCAGAATCTAAATAGTTATCAGGACAACAGCAGGAGGGAATTCCCATGGCAGAGCATCCCGCAAAAATACAGGCCTAGCTGGTAAAGATAGCCTATGTATAATTTTAATTAAAGTTAAAAAGGCTACGGCTGTGCACAGTTGCCATGGTTACTATCTATAGAGCGCGCCTGCGGTTTGTGCGCTGTCTCCCTGTCTGTTCACCTGAGAGAACCTGCCAAAGCCTCTCTCCGCTGCTTGTTAGGGAGGGTTATCTGCAGGCTGATCAACATCCCACCTCTCCTGTGACCCATGGTTTGACTGTAGGCCTGTGTGTGTTCAGAGCCAGTGAGCAACGGACTTTCAAAATAATAATTTTAAAAAACTGTTAACGTGAGATTAAAAAAATTGTTGCCGTTAATGAATGACCAGCCCTACTATTTGTGTATTGTAAAATGATTCAATTGTATTAATTTCACGTTAATTACTGATAGGGATATTAATAATTTCACACAAAATATAGGCTGATCATCACCGTTAAACCTGCATGTTTTTTCTGATCAAGATAAAATATCCAGATACAGGAGCATAGTGGTCTTGGGGTCTAAGGCGTGTAATTACACCATCCCAGTTTGATTCCGACTGGCACCTCTGTTGTGTGGCAACCCTCATACTGTCTTTCCAATTTTCCTCTATGTCTCTACTGTCAAACAATCAAATTATAGCAAATATTAAAAAGATATCCAGGTGCAGGTTATATGCTAATACAAGGTGGGAATGGAGTGTCCTTTTCATCAGATGTTTGTGAGATGGATGACGGCATAGCAAATGAGTCAGTCTGTCATGCCATGGTGTCCGCTGTCTGCTGATGGTTCATCTCCTCTGCTCTGTACAGGGAGTCCATCCCGAACTCTCTCCACCATGTCGCTGTCCGTTCGCCCAGTCAGACGCCTCACCTCCAGAGTCATCACTAGGAGCCAGAGCTTCACTGGAGTCAACACCTACGACAAGCCCTACAGGTACAAACACACACACATGCATGTGGTGGGGAAGTACACACTTGATCATCCTGTCAGGTGTATGTTAATTGATGTCAATATCATTTGACAGAACATTTGTAAACACAAAACAGATGGCATGTACTATGAAAGGAGTTCAAACTACTCAGAGTTAACTCAGGGTTATAAAGCAATCTCAGGGTTGACAAACTCTGCCGTCGTAGTTATATGGTACTACGACGGTGAATTAGATATTGGTTAGTTGAGTTGGTGTTAACTTAATTTCCCCATATTTTCCCCAGAAGAATGCATGATGATTGTGAAACAGCCAAACACTTTACAAGGCTGCAACATCACACACGCCTCTACCATGTATTATGCATGGATAATACACAATCGGATTTAGCAGTGAGGAAATATCGTGAGTTTAGCACACAATCACTATAGGCCTATTATCATGCACCTTAGAGAATTTGTTTTGAATTAGGTGTATTCAGAAGAAAACACCAGAGTGATTTGGATTTTTTGTGACTTTAATTTCAGGGAATTTCCCATTTTGGTTATTGTAAATTTACCCCTGGATTATTTTTCTCAGTTTAGTAACCCCCACCCCGGCTCTGCAGGTCTGCTTTTTGGACAAGTAAATTAGTCAACCTAAATATATGAAAACAGTTAGGATAATAATAACATACTTCTCATCAATAACAATTAGTACAGATGTGGTGTGTAGGCCTATACAGGGTAACTTCAAGTTAACCATGAACACAACCTGCTCGGAGCAGTTTAGAGATGCAGGGTAAATCGCCATGGCAACACCTCGGTTGACACTCGACATCTCAAAGTTACTCCCGGAGTTACCTGGATAAGCCAGTTACCTCGTTTCGTGGTACAGGCCACAGGTCTACAAATAAATTCAAACTCTACAAACACACTCTTCATGATCCACAAAGAGAAATCAGTGACAGGTACTTGAAAAATATTTAAATGAATATGAAATTATTTGTCTGTGACAAGCTGTTTTAACATTTAATCTTTAAAATTTACTAGTCGCTATGTAAAACCTACTAGTACTTATTTATTAGAACTAATCCATTAGTTACTAGTAACTATTTTTACTAACTATTTGGATACAAGACATCTCCAACTCACAACTTGATATCTTTAACAATGCAAATTAGCTGTTAAATATTAGTAAGGATTTAGATACTTGTTCTTCTTCATTAGTTACTAGTGACTATTCCATTCTTACTAGTAAGAATTAAAATGTATCTTTTGGAATAGTTATTAGTAAGTAATGAATAGGCCCAGGTGATGTGAACTGGAGAGCCCCACTGATTTCAATGGCAAAAATGTGAGATTAGTTACTGAAACTGAAACGTAACTGAAAAATAGTTACTAGTAACTAAAAATTAAGTACTAGTGTTTCATCAATCATTACTAGTAAAATGGGACTAGTTAGTAGTAGCTAATGCAATAGTTACCAGTAGCTTTTCAATAGCAAATAGTAAGTAAAAGGAAGTTTTTCCTTGCCTGTGTCGCCTAGTGCTGCTCTTGGTGGGAATTGTTGGGCTTCTGTAAATAACTTCAGAGTACGGTCAAGACCTGCTCTTTATGAAAAGCGCTGTGAGATAACTGTTGTTGTGATTTGGCGCTATATAAATAAAATTGAATTGAATTAAGTTTTTAGGACTAAAGAGGAAAGAGATCGGTAGCCTGCATTTCTGAGGTTCAAATGAAAGGAGCTTGCCATAACTGTAGGCGTGCACAGTTTCTCGCTGTTGATGCATCACTTGTTAATTTAAGGACTGAAGGCATATTCCCAGTGGAAACAATGGAAGAATCAGTTTTGGATCTCAGAGTGCGCACGCCACGCTCTTCACATGAAAAGCCGGTTAATACCTTCTCAGTCCCTCGCATGTCTTCAGTATCAGTGGGTTGTTAGCCTATAGTAGCCTGTAATGATGCAGCCAGGAGCAGCTAGCTAATGCTACAGTAGCTCGGACCTGCCGCTGTTTGCTTCGTATCGTTCAGTTTAGGTTTATTGTCGTTTTACCAATACTCAGGTACACAGCTTCTCCACCTCTCAGTCTCTGTAACAAATGTGACCCACATAGTATACAACACTGCAACTTCACAGCGACAACAACCCAGAGGAAGAGCCATGCACTAACACACAGTAAAGTTACTTACTGCGGTCTTATTATTATAAAGTGTGACACAATCTCGATATTTTCCATGTAATAATATTGTTGTCACTATTACATATAAAATGATTTAGTTATAACAATACATAATTCTAGTTACAACAATGTATCACTTTACCTTGATATAATATGAAACATTCTCTTCATAACACTATACCAACATGCCTCTTGAAAAAAAAGAACAAACAACATCCAACTTATCTTGTCAAATAACTGAAGAAAATCAAGATTTTCCCAGTACCCACTGAACTGGCACAACTGGTACTTAGTGTGATTGTGTAATGTCAAGTCATCTTCTACACCTGCTTATCAACGGGGGACTGGAGCTAATTCCAGGTAGCATAGTGTGAGAACGGGTCGCCAGTCCATTCACACCTAACAGTAATTCAGAACACCAATTAACCTATCAACCTGCATGTGTTTGGATGGTGGGAGGAAGCAAGACCACCCGGAGAGAACTCTCACAGACACGGGGAGAACATGCAAACTCCACACAGAAGGTCAAACCCCAGACCTTCTTACTGAGAGGCGACAGAGCCACCATGCTGCCCTGTGCAAAATGTGTATCTATAAAATATAGTTGGTATGAATAAATCCTGTTTGAGTTTCTCTTATCACAGATTAGCCCTGTCCAAAACTGTTAAAACAACATACAGACGGGTTATGGCTTTTGTTATACCAACTTATCATGTTAAAATGACAGATCTCCCTTTTTCAATTACATACGTTAAAGATGTGTAATAACAGGAACATTTCTTGATATAACCAGTGAGGATGTTTGAAAAGGATGTTGACTTGATGTTGCAGGAACCTCTCAGTGTTCAGCACTCCAGGTCTCAGTAGGAAGCCCAGCAGAGCCAGCAGGATGTTTACTGTGTCCACCAAGTCCAACCCACCACCTAAAGTTCCTCAACCAGAACGACTGGATCAGGTCTACGAGGCACTCAAGAAAGGTCTTCAGTGAGTATGCTCATACATACAAATAGCAACTGTGCAATTCTGAAGTCCTATGCACTGTGCTCCTACATTGCATTACTATTACAATATGGTTTAGGAGAATGGACATTTCACATACTGAACCCCAAATTGCTTCTGATGGCTGTTCTATCAGCGTGTAAATGTGTATGTGTATTTCTCTTTCTAAAGACACCTTAGCCTCTGCCTCAGTGTATGAATGTGTGTGAATGGAGTGAATGTTAGATAATGTAAAAGCATTTTGAGTGGTTAGAAAGACTGAAAGGGCACTATACAAGTACAAGTAAGTATTTCATGCAGGGAGTTAGATGAGAAGATAGCTACCGTTTGCCTTTCTGTCCACTTAATATACTACCACAGTGAGCTTAGCTTAAACACAGGCTCTGTCCAAAGGTATAAAAATCCACCTAACGCTCAATAATTAACACATATTTGTCAGGTGGTCCGATGGCAAAGTTTAGATCATTGTCATAACAATCAAACATGTGTGTGTGTCTGTATATGGTTGTCTCAGGTCTTACCTGCAGGTTCATCAGATGGACTTAGACAGCCTCAGCAGACAGATGAAAGAGTCAAAGAGGAATTCCAGACTGGTATGTCCTGACATTGTACTGTTTAGCTTGGCGGGGAAGGAAAAACATGTTATTTATTTTAATGTTATTACATTTTTCTTATGTCTAATGTGCACACAAGCACTTTCATGTACTTATGTGGCCCGCCTCCCTGATGGCCTCTGCAAAGTTTGGTGCAACTGGGCCCTAGGTGGCGCTATTTAACGCAAAAATATTTGTACCTTTATAACCACAAGTCCCATTGACATGAAATTTGAGCCGAATTGTTCAGCATGGTCCCCTGACTCCATGGACCAAAGTTGACCCTAATGTGCCCATAGGTGGCGATATTATTGTATATTAAAGACATAAAAAAATCCCATTGACTTACAAGCGTTTTATATCTCCATTACCGATCAATACCAAATTTGGGTCATTTGTTTCCCATGGGGCCCTGATGACACCTGAATTTGCTGCAATTTGGCTTATAGGTGGCGCCACTGTCAAAGCTCAAATACCAGGAAGATCCCATTCATTTCAAAGGGATTTTGAACCTAAGGACATTTTGCCTCATAACTACGCACCAGTACATCACACATTCATAAACCTTATGAACATGTATCTACGTGTTTGGGGGATAGTACTGATTCGGATGGTGTAAGTAACGCCTCTGTGCGATTACGTTTTTATTTCACTAGATTGTGAAAACTGAAAAACCTTTTTTAACTTACTCCTCCGAAGCGTCAAGTCCGATCGGTACCAAACTTGGCACCTCTGGACCAAGCTGATAAAGGTTTGTGCTCCCCAGATTGATACGCAAAAAACTGTTCTAATTGTTCACAAAAGAAATGGTTGCAAAAAGTGCTAAAAACACAATGTGATGTCAAATCTTAGGTTTGCAAAGGCCGTTTTACACCAAACTCGGGGACCTTTTCTGCCATGCCCTCCCGACGGCATGTGTGAAATTTGGTGTCAATCGGCCTCTATGTGGCTCTATTAATTGTATATCAAATAATGCTACCATAGACATACATTCATTTTACATGTCCCCTTACAACTGCTTGCAGTTCTAGTTATTTCCTATGTTATTTCTTCTACGGACGCATTTAACATAGTGACGGGCGTCGATGCTGCCGAATTATACAAGGAGAAGAAGGACGCTGTGATGACGAAACGCGCTCTAGAAACATGACTACAAAATACAGCTGCCTCCATAGAAAGGAGTGCCCATGGTTATGTAGATAGAAATGGCTCATTCTAATAAAAACATAACAGTTCATTATGCAAGGTCTTTATACATCACTGAAAACATGGATGGATGGATATTGTGTTGCATTTCTGTCAATAGATCCTCAGAAATATTACACACTGAACCTTTAAAATGAAGAGTACATGTACATGTACATCACATTTTGCGTCCACAGAAGAGAAACTGATCATGTGACTTTTTCCTGCCTCCTCAGGGTTTCCTGTACGATCTGGACAAGGTGAGCTACTTTCAATTCATAAATAACTACCTCGACTGCACCAAGAATTTTAGACTTGAGGTTTATATAATAATAAAATCAGGATAATATACATTCCCACAGTACTAATTCCATCAGAACAAGAACAGAGTCATGCCATAGGAGCTGTGCTCCTTTCACTTTCTCTCTCCACACTAATTTTTTCCAGTCACATTTATTTTTCTGTTTTTTGTAATGCTGTTAACCAACTTCAGTTTAACTGAACACTTCCTGCACAGATGTTTCACATTAAAAACCTTCCAACAGCTCAAAGTGCGTAATCCCTCACTTACCTGGTTACCTTTTTATTTAAAAACAGTTTTAAGAAATGTTAACGGTATCTTAACAGCAATCAAAAAATAGAAACTAACTAATCATGCTGAATTTAGAAGGTGACACATCACATTGCTGAAAATATGGGCCACCTCAGTGTTTGTAGTAGGCTGGCCTGAGCCTGTAGTTGGTCTTAAGTTGAGATATCGTGAAAATAGTTCATTCTGTGTTGACAAGTAGGAATAAATGTGACTCTTTGTTTCTAACTGACAGCAAGTGAAAGTGACTGAGAGGTACATAAGACGACTTGAGTTTCACCTCAGCAAGGTAAGACCACCATGATCCTTGTCAAACAGTGCCTTTCTCCATCAGTGAATATTACAGAAAATAAAACATGTCCAAAACATTTTGGAAATATTGCAGAAATGTGCTCATGATTTAACTTTATTTTGCTCACAGTAAGAGGGATTTTTTTGTCTTTACATTACATTTTAATGAACCCTCGTATTTAATTTTGTTTTTTCATCATAAAAGTCTTGGACCATTTTGCTGACTAACTGTTGATACAACTTAGTGGTCATATTTAAATAGGCAGTGTTTGTGAAGGTCTACTCCAAAACTATTTACAAGGCACAAGGTTGTTTATTAGTCATTATATACCACAACGCTGCATAACGAAATGAAATTTGAAGTTCCTTCGTGCTACACACACTATGTTACACACCTATATTGAAATATGGTAACATATGAAATAAAATAAAACAATAGAGTTATTTATATACATATATAGATACACGTATACACCCCAAATATTCCACAGTGCAAATTTTAAATTTGCATCTGGGGTGAGTGTAAACAACAGCAACCAGATGATAATTTTCATTAAAATAAACAGTCTGACATTTGGGAAACAGTATCCATCTCGACCAAGCATCATCGATGTAAAACACAGTCGACCTCTCACCTTGCTGGAGTCTTGCACTGACAGCTCAGAACATGGACCACCCACCTGGTCATAATCGGAGGTAGCGTGTGTGCATGGGGGCGACCGAACCAGGGCCCTGGATGGGTAGGGGCCCCATACATGGTTACTTGCAGACACAGCCAGACAAGAGAATTGCATACTGGGAACATCAAACATTAACCCTTTGAAAAAGGCCGTCTCCAGGCGGGCTCGATCTGACCGCGGGAGAATGTTGTTTACATGGTCATGTTCAAATCAATCTAAAATAAAAAACTACAATAGTCAGAGCATTTGTTCTTGCCATGGAAAGATGATGTTTTTGTCTTTCGCTCCATTACGTTGTCTACTTGCGATGACATCATCACATTGAGTTGCTTCCGGCAGAAGATGGTGTGAAAACGGTTGGTGGTGCTAGAGGGTTTCGTCGAACTGGCTGCGGTAGCCCTTTGTTTATACTTTTTAAATTGAACTAAAATAAAAACGTAATAGCAAGAGCATTCATTCTTTTTGCAGCGTACATAGAAGGCCTTGTTCAAACATACTTTTGTTGTAGTAGTAGTCTTTAGACCTTTGCACTTAAAAATGACCATGTCTCAAAAAACAAAAAAAAAAGTACACAGTTCAAACAACTTGTGGAGTGTTCATCTTTCTACATTTAGAAATATTTTGGATCAATTTTCTAGAATTTTTGGATCATTTTGCAGAATTTTTTTTTATTCATCACGCAATTTCAATACTTTTATCAGTTATTTATTTTATTGACTACATAACCTTTTAGCTGAGGTTGTACAGATTTTATGGGTATGAAGCATTTGAAGATACTCCAAGAAATGACATCACAATAGGCAAAACTATCAGAGCAGGTACTGGCGGACCATTTGTATTGTAGAGTTCAAAGGGTTAAATGAGCCAGTGCAGCCGTCCTTTCACTCCTGGTTTCAATAGTAAACCACCACAAGAATGACAATTACCAAAAAACCCCACTATATTCTAAGCAGACACGTTTAAAAAAAATCACAAGGTAACTTTTATTTTTAAAACAAATAGGAGACTTATTTGCAAATTTTAACAAAACTCTCTTCACCGGCATGCATCATGGGAATTCTGAGGGACAGACTTAGGCTGCTATAGATCACCCGTTTAGTTCTCTATAAACTAAACGACCCCACTATGCTGAGTAAAGCTCCACCCCCGCACCCAGTGCTTGATCCGAGATGTTGATGGGGCAGGTCTCTATAACGAAATGAGCACAACAGTCTCTGAATTCCTTGAATTGCTTGGTCTACATGAGTCATTGGTCTATATCCCATTTTGTCCAGACTGGCTCTTTAGGAGCAGAATTAGCCAAGCTGGGCCAGCATGGCTCCTCTCCTGGCTCTCTTTCCTCTCTCAGCGATCACCGCACCCACTGTGGCGTCTGCTGTGAGTAGTATGTAGCTGCAGTACTGGAGGCTGCAGTTTCAGGATAGCAATCCTAGGACTGAAACTGCATTTCTAGGACCCTTGTTTACTGTGGTACTGCCAGCTAGCTGGCTGGCTAGCTAGCTAGCTATGTTGCATTTGACAGCCCCCCTGAAACCAATTACCCTGACCACAAATATCACAATGTGTGTGCCTAAACCTAAGTTACTGATTATATGCATTTTGACCTGTTAACCCTGCACCTGAGCACATGCTAGCAGACAGAACCACCACCCCTCCACTAAATGGCCATAAATCAATTAACAAAGTATGTGTCAGCTTTAGTAGAGGTCTGACAATCACCATTTTTTGTCAAAATCATATATCTTACTTTAAATCCAAATTAGTCCATACAAATAATTTCATCAGAATATGTCCTTGAATTCTCAAGGACATATTCTGATGAAATTCAGTGTGATGATGTGAATGCAGAGCTGAAGTAGAAAACGCCCAGACAGCACATACCTCTACCAAATACGCATAAGCTCTAGATTTACAAATTCATTAAAGGAAACTTGAATAAGTAGGAATATTGGAATGTACTGTTTCTTACTGTGTAAGAAATTGTGGTGTGAGTGCTAGCTGTTGAAATGCTGATACTAAACTGGATTGCTGGCTTTAAAAGTTGAATTGTACCAAGAATGTATGAAAGATTTGGAACATCATAAGGTTTGAGACGAAATGTTAAGAGTCACACCTGCCTCTTAGTTTATGTAAGCAAGTCACCACTGGGCTGAACAAGACCAGTCAAGCCTGAGCTGGAACACTTAAGTCAACAGCTACCAACATGTGATGTGTGCAGTTACAAATGCTCACACATACACTCAATTACTCAGTGTTTTTAAAAATATAATCAAAAACTAAAATGCAGTCCCATAAAATTGAGCACTGGTGTGTAAAAATTAAATAAATATTTAAATATTAGGTAATATTAGGTCCCGTTTTTTTTGCCCCCGATCCAAGCCATTTAATATTGAGTATCTGCTGATTCCGAGTCCTGTGCAGTTCAATAAAAACATAAAAACAATTGTTTGTCTGTTGTTATGACATAGATAAAAATCGGATAGCATTTTGTGAGCAATTTATGCAGAAATCCGGGTGATTCCAAATTGTTCACATTCTTTTTCCTCCGACTGTACTTAGGACTAACAGTGACAAACATTTCAGCATAAACAAGTATCCGTCCAATTTGGGAGGGGCCGCTCATACCCCCCCTCAGTATTGAAAAATGTTGAACCAGTTGAGTGCCAAAGAACGCAGCAGAATAATTATAAAAATATTATAAATATGTTGTGAATGTTTCCAGCATACATAAAAGTGACAGTGTCTATCTTTCCTTGTCTTTTCCCAGATTGAGGAGCTATATGAAGCCTACTGCCTGCAGAGGAGACTCAGGGATGGAGCCAACAAGATGGTGAAGGCATACACTGCCTCTCCAGGCAGTAAGGAGGCCAGGGAGAGTTTAGGAGAAGCCAACAAAGGATACAAAGAGTACACAGAGGTAAGGTGAAGAGGACAGAGAAGTGGAGGGGTAGAGTGAAAAGGGGATTAAGATGGAATGAAGAAAAATGGTAATGTATGTATAGTGATGCTTATAATAGGGTCATTGCATGGGCAGGTAGCAGGTGAATACATTATGTAACATAGCACAACTAATATAGATCCAGCAGTTCTATAGTTGTGACCTGTTTGGATAAAAATTCCTCTTTGATCCTCTTTGTAGAACATGTGTGTGTTGGAGAGCGAGTTGGAGAACCAGCTGGGAGAGTTCCACATTAGGATGAAAGGTAAGAATAATACATCAATTGCATGCTGGTTCTTGGTGTCCACAGTGCAGCCAGATTGAGACCACACACTTCCTTTGTTCTTAAGAACATAAGCAGCATGTTCAGGTCCAGGGGCCGTATTACAGAAAGTTTCCTATCTTAGGTCTTAAGTTCAGACAGGAAGAGTCTAAATAGGATTTTTCTCAGTTTGGTATTACAGAAGCAAATCCTAACGAACTTTAGGAATCCTGTCTTATCTTACTTCATCCGTCTTATCTCAAGGTTAGGAAATCCTAAATACGCAATCCAACATTGGTTATCAACTTTTATGTCTGTTACCTAGCAACGATGACGCTTTTCTCTCGTCGCCGAGCGAAACTGATTTTAATCGCTGTGTTTTGTAGTTTTTTTAATGAAACATACACTGAAAATGGAGCAAAAACAACAACTATCATTGAACTTCAATTAAGATGACTTTGTTGGTAACCACCGTCCAGAAATCCAAATCCACATAACGCTTGGGTAGAGTCAGATAACCTTAGAAAGTGGGCTAAAATAGTGGACACAGTCACCGGCGCATATCCGGCATCCAGCGGAGTGTTAATGCTGCCAAAAAGAAAACAAGTCCATTTACAGGTGATACGAAGAGAAAGACAACTTTTGTGTCCACCGAGCAGAGGAAAGCCGCTGGTCGCTCCTCCTGTGCTCCCTCACTGACGCCGGCAGAAACCCATAGTTCTACTCGGGAAAGGCTAATAAAGGCTGCGGGCTGACGTCATCATGTTTTTCATGTAGGCTATTTCTTGTCTCTAACGATCTCCTTCTATTAAAGACTTGCATTAGGATCATTTTGTTACATGAAGCCTTTACGTTATGGGCGATATCGCCTCTAGCGTTACATCGCCTACAGCCTTTCTACTAACGAGGGTTTTGTCATAAAACACATCGGTAGAATCAATTATGTTCCACCCGTTGACATTTTGTGGAATTTGTAAAAGCAATTAAACAGCGACAATGTGGATTAAACGAGTCCGCAAACACTACCTGGTGGAAAAGTAAAAGTTAGTAGAGCTAAACAGCTATCCTAAAGTTAGGAGAGTTTATTTAAGATTTTACGAAGTTAGGACGCTTCTGTAATACTCTTTTCTTATCTAAAGTTTGGAAAGGAATATTGATTTAGGAACTGTTAATCTGTAATGGCCTTTTTCCTAAATCAGTTCCTAACCCTTATAACCATGGTTACCGAGCAGTTAGGATAGGATCTGCCGGTTAGGAAGTTTCTGTAATACGGCCCCAGGACAATAAATCTGGATGCTTTCTACCCCCCTACCCCAGCTTAGGGTGCAGTGAGGTGAAAGTGCATCTGTTGTGTCCATGTGTGCTAGGCTAACGTCCTATGTAGAGCACACAGCCCCCATTCGATGCACTGGTCAGCTGTTTGTCTGTTCCAGCGATAGTGCAGTCAGTAAAACCCTGTCCAAGAAGAGCCTGGCCAGCTGGCTTTGTGAGTGAATCTCCCAAGCCTGTACATGGGCGGGAACCCTTAGCAGTTTGTGCACATTCCACTTGGAAGTGTGGAAGTGTCTACGATCCTTTTCAGCAGGGTGTATGTCGAAGAGATCTGCACAATGGCATCTTGTCCTTTACTGTGCCCGTTTGTGTGTTTCTATGTCTTGGATATGTCGGGCTCCTCAGGATCCAGCTCCACACTGGCAGTACCTGATGTTTCAGTGAGAAATCAGGGCAGTGCAGGTGTTAATGGTCAGGCCAAACCCTTTTCGGGCCAGTGGCCTTCCCAGGGGTGTCCCACCATTCTTTTACTAGGTGATGTGGAGGTCAGGGCGGATTGGTGTGGTGGACTTTGGCTTGTCACGGCTAGGGCAAACAGTCATCGGGCTCCACCCACTGTACCCATAGAGTCCAGTAGAGGGCGGAGCCTGTGTGAGATAGAACGAAGGTTACGATATGGTAACCCTAGTTCTATAAGCACCCTCTACTGATGAGTCCTGCCGCTCTGACGCTGTCTTCTGCTGAAGAGGCGGTCAGATGCTGAGGCAGTAGGGACACTGCTATTTATACGTCACACACGTATCGGTAGCAACGTCCTATTGGTCTGCTACGTGCACGAAAAAATTTCAGTGGGCAAGTGCGTGCGTGTGATTGGAGGAGCTAGTACCCATAGAGTCCAGTAGAGGGGTCCGCCTGTGCTTATAGAACTACGGTTACCATATCGTAATCTTCGTTCTCATCTGTGACACCACGATGGTGGAACGAGCTACCACATGTCATCAGAGCAGGGGCGTCCCTCTCTAACTTCGAGAAGCTCTTGAAAACTCACCTGTTCTGAGAACACTTCTTCTTATAACACCTCTAACTCCTAACCTCTAACATGCACTTCCTGTGCATGTTAGAGGTTAGGAGTTGTCTTCCCTAGGTATTTACCCATTGATGTCATATGTACTATGAACTCTTACTAGTATTTATTGCTGCTCTTACTAGTATGTATTGTCAGGTTTAGATCTGTATTTGATGCTCTATTGATGCTTGTATGTTGTTCCTCAAATCTAAGTCTCTTTGGATAAAAGCGTCTGCCAAATGAGTAAATGTAAATGTAAACTGATAGGCTACATCTGGTTCTGTTTGTTTTTTAAGGTCTGGCAGGATTTGCTAGATTGTGTGCTGGTGACCAATATGAGGTTAGTCCTGTCAGTTTCTCTGCCCTGTCCCTCCCTCTCTAGCTCTCAATTCAATTCAATTCAGTTTTGCTTTATTGGCATGACTGCTGAACAATATTGCCAAAGCATCATACATATAACATAACAATCATCCCAATACATACAAAATATCAATCACCCCCATGCTCTCTCTCTCTCTATCTCTCGCTGCCTCTCTCTTCCTCTGTCCCTCTCTCTTTCTCTAGCCATGTTTCCATTTATCCAAATGTAGCTCAGAATTTTGAGATAATCAGGAAAAGACAATGCGATTTAATGCATGTTTCTGTCCTCTACCTTTATGTGAATATTAGCTCATGTAAAACTTTTTTTGTGATATTTCAAGACTCTTTGAATTTTTGCTGTTTCTACTCATTTTCTTAATGCAACAAAACAGGTGGATGGAAACTCACCTTCTGGTCTTTCTCTTCTCTTTCAAATTCAAATGTATTTATTGGCATGACCATAATGAGTAATAGCATTTCTACTAAGCACTATGTGATTACTCAAATGATATTCATTTATTTCAGGTTTATTTAACAGGAACAATGCACACTAATAATACATAAATAAATGTATAGTGTGCCAGAATTAGCCAAGGCTATTTTACATCTGCTGTCCCTGTACAGATGTTAATTTATCACACCTAAAAAATAAAAGGATTAAGATAGTACATACAGGTTAATACAAGAAAACAAGATTTCAAGATTAGCCACTTCTTTAAATTAAATTTAAAAGAAGCGTAAGTTTTAAAATTCCTAATGTGAATTGGGATGAGGTTCCATTCACGAGCAGCCCTGACTGAAAAAGCTCTTTGACCGAGTGCACTTTTTCTCAACAGGACAATGCAGTCACCTGTTGCTGCGCTCCTTGTAGATCTGTAAGCATTTGGTGTTTACAAACTGGCTCAATACAGGAGGAGCCAGTTGATGTACAATTTGGTACATAAGACAGAAATCTATATATGTAATCTAGTTTTTGAAACTTAAAAATTAACATAATAAATGTATTCTTGTATCCTCTTGTATGCCTCTTTTTTCAATGTCACAAAGTTGGCTCTCCGAACCTGGCAAGATCACCGTGGTAACTTGTGTGGAAGAGGTTATGTTTTAGATTTAAACTGGCTGTAAAAAGCACGGCCAATTGACTAGTTTATTTTCCTGACAATACTCTCTGTATAGGAAGTCTATATAGACTTTTCACAGACACGAATCACTTTACAAAAACATTAACAATAAAGATTGAAATTACAGACTATAAAATGACCACTAAGCTATATGAAGAGAAAGTGAAGTAAAAACACAACACGTAATATAAACAAATCAGAATTAGACAGTACATAATACAATACAGGATAAGTAAACAGTACGTAGTATAAATTAAGGCAGATTTCTAACTTTAGTCTCAGAAGTCAAATATATCTCCTCCGTGTTTCAGAATCTACATTGATGGGAATGTTTTCATACTGTTTTTTGAAGAGATTGATATCCATGTCTCCCTTTTGCTTAACTGGATCATTACATTAGTTTTTTCAGGGATTTTACAATTCCCTTAATCAGTTATTGTCAATTGTTCATGTGTGTCTTTTTGAGTGTATGTTTCTTTAATCCTGCATGTATGAGAGTTTATAGTGAAAACTTTATGAAGAAAATGAAATAAAACAAAAAATTAAACATACAACTAAGATAAACACAAAGCAGTCACACATACATACACAACTCTACTGACATGCAGAACTGAGACTGATGCTGTGTGTGTGTGTGTGTGTGTGTGTGTGTGTGTGTGTTCAGATCTTTATGAAGTACGGGCGGCAGCGGTGGAAGCTCCGAGGCAGAATAGAGATCAATGCCAAACAAGTGTGGGACAGTGAAGAGATGGTGTTTCTGCCGCTCATCAGTGAGTTCCTCTCTGTGAAGGTCAGTCCCTCCCAGTGTCTTCTTTCTCTTTTAATTACTTAGTTCTGCTTGATCAATGAAAGCGTTGCATTCAAGAACACTTCTCCTGGAGACTGTACTACGAAACAGGATTTGAGGTTAGCGAGGTAACCTTTTAATCCTGGGTGTTCAGTCCTACGACCTCTTGGTTTGTATAGTGATATCAACCTACAGTGACCCACTGAAGCACTAAAGCCTTGTATTTGATGGACTTTTAAGATATATACTTTAAAACTTAAATTAATAGCCCAGGTTTATTTGCTTAAATCACTGAACTCACACTGCCTATCTTTGGGACAGGCCTTAAATTCCTTTACCATGCCGGTAAATCTGAATTAATAATAGATTTGTGATCATTGTTTCTGTAAAATGAACTAAACGACTGAATTGTGGAGAAGGTAACCGATCTAATGATGTGTAGCACGTCCATACTGACACAAGTTTAAACAATTATGTTGGTATGCACGATCTAAGCAGCTTAGAACTAGCTCAAGCCGGTGAGGTGGGTTACAGAGGTTGTATACATCCAAAGAAGCTCTATAAAAACCAGACCAGGCTTCCAATTGAGACCTGCATTTCTTTGTCAAAATGTGTAGCCACACCAGGCCAGTTAGGCAGGACAATACTGATTCGACTATGTAAATCCATTGTCAGCGACACCGTTATCACAGCTAATGATAATATTATTAAATTTTAGCACGCCATAGTGACCTTTAATCATATAAAAGGTAATTTCCCAACAACAAAAATGTGTGATCTGTGACTAGTGACTTTGGAAAAAATTAGCCACACTAGCAATTGAGCACAAAAGTTAATGTAAAGCCCTGACTATTACGAACACAAGTATGTGAGAAAACAGGTGTATAAATAAGTCCAGTGTTTCTCTAAGTTGTAAACAATACAAAGAAAAAGCAAAATGTAATAAATAGGAGTGAATGATTAGGTATTGTATGTTCATGTACATGGTGCATGGTTCATACTGACGGTGACATGATGATATATACGTTTAAAACCGTGCACTTTAAACTGTAAAATTATAATCTATCATGGAAGTGGATATTTTTGGTGTTAGAGGGTCATTGACAATGTGTGACTGACTTAAGTGTTCATTACAGTGATAGTCTGTAGATAAAAACTGTTCTGTTTAGGTCTCAATCTGAATGGCTGACAGGGATTGACCTGTTAAAGGCTGCATGACTTTGGTACAGTGATCAAACTATATTTCTATCCTCTCCTAGGTGACAGAGCTGAAAAGCTTAGCCAATCACATAGTTGTAGGAAGTGTTTCCTGTGAGACTAAGGACCTGTTTGCTGCACTACCCCAGTCAGTTGCTGTTGATATTAATGACCTTGGGACTATTAAGCTAAGCCTTGAAGTCACCTGGAAGTAAGTTTTGCCAACCATGCTGTGTCTTGAAAATTATACTCAGCAGTATGAATAATGTACTGTTTGTTAATTAAGTGTTATTCATTAACAGAACATTGCTTAAATATTATTTTGAATGTTTAATTATTTTGTCTCTGTCCCCTTCATCCATTCCTTTTTTTCCTCAGTCCATTTGATAAAGATGACCAAGGATCAGTGGCAAGCACTGTCAACAAAGTTCCAACCGCCAGTAAGAGATTCTCAACAATCTTTAACCAGAGTCCACCTGACACGCCGTCTTTACGTGAACAAGCCTTCTATGTGAGTTCCAGTTGCCTCTCTTTTACACCTGTAACATATGACTGATGCTTTCAAAACTGTGGTCTTGGAATATTTGGCTTGAAGATGCCGATTGATGGTATTTGTGCCTCAAATTCAAGATTGATTATTATAATGTACAGTATAAAACATTAAATAAGAGAGAGGTGGAGACAACGGAGGAATAACAAGACCTCTTTTGGACATATGCTTTGATGCATTCATTTGTTTCTGGCCCTTTAAGCAGAATTTTTGTATATTTCTGATAAAGGGAAATTGATGTGAATACACTGGAGGAAACAATTTGTTTTTATTTTTCATCAAATAATTTCTCAGAGTCATTACACCTCTGGAACGGGCAGGTATATATTCCTGTGGAACAAGACATAATTGAGATGTCATGGTCTACAACTACTGCTATGGAGGGAGTGTTTGAGTTTAACCACACCAATCCCTAATCACTCCATTGCATTTGTTCCACCTGCTGCCTCTTTGACATGCAGTCTCTGCCTCGGAGTCTGACCAGGCGGCAGCACTGGCCGCTGCTGGACATCTTCAGAGACACACTTAGCCAGAGCTGTTCCTGTAGTGACAACTCACCAACAAGACAGCCTACTGCTGTAAGTCATTAGTGAGTAGAACCCCCATTGAATGTAGAAGCACAGAGCCCACTTGTAAATTGACTAGTGAGAGTAATGTACATTGTAAACATTAGAAACCTTGAACATTAGTCTCTTAATGTTTGAACGTGGCTTCATGGCTCTCAAGCTGGTTTCACTGACTGCTGGCTCCCATTTGAGAACCAGGACTAGAAATAGGCTGCTGTAGTGTTTGGTCAAAGTGAAGATAAAACCTCAAGACAGAACCTTTGACAGAACTTTTAGCTGTTAATTTTCTGATGATGAACCTTGGACAATCATGGACCTATAACTCTGTATGTTACCACTGATGTAAATTGTCAAAGTATAAAACCTGTGAGACCATTGATTCATAGTTAAAGTTTATTACATCCTATGTCCAGTTTTTATTATTTTGTCCATCAGTAATAATAAAAGTTAATTGCTGAGATTGCTAGCAATTCTACTTGGAGCTTCTACATGGAGCCGCTGCCCTGTGTGCCCGATATCTGCAGGAATAGGCATGTAGGTAAGGTGACTTGCCAGCAGAGTTACGAATATGTGGTTTTAGAAAGTCTGAAGTGCAAAAAAATACTTTTTCCAAATGTGATCCAAGCTGCATTTGGAGTAGGTTTTGGAATGTGACTCCAATTGGATTTCTACAGATGCGTCTCAGATTGGACACAGTGGCAGTTCAAAATGGATTTCAAAGTCGCACATGACACAACAACAATGTAAAATCCAGAGTGATAGAATATTAACAGAGCAGCTGAGTAAATTGTGATTTTGGGAATCCTACTAAGGCAAAAGTCACCTTACTCTACCTCTGATTGGCTTAGCCTGATAAACACGTTTCTCACATAGCCACCATGAGGCTGCCAATCAGAGGCAGAGTAGAGCGGGTCAAGCCTTTGCCATAGTAGGATTCACAAATGCAAACAGAATCCCTGCTACACTGAAGGGCCAAATGATGGAGCTCCATTTCACTTTAACGTTGGAAACCCTCCTCGCCAGTGTAGTTACTGACGCCTATGACTTTACCACAGCAACTCATGCAGAGAGGTTTGGTGATGTCTGGACACACAAATCTGATCATTTTAAAAACAGTGTGGACAATCTGTCTTAAAGATCTGATTGAGAAACAAATCTGATTAGCCTGAGGTCAGAACAAAGCCTAAATTAGGGCACGAGTACGAACTGTGGGAGGTCCATATTGAAATGATTTTTTTCCTGCAAAATAAAGTATTGGAGTTCTAAACATGCTCAAAAACTCAACCTGTGCACACATGTCAGAAGTGGTGAAAAATTACATATTTTATGGGTCCTGCACATGGGCGTAGCAAAATCGCTCTCTAGCACCACCTGCAAAATTTGAAAAAATTAGCCCCATGTATCATGTGAAGACACACAAAAGAGCCTGAAGGATCCTTTGTTATGGCAGACTAGGCAAATGGACTCAAAAGCAGACTCGGGACAAGTTAAAATCCAGGAATTTGAAGCTTATTGAAAAGTGGGGTGAGAGCAGAGCAGAGGGCAGACCAGGGAATGGAGACCAGTGAGTGAACTTCCAGGCAGGCCGTGAGCTCAGTGAGACAGTGGCAGGATTTCCAAGCAGGCAGCGATTCTGAGCATAGGGACACAAGGTTAGTGATCTCACAAGAAACAAACAATTGAATATATAACACAAGACTAGTTGGCCGCAGTGCAAATACCACTGAGGTAAGCTGACGATCTGGTGACAAGTGAGGTGAAGGACCGGGTTGATATACTGCAGAGTCTTGATTAGTGGAATGTGGGTCAGGTGTGCAGGTGGAGCGCCAGGCCCAGAGTGAGAAGCCACGCCCAGACAACACAGAGAGACAGACAGACTAAAAGGAGACACAGGGAGGGAGAGAACATACACACAAGGGGTCGGGGAGGAGAACTGCAGACTCATAACATCCATACTGTAAATGCAACAGAAAGCCTGCAATTTTGAGTTGAAAGTGCAATTTTAACGCTAATTTCACTATTTAGAGGGTGCATCATTTAACAAACTCCTTCTACAGAATTGATCTGATCAACTTCAAATTTTTGCTGTGCACTCTCAACCCATTGACGGTTAAATGTTGTACAAACGGTGAGTTTTCGTCCATGAGCGTGCTTGTGGCGTGTTGTAACTTCAGTCTACATGCACATGTCTGTACCAAATTTGACATGGATAATAGGAGTCCCGCTCTGAACACATGTACATGCATTCACCCATAAACAAAGCTCCACCTGCTGCCAACAGGAGAAATGACCTTTAATGAAGCAGCTCCTGTGGCTTGTTTCACCTACATGTATGAAATTTCTGCGGCACATGTATCATGTCCAGACGTACCAAAAAGCCTCTTGGAGCGATGCCCTAAACCTAATAGGAAGTCGGCCATTTTGAATTTTATGGTCATTTTCGGATGATTTACACACTCCGTACTTTAACAAACTCCTCCTAGGGATTAAGTCCGACCGACTTCAGATTTTGCTGTGCGGTCTAAAGCCATTGATGATTAAAAGTTGTACATACTGTGACTTTTTATGGAACAACGTGGCCATCGTGTTACTTCCACAATTAATGATTCGCCATAAAACAGGAAGTTGTTGTACCTTCAGTCTACATACTCACATCTGCACCAAATTTGGGATGCATTATAAGAGTCCCGCCCTGAACACATCCACATGCCAATATTCACTCAAAGTCATAGTGTCACCTGCTGGCAACAGGAAATTACTTGTTTTAGGTTGTAGTGTACTACATATCAAGTTGTAGGTTGGACATATCAAATTCAAAACTGTCCCAGAAAACCCTTAACACAGGGATCATAACAGACAAAAACTAAACGAGAACACAGAACTAGGACACAGAGTGCAGTAGGAGACTAAACCAAAATAATGAAAACAAGAACTAGAAAATACTAAAACATGAACTAAGGACCAGGACTAAGAACAAAGACTCCAAGAAGGCAGACAGAGAAGGAACAGGGGTCGGCTGGACCACCAACGGAGCTTGTGCTGGTTGGACCACCGATGAGGGACCAGAAGTTGATCGGACCACAGGCGGAGCTGGTACCGGTTGGACCACCGACAGAGCACGAGGGACAGGAATCGGCTGGGCCACCAACGGAGCTTGTGCTGGTCGGTCCACCGACGAGGAACGAGGAACGAGGAACAGGAGTCGGCTGGACCTCTGGCGGGCTGCTAGCAGCGCCCGGGATCAGGCAGCTGGGCAGGCAGGAGGCTAGCTGCGCTAGTAGGCCGGTAATCAGGCAGGACAGACACATGGTTAGCTGGCTGACAGCTAGCTTGTTGGCTGACTCGTTGAGGACTGGCAGTTCTTGTGCTCTCTGGCTCTAACGCCAAGTCCATCAAAAAAGAGACCAGAAAGCTTGATGTCCAGGAGTCCCCAACCAGTCTGGATGCTTGTAATGGGAATTCCAAACATATTGCATGTAACCTGGACTCAGGGAGACTCATCTGTGCTGTGTAAACGTAACAGTCAAAATATCTCTGTTTTCTGTGTTATCCAGACTTCAGGGACAACGTAAAACTGGATAAATAACAGGCTCACTGAGCTCTCCTCACTCATTCCAGCACACATGTACACAGCGTATGTGTGTTGCTGTGAATCCTTCTGCAGAAGACTTGAATAAAACTCATAGAAAGACAAGTGTTTGCCTGAGCTGTTTTTTGAAAACTCGAATTGCCATCACATGCTGGAGCCAACATCCTCCTGCACCCCCGGCAGTGGACTGATTCCAGAAAACCCACGCGCTGGCGTTTTGGCCAGTAATAATGCCAAAAGACAGGAATGCCTGAACCACCCTCCTCAGTGGATTTCTGTAAGTGTAAGTGTAAGGGCAGCTTGGATGCCCAGACGAAGGGCATGATAGAATCTAACATTTTAAAAAAGGAAGAAGCGAGGAAGATGGGCACATTCTGAAATAGCACATTCTGAAAGTAAATTTAAGGAGCATGACCATTTTTACAATATTCACGTGGCCAATCAATGAAAGGGGGATAACCTTCTATTTATCTATCATTCACTTGAGCCTGGCTGGAAAACGCAGGGAACTTTTAGCACCAGCTTCGGTCAGCCTCTTCCTCGCGTTTGTAAAGGCCTGTCGCTGTGCCGAGACCTCCACCGTGTAGTTGGGGAAAATGGAGACTCTCTCATCGTGGTAGTGCAGTGGTGCTTGTTGATGGTCGAGTCGTAGTATGGCGATCACGTCCCGGTCGTTGTGGACCTTGGCAATGATGACCCGCCACTGTTCATTAGGGAGAGGCTTTGGTCTCAAGCTGTGGTGAGCCTGGTCTAATTTTACGGGTCTGCTGAAGTTGTCTTGGTCAGTACGGTTGCCTTTCTCTTCCCCTTCTTTGATGCCCACAATCCTGACATTGAGTCTGCGGGAGCAGCCCTCCAAATCGTTTAGTTTAGTGCTAAGGAGACTGTTAGCCACCTGTAGCTCACAGGTGGCTAACCAAACCCAAAACCTGGGCTAACCGACCATCTATCAACCTGCACAGAGGTACAGAGTGAATGGATAAATTGTTGTTGGTGCAATGGACAAGTTGGTTCCATTTTGTGGGGGGCTAGACTCTCAAAACAGTGGGGGTGGAGCGTCATCACAGGGCCCACCTGCTACAAAGTCATTTATAAGTTTCCATTACCCCTGGACTCACTCCAATGGTCCACTGATTCTATCTGCGTATTGGCTGCCAGAGCTAATGGCAGCCATTCTGGTCAGTGCTTGTGCTCATACCAGAAGTGCTGCAGTGCATCCCAGAAGTGGCTCTCCGCTCCAGAGAATATGCAGCCAATGTATTTTTGACGGAAGCCAGGTCAAGCAGCGCAGAGCAGATGAACTGAGCAGGAAGTCAGACACAGAAATGGCACAGAGAATCTGGTCAGTTTTCAAAATACAATACCCTGGGCAGACTCACTTAAAATAGACAAAAAAGAAACTTTAACTATACAGCCTACTTACACATGGCAGAAAACACAAAAAGCAAGAACTAATCACCAAATCAACAAAATCTAAACAGGTCAGTAAAATCAGGCAGGCAAAATGCTCTGATTCCGAAATGATCCCTGTGGGATATGCACCCTGAAAACGACAGAACAAAAGCAGGTCACAGAGAGCTGTGGAGAAGGTAGTAGAAGCACAAAAAGGACATTTAAATGTATCTGCTTAGAATATTGTGTTTTTTGTTGGTAATTGTCATTCTTGTGGTGGTTTACCATTGAAACCCGGAGTGAAGTGATTGCTTCATTTTCATTTCATAAGAACAGCTCATTTTTTTATATTGTTTGAAATTTACTGCATGTTTTTTTCACATGCAACCTTGTTTACAATCAAATGACATAAACTCTGCGGCCCACGTAGGGAGCCTGCCCTGGGTCGGCTGCCCCCATGCACCCACGCCACCTCTGCTGACCCCCCCCCCCCCCACGACAAATCTCCTCAAATGTCTGTTTTTGTTTATGATACGGAAGAAACTATTGTGTCCACCTAAAATCAAACTTCTATGTATCTGTCTATATCGAACTTGTTTTTCATCCAAACTTTTAAACAGTGCTGTTCTATTTTAGAACATGCTCCGCCGACATGAAGAGAATGGAACAGCATGGTCTAATTCATCTGAATCTTCTGATGACTCCTCTAGTCCTCAGCTGTCTGTGGGAGGGCTACGCAACTTTACACATCATAAGGTAACACACAACTGACAATATAAGTTATTTATGATATGCAGTTTTGTGCTGATATGGTTGTGCTATGATTCTATCTAGCTCTCTTCTCTGTTTATCTTTGTTAAGGATTGGTCTGTAAGTCACATCGACAGTGCCTTTTAATGTGTCTGCATGCTGCTCAGTCATGGTGATATATGCAGTCGTCCCTGATGATTGGTTTAACTAAACTATACCTTGTAATTTATGTCTATAATACCATTTTTAAAAAAAAAATTAAGCTCACAAAGCTGGCTGCTTCCTAAGTGCAAACAGTCATGGTTCAAAATCAGTGGTAGGCTCTCTGGAGCATTCCCTCTCAGGCTGCATACGACTAACAACATACTTTGTTGCCATTGGCAGACCCAAACCTTACTCATGACTGTGCTAAACCAGATTAGCCATTGAAATGATGGAAGTGGTTGGCATGTGACTTTTATTGTTAGAAATAGTACTTTGAACAAGAGTACAAAAAAAATATTAAAGTTTTGATAAATGAGAGTCAAATGTATAAATGTACAGAAAACATTTTTAAAATATCTGATTTGTTATGCATTACAAAGTACTACTACGAACATTAAATAAATAGTGCATGTATTGTGGGGCCAGCGTAAATTCTCATATCATTGCTATCATAATACTGATAAACAGGGCTCTCCCACATAGGCAAATAATTATATATATATATATTTTTGTCATCCTGCGCTGGACTGGCGACCTGTCCAGGGTCTACCCCACCTTTCGCCCAAAGTCAGCTGGGATAGGCTCCAGCCCCCCCCCGCGACCCTGTACGCAGGATAAGCGGTTGAGGATGGATGGATGGATAGATGGATATTTTTGTCATGCAGTGATTATTACTTATAATCTGCCACAATGACTACTTTCTACATCTAGTATCACCTGCACTCTGTTAATTCAATTCAATTTTTATATATATAGCGCCAAATCACAACAACAGTTATCTCACAGCGCTTTTCATAAAGAGCAGGTCTAGACCATACTCTAAAGTTATTTACAGAAGCCCAACAATTCCCACCAAGAGCAGCACTAGGCGACACAGGCAAGGAAAAACTTCCTTTTAAGAGGCAGAAACCTCGAGCAGAACCATGCCTCGACCGGTTGGGGGTGAGGGAGAGAGAGAGAGAGAGAGAGAAAGAGAGAGAGAGAAAGACAGAGGGCAAGAGAAAGAGAGAGAGAGAAGGACAGAGAGAGCAGAGGGAGGCAGCCTACACAGCATACAGATAGAGGTACAGACAGTAAAGGTAATGTTGCTATAGACTGAATGAATAATGGTACAGATATTTATAGTAATGTTAATGATAATAATAACAGTAATAATAGCAATAGGACTAGTAACAGTAGTTTTAATTGTAGCAGAGGGTGTCGAGTAGGATCACGGGGGCAGCAGGAGACTCTCAACCACAGATCCAGACTCCACAGCTCCAGAGCCAGGAAGTGATAGGAGGAGAGAGGAGAGGGACGAGAAAGCACACAACTACGGGAAAGGGAAGAAGTGGAGTTAGTAACACGCATTAATGGGATGAGGTTGCACACAGAGGGAGCGAGAGAAGAGGAGAGGGGAGCTCAGTGCATCATGGGAAATCCCCCGGCAGTCCAGGCCTATAGCAGCATAACTAAGGGATGGTTCAGGACTCACCTGAGCCAGCCCTAACTACTGTATAAGCTTTATCAAAGAGGAAAGTCTTAAGCCTACTCTTAAATGTAGAGAATGTAGAGAGTCTGCCCCCCGAACCCAAACTGGAACCTGGTTCCACAGGAGAGGAGCTTGATAGCTGAACGCTCTGGCTCCCATTCTACTTTTGAAGATACTAGGAACCACAAGTAACCCTGCATTCTGGGAGCGCAGTGCTCTGATGGGGTAGCAAGGTACTATGAGCTCTTTAAGATAAGATGGTGCCTGACCATTAAGAGCTTTGTATGTGAGAAGAAGGATTTTAAATTCTATTCTGGATTTTACAGGAAGCCCATGCAGAGAAGCTAAGACAATATAGCTAAGACAAGAAATATGATCTCTTTTCCTCGGTCCTGTCAGAACACGTGCTGCAGCATTCTGGATCAGCTGAAGAGTCTTATTGGACTCTTTCGAGCAGCCTGATAATAAGGAATTGCAGTAATCCAGTCTAGAAGTAACAAATGCATGGACTAGTTTTTCTGCATCATTTTTAAACAGGATGTTCCTGATTTTTGCAATATTACGTAGGTGAAAAAAGGCGGTCCTTAAAATTTTCTTAATGTGACACTTAAACAACATGTCCTGATCAAAGATAACTCCAAGATTCCTCACAGTGGTGCTGGAGGCCAGGGCGATGCCATCAAGCGAAACTATATCTTTAGATAATGCATCACGGAGGTGCTTGGGCCCCAGAACAATAACTTCAGTTTTATCTGAGTTTAACATTACAAATTAAAGGTCATCTACGTTTTAAAATCCTGAAGACACATTTGAAGTTTAGCTAACTGATGAGTTTCATCTGGCTTGATCGATAGATATAACTGAGTGTCATCTGCATAACAATGAAAGTTTATGGACTGTTTCCTGATAATATTGCCTTAAGGAAGCATATATAAAGTGAACAGGATTGGTCCAAGGACAGATCCTTTTGGAACTCGCCTAACTTTGGCGTGCATGGAGGACTCATTGTTAACATGTACAAACTAAAATCAATCTGATAAATAGGACTTAAACCAGCTTAGAGTGGTTCCTTTGAACCGATGTCGATGAAATCGTCCAGTCTCTGTAGTAGGATCTGATGGTCAATGGTATCAAATGCAGCACTAAGATCTATTAAATAAATAAAATAATAAAAACGTTCATTTTGCGAAAGTTGAAAATGTAACTGTAATATGGCAATTATGTTTTGAAAGTCCGGCCGCCACAGTGTCTGCTTAGAAGAAATGTAGTTGAGGACCACTGATGTAGAGGTCAGTTAAATAGCCTACTTCCATTGGGGGTTAAACTTGTTTTTCTTTTTTTCTTTTTTTTCTTTTTGCTATGCTGCAAGACATTGGTGCATGACAATGTTGGTTGGCATTAGTAAATCTGCTGGTAACTAGTTATTCATTGTTGTAATGCTTATGACATCCGATTAAAATGATCACCTGTTTGAATGTAAATAGGGATATGACTTCATATACAGTCCAGAGTTTCCCATTTTCCTACTCCAGTGCGGCCTGCCATAGTATAATCTGTGTCACCACAATTTTCCTAATGGAGCGAAAACATTCTCAAACTTCTCATTAAATGACATTGTTTTTCGCCATTGTTTTGGCAAAGTATCTGACAAACAAACTTCAAAGTGCCATATGGGTTTGTTCCATTATAAAATCACAAAAGATTGAACTTTAATTAAATAAGTACAATGCTATAAATAAGATATTAAATCAATATAAATAAGTTAATTTAGGAGGTTAAAAGTAGTAAACTAGTAACATTTACTCTGAGTAAATTTTAAATGAACTACTTTTTACTTTTACTTGAGTAGATTTTTAAACTATAATTTTACTTATACTTAAGTAAAAATCCATCAAAGTAATTGTAATTTTACCTAAGTAGAATATTTTTAAACTTTTCCACCTCTGGTTGTTTATCAATATCACTTATGACAATTGTAAAATACAAAAATAACCATGAAATCCGCTAAATGAAGATAATCCAGAGAGCAGAATAAATACTATGTTCATCAAGAGAAAATAATCCAAAGCAGCAGAACAAAACAGACAGACAGATGCTTGTAGCAGAGTGATGCTCAAGGACAGAACTGATAGGTGAAACCATGGAGCAATCAGACCAACACACACACAAGCAGGTGCCACCCATCAGGCAGACAGACAACTTCCCCCTGAAGGCCTGCCAAATAACGCCCCCCAATCCTTTAAAGAACTCCACATCGTGACCACCTGGGAACATAACCAGACAATGTCCTAGACAACAGTGGGACGTTCTCAAGAAGACCTGGGAACATTACATTTCTGTACTAAATATGGTCCCCTAAACGTTCCCAGAACATCCTGAATGTTGCCTGAAGGTCTGCCAACCCTTTAAAAAACTCCACATCGTGACTTTCTGGGAACGTACTGGGAATGTTATCAGGCGACGTCCTTGACACATTCTCAGAACGTTCTGGGATCGTTACATTTCTAGTCAGTTGCATCAAGGCTGGGACAGGGATTTCCTGATTTTGCTGTGCTCCGACACTCCGGCTGGGTCCGGGCGAGGGGTCCACCGGAGTGTCTGAGCACAGCCTCCTTTAGAATCCTGCACTGGGCATAGGAGATCGAGGTAGAGGAGGAAGGCTGCTGAGTTTGTTCTCTGGTGGGATAACCTGTTCAGTATCAGTGCTCTTTTCAGTGCACAAGCACAAAGTTAAAAATGTGCACCTTGTACCTGCATTATCATATAAGAATGTGTTATTACTATATTGTTAATTGCTGCTACCACTAAAGCCCAGCTCGCCTGCAGAGCAACTTTAACACTCTGAGCTAAAACTAACAGTCAAGTCTCACATTTTATTACCTGCACTGGTATCTGACCTATACTTATATATACATGCCAGAGTCAAACAGTCCCTTTAACTGACAACGATTGACTGAATTTTTTTCATTGTAGAATCTAGTGGTATTTGGCTAAAATGAGCTAAACTGAGCCTAAAGGTATTTACAAAAGTTGTTTGTTTGTTGGGTTAGACTGTCCCTGTGACTCAGTGTCTCTCTTGTTCTCAAGGCGGTGCTGGTGACATCAGAGATCCAGCCAGCTGAAACTGGAAGTTCCTCCCTACAGCCTGACATCTCATTTTGCCCCAGAGATTCTTCCTTCACAACTCAGAACCCTGCCCACAAGGGCAGGACTGACAGTGAGGTTCCCAGCATATCCAATTACCAAGCAGACAGCATCAGGTAGTGTCTCATCTTGTTTTTATTGGTACATTCATTTTAATTCCACTCTACACCCTCATAAGTAAACATTTTCTTAATCATATTTGTTGACTGATTACTTGTTACACTTAGTATAGTGTGCTTTATCAAAAGATTGACTGATACAGTATACAAACTGATTTACAGGGAAGAGGAGAAGGGGACAGTCACTTTAATGACAAAACCTGACATTGTGGTAGAAGAGGATGGAGGGACCCCGTCTTCCATATCCACAGTGGAGGGGGTGGTGACCAACAACCACACCTCACGCAGCTACTTGCGCTCTTTGAGCCACATTAGTGAAAGCAGTGCTGATGGCATTGTATTGATGGACAAGTCAGCTGGCCAATCAGGGGAGGTGATTTCTTTGGTCTCTGGGCTCTCCATCAATGACATTGAAATGGAGGTGCCCAGCAGAACTCCTGAGCTGCCCAGCTTTGCTGCCACAGACACTAACCTGTCACCGAGTTTAATAGGTGGTGTCAAAGAAAACACAACATCTGACGTTGTGACAGATCAACATCAACATAGGAAGCAACAGGATACATCCAACTGTGTCCTCACATCCTCCTCTCCCAAGACTGAAGGAGTGAACCATAACATTCCATCACAAATGAACACACTCCCAGACAGCGCAGATGTGATGTATGTAGCCCAGCGGGTGTCAGTAGAGGAGGAGATGCCAGATTGTCTGTCCAAAGAGAGTGATGGTCCCGTGGACAGTGGGTTGGAGGATGCCCTTGGAGCTGTAGTTTCCTCTCTGGATGATTACAGGGGACAGTTTCCTGAGTTACAACAACTGGAACAAGAGCTGAAGCTGCTGCAGGTTACACTGAAGGTGAGGATGAAGCATGTGAGAAACAAGAAAAGTTGCTTCCAGAGTTGGGTAAAGTAGCCAAAAACTTTACTCTAGTAAAAGTACTAGAGATTTTATTGGTCGACCTTGGTCGAACTTTATCAACCAATATGGGCCTGATACAGACCCATAACAGATGTATTGCATTGACATATGTGTTTTCTGATATGCACCGTTACAGAATCTTTTTTTTACAGTTCACAGTTTAATAGTAAAAGGTGATTTAGGCATGGTGTCATCACATTGTTTGTCCAGCAGAGTGTGCTCCAACTCCATTGTTTACAATACTGTGTCTTCATGGTAAGTTGCTAACTAGTTTGTGAAATACATACTGAAAAGTTAACAGTCACCCCATCATGTTGGTGAATATTCATTTATCCAGGTTATAGTTACCTAAGGTAGGTAAAAATCAAGGGCAACTGGTCGAAGGTCCAGTTTGTTTATCTACAAGCTGTAAGTGCCTCTTTTAGGTGTTTATGCTCCTGCTGTTAGGCTTGGGCACATGTTGATATGTTCTCAGCTCAGTAGTGCAGGGTTCTGATAACCTCTAGCTTAAGCTCTAATAATTACAGAAAGAGCCCTACATATTTCTTGCTTGATGTTTGTGTCTATCTAGTGAGATGTTGAGCCTCCAATATTTAAAATGGTTGTCTAACCCTAAAGTCATTTTCATAGTTTGTAGTCTGAGACCTAGATTGGCTCAATTGTGCTGTCTCTTATTTCTATATAACTCAATTTTTGATATGCAGATGAGGTCTATCCTCAAGTAACTCCTACGTGCCTGGTAGATAAAGGGAAGTCTCTATCGTTTGGGTGAATATGTCGCCACATGTCCACTAAGCGAGAGTTCTTTCATCACTTTTGATTTACCACTTGGACATTTTAGATGGCTTTTTTATCATAGGTAGCCTGTCCAATTTTGAATTAAGTGTCCAGTTGGAATCACCCCCACTAATATAATCCCCTCACTTTTATCTGTCAGTAGGGCTCCAGTTTTTTTAAAGAAATGTGGACATTCTTCTTTTGGAGCATAGATATTCAATATGGTATCTTTATTCCCCCTATTGTGCCAAGCATCATAACATACCACCCTTGAAATACTTTCTCATTTGTGTAATACAGGATGTATTAGAAAGGATAGCCACCCCTATTTTCTTTTCCCTTCCACATGATGTGCTATAAACCTGATCAACCCGCTCTCTCTTTAGTTTTAAATGTCTCACACAGGTGTGTTTCCTGAATCAGAGCCACAGAGCATTGCAATTTATTTAGTTGTCTGAGAATGTTTTTCCTTTTAATTGGGTTATTGGGTCTCTTGGCTCCTCTATCCAGCCTTCCTCCTCCTCTTCCTCCAGTTCCTCCTTGATGCGCTCCCTGTCACTGCAGCTCACGTCAATCCCCAGCTCCTTCAGCTGCATTCCAGATTTTGTTTGTGTTAGAAATTTTTTCTCCCTATTGTTCAGCTTAATCCTCAGATACGCTGGGTACAGACATCTCGCCTGTCTTTCTTCTTAAGTTGCTTGCTTGTGAACTCTCATTCCTTTCTGCTGTAAGCTGGGGGAGTAGTCCTGATCAAAGTAGATCAGATTGCCTTGAAAGAGAACTGGTTCCATGCTTGCCATATGATCACGTCTTTATCCACTGCGCCCTGGAATCTCACTATTATTGATCTCGGAAGGGCTGCTGAGTCCTTAGATTTGGCCACCAGTGACTGATGTGGCCCTTTCAATCCTGATGTTCACCTCTGGCGGTAGATTCTCCGTGTATTCGGTTTGCTGTCCTCCTTTGATCTTGTGCAGTGGTGTAGTCTGTGTGATATGCAGGTATACGCCGTATACCCACTAGAAAAGGTCAAAAATGTCTTATACTCACTTAAAATTGTGAGATAATGCATAACATTATTGTTTTGTGACAGAACTTTCACACTTTCATTTATAAATTCTCTCCATCTGTGTTGCAAAGCACTGAATTTTGGGGCTTCTGTGGCCTGTGACCGGGATCTGACGTCACCTACCAAACAACTACACAGCTGCCTGATGGTCACTCAGCGCAAGTTTCAAATCAATCTCAAACTACACTCTTGGTGTTTTCGCAAGCCAGCCCCTTAAAGGTTCAGTGTGTAATATTTCTGAGGATCTATCGACAGAAATGCAATATAAGATCCATAACTATATTTTCAGTGGTATGTAAAGACCTTATATAATGAACCATTATGTTTTTATTACCTTAGAATGAGCGAGTAGAATGAGTATCTCCAGGCCGAGGACATTTAGGGGAATCACATTTCCTTTTCAGAGGTGTATCAAACAGACTGCAGACTCTTTTAATATCATTCAGAATTTTTCAAAGTAAAAGCTCAGTTCAACTCCAATACTGCTGAAGTGGCTAACAAATATTCTTGAGAACAACATACCAGCCCCTAATTGGTGATGCCAGAGCAAGTCAATTACAATACTAACATTAAATGGAGCCAGAACACAAATGTGAAATACAAACATAAGATATCCTAACTCAAGCCTCACTTTATGAGAAAACACATTACATTCATCAACACACGAATACCCCCCAAAGTCCATGTTGCAAGTATCCATACTCAGTTAGGTAGAAGATCATAGTTCAGTGAGCCTAGCTGTATGTCAGGATGTGTAAAGGGGTTGTGCACAAAGGGCCATGTGGGAATGAGTGTGCATCAGTCAGGGCTAAGTGTCAGATTTCTTTAAGCCCAGTTTTCGGCCTTGAGGAGTAAACAGAGCTTTGCAGCACATTAGTTTTGGTTTGAACCAGAACACTACGAACAAGGCCTTCGGGCCCTGGGAAGGTCTGTATCACACAGTTCAATTCAATTCAATTCAATTTTATTTATATAGCGCCAAATCACAACAACAGTTATCTCACAGCGCTTTTCATAAAGAGCAGGTCTAGACCATACTCTGAAGTTATTTACAGAAGCCCAACAATTCAGCCAAGAGGCCATGAGTTCCTGGGGGCAGTTTTATCCACTATGACTGCTATGTCATTTATGTTGAAATTTCTTCTGGTGTTGGTCCACTTCTGCCGTTGTTGCATGAGCGACAGATATTCTTTAGCCTGTCTTTTCCAGAACAGGTCTGCAATATATTGCACCTGTCTCCATCTCTTTCTTGTGTAGAGGTCATCTTTGCTAAAGAGTCCTGGTGGCAAAAGGGGTTTGGCATTTAGCTGCAGCAAGAGGTTTGGCGTTATGGGTTCTAGATCATTTGGGTCAGTAGACAGTAGTGATGGGCTTATCATTGAGAATGGTTTCAACCTGACAAAAAGCTGTCTGTAGCACCTCATCATCCATAGTTTGCTGCCTCAGGATGGAAAAGCGTACCTTTTTCACCAGCTTTTTTTGTGTGAGTCTTTCCCACTCTCTTCCAAAGTGTGCTGCAAATGGGGGGTTGAATAACCATTTGACATAATCTGGCTGCAGTGGATTCTGAATCCTTTGGCGATCCAGCTTGATCAAAGCAGACTTTAATTCTTTCTGTGAACAGTCTGTTTGGATGGTTAATATTGGCCCTCTTCGACATAAAAACCTTTGTATGGCGTTGATGCAGGAGTTTGTATCTAAAGTGCTTGCCATTTCCAGGTGAACAGCTCTACCCACCAGGCAGGTTAATATACCCCCCATCGTTTAGGGAGGGAGATCTGGTACCACCTGGTCCTCTGGCAGATCGGCCATTTTCTGTTCCCCAACCCTGGCTTGCATTCATCTGCAAAACACACAGGATTTTATGATTTTCCTGGCAGAAGAGTTGGCAAAAGGCAGCCAGAATCTGTTACTCAGTCTGGAGAGCATGTGGTTCCTTCCCAAGTGCCCAACTTGCTGGTGAATATCATTCAAGATCAGTTTGGAGTATGTAGGATGAGCCTTTGTCTTTCGAATTCGAAGCAGCAGGAGTTTTTTAAGTTTCAGCAGCCAACCCACAGCTCTCTGCAGTCTCTCCAAGAAGAATAGTAGTTGATTAGGTTGCTTGTGGCATTGTTTACATCCAAGCAATTTGCAGTGATGTTCTTTTTAACCTCTGGGTCAGTTGGAGGTATGTGGCCAAAATTCTCTGGCATTTCAGACCATTCAGTTTCCCCCTTTGACAGGAAGTCAGGGCCGTTTAACCATCTGGTCGAATCCAGGAGTGGTTCTATGTGTAATCCACATGAGGCTTCATCCGCTGGATTGTCTTTTGAACTTACATGCCTCCACTCACTTTCACAAGTTATGGATCGCTGCAGTCCTATTGGTATTGTATTTCAGCACTGAGGTACTGTCTGTCCAGAAAGTGGAGCTATTCAGTCCTCTTTCAGCTAGATTCCACTGAGGTAAGGCCATTTTTTCAGATCAGACTGGGTTACTCTGTTTTCCTGGAACAATTGCTAGTGCACAATCCTTACCAGCCCCTGTTAACTGATCTGCTGCTGAGACTAGTGCACTATTAATCGCTGTCGCCTTACGTTCCGCTTGAACCGAGTTTTGCGGGATTGTCTGCTTTGAGTTTCTACCATCAATATGTAACAATGTGGGATGTTTCAGCTGACATATTTAGCAGTCCAGTTTCCTTTTGCAGTTTTTGCTCATGTGAACCTTCTTTAAGCATCCGAAGCAATGGCCGTTCCTTTTTAAACATTCAACTTTTTTCTGATGCGGTTCTGATTTGAATTGCTTGCAATCCACCAAAGCATGTTTGCCTAAACAGAAACTGCATGAGTCCAAGGTAGCAATGTTGGGGTTTGCCTGTTGATATAATTTCAAAGTTGGTTGTTGTTTGGTGCTGTGTTCTTCAGCTGCTGTCATAGTGGTAACAAAGCTCAGAGCCCTCATGTCTGTAGTTCTGTTCTTTGAAGTTGGTCTTTGAGTAGAAGTTGCGTCTTTAATGTCTCCAAACACTGGATGTAATAAGTTAGACAAGGTCTCCATGAACTCAACCAGATGTTTAAATCTAGCTTGTGTGTTTGTTTCCTGGAATGCCTCATAGGCTATAGTCCGCCCTCTTTCTTTGAGCTTGTACGGGAGCTTGGAGACAATACTTTTCAAAGTAGATGTAACATCAATTTCATCCATGTAGTCCAAATCCTGTATGGCGCTGCAACATTTCCTCAGATATAAGGCATATGCATGAAGCGATTTACCATCATCTTTTTTAATGGATGACCAGTTAACTTTCCAACAACGAAGATAATAAAGAATATAAATAAAAAAGACCCTCACATAACTTATATAACTAATGTGAAGCGCTGCGGTCAGAAGACTGTTGGCTGTCTGCCATGTAACTCATCTGCAGGCCCTCACTATAGTCTACTTAAGAGCACCGTATAAGAGCCCTAGAGACGCAGAATCAAGGAGGAGCAGGTCAAGAAGCAATGGAAAAATTTCCTCCTAAGTCATGAATTATAATATCATACAATTAACTCAAAACATCTGTTTTCTTATTTGAATGAAAGAACTCTTAAGTATGGCTCCAACAACTGCATTACAGTAAACAAGCTTCTTGTGCTTTTAATTTGTAGGCAAAACCACTAAAGAGGAAGTGATTATGTGAGTAACTGTTGCTGTCATGACTGAGATCTATTTCAGCACCGCTATTATTTTTTTATATTTTTTGACGCTTGTTACATCCCGGTTGCATCCAGGGGATGCTGGACTAACAATTAATGTGTTCCCGGGTTGGAAAGCCAAGCAGCAGACACGGGTTTACGTTTAACAGAAATGTATTATAAGAAAAGGCCAAAAATAAAACGATCTCCACTGGAGATTGTTAAAGGGGCATTCAACAACCTCAACAAAAATAAGGGAGCGTCTGTAAAACAAAAGAAAAAGACAAGATTATTTTACTCAGTTCTTTGCTCCCCCGACACGGCTTCACACTGCCGATACAGCACAGCACCCGGCGACACTCCAGACTGCTGCACAGTGCACACAGCAACACGATTCTCCTAAGGTTCTTCAACACAGTAGTTCACATCACTTCTCCACACACTCCTCCACCCCTCACACCAACCTCGAGGGCTCCTTATACCTGCAGCTGATTGAGCTAATCAGCTGCAGCTGCGCGAAGTGTCAGGGCACCTGGAGGGAGGGTGCAAAAGAGAGAGAGAGAAAGACAAAGACCCAGAAGAGAAAAACAAAACAAACAACCCCAGAACAGGACCTTACAGGATTTAGCACCGCTATCAAAGCACCATAATCTGGCAGCAGGCCAGATATTATTGTTGGCGGGCAGTTTTGGCGAGGGTCCATAATCCCACAGAGAATGAACGTGTTTCCCTTTCCCTTTATCTATTATGTGGTTTATAATGGACTGTGGTGCAGAAACAGTGACAGTGTTTCACACTCTTGGCTTACATTTTCCATGTTATATGTCAGTGGCAAAGTCGCAATAACATTTGGTTTTACTGACTAATGAAGTAAATATCATTTCTTAATAAATAAAGAAACCTCATTTCTTGACTGGCCACTCTCCGCTGTCTCAGAAGAAACACCTTTTGTGCTGTGTCAGACACCGTAGCTGTCCTATGCTTTTTGAAAGGTTAGGGGGCAGTGGTAGACCGTATAGATGGTTGCAATTCACAATCCTCACCTCTAGATGCCACTAAATCTTACACACTGAACCTTTAAAATTCTTGCAGCTCCGAGTGACACCACAGCTGCAGCAGATGGCACGAACCTTAATGTCACAGAAACTACAGAAAAAAAGCCAGATAAGGCTGATGCTATCGTAAATTACCTGGTGAGTGAAAGTAGCACATAGCCTACATTATTATTAATGTTATCGTAACTGTAGGAGCAGGGGATTGTTGGTATATTGAATTGCATCTAGAACTAGCTAACTTAACTAACAATAGCGTGGTGGTTCAATGAATGCTGATACTGTGTGTGTGTGTGTGTGTGTGTGTGTGTGTGTGTGTGTGTGTGTGTGTGTGTGTGTGTGTGTGTACAGTAGTAGAAGTAGCAGTTCCTGGATTCTTGCTCATGTATTTAAGGTGATACAGTATGCTTGTGTTGTTTTAAAATGGTGTTGGAAAATAAGTGTGCTTGAGAAGATGTGGACCACTTTTTGTGTCCTCGCTGTTCATAATATTTTGTAATGGGTATATGCACAAATGTGCATTGTTATTACTGCTACTGATAAGCCTCAGCTTTCCATTATTGGTAATAATAGTTGCAACTTGGACTCATAAATGTGCATTGAAAATTGCCAGCTGATATGAGATATGAGACACTAAACAGTAGAAAATCTGTGTATTCTCCCCATCTGTAACTGTCATTGGCATAAGTAGTCCTTCAGAATGCTCTAAATTACATGTACATCCAAACTGTATACTAGTGAGTGTAGTGGTACTATGGAACATGTCATTCTAGGACGGGTCGCTTGGGGATGAGTATGAGGCTAGGAGGGAAAAATCACAGTATACTAACTTAAAAAAACTAAACTACACCACTGCTCTTGTTGCACCCTGTCTCAGTTATCCAGCAGAGGAACCATGGGAGGAATTCATGTTATATGAGTGTTCTTTTTGCGTTTCAGTGTCAAAATATTGTCACTTTATTCTTTTGTTTTTTATTGTCAGTTACCGCGAGTTGGACGAGAAGACTCTTTTATTTATTAATTTATTATTTATTATTTACTGTTTTATTGTTGTATTTTTACCCTGTAAAGCACCCTGGATAACCTTTGTTGTTTTATGTGTGCTACATAGATAAAATAAAATTATATTTAAAAAAGATAAATTTCAAAAATAGAAGTCCAACTGAAAATGTAAAAACATTATATATAATAACATATAATAACAAGATGCACGCATGCCTGCACATATTTTAATTAATATACTCTACTCTACAGATCATGTACATTTTTTTCTACCATGTCAGTGACAACTTGTAGCTGGTGTGTGCTGCACTAAGGTGGAACCAGGTTTGTGTAGTCTGACTCTGACTGGGTGCTCTTCTATTGTATTACTGTGTGAGTCTTGCTGATCAGTATGTGTGTACACAGATGTACATATTAGATTAGATTAGATTTAACTTTATTCACTGCACAGAGTACTGAGACAAAACCCAATTCAGCATCTAACCAGAAGAGCAAAAAAGAGTTAAGTGCAGAGTAATGTACATATTGACAGAGGTAATATTTAAATAACAGTGACGGGTAGACAACACAGGAGGAGAACAGACAGGCAGAACAGGAGGAGAACAGGGAGACAACACAGGAGGAGAACAGGGAGACAACACAGGAGGAGGAGGAGTGCAAGTATAATTATAAAAGTGATGCTATTAGGGGATTATTTAATTAATTCATTACAGACAGAATTAAGACCTGGAGGTATACAGTATATGGTTATACTGTATTCAGGTATATTAATACAGTGTATACACTATAGGTCAGATGTACTTGTAGACTGTAGTTTAACACTGTGGTCTAGAATACAGCAAGGTGTCAGCTGAGCCATAGGGTCTAAGCCTGCTGGTCCAGGAATGAAGAGGCTGGTTGCACCTCACATATGGGAGGAGGGCAAACTGTCAGACTGTCCGTGGCAAATGATTGGCATATCAGATGTATCTGTGCTCTTGTGTGTATCTACAGACATATCCAACTGTTGGCCTACAGTTTGACTATGGATCTGTGTGTGTGTGTGTGTGTGTGTTTGTGTGTGTAGGGTGGCAGGCATAGCCGTTCACCCAGTGTGGTCAGCCTCACAGTGGAAACAGCTCTGGGCAGCTTTGACTTCCTCAACATGTCTGACTGGGAGGAGGAAGAGGAGGAGAAGTGCCTCAAGAGGAGAAGAAATGGCAGGTCAGTACAAGTGAAAGGTGAAATGACCTAAACAAGATTGTAAGAATATTTTACATAAATTGTAATAACTTAAGAATATTCCTATATAAAGTAAAAACAACTGTTATAACTTTATTTGATCATAGAAAGCTGACATCCTGAACGTCCAAAGCTTGTTGAAGAATCTTATTAGGTGCGTTTGAGATGACTGCGGCTTATTTTCGCCGACTTATAGTCTAACATGAGCTGCAGGTGACTGCATGTGACTGCAGGGGAGGGGAACAAAAACGGTGCCGTCAAGTCGGACACCTTCTACCAGCATGAGCGTACTGTGAGCTGTGAGCTTTGCATTTGCAAAGGATAGTGTGGTTCCAACTTGGTGCAGCTGGAGAAAAGCACCTGCAGCCAACAGACTCGGCGCCTGCTGCCGCGGTGGTTCCGTGAGGTTCCACTGTCATGTGACATTGTGACAGTTTGCAGCGGCGGAGAAAGTCGGACAGAATTTCTAACCAGCATGCCTTATTTTAAGTCCAGCATGCATCACGTTAAGTCAGCGCTGCGCAGCGCCGCATGAAGTCAAACGCACCTATTGTTATTGTAGTATCTTGCTGCCATCCAGTGGAGCTGTGTTATACCATCACTGCAGCGCAGAGCAAGGATAAAGTATTTCGTTTAGTATCATATTAAAGCTAGTGTCAGCAGGTTGTAGTGGTAACCAGGGTTTTGGTAGACACTCTGGGTTAGGAGAAAGGGTAGACTAGCCCTTTTCTTGTGATTATTGGTGCAAAGGTGTATAGTTTATCTGGAAAAGTCATAAGTAAAGGCAACAGGCTTAAACTGTCTGTGTGAGAGCTGGAGCTGCTGCCCTCAGGACAGAGCTACAGACTGATCACGGCCAGCTGCAAGACATACAAACATTCCTTCTCAGTGTGTGACATAATATTGACTTTTTAGCAGTGTATTCAATAATTTGTACTAGCAGTGTAAGATACACTCCCTGTCTTGTGACTTTTCTAGATTGCTTATTGTTTAAGTGTTGCCTGTTTCATACTTTCTGTTAACCCTCTATGTCTATGTTTGCCATGCTGAGAGACCAGTTTCCCAATGAGGGACACAAAAGCACTAATAAACTGAACTGACTTGAATGAGCCACCAGAAGCTCAATCCAGTTGACCCGTGACGCAATGTTAATAGAAGCCACCTATAAGACTGTGTATGTCACTGAAATTCTTCTTGTATGAGTGTAGGTCTCTTCAGGACAGAGGCCGGGACAGCCCCTCCTACCCGACCTCTCCTCTTACCACAGGCTGCATCTCTCTAGACTGCTCCCTGATTGCTCACCTGAAGAACTGCAGCACACAGCTGTTGGTAGGAAATCCACAACACTGCTGTCAAGTTATTTCCCACACACAGATAGAGGTTTCTAGCTGACAAAACACACGTCCAGCTTAGCAGACATAATCTATAAGCATCTATAAGCACCATGCAGATGGATACAGAACATTTTTCTTTATCAACTACACAGTTCATCAATTTAAAACAGTTGGGTTCTGATGAAGCAGGTTGAAGGAGCTGTATTAGTTGAATTGGTACTTGTCACAGCTGTGCAGTGGTGGATGAAATGCACAAATTCTGTAAAACTCACCTAAATTACGAGTACCTCAAATTTGTACAGTACGGTACTTAAGTAAATGTACTTAGTTACTGTCCACTACTGGACTGCAGCTGTGTTTATAATAGTTATTGAAGTATTATTTTCAGTTGTAGCAGTAAACTAATAATCTGGCATAATTTGTTGCATTGAGATTGCAAAACTGCATCATATCCATGTTATGAGAGACCACAAAGGAGATTTACTGTTGTGTCAAAGCTGCCTGAAGATGGCTGTACACGAGTTGTGTGTAAAGTGATGTATGGCATTATTATTTCTGTAGCGTCTGGGTACGTTTGGACCTCTGCGGTGTGGAGAGATGTACGCCTTAGACAGACTACTGAGAGAGGCTCAAGTCCTGGAAATCATCCGACGCATCATCAAGGACAACCCAAGATGCCTCAGACAGCTTGCTGAAGGTAAACTCTGGTAACTCTGTCTGGGCCTTTACTGTTAGTTTGTCTGAACATTACGTGCAGCCATCACTTTCATATTCAGAAGAGTCAGCAGATATTTAGCAACAATGGCGTCACCTTCCACTGACAGCAAGTGACAAATTCAGATCAGAAACTATTATCTAAAGTTTTAACACTCTTTATCACAGCTAAACATTGGCTGTGAGATCCAGTAATATACATTATCAAAATATACAAGGTGATCAGGGCTGGACTGGGACAAAATATCGGCATTTTTGGCCCAGGCAGCCAATAAAAATCGGTTGGACACCCCTCTCGATACACCATCGATCCATTTAGGGGGTCTGATTAGGGGTGTGATAAAACACTGAGATGTAACATTTGCACATGATTGGTGTGCATAAATACAAGACAAGAATATATTGTAAAAGACCTACTATTTCGGAAAAATATTTATAGATGAAATATTTGATGGGGGGATCTAGCAGATTTTTAGCATTAAACACTTAATTTCCTGCATTCTGGAGACATTTTCTGCACCAATTTATGGTGGAAATGTCTTTATTTTTATAAAGGGAAGCATAAAATTCAGGTGGCAAATGACAATTCACAATATAAAAATATAATAAAATATAATGCAGTAATCAGTCAGCTATTATTTTTTTGCTTAAGTTACTTTTTTTTGGACAATGCGCATGTTTCTTCTATATTTACATTGCAGGTTTTCTTATTGTGCAAATAAACCTTTCTCATAGCATTTTTATTTGTTAATCAACATTTCTTGGTGCAAGCCATTTTTCAGAACATTTTTAACAAACGCTCAAAACATGAACCTCCCTCCCTACAGGTTGAGCCAGTCATTGCTTACCGCTTCACCCCCACTCTCCTCCTGCTCTCTCTCTCACTCAGCCCTGTCACTTTGTCCCTCTGTTTCGCTAACACCTGCCTCCTGCTCTGCCTGGCAGAGGCCACCACAGTTCTTATACTCCTTCAGGTACCTGTGGCTGCTCTACGCAGGGCACTGCAGCTGATGTTGAAGCTACCGCTGCCACGGCACCAAACATATCGGTTGTTCTTGCGCATTTGGCGTCTGAAAAATGGGTGTTTTTTTGGCTTTTGACGCAAGAAACAGAGCAGAGGGGGTGTGGGCTAGTAAGAGATGTGATTGGGCCAGATCATTGGCCCATTTTTAAAAAATATATATGGTTATATAAATAAATAATTTACATTACACCGGCCCCAATGGTGCTTCGGCCCACCGGGCATTTGCCCAGTATGCCAGATTACCAGTCCAGCCCTGAAGGTGATTGTTGGGTCTTTGTGTGTAGGTGTGCTGTAAACTGGATAATAGTGTTTCTGTTGCTGTCATGTTTCTGCTGGAAAGTGTCTGCAACTGTTGGAAATGTTTAAAGGTCCAGTGTGTAATATTTCTGAGGATCTATTGACAGAAATGCAACATAAGATCCTTAACTATGTTTTCAATGGTGTATAAAGACCTTACATAATAAACTATATAAATTATATCTATCTACATACACCAGGGGTCCTGTTAAATGGACTGCTATGTTGCACCACCATGTATCTATAGTAGCTGATGACGGATAAACAGCGCCACAGAGCTCGTTTCGTCACTACGTTCTTCTTCTTTTTGTAGAATTCTGGCAGTATAGACGCTCATCAGTATGTTGAATATGTACATTTAAAGAAGAAGTAATAATATACAGAAGAGGTCGGCAAATAAGTGTTGTTCTACTCTTGGCTTACATTTTCCATGTTATCTGTCAGTGGCCAAGTCGCAATAACATACACTATATTGCCAAACGTTTTGGGTCGCCTGCCTTTACATGCACATGAAGGTTAATCCGTAGGGTTTAGGGTTTGGAGTTGTCCCAGCCTTTGCAGCTATAACAGCTTCAACTATTCTGGGAAGGCTGTCCATAAGGATTAGGAGTGTATTCATGGGAATATTTGACCATTCTTCTAGAAGCACAGATGTTGGATGAGAAGGCATGGCTCACAGTCTCCGCTCTGATTCATCCCAAAGGTGTTCTATCGGGTTGGGGGAAGGACTATGTGCCGGCCAGTCTAGTTCTCCACACCAAACTTGCTCATCTTTGTCTTTATGGACCTTGCTTTGTGCACTGCTGCGCAGACATGTTGTACCAGGAAGGGGCCATCCCATAACAGTTTCCACAAAGTTGGGAGCATGAAATTATCCAAAATGTCTCGGTATGCTGAAGCATTAACATTTTTTTTCACTGGAACTAAGGGGCCAAGCACAACCCTTGAGAAACAACCCCATAACCCCCTTCTACCAAACTTTACATTTGGCACAATGCAGTCAGGCAAGTACTGTTCTCCTGGCAACCGCCAAACCCAGACTCGACCATTGTTGCCAAACAGAGAAGTGTGATCCGTCACTCCAGAGAACAACCTCCACTGCTCTGGGGTCCAGCAGTGGCATTGCTCTACACCACTGCATCTGACGCTTTGCACTTGGTGATGTAAGGCTTGGATGCAGCTGCTTAACCATGGAAACACATTCCATGAAGCTCTCTACGCACTGTCCTGTGTCAACTAATGTAGCTATCCTACGCTCTTTGAAGAGGGGGAAGGGGTAGACTAGACAGTCACTGCTAGATGCCAATAAATCTTACACACTTAACTAAGCGTCTAAGTTAACTACAGTGGCCGACACAGGACAACAGAGAGCAACATTAGCCAGTCAAGAAATGAGGTTTCTTTATATAGACATATTAAGAAATTATAATTTACTAAATTATTCAGTTAAACCATATGATTTTGTGAATATTATTGTTAATTGTTCATCAAACAACAAACACATTAATAAATGAAGTGCTACATGAAGAAACATGATGACGCAACAGAGCGACCTCCACGGAAGGGGGAGGGTTATGTAGATAGAAATGTCTCATTCTGAGGTAATAGAAACATAATGTCTTTATACACGACTGAAAACATAGTTATGTATATTATATTGCAAATATTGCACACTGGACCTTTAAAGAAAGCTAAAAAAACTAGCTTTTTTTTTAAGCTTCCTCGCCATTTGAAAGAACGTGTAAGTTGACCTTTGAGATTTTTTTCTTACGCGATTTCAAGAATGAACTTCCAACTCTTTCTTCCCTTCGTCTCTTCATCAGTGATACCACAGCTGGGCCTGTGCCTGGGTGCTATGTCACTATGGCAACAGTGTGTGGGGCAGGGCAGTGTGTACAGCGTCTCTGCTGAGAGCTTCCTGCTTACGCTGTCTGCAGTCTACTCCAGCATTCTGCCTGAGAGGGCCAGTAACATGGCTGACACAGGTACAACAACATCTGTGTCTGAACAGTACATGTTAGTGTGTGTGCCATATTAACACCTTTATGTGTGTTTGCCCAGTGTTCTTGTGTCTAGTTGAACGAGTGCTGGATCAGAGATTACCCCGGCGAGGCAACAACAGAGACAGAGTGATGGTAACGCTTTTTCAGCTGTGGAGTTACTTGGAGGCCAACGGCATCAGTGACATGGAAACTCACATTACTGAGCTGGCAGAAGAAGGTATTACACACTAAATGATTGCAGGAAAAAAACTTCTGATCAGTGACAACAAAAAGTGATAACCTCCCTCCAACAGTGTGGTTGGTGCAGAGCCTGGCGTCATGTGACCAGGATGTTATAGTCCACTCTCTCCGGCATCCTGCAGAGTGCAGCCTGAGGAGAGAAGGAATTCACGCTGTAGCCAAATTACTGAAAGACCCACGAGGCAAAGTGTCAGCCTCTGCCAGCTCTGTGCTGAGAAGCCTAGCTGTCCAGCCTAGACAGAGGGAGCAGGTGAGAGGACATGTACTCTATGTATGTGTACGTGTGTATGTTCCTTTACCAAAATCTTTCTAAGAATATACCATAATTTAAAAATATTTTTAAAAATCTATTTTTTTTAACTAAATTGTCTTCTTTTTAAAGTTCTCTGACCTCAATTTATTCTGAGATACTGAAAATATCTCTCTAAGTTTACTTTTGCATACTGTTGATATATTTTACTATGGTGACACCATTTTCTGACAGAATGCTTAACTTGTAAGCATAATATCAAGTGAGATATGTTATGTTAAATCAGACACACAGAAACTCCCCTATTTACTAGGAGAAATGCCAAATCATTACAGCAAAATTGATCTCCTCATGCTATGAACTGAGGACAACCATTTTATTATAACTATTTTTATTTTCATTGTTTATTATTTTAATAACAATAACTGTAATAATATGATGGCAATAAATGAACAGAAATAGTGATATTCTACAATAACAAAAAACAGGCTGATTATCGACTGGGCTCTAATACGTCAATCAGAACAGTGATGTTAAAAATAGAGCAGGGCTTCATCAGCATTATGTAGATAATAACATATAGTGCACAGTAAATACTGTGTACATTCTTCTCCTCAGGCTTTGGTCAGCTGTTTGGAGCTGCTTGAAGATGATAATGTGGACAGCAGAGTCTGTGGATGCAAGGCCTTAGCTTGTCTCAAGGTAAAAACACACGCAGAGTTTGTGCTCCTGTTCAAACATGTTCCTCCCTGTCTAAACACCGTTGTAGGGCAACATTGATCTACTGTATGACACGAAATCTTGTTTGTACTGTAAAATGCAGTATGTCCTTATCATACTGACCACTGTATCACATCTGTTTTTATTCCAGGCCAAAGAAAGTATCGACCAGTTAGTGTATCTTTGTCGGACAGACAAGGAGGAAGTCCGAGATGCTGCCAAACAAGCGCTGCTAGTGCTCGGTAATAATTACATCACATTAGTCAGATTTCCTGTAAAAACTGTTGGATAAACCTCACTGGTTATATGAAGCAGAAGAAAGGGCGGTTGTGATTATCTTAATGCAAGGTTGTAAAGGTACTTCTCAACAAAATGAGTAAGGAAACAGGCAGTGTGCATCTGTACTGCATCACGTACAGAAATAGACATTTCGCATTTAAAGAGAGATTATTGTGTGTATGTTTTTTGTCTAATTTTTCATTCTCGTCAGTTTTTTTATCCCTGACGCCTGGGGTTTCTCTTACAAAGAAGGGGTTTGTTTTCAGCTCTAGAGCACTTGGCGATACGACTATAAATGAATATTGGCGTGTAGATGTGTTCAGGGCAGGACAGTTATCAAGCACGTAAGGTTTTGTGCAGAACATGCACACTGACGTTACAACAACTACCTGTGTCATGGCGAAGAGTTTAACTTCGCTGCCACGCCACCACCATGCCATTAGCTGCAAACTCACAAGTTTTGCAACGTGGCTTCATCAACGTGTTAAGGGTTTTCTGGGACAGTTGATATATCAAACCTGCTTGGAGTAGTACATTAAAGGACGAGTTTATAGATGCTTCACTGTGTAATATCTGGGGAAGTGCACAGTAATTAGGGTTTTAAAATTAATAAATTGGACAGGTATCTCTAAACAAAACATTCACTCTATCTGAGGAAGTCCAGTTTTTTCTTTGCAAAGAAGAATCCTTCAAGATGTGTTGATTCAGTATGGCACAAGATACTAGTGAATATGACTTTCTGACACTAGCATACTGGAAAAACCACTACACTGTGGATAGTATGGTCTTAAAAGGTCTAAATTCTAAAATTTCTAAAACAATCAGGAAGCCAGTGTAATGGAGATAGCCTAGATAAGTAGGAATGCATTTATGATTCTCATATCTGGTAGTAGTAATGACCCAAAGCAACAAGACCTAGGTTGGGTTGATTCAAACTTAGATATTAATTTACTAATATATTTGTAAATGACACAATAGCAATACTTAACTTTATCCAATACAAATGTCTATGCATTCATTCATTTGTCCATTTTTTCCAATCACTTTTTTGAATTTTATTTTGTTCTTCCATTCATTGTGTGGAGCAGGTGAGGAGGGGAAGATGGCCCACCGACACGTGGAGACGTCTCAGGACAGCATTCCGAGACTCTTCGCTCCAGGAAGCATGGCCAGCACAGCTTTCTAACTACATACACAGAGTTACACAAAGTCAGCAACACAGTCTGAATGTTGTGCTTGACACAATGTCATGAGAATATACAGTATGCTGTTATTCTACCATATTATGACCACTGAAGTGTACAAAGACAAATATAATATATGCTACACAGTATATACACTGTCAGAGAGGTTGATCGAAGACAGCAACTCCACTTAACACTGGGCAAATAATAATCTGTAAGCTACAAACACACGGGCTCATGTTTCTCAGCCTGTGCTAACTGCTCTGTACAAAGTGTGCAGGCTCGTATGGAAGGATGGATAAAGGTAGAAGTAGATGGATGAAATGGATATACAGAAGGAAGAAGATGTGGAGGAGTTAAGAGGGCAGGGAGGAACATGTCTGTGTTGGCTTGAGTCATATTCAAGTCAAATTGCTGGACAGACTCTTTGCCATTGCAGTCACAAGAAATTAATTTTTAAAAATAGTCTAGAAAGCTATTTAAAGTCACTTTGTTAGATGAGTTCCGTATTTAGAGCTTACAAAGTGCCCACAAATGTACAGAATGTTGAGGTTTTTTTTCTTTGTGATAGGTTTTATTACTTTGGCTCTCTCTGGTTTTGACTTTGCCATGGTGAATCAGTAGGCATACATAGAGTAAATATCCCATTACACAGAATGCTAGCCCTACCATTGTTTAAAACCATTTTTCTGAATGGATACTGCTCTCTCTAGTTTAGGCTAATGGGTTTTTTGAACAAATCCTGCTCCAGATTGACAGCTTGTTCTGTGAAGTGACATGCCTGAAAACTGAATATGAATGACAGTCAATTACTTTTCTCAAACAGTTCTGCCTTTACTATATCAATTGACTCTATTTATGCTTGTTGATTTAAAAAAAATTGCCTGATAGCTATGGTTACCTGTCTGCAGCACTTGCACAAAGATTATTAATAGTTTTTATTCATGTGATGTGCGGTGACCTGGAGGGCAAAACAACAGACCAACATAGCGGCTCACACCGGACTCCTCCACAAAAGCAGTCAAATGTTATTTGGATCACCTTACATCTTAAGAAAAGGAAAGATATGAACACAAAATGGAAGTGATCTGATCCATATAGGGTTACATAACTGCAGTCAGTTATGTTTACTTTTACCTTCTGGGAAATCCCTCACTTAACACAGCTCAGGCTTGTGTCCTCCTCGATTACAACCATACAACCATCCAGCATTTTGGCAACGCCAAGGTAACAAACTGAAAGTAACAGTGTATCACTTGTTTCCTGGTTGGGATAAAATAATGTCTTTTTTGACCTCCAAGGGAGCGTTTTCCCTCGAATGTGATGTCACATGAAAACTATGAATAGTCAAGAACACTTGTCAAGTCGAAGTCTGAATGGTTTTTAGATTAAGTCCAGATGAAACCAAATCAAGACCGAGACCAAAAAAATAACGTGCCCGTTCTATATTCTCCATGCTGTTGTCTCATTGTTTATAAATCTTCCTGAACATTGCTTTATTTGCTAACTGTGATTTCTGATAACTACTCTTATAAATAATCAAATAGTATTAGAATAGTATTATGCTGTCATATAGAGTATATGCACAAACCTCCATGTTTAAAATGAGGACGCTTGCTTGAAATATGGCAAAGACACAAATAAGTGAGTGACTTAATAAGTACTTGTCACTGACACAGTTAAGAATTTAGTGTTTCTGGAGAACTGACAGCAGACTACAGTCTGTTAGAAGGCAATAACACCCACACGGCCGAGAGATAATTAAAAACACAGTTCAAGACCAGCCTAAAGACGGAGACCAGACTTGAGCACTACACCCGACTTTCCACACTGCAGTGTACTTCAGCATGGATACAGTGAAAGTGTAGAGGAAGTCACCATGCCCGCACTTGATTGCTGCATATATTTTCATTGCAGGAACAACTGGAAGACTATTGAGACTGTGAACTCATTCGATCCATAGGGACAGAAACATCACTGAAGTATTGGTTTAAAGGATAGGTGTGGATATATTTCAAATCTCTTATTTGACTTTAGCGTTAGCGGTTACTGTAGTCATTGTTCCTCTCTGTTATGACTACGAGCTTTGTAGCATGACTGCTTTGTGGCCTGACTTCAAACAAACTAGTTTGTACAATGTGCCATCTGACTAACTGTTCTGAATGGCCTCACTTGGAGGTGGTGTAAAAAGCCTGCCATCATAATCTCCTCCTTGCTGCATCCCCATGCTTCTCTGATCTCTCTCCAATGCATCTTTTTTTACATTTATTCATTTAGCTGACGCTTTTATCCAAAGTGACATACAATTGCTATACATGTTAGAGGTCGCACGCCTATGGAGCAACGATGGGTGAAGTATCTTGCTCAGGGTGGATGGGTCACAGTGAGAACTCTGTGTTTACCTTGACACAATGAACTGTACAAACAGGGATAATGGTGCACACTTTTAGACAGTCTCTCCACAAAAGCATTTATGTTGTGGCACCTGTCTGTTACACACAAAGTGTGACAGAAGTAGTTGTGTGAAGAAACCTCTCCACACACAAGGCCAGTCACAGCATGAGGTTGGTGTGATTGTCAGGCTGTGATGTTAAGAAACCACTAAACTTGTAGGATGCAAAGTGGGTTTCAGATGTTGGAAGAGTGACAACCACTTTATTTGTTTGAACCATACAAGATTAAGAGATGGAGTACAAAATACACAGTCCTGCCTTTGTGCAAAAATGCATTCTTATGTCAGTATGAGTCTTCTGCAGTCTGACCTATATGCTGCCAGAGGTCAGACTGCTTTGTAATTATATATATAAAAAAAATGCTAAACAAATACAGAATACATCTTGAAGATTCTTACTTTTGAATGCAAACTAGTACTTGTTCCTACTGAGTTGAACTTGAGCATCAAGATGATTTATTGGTTGACTTCAGGGTGTCCTGTAGGTCATAAGACTGTGTGGAGGAGAAGGGGAGGTAAAGAAGTTAATGAAAGTTTTAATAGATTATATTTGTCACTTCGATTTAAAAATGTGTTGTATATTCTATCACATGGACCTGGAAATGCTCAGGATGCCATATTGTGGGTGATGCAAGGAGGGTGCTCTGGATAGTATAGATTCAGAAGCTCAAACAGCTGCAGTCATTATCAGCAGCATACTTTCACAGATAACTGAAAAGACTGCTTTCTATCCCATATCTGCAACACTGCTGCTGGCTTATTAACTGTGAATTGTCTTCCAAATTCAAAGATAAGAGAAAGCTTTGTCTCGCAGGCGGTTATGTCAGACTGCAGTTCAGTATAAAGGTTCAGGACTGTAGAAAACATGTTAAGATGGTTCTGCACAGACAATGATTTAAGCAATTCAGTGCCATTACTCTTCACAATTATTCTTTATGGAAACACATTTGACTATACGCCACTGGAAATGAATATTCTGTGATTGTAAATAGTTTTATCTTAGCAGAGTCTTAATTTGTAAATGTATATCTTAACTGTTTAAATGATCGATTTGTTTTATTTTCCAACCATCAACCAATTTATTTGATGAATAGATTCACTGAATGACACTACTTTCTGTACCACTTACATATCTGTTGTAAATGAGGAATTCTGTTTGGAGTCACTGAATATTTGCATTACTGTCACAGACAGCTGTGGAGGACTTTGTACACTCATACCACTGTATCCCATGTATTTACTATTATTAGTTAGGACAGCAACAATCTACAGCTATACCTCTGCATCCATACAGCATCTCAGTGTTTAAGTGCCTCAAGATTTGATAGTAACACAGGTGCAATAAGACATAGGTGAGATACTTTTTTTGAAGAATGAAGAGTGTGAAGCAGTGGGAAACCACTGCAGCACAAAATATATTTTTTCCACAATCTTGATTAATTAATTAATGCAGCATTGGATACAAAATGTTTTATTCTTTTCTAAGGCATTCTTCATATGTACAATTAAAATGTGTTTAAAGATTGTCTTGTGCCATTGTTTTTTTTTTTTAATTATAACACGAGTTGCACATAATCATGCTGTCCTCATGAACATGAGGGCAGTGCGATTTGTTGGGTGGCAGATTCACTTTTGTTACTGTAACTATTTTTGCAGATATCCACTTCATGATCATTTGGGTGTCCTGGGTGACTCATAGGTGTGACTTTATGCTTTAAGTTGTACAGCAAATCAAATGATGCATTATTATCCACAAAACACAACTATAACAATTTGTCATGACATTAAACAGATGCACTCATGTTATTAAAAAAATGTAGTTTGGTTTATTTCAAATCAATATAATTTATTTCTTACTATGCTTCATTTCAAAATAGACTGACGAGTCGAGATCATTTTCTGATAGTAAAGCTCACATCTCCGAGGGCCGTGAAAGCTTCCCGATTAGCAACGTTGTGATATGGGCTTCAATGTATTCCAACGGGGCGCCCCTCCTGGCCAATCAGGGTGTGTGCAGCAGCTTCGACACCACCCCCCAGCGGCCGCACAGGCGCACTGAGCTCCCAACTGCCATTTTGTGGCAGAGGCTACTCTGCTAAAGCGGGAGAGGGATTAAAACAAACTGCGAAGAAGCCTGCATTTCTTACCAGCCTGATAAACTTTGTAGCTCAGACTCTCTGCTTTCGGTCGAGTTAAACGGGAAGAGAATCACACCATAAAGAGGTAAAGTATCACTACTTTTCTGATAAGGGGGGAGTTTGCAGGATCTTTAATCGGCCTCTAGGTGTCACGATGGGGCTCTGGGTCCGGGCAGCTCGTCGGAGAGTGTTTGTCTCCCTCTATCGTTATTGAAAAAACCGTCAAAATACGTTTAAATAACCGAAGTTCTAATAAATGTATACACAACCCGATGTATTTTACATATATCTATGAATGTATCGTCGAGTATAAGTTATGAATACTTCGACGATTTGGTTGGAGAGTTTAGGCCGAGGCGTCCATTTTCTCGCTTCTTTGTTTCCCGTCTTTACAGCCTTGACGACATGGGAACTGGCGGGTTTAAGTTATCGCCCATAGCTAACGTTAGCTGGTTTGCATTAATATACGCCGAGTCTAACACAAACAACCCTGCATGCACGATACAATTACTACGAGTGCAAGCAAATAAGAGTCGCATTTTGCCCAGCTCATGATAATTTGTGTGTTACATAAGGTTAAAGTAGACCTTCATTTGAAGAAAAGCAATGTAGCGACGGGCGTGAACGTTAGTTTAGCTCTTAGCGAAGGCCCGGAATTCCCCACCCCAATTCCTTTAGTAACGTTACGGCTGAAAGCGGCGCAGTCCACCAACATAACTAGAGAAAACGTTGGTTTTTAAGTCTTTCACATTAGTCACGTTTGCTAGTTGCTTACTGTTACTGAAATCGAAATCAGTTCAGTTAACATTAGCTTTCCCGGTGGCGAAGAAAACTGTAACGTTAAGGCCAGCGCGGAAAGGAGAATGACGAGGCATTCACAGCAAAAACTGTCACCGGCGGTCACAGTGGCCACTGTCTCACTAAGACTAAGTACACGATTTGTGTTCTCCCAAAATCAGCCATCTTCCATTGTCGAGAAACGTTACTGCATTTGTCTTCTGTTTTTCTACCATCGCGCCTCGGTCGGAATTGGCAGTTGTTGTTGCACCCGTCGCCCGCTTGTCTCTTATACTAAGCCCACCTAGAGCATCATAGCCACAGATATATATTATAGCAGAGAGCTCCCTCTACGATTCGGCTTGGGAGAGCTACAAAAATACCGCTATATAAATTCTGTGCAAAGAGGCGCAATCTGCCAGGCTGGATGCTTAGTATATTTGCCATGTTGTGGTAAATTTGTTATAACGTTACCAGGTCACGCGATCTATAAAGCTAACATTATACCAGAACCACCCCAGACTCGAAAAGTGGACATGGAAACCTTTAAACAAACATATCTCCGGTGTGTGTGTGTGTGTGTGTGTGGTTCTGTGGTTGTTGATTCAAATAATTAAATATGAGTCATGTTGCTGTAATATATGTCACAGGGCTAAGTCACAGTTTGACTAAATATTCAAATAGTTTTACTCAGTGATCTACTCAGTCTTTAGATGATGCAGATCAGGGGTGGAAATTAGCGTTTTGGCTCTCCTGCCAAGGTGGCTGGTAGAGGAAAAACTCCACCGGCCAAACATATTTTTTACTGGCCAAAATAATAAATCACATATATACATTTGTTTCCATCCTTTTAATTTAGATAATAAGGTATTATGTCAAATGCCAATGTAGCGTTAAGCCTTCCAACATTTGGCCAAACGGAAAATCCACCCGCACCCGGGTGTAAGTTTACATCCCTGATGCAGATCATTTCTTGGACTAGGATTGGACTTGGAATCTTAATACAGTTCAGCATAGACCAAAAAGACCAGTTCCCATGGACTCAAAAAGGGCAGATTATTTTACAGTTAAAAAACTTCTCCGTAATCTGTGATGGACAAACAAATGTAATGGAGGTGCTAAATCTAGTTAGGTTAGCAAATCTATTTAGGTACTTCTTTACTGCAATTAATAGTTACTTATCGGCAAATATAATTAGCTTTGATCTAGTACGAAACCCTCCACAAAGTAAAAGTGGCTGTCATTTTTCCTAATCCTCTGTTTTTGTCTGAATGCTTATTGTTGAACATTTTAAAATGGCATTGCTTGTTTGTCTAATAGACTATATTAAGAGGCACAATCAGCAGTGTTAAAACAGCTATTGATGTAGCAAAAAGTTAAATTTTTCTAGTTTATGATTTGTTTATTTTATACTGTATTATCTATACTGTATATTAAGATAATAATTTGGCACAGTGTGAAAAACTGAAACCCTTGGAAAGTAGGGGTGAGAGAAATAATCGATTCTTGCATCGCAATGCAGACGTGGAAGATTATGAATCGATTAACAAATGTCTAAAAATCGATTATTTAAATGTCACTTATTATCGTAATGTTGACGGAACGCAAAAGACAGAACGCAAAAACTATCTATAGGTGAACTATAAGTAAACTATAAGTGCGGCGCCCGGACCATCTGTGGAGCGCGCACTACAGAGAGATGAGATCAGTGATCCCCCCTGCATTCAATCCTGTATGACTTTTTGTTGTTCTGTGACTGTAAGTGTAAAGCTTCCTTGGGTCCTCTGAAAGGCACTTTATGTAAAATTAACTAAATTAGTAAAGAAGTAATATTAATTATCAGCTGCATGTCATTACTAGCTAACCTACTAGTCAAGGGTTGAGAACATCAGGTACAAGCTTAGGCTAAACTGGTGCAAAACTCTGTCCTGTATACATACTGTGAATCCTGATAAATATTTTTCAGTTTTCAGCAGTCTGACAACTGGTTGTTAAAAAAAATGAGGGACCATGGAGCTGAGGTTAATAAAGTAAATTAGGGATGCAAACTAGTCCTTTTAAAATAATTAGGAGATGTTTCTTTTGGACTTTAATGCACAAATTAAATGCATCAGTAATTATCCAAGGATCCTGTATAGAAAAAATGATGCTTCGATAATCGTCTTATGATCAAATTGTAGCCCCCTGAATCGTAATGGAATTGAATCATTAAGTGCCCAGAGATTCCCATCCCTAGTGGAAAGTGCAAAACAAAAGCCACATGTTAGTGGGTTTTTTGTCCACTATGATAGGGGCTTTTCACATGCACACACAGTGATACATTTAAGTGAAGTGCATTCAGCTGTTAAGCAGAAAGGATGTGCAAACCTTTGGTGCCAATTGAATTTCTTATGTTCACATAAGCAGTTCTTTTTCTGTTGTATACATCTTTTATACTTGAATTTTTCATGCATTGTTTCCCCAAAGGTTTAAAATAATACCCTTATCTGAGCCCATATTGTTTCATCAGCTTGTCCAATCCCTGTCATGAATGTTCCAGGGAGGTCCTGCTTTGTATAAAGCAGTTCTACCTAATAAGGAAGGTACTGAGAGTATCCCCTCTAATGCATGTTTAATCAAAGTTGGATTGACAACAAGAGCACTCACTTGGATGAGTGAGCATCTGTATGTTGAGTGACCACATTTGCCACTTCACTTACTATCACTTGGTCATGATGGTGGACTCAAGAGAACTGGGCCATTCTCAGCAGCTAAGCAGGAAGAAAAAGAGAAGAAAGGGGCACATAATAGTAGAGTGAATGTATCTGCCCATCACACTGTGATGACGTATTCCCTCTCCGCTCTTGCAGGTTTTTCAGTCAGATAGCAGCCTGAAGCCTCAGGTGAGCACATGTGACTTGTACAGAACAGGTAACATTGCAGAGAAGTTGTCAGGCTGTTAGAATGAGTATGTCTGTATGTGAAGGAAGTATCTCAGTGCAGCTGTGTAACTGTTCCTCTTCCCTCCCTCAGGTTGACAGGGACAGTCAGGTAGCAGACATTTGATTCAGCAAAGCTCAGGGAGCCACAAAGCAAAAAGGAGATCACCTGTATGACAGCCCCGCAGACTGCAGCGCAGTCTACAGAAATGATGAAAACAGTAAATTTATCGTTGCTTTTCCAGGTAACACAAGCAGTGTTTTAGACCATTTTAAAACAAATAAAAAACTAGGGTTGCACAATTAATCTAATTGCAATTGCATTCGCGATTTATTAAACAAAAAAAGTGTGCCGTGTGTGTGTGACACTTGTGTCTTTGTGTGCTCCTGTCTGCTCATTATCCACGGCCACACAAGCTCTTGTATGTTCCCTGAAAACACATACATGCGAACCAGAAAAAATATTTTTGAGCAGTGTGCTTGTATTGTTTAAGACGTTCTGCGCCTCACCGCCAATCCTTCAAAACATAGTCGGACTGGCCACCGGAGCACCGGGAGAAATGCTAGCATTGAAGGCAGCTGAAGCGTTAAGACAGAAGAAAAACGAAAAACGCGAAGAAATGAAAGGTTTGGGTTTGGCTCGCTGGCCATTTAACGTTAGCTGTAAAAGTGCCTTTTGTTGTTCAACTTTTCATAAAGCCAATTTCACAGGCTGGATGGGACAGGGACACAAACAAGTTTAATTATTGAAGCTAGATTAGTTGAATCAAATTAGAGCCTCTGCAGTGGACAGATGTGGGTTTAGCCATTGTGCCAGTATGAGCTGCTTCTAGCCGCCTCCTCCTGGAGCAACACTCTTCTTGTTCTGTTTAACATATGTTTTACTAAAGGAATTGTTATAAATATTTTTCAATAATGTTGTTACATAAAGTCTGCAGTGGGTTGTTTTGGTGCTGCTGGTGTATTGTGTATCTGTCCCTGGTTCAAAAACTAGAAGTCCCACAAGCCACAATGCACCAGACACATTAGAGTTTTCTGTGACCAGTGTTTTTTAAAAAATGTATGTAAAAAATTGTAAAGTGGCAAAATCAGTATTTTTGGAAGCTATGTTTGTGTAACTTTGTTGAAGTTAAGAAATAAACATTTCAAAATTTCATTCGTATTTTGTGTATTTTCCTTGTTAATCGAGCAAGTAGACTCATAGCACCTTTTGTTCCAGTATCGCAATCGCAATATTTTGTCACAGTATGACTGTTTTTCCAAATTGCGAAGCCGTAAAAACTGACCTATGATTCTTCCCACCTGATTCTGGTGGCTCGTTTCCTGTCCCAGTCCCATGATGAATAGTGAAATTGACAACAGTCAACCAAAGATGGTAATCAAAGGGACTGAGATTCAAAGCAGTTGAACACAGAGCAGAACTAAGCCCCATCAGCCAATATGATATCACAATGCATATTCTCCCATTGTGTAAGACTGAACACCACTATCACAAGCAAACCTGTTCCAGTCAGTCGCTTAAAAATCGTGGAGTGATGTAATACAGTGCTACATAATGTTTGTTTCCTTAACGCCATATTTCAGTTCCTACCCAGAATGGACGGAGGGCCAACAGAGGGTGTTGGGGTGGTGGAGGTCCCCGGCAAAGACTTCCCCTCCATTCAGGCCGTTCACAGCCAGGATGCCATGGTGGCTGATCTCCTACAGCAAGCTGCAGAGGCCGGGGCCGTAGTAGAGGGACAAGCTGGAGTCATCCTGGATCAAGGTTCATACTAATTGGACACTAAATTGTCCACACTTCATGTGAAAAACGAGCACAAAGTAGTTTAGATTTCCATTGTTTTTGTGGGGAATAGGTTCAGATGTTTTATTCCCAGCAATGTTGTGTTTAAGGTCATGGGGAAGGAATGGTGGCAGCCACCCAGCAGCAGCTGATGGAAGCTGGGGTGGGAGTTGGTGTGGAAGGTGGAGCAGGGGTTGAAATGATGGTTATGGACTCACTGGATCCCACCCTGTTACAGATGAAGACTGAGGTAAGCTGACCATGTGACCATGATAGTTACTCTTCGTAGCCAGTAGGCTTGGTCTCACAAGAATGTTGCATTTATGCTGATGTCAGCTGAGGACACCTAACATGTTTGCCAGAACGTGTTGCTTCACCCAAAATTTCACCCAAAACAGACAGCTGAAATTAAGTTAATTTGCAGGTGATCGATGCTGCAGTCGGGGGATCATCAGCAACGGTGGGGGTTGTTGGAGGGGTAGCGGGTGCCGCTCACCAAGCAACTGTAACAACAGTGGACCAGACTCAAATCATCACACTACAGGTAGGTGCTCTTTTGAAGCCATCACACATCAAATTTCCTTCAATCTGTAAACCTCTTAAGAAGTAATATTCTCAGATGTTTGTATTCCCTCTCTGGTCTTCAATTTGTCCTTTTAGATACACTGTAGAAATCCTAAGATGTGTTCTGAACTCAGGTTCTCTCTGTCCCCAGGTGGTAAACATGGAGGAGCAGGCGGCTTTAGGTCTGGGGGAGCTTCAGCTGGTCCAGGTGCCTGTTTCTGCCACCACTGTGGAGGCCCTGCAGCAAGGCACGTTTGTAGACACAACAGCTATGCCAAAGGATGGAGACCCGGTTATTTGCCACACCTTGCCTCTGCCTGAGGGCTTTCAGGTACACAAACAGACATAATAATTCATCAGTCAAACCCATTGACGATTAAAGGTTGTACAAACGGTGCGTTTTTGTGACACGACGTGGCCGTGTCATGGCGTCCAAAATCGATTCACCCTGAAAGATGAAGTTGTTGTAACTTCAGTATACATTCACTCACATTCGCACCAAACTTGTGAGGGCCCGCCCAACTAATAAAGAATAAAAAGAATTAAAGCTGCAAGCAGCGGACAAAAATGTCCATAGTGAGGCATATGCTTCTCATAGCACACCAACTACACCAAACTTGTGTTGTGTTGAGTCCAGGGACCAAAGATGAACCTGATATGCCCATAGGTGGCGCTGTTATTGCAGATTAAATATGTCAAAAAATCCCATTTACTTACATTCATTTTATATCTCCATAACCACAAGTCTGATTGATACCAAATTTGAGGCAATTATTTCCCATGAGCCCCTGATGACGCTTGAAAAAGGGAGTCGTTAGCAGGGCTCTACAGAGTGACCATTTTACTCGCAAAAGCCCCTAAAGTGCGAGTAAAGACTGCAAACTACCAGAAGCCCCCCAATCCAGTTGCTAATATCTTCAAAACGACTGGCCACCTGGGAGGACCTGGAGAAATCCTGGCGGGGAGGTCGCTCTGCGGCTGCTTGAGCAGCTCTTTTTACAAAAACAGTGAGAGTGATGCGTCATCTGACTAAACAGTTAATGCATTTGATGTTTAGGTAGTTAAGGTTGGCGCTAATGGGGAGGTGGAGACAGTGGAGCAGGAGGAAGGAGGAGGCGAAGCCCACCCTGAAGAGGAGGAAGATGAGGAGGTGGGCAACCAGCTTATGGAAGAAGGGGAAGATGAGCCCATTCAGCCTCCAACTGATGACCCAAACTGGGCTAAAGACCCGGACTATCAGCCACCATCTGGAGCTGTCAAGAAGACCAAAAAGGCAAGATAGTTGTGTGGTATTTGTCTCTGTTCCTTTTTTAAAAGCTCTTTATTAAATTTCAAATAGGTCATAAAGTACATAGCAATATAATAGATAGGCTACACACCTAAAGACACAATACTTAAATCACCACAGAATGATTATGACTACACATTGATAAAGTGCTTACCCAACAGTAGAAGGTTCAGTGTGTAATATTTAGGAGGATCTATTGACAGTAATGCAGTATAATATCCATAACTATGTTTTCAGTGCTGTATAAAGTAATGAACTGTTGGGTTTTTATTATCTTGAAATAAGCCATTTCTCTCTACATACACCGCGGGTCCCCTTACATGAACATGCTGTGCTGCCATGTTTCTACAGTAGCCCAAATGGACAAACCACAGTACAGAATATGTTGAGTATGCACGAAAAACTAGTAGTAGTAGTCTGGTTTATTAGAAGCAGGAAGAGAAGTAAAATCTGAACAAATGGAGGCCCACACATCTTATTTAGCACAACAGCGTTTTGGCCACCGTAGCTTATCCTGCTAGCTTTGAAAGGGAGGGGGAACAGTGCATTCATGTGGTTGGAATAATCAGTCTTTTTTTACCTCCTCAAATCTTTATTGCAAAAAGAGAAATAAAGTTTACATGGGAATAAAGACATATACAAATACGAAGACTCAAATAATAAAAATGTCTCGAGGGGTAGTCTATATTATATACAGATAATAAAAGAGGACGATATCTTGACAGTTTTCACAGCTTTTTTGTTGTTGTATTTAGAAATGAAATTGATATAAAGTAGAACCTAATGGAGGAAAAAAAGCACAAAGGTTTTTTTACTGCTAAATTTAGAATTGCCATTAGAATTAATACATTTATTATAAAGTACTTATTTCATTCAAGGAACAAGTGAATGCAAAGTGGGCCGTTTGTTGAATTTCGCAACCCTCACCACTAGATGCCACTAAAACTTACATACTGAACCTTTAAGTTGTCATCAGCTGATGTTGAGGTCAAATGACTTTCTGTCTGTCCAGGGTAAGAAGAGTCGTCTGCGTTATGCTGAAGGAGATAAGGACATGGATGTCAGTGTGTATGACTTTGAAGAGGAACAGCAGGAGGGCCTTCTGTCTGAGGTCAACGCTGAGAAAGTAGTGGGCAACATGAAACCACCCAAGCCCACCAAGATCAAGAAGAAAGGTGAGACAGTTCTGCACATGATGGGAATGACACTATGAGTCACTGTGAAGTTTGATTTGGCTTGCCTTTTCGCTGTGTATCCACTCCTGCCTGCACCCGCAAACAATGCCACATTCAGAGTAAAAAGAGGACACAAATGTTTGGGCTATGCTACATAAATAATTGCATTCATTTTTGTCAGTAACAACTGAGAAGTTTTCCAAATTTCAGACTTGCCTTGCTTTGGTCTTGTATAAGACCAAAGACCGACATAAGACCGTGTGACAGAAGCCAGCGAGGCTGTGCAGTGAGTAAGCTTCACTCCCCGAAACCTTAAGAGACGCACTGGCGACCAACGCTAGTGTCCATGGGGTTTAGCCTCCTCGTCAGCGTGTCAGCCTCCCGTACCTGAGGTCACCAGTATGAGTCAGACCCGTATAGTATGTTCTGGCAGCAGCTACATACACACACTTTAATCTTCTTTTCAACTTTGTTTGTTGGCTCCATCTTATCAGCTCTACTGCAGCATATTTTTTAACTGCCCGCTCTCGCCCCCAATCCCAATGCAGCTCTCCACTTCACATCTCTAGAGTAGGTCACTTACTGACTGAACTACTGTTGAGAGGCTGTTGCCACACACCTTCTCACAAATTGAGCTAGTGACATTACATGTGCCATATCAGTTTAAACTTCAAATGCTTACAACAAGATGTTGGTGAGAAAATTCTGAAAAAAATCACACATCATTCTGCTGGTTTTGGGTGTGTTTTTATTTTGATGGCAATTGATCCCAGTTGAGCAAATAAGAAAATATTGTGTAGACTGACTTCTGAATTGACCATAGGTTGCAGTGAGGCATACGTTTGTCACATATCAGTGGATGTTCTGAAAAAAATTCAGCTCTGAAGGACGTATGGGTGATTTTTGTAGTTTTTTCTTTTTTGAAATTTGGAATGAGAAATGTCTAGAAATTTACATTTCTTGTTAAAAAGCCATGCCCACTTTGAACAATCACATTACTAAAGTTTATACATCAACTGAGTAGTGACCTGAGATCATACAAACCGAACTTTGTATGAATCCATCCAGCGAATTACAAGGTATAAACTTTTTGCAAGTGTAGCGCCCCCTAGTGAAAGAATATTCCAGGGCTGCTCAGTGAAGCTCGGGTGAGCATCTGAACAGATGCGTCAGGTTTGGTTAAAATAGCTTAAGCCAATTTTGATTTACGGGCATTTATGTAAAATTGTACGTAAATACACAAAAGTAAAAATTCATGAAAAAAACAGATTGATGTATCAAAATTCTTTAGATAACTTTTGATCAGTGACATCCATAGATGATCCAGCCAGGCGATTTCAGGTCGATTGGCAAAACTGTCTAAGATAAGTTTGCAAAAATAGGTTTTAGAGAAAAATGATAAAAAGTCTTATAATTTGACATTTTTAGAGCAGAATATGCAGGTGAATCCAGAGATTAAAATGATGAAAGAAGTTTTACTCTAAAAGAAGCTGTTTTCGAGAAGAAACGTAAAGTTTGCAAAAACGTAAAGTTTATTGTTATAGCACCAACATGAGGTCTATGAGTGCCATTTTTTTTGCCTGAGTAGTGATGGAATTTGCAGCCTGCCAATTTTGGTGAGTTTTCGTCCAGCAGTTTTTGCTGCCCAAACACCCGTCTGAAGTCTCTTTTTTGGAAATGCCTGAATATCTAACACTAGATGCAACATTTGTCATAGTCTGTCTATATGATGGTTGTGGGATTGTGATGTGAACACTTATTGAATCTGAAGTATGTGTATGTCATTGATGTGTGTTAGGAGTGAAGAAGACGTTTCAGTGTGAGCTGTGTAGCTATACGTGCCCTCGACGCTCCAACCTGGACAGACACATGAAGAGTCACACAGACGAAAGACCTCACAAATGTCACCTGTGTGGAAGAGCCTTCAGGACGGTCACCCTGCTGAGAAACCACCTCAATACACATACCGGTATTCACTAACACACATGAGACTCCAATGAGACCAAAATATTGGTAGTTTAAGAGGAAGAAGAGTGGTTGAGTTTTTCACACCATTCAAGGATAGCTTACACGTGTCTTGTTTTTATTTATGCAGGAACTCGTCCACACAAGTGCACAGACTGTGACATGGCTTTTGTGACTAGTGGAGAGCTGGTTCGTCATCGTCGCTACAAACACACACATGAGAAACCCTTCAAATGCTCAATGTGTGACTATGCCAGTGTTGAGGTAAGATGAGCTCATGTCTGCCTAATGTTTTGGAAGTTTAAAGTTTAGTGTGATATTTTACACTTTCTAAACTAATGTCCATCCACATCTACTAATCCGGGTGTGAAGAGTAAAGGATAATTTCACAGTTCTGTAGCCAGCAGCACTTGAAAGCACTTGCCAGTGGACTTGAAATGGGTGTCTCCAACAGTGGATACACAACTGCACTGCTCCAACAGTCTAAAATCACTAAGTAACTGTAAGACCTATTTAATGGAATATATATTTTGCTGTAATGTGACTGTGTTTGTGTAGGTGAGCAAACTAAAACGCCATATTCGGTCCCACACTGGCGAGCGTCCATTCCAGTGCAGTCTTTGCAGCTACGCAAGTAGAGACACATACAAGCTGAAGAGACACATGAGGACACACTCAGGTAAAACTGACACCATATCTGCTTTTGTGTATTTATAAAAAAAGAAGGACACAGTGGCATATCAGTTTTTAGAGATATAGGACCCGTATTGTTTTTTTGGTTTTTTCATTTTTATTTTGTGGAAAACTGAATCAGTTGTCCAGGTTTTCACTTGAAGTAATTTTCTGGCTCCCTTACAAAATAATATATTTAAATTAAGGTCATTACTATCAACTACAAAATTATAATTTTTACTTGTAATGAGTGAAATTGGGCTTTACTGATGGAGGCAGTGTTGTTAACATCTATAGTAGACATGCTTTTCAGTTTAATCAGTCATGACTGGTGACCAGGGTCAGTTAAATTTACACACATTCTGCATCGCACAGTGGTTCATGTCATGGCACGTAGTTTCACTGACACCAACTAATGTCACACAAACATACGCAAGTACTTCATTGTGAGTGAAGAAGACACAATTTGTAATACCTGTAAGACCAAAACAATCCGTGTTTCCTCACAAAGACTTTACTTGTGCAGACTGCTAACGGTCGGCGAGGTATATTTGGCAGAGAAACAGAGAGAGAGGCTTTATCTGGTGCTGCGTTATGTTAGAAGACGCGGACACAGTGGATATTTCAATGTGTGGACCAGGTAATGTGACAGTGAGTACACTTGTTGCTGCTGATGTCAATTATTACCACATGGTGTGTAATAACAACAAGCCTCCTCCACACAGCTCACCTGCTGCTGCAAAATCATGGATGAAAAAAATCCTTTTTGGGCAGCTTTATAAAACAGCTGAAGAATTAAGTCACAAGAGCAGACGTAGAGACAGGTGTAGGTCTGAGTGTCTGAAGGGAAATGCGAGGTGAGCAGATTAAAGCATTTTGTGAGGAAACATTAAATTAAAGTGGAGAATTAAAATGCTGAGATAAGAAATAACCTACTAGAAATAGTGGGTTAGAAATGCATGTTTCCAATCCACACTATCTTCTGTTTTATCTTTCAGATAAAATATAGAAACCCTGCCCCCCTCTCCACCATACCTTCACAGCTGTGGAAACACAGAATACTGTAGTTAGTTTTTTATTTGTACAGAAAGCTCTTTCCAGCAGCCTGACCAGGGGCACTGTTATTTTGATGTGTTTGAGTGGTCGGATGTCCTGTAACCTGCTGCAGTTTGGGAGAAAATGGAAAGTTTATTTTATACTCGCTGTTTTATTATCAACACACACTTGAATGTACCGCAGGGATATTAGCCAGTACTTATTAGGGGTTGGAATCGCAGGGTACCTTATGATACGATATACGGCTCATGATAACGATAATATACGATACAGCAATTCTGCGATAATCAATATATTGCTAAAAAATGCTAAAATAATTAGGGCTGTAGCTAACGATGATTTTGGTATTCGAAGCTTCTATAGATTATTTCAACGATTCATCGATGCGTTGTTTAAGAAGTAACGTTACTTTTGCTTGGCAGCGGCGCCCCAGCTGTGCACGTTTATAAGTGATAGCTATTTATTGGTCCTTTCAGAAATTCATAGTGTGTCGTAGCAAACATCAGACCAACAATCAGACAGCTGCTTTACAAACACAAACATCACCCGAGTACAAGTTATACTGAAGGCTCGTGCAGACTACACGACTTTCAGCGTCAGCCGGTGGCCGTGTCGTTCACACAACTTGCCGTCATGTGACCGCAGTCTTGAAGTCATTGTGTTCTATCAAGAAAACACAGGTGAAATATGAAACGAGAAATGAGCGATCCTGCACACGAAACAGCAACATTATAAAGATGGCGATTTTTAAAGACAAAGAATATAGGTGAAAGGATGGATTACCACACACAGGTAGGAGGGATTGTCTGAGTTACAGAGAGAGCTGGAGGGGAGTTAAAAGGTGCAGCTCCCCGACACCCAGTTGACTTCTGACTGTGAGGTTACAACCCACAGCCCAAAAAAGAGAACAACAAACGCACATGTGCACATTTTCAGCTGAGGTCTGCGGCTTACTTTGGCTAGCCTTCAGATCAACAGCACAGAACTGGCTGCTTTCTGATCAGGTGCTGTCGTGCTGTTGCCGAGGCGACATAAGTTTCTTTTTATGGTGGACGGACGGTAACATTACTGAGGTGTTTTTTTTTTAGCTTGAAATAATCCCATACTTTAGACATTTTCTTTGTAAACAGCGCCATTATAATCGTGTCATGTTCACAGCATAAGCGCGATGTGGAACAGTAATAAATGTCTGTGTGAAACACTGTGCGGTGTCATATGGAACAAACGAAACGCATTTTATTAATCAATTTTAATCAATGAATTGTTTCAGCCCTAAAAATGATACAGCATAGTTCTGCAAGACACATTTTTCAGTCTGTAAATTAAAATTACAAAACTTAGAGCAACGATAAAAAAATTATATAATAAACATTTCTTTATAGACGACAGATAAAAATGCAAATTCACTGAATTTACTGACTGTAGCTAGTCAGTGTGAAGTGCTGAAGCAGCAGAGTAGCAGATCAAGCCGTTTACGTTAGCAGGTCTTTTTTATTTCACACAGAGCTCAGAAAACAAATGTACGTTGAACGATGAACTTGCACAGTATGTTTCTCAGGATGTTAAGCATGTGAAACAAAATGTGTAGTTTATGTAAAGATTATATCAGTATCGCAATGCTAATGTCTGTTAGCATGTCCCACTATATGTTAGCATCAAGCTAAATGTTAAAGCCCTTTTTTTTTTTTTACATTTTATATATCGATATGATGGGCTTTGTTTTATTTTTTACTGTAAAGCACTTTGACCCCTCTTGTCTGTGAAATGTGCTATATAAATAAAGTTTACTTACTAAGATTCACAACATTAATGACAACATTGAACGACTATAAAGGTGTACATACTTAATCTTCTCAGGGGAAAAACCTTATGAGTGTTACATCTGCCACGCCCGATTCACCCAGAGTGGAACCATGAAGATGCACATTCTGCAGAAGCACACAGAGAATGTGGCCAAATTCCACTGTCCACACTGTGACACTGTCATCGCACGCAAGAGTGACTTAGGTAACACAGACACACACACACACACATAAACTTGCCAGACAGGCAAGCTAGTTTCTTTGCCATGTTGCTTCATTCCCCTTATGTGTTTTCTCTTGGCATCCACGTGGATCTCCAGGTGTGCATCTTCGTAAGCAGCACTCATTTATTGAGACTGGAAAAAAGTGTCGTTATTGTGACGCCGTTTTCCATGAGCGTTATGCTCTGATCCAGCATCAGAAGTCCCACAAGAATGAGAAGAGGTTCAAATGCGACATGTGTGACTACTGCTGCCGCCAGGTGTGTTTACACAAATATCTTTGTGTAGTGATATGTAGGGTTACGGAGCTGTGGGTATAGAAAAACTAATGTACTCAAGTTAACTCTGAGAAGTTAGTCTATTTATTTTCTTAACACAACACTGTCAGAGTCGGAGAAACACTTTCAAATTGGTTATAAGCAAGCATGTAAGGGGTGTTACTAATAAGGATAGCTATGTTAACCCTCCCCCAAATCACAATACATGTACATTGTCCCCTAATAAATAGTATTTTATTTTGTCCCCATAAACAATTGCACATACATTTGAGTATTTCCATGTTGTATGATACATACATAAAATAGGTAATATTTCTTATTGAATTTTTGAAATTGTGTTCATCCACCACATGATTACACACTCTTTCTGATGACTAAATTGGAAAACACAGAAACAGAAAACCTGGAATTTGGGAAAATAACCCAATCTGGCAACAATTTAAAAGGAATTCCATAGGACCCTATCCATAGTCTTGTCACCCGATTATGTAAATGTAGCATAACTGTAGCAAGCTCCTTTGGGAGGCAGTAACTTTTTACAACAACATTCTTTTTAACATTCTTAGCGGCAAAGAAATCCTAGGGGAAACACTGAGTAAAACATTTCACCTGCTCTTGGCACCAGAGACAGGGTTCTAACGGTTATGAAAAACCTAAATAAAACCTAAAAATAAAATCCCAGAAGTCATGGAAATTAGTTTCAATAGCGCTAATCAGGGATGTGATTTTTCCAACCTGAAATGACCCACGTTAATCATGTACATCCGCAACAAAAATGTTGTGCTAGCTGCTCTGTCCTCTCCTCCAAAGATATTTCAACTTGCTGTGTCCACAGTTGTTACAACTTGTTAAGCAAGCAAGCAATTGATTTTTATATAGGGGTACCATAAATTTTGTCCAGGGCAGTTTCTTTAGTTTGTTTTTAAAAAATGATTCTGTTGAAACGCAATTCAAAAGCAATGTCCGATTTTCATCAGTTAATTTTCAGTAAATTTTTACTTTTCTCAGTTTCAAGTTATTTCAGGGACCATTGTGGGTTTTTCTTCCTTTAACAGAAGGGTACCAACAATTATGTTAATTAATATATGAACATTATACTAACAGTATACTATTAAATGAACATTATATTTTTATTTAATGTTATACTGTTATACTAATACACTCATTTATACTAGTTCCTCCTCTAGGTTGTGGATAAAGCCTCTGCAGTTGACAGATGCATTGAAACACTGATGATAATCTAAAACTATGTGATTATGGAGTTTTTAGTCAAATACCATCAAATTTTCTTGGTTTATTATTTTCTTCTGTTTATTCTTCTGCTTTTCTTCTATCGATTAGTTACCCATGAGCCTATAAATAATATTTCTGTAAATTTGGAAGGCTCCAATGAGACTTAGCCACATACACTACCCTCTAGCATGCATTGAGTCTAAGTCAGTTGCCTGTGGAAGATAGTTTGGCTCGATAGTTTGATAGTTTTTATATGAAGTAGCCAACTTACTGCCGAGGAACTATGAGTGTTAAAGTTGGCTAATTTGCGTTATTCTTACAAATCCTGTGCCGACATGGGCTTAAAATTTGGTTTAAAGTCATTGAAAAGTTATGGAAATTCATCGGTCAAAATGTGTATGAACCCTGTAGAGGGAATGTCAGCGAATCATCAAAATTATGATTCATCCTAGGGGTGGGAATCACAGGGTACCTCATGATATGACACAATACATGATACATGACTCACCATAGTGATAATATCAAGATACAGCAATTCTGTGATAATCGATATATCACTTGACAATCCTATAATATTACATCACGATATCTAACTACTAATACAAAATACCTGTGAAAAAGTTTACTATTTATTTGCTGCAATTCCAAACTGTTAGAAAACAGCACAATTCTGCTCAGTCTGTAAATAAAACTACAGAGCAACTATGAAAAATTATTATCAAAATATTTGTTCATAAAAGGCACATAAAATGCAAATTCACTGAATTTTTTACTGCAAATACAAATTGCTGTGTCTAAGTCTGTGTCTATTCTGTGCTAAGTCTAATCTGTACATCAAATTATATTAACTGTTGAGTGACACAGCATTGTGCTGCCCTTTCTCTTCCTACCTATAGCTGTATTTTTAGGCCACTGTGATCTAGGAATTTTGGGTTTGAGTTTTGACCCTTTTAAGTCGCTGTAGCTGGTCTGTGTGAAATGCAGAAGCAGCAGAGTAGCAAATCAAGACAGTGAAGTGAAGCTTTTTTATTTCACACAGAGCTCAGGAAACGTACTTTAAGTATTTGCACAGTGTGTCACCATGTGAAGCAAAATGTGTAGTTTATGTTGAGATTGTATTTTCGCTATCGCAATGCTAAAGTCCATTAGCACGTTAATGGAGATTCCCATTATGTGTTAGCATTAAGCTAACCGTCAAAGCACTATTTTTTATTAATATTATGTATGGATATGAGGAGCTGGAATATGGATACAGTATCATGGAAAAATGTTTGACGATATAGTGCCATATCAATTTATTGTCACACGCCTAATTCATCCTCTGGATATAAATATAACATGGCAATCCATCTAGTAGTTGTTGCGATATTTCAGTATTGGCCAGTAGTGGGCAGAGTATTATTAGAATAGATTTATAGTACTATCTGTGGTTTTTCACTGTTTCCCTTGTTTCTGGGTCCAGGAACGCCACATGGTGATGCATCGTCGAACCCACACCGGAGAGAAACCCTATGCCTGCAGCCAGTGTGAAAAGACCTTCAGACAGAAGCAGCTGCTGGACATGCACTTCAAACGCTACCACGACCCCAACTTTGTTCCCACCGCCTTTGTCTGCCCCAAGTGTAGTAAGACATTCACTCGCAGGGTAAGGGACACTCTTTCTTGTTGTCACGCACCTGAAGGGAACTTTTAGTTGGTTTTACACAGGCTAGTCACTAATAACTTGTAAAAGTCAACAGACTAACAGTGTGATTTTGTAGAACACCATGGCTCGCCATGCTGAGAACTGCAGCGGTGAGGTGGAGGATGCTGAGAATGGAGCTCCAACCCCAAAGAAAGGGAGGAGAGGAAGAAAGAGGAAGATGAGGAGCAGGAGAGATGAGGATGACAGTGGTGAGACTTTGACATATTTAAGTGTTGACATGATGCTTTGCTCAGTTGCGATTAGTTCATCTGGTATCCGTCTTTGATCATTTAGAGGATGATCACGCTGAACCTGACGAAGATGAGGAAGCTGAGGGGGAAGGGGAGGAAGAAGCATCACTGCTACAGGAAGAGGAGGAGGCAGAAAGCATGGAATTGGATCAGGCCCCTGCTGCCATCCCAGTACCGGCCCCTGATGAGCCACCGGTCAAGAGGAAACGAGGCCGACCCCCAAAGAATGCCCCTAAGCCTCCAACACCCTGCAAGTCAGTTAGGGTGGCTGCCAAGATGACTGCTTCTGGTGAGAGCACCTTCATGGACCACATGATTTATTTAGTCTTGGGGGTAAAATCACATATATAAAAGTAGTATAGCTCCCGACGAAAATGTCTGATATACTTACAGATTAAATAAAGACTGGATGTTATGATTAACTGAACACGCACAAGCAAACTATGGACTCTATAAACTCTATGCCAGTAATCATGGCCACATCCGGCCCGCCAAATCTTACCATCTGGCCTGCAGAATGGCCACTGATGAAAGTATTGCAATAATAATATATTTGCAGCAGGGGTGACCACGAAAAGTCAAAGATTCGATGAGTCATTCTCACAGTCAAATCTTTGCAATGAAGGAAGGAGACATGTCTTGTGCAGCATAAAGTCAGAAATGTATGCTCACATAATTATAGAAAAAGACCAATGGCTGCCTGAGAACAGTTTTTTTAACTGTAAAAAAGGATGGATTAATATTTCCTGCCAATCAGAACTGCATCCTGCAATTACATTTACAATTGAAGCCATGTTGGCATGTAGATATGTTAAGTGTGCGACTCTTATTAAACGTGTAAAATTTAATACAGATCTGAGCATGTAAAGTGAAGTTACAACATCCTGTGTCATGGTGAAGCATGTAACTTCACCCCCTGAAGTTGACATGGCCAACCTGCTAGAAGTAGTCCATCATAGCATAAAACGTGTCATTGGCTGTTGCCAGCTGGTTGAGCTATGCTTTTGAGTGAATGTCACTTCTTGTTGCCAGCTGAATGTTGGCATGTACATGTGTTCAGGGCAGGACTCTTATTAAACTTGTAAAATTTGGTACAGATCTGAGCATGTACAGTCAAGTTACAACAACTTCCTGTCATGAGTTTAACTATGCCACCACACCACCACCAGTCAATGTGTTAAGGGTTTTCTGAGACACTTTTTAAGTTGATATGTCCAACTTGCTAGGAGTAGTACATTACAGCGTAAATCATATCATTTCCTGTTGCCAGCAGGTGGCGCTATGACTTTGAGTGAAAATTGGCATATGGATGTGTTCAGGGCACGACTCTTATTATACATGTAAAGTTTGGTGCAGGTGTGAGCATGTATACTGAAGTTATAACAACTTTCTGTTTCATGGCAAATCATTGATTTTTGACAGCACGCCACGGTCAAACTGGTCGAACTAATTCCCCAGGAGGAGTTTGTTAAAGTACGGAGTGTGTAAATTGCCAAAAATGTCCATTAAATCCAAAATTGCTGACTTCCTGTTGGGTCTAGGCAATTGCTCCATGAGAATTACTCTATTTACAGCGCCACCATGAGGACAATTGGGTTCATAGTTCTATGCAAGCACATGCACACCATTTCCAGCCATTCCCCCAAGTTCTGTGTTTGTAGCTCACTCCAGCTCACGGACATTTGAGCTGGCGCGGCAGACAAATAATTATAGTATAATAACTAAAACAGACAAACAGAACAATAGGGTTCAAAGCGGTTTGAACCCTAACTGCAGTGGGCATTCACTAAAGTAAATGCGTGTGGAAGCTGTCAGCTGTTGTCAGCTGTGACTGCTACCAATGCTGCAACAAAGTACTGCTCCATCAGCAGTTTAAAATACTTTAGCACTACCTTTTAAAAGAATCACATGCCACAGACTAATTCAGTTAAATATTAAAGCAGCAATCAGCGGCCTTCTCACGTGGAGCACGGCCAGATAGAGTTACTCTGAATTGTCACGCACTTTGAAGTATTTCATGCAGCGTCCAGTCACTTCCTGTGTCCTCTGTGTGGTGCAAAGAAGCACCCAGTAACGATACCTTATGTCCCAGTACATCATGTTGAGAGTCACTTAATAAGTGTCACACAAGGCTTACTTCCTGTTGCCAGTAGGTGGCAGCTGAAATTTGAACTGAACTTTGGCATGTAGATGTGTTGGGGGTGTGACATTATCAATCACATAAAGTTTGAGACAGATGTGAGCATGTACACTTTAGTAACAACTTCCTGTTCCATGGCGAATAATTGATATTCCACTCCACACGACCAAACTGTACAACATGTAATCATCAATAGGATAAGACTGAACAGCAAAAATTTGAAGTTGCATGGACTAATTCTCTAGGAGTTTGTTAAAGTGTGGAGTGTGTAAATTGCCAAATATGACAATTAAATCCAAAATGGCCAACTTTCTTGGTTATTGACCCTCCTGGCATGTGTTCAAAATTTTTCATGACTGTTAAGGCCGTCAAAAAAGATATGTATTTGCAGAAATATTTCATCAGCTCAGTATTGGATTGAACATGCGGTGGCCAGGGTTTGAGCTCTCAGTCTTAAGATCGGCAGGGTAAGCACTTAACCACTGCACTACTGAGATACACTCGTTAAGTATTGACTTTTACTTTCTCTATTGCTCTGGTTTTCATGGACATGAAATGCCTCCAAAGCACCAACAGAAGAGGGCACTCAATGACCAAACATTCATGGCACACCACTGGTTATGGTGCCTTTTTGTGCTTATAGAGATAAATATACGCAACTGGCAGCAGTTAACAAAAGAATTTCTCTTCTGCCAAGTTCTCCTGTCTCCACTCTCAGCGATCACATGACACACCGAGAAAGTCTGCTAAAAGCTGTAAAACCCTTCACTTTGGAAGGATGTAGCTCCTAAACAAAACATTATTTTAGCAAACAAATACAATGTTGAAAGATCAACATCTTTTCTGCAACTCACAGCTCAAATGGAGTCAGTAGTCAGTATTTTTTTTCACATAAAAATATTAATTTAAAATCAACCATTACAGATATTAGCAACACAGGTAAATCTGAACAGGATGTACATTTTAAACTTGGAACGAAGTTTCTAGGACAAATGCTGCAGGAGAAGATAGACTCTGAAAATGGGGTTGTATATATTAAATAAATAAATAAAATAATAAAGAGCGAAGACAAACTATAGTGTGAGAGCTGTAATAACACAAACAGACATTTCATGCTTGGGCCCTAAAAAAATCCCTTCAGTGTCATTAGGGACCTCGCACGTTTCGTGCTCGGGGCCTAATTACAGATTTTAACCATCACTCCTCAGTAACCAGCCTCCTTGGCCAAAGTTTGACAGCTGGGGCTCCTGTAATAATTACAATCGCTACTCAGAGAGGTTGAAAGGAGAAGTATGATTTATTCCCTTTCCAAAACCTAAAACAAATCCAGAAAATTGTAGGCAGTGGATTGTTCCCAATGCAATGTTAGTTAGGTAATGCTAGCTAACATACTACTGAATGTAACGTTATATAACACTACTGATTTTTCTTTTTGTTGATTGTAATAATGAATAGAGACCTACCCAGCTGTACTGGAACGGTGCTGATCCTCATTATTGTTGTCCTTTGTCTCAATCGTCAGGTGATGTGGTGGTTTACTTTTACTCGGTGATCGGTAGGCTTTAGATTTTGTCTTTATTTATTTCATTTTAATGACACACTTGTATTGATACTCCTTATTGGTTCAGTTCTTTAACGATACGATGCTAAATAATTGCCTTTAAAAATGTATATTATTTTTAAAAAATGTAAATATTTTAACTAACTAAATGTTGTTTCCAGAGCCGCAACAGGATTTACAACAGCAAAGTCACACTAATATCTCACTGGAAACAAATTTAACTTGTCAGTAAAATAAATGATATTGCTGACTAGGACTGCAGCTAATGATATTTTGATTATCCGATTATTCAAATGAATAAACGACTATTCGGATTAATATTTGCAAAATTACACAATACCTCTCGTCTAGCCATCGGCTTTTAAATTAAACTTGAGGTTGTTCAAGGCATGTGCTAATTAACAGTCAAGACAATAAAATGAATACAGCTTTCAAAAATACATCTTTTAATGAATGTTTCTGCTGCAGCAACAGAAAGTCCCTCTGAAATCAAGTCCTTTCATGGACCAAACAGGTATACACAGTAATAAATAAGTGTCTGGGTAGCACTCATCTGAGCAGCTGATCTGCAGTGATGAAGCAGCTTGCACGCCGGTACTGCAACACAGTAAACACGGGATAAACTGACTCTATTTTAATATATAAATGAAGGAATAACTTCATGCTTTACATTTGCTGAATTTACAAGAGGGGACCAATAATAACAATTTTGTAGTAGACAGCATTTCATGTTTATAGTTTCCCCTAACTCAGCAACTCACAAAATCTGTGATTTTATAAGGGAGTCTGGGGCAAATTAGCAAACAACTCAGGCATAGGCAGGAGAACTGTTTTTGTTTGTTTTTTTTGGTTTTTTGAAAGTATAAACTTAAATGGTTGTCTAATTTTGTGCCCTTGGCAGCAACACGTTGTCCAGCTGTAAACGTCGCCATTAGCAATGATTGTTTATGATTGTAAAGTTAAAGCATGTCTGCAGTGTTAAACAGGACATTGTGAATCATAATTAAACTAACAATGAATATACAAAGGGAAACTGTATAGAAAATGGTACAGCTCATACTGCATATCATAACATGAAGCTAGCTTGCTAACTAGCTTACCGAGATGGGTTTTCAGCATCCACAGAGCAACAAGGTCACATCCCTCCTCTTCAGATGTTCCGGTGTTGAGATGCTGCAGTTCGCAACCTTTTTGGCTGAGTTAAGAGGGAAATGCTACCACACTCTAAAAACCAAAAATAAATAATAAATCACAACTGAATAGTACAAAACATATCTGAGAAATGTTCTTCAAAACATGACTGGAAGGGTTTGAGTTACCAAGAGCATGTGTTCTGACTTTGCAAAAATATAGAATTATATATGTGCATATAAGCAGTCTATAGTTAAAGACCAGAGGTCATTTCAGTAATTGTCTCGGCACCTTCAGATAAATTCCTTTCTTTCCTATGTCAGGTGTTCAGTTATAATATTCATAACTCCTGAATGAAGTACTGAAGTGCATCTTTGTTGTGTTTTGTAGCTGCTGCCATCATTCAGGTGGAAGATGAGAGCACTGGAGCAGTAGAGAACATCATAGTGAAGAAGGAAGATGGCGATGCCTCTGTCGCAACACCTCTGGAACAGGGAGTGGCCCTGACTGTGGAGGGGGTGGGGCTAGATGGGGAAGGGGTGGAGACTGTTGAGCTGGCTGTGAATGAGGAAACAGCGGCTGCTGCTGCCAACGGAGATCTGACACCAGAGATGATCCTTAGCATGATGGACCGGTGAACAGAACAGCCACACGCATGTAGCTGGACTATGAGTCAGATTGGCAAATACACATTAACATTTCCACATCCTTGGCCTTCACCTGATGTTCCATGTGTGTGAGCTTTTAAAGGCAGCCATTTTGCCTCCATTGAAGTGGCTGCAAAAATGGTGGCAGCAGAAACAACCATGTACAAAGAAGGGAAGCTGCATGTAAATACTTAGAAAGTAACTTCAAATCCATGTACATCGACCTTTACTGATGTTTTGTGGGTCACACATACACACACACACACACACACACACAAAATACAATCCCACTGCACATACTTGTGTCATCTCCACATCATATACAAATATTATCAAGCTAATTACAGACTTCTTCCTGCTCTTAAATGCTTTTTGTTCGGTTTGAATGTCTTCTGAATGAATCATTGTGGATTTTGCTACTTTTTTTCTACCCAAAGCCACATCCTGTGTCAGTCTGTGCCGTTCATGTTCAGCTCCTCTTCATGTTGCTCTGCCAAAAGGAGACATAATTTGATCGACCTTCATTTTTCACTTTGTTTTTCTTCTGGCCTGCCTGCTGTTCTCTTGCAACCATGCTGATTTAGCAAATTCCAATCCTTTATATGTGTATATATAGATATAAATGTAGTATTTCCTAATGAAACGTAGTATGCGGTACTCGGGTTTGCCTCTGAGATACCACCTGCTCTCAGTCATATGATGTGTATATTCCCCCCCATAGTATGATTTCCACCTTGGCCTGTGTAAACACAGGGTCAGTGTTGTGGTGTTATTAGTTGGCTGTTTGTATATGGAGGCTTTTATCGTAGGATCAGGATTCTTCTTTATACATGAGCAAATGGGCACAGGCAGATACTGTCAAATGAACTAAGTTAGTCAGTCAGCTGCCCAGTTCACCAGCACTCAACCTTGTTCTAATGGAAATCCGCCCTCAGTCAACTCAGGCAAATTAAATACTTGGGAGCTGCTAATGTAGTTTCCCAGCACTAACAGAGTTTGAGATGAAGTTCATTATCAGCTGCCCCCCCCCATCACTGATCCCTGCCAGTGGGTACAGATAACCTTGATTTAGGTGGTAAAACATTGTAATATAGTTGTGATTTTGAACATTCCAACTACTTTAACTAACATGGAATTATGTCTATGCATCTGAATCATTTCACTTGAAGTAATCAGCAGTAATAAACTCCAACGTGTTTTGCAAGCTAATACCAGCCACCCCCCACAGTAATCCATGATCACCAAACATGGATTGCATGTAACTACATTTTTAACCCTTTGCTTTTTGATTTCTCGTGAACCATTTTTAATGTTTTTAAATGGCTGACTTTGAGATATGTTGGTTAAAAGGTTTTTTTCAGTGTCATACCTTGTCCTCCACGCCCTGAGCCTGTAAAGGTGATTTGCAGAATGACTTTCCATTGTGCTTTCCTTCCACAGATTAGGTTCCTCTTAACCAACCAAACTGAACTATCTGAACCACTGGTGTTTCTGTCTGTGTCTGTTTCTGTTGCTCATGACCATTTTGGATCTGCTCTGATACTGTTCTACGGTTTTCATGTTTGGCAGTTTCTGTGCAGTTGGTTCGGTTCAGTAGTGTGACAGAAGCGTAATCTTATTCTGTTCTCAATTAACCTTTAGGCCCAAAGTTGTGAGGTTAGTTTGACGTATAAGGAACAAGAGTTTTGGAGAATTTGCTGAAAGGAAAAACAGTTTGGCACCCATCTATAAGCTTTTAATGTTTTTTGATGAGTGGCAGTTTTTAGAAGCTCTGTATTTGTTTGCTGTGCTATGTGACTTAATTGGGTAGTCCAGATCAGACCTGAACTGAGGCCCTGTTAGCCCAAGTCCACTAGCCCAGAGCTTTCAGATGGTGTGCATTTGCAGCTGATACCGAAGTGTGTCTTTGCCTTGGCCAACGCCAGTCACTCCAAGTCAGAGCCTAGTTTTCTTTACAAAAACACAGGATTAGGATCAAGGTTAGGACAAAAATGAATCTTCTTTGTCAGAGTCTCAACAAATCATATGATTTGAGTCTTCTGAAGGTGTGAATCCTTAGATTAGGGCTAAAAGCTCTGCAGTGACAGTTTGACCGCAGGTTATGATGGTTATGTGACCGTTCTTCCAGGCTGTAAGGATCCATGGACACAGATAGCAGTGCCAAGATACTGATACTAAAATAAGGTATGTGAGGAAATCAGTGTTTGTACATCAGATTGACACTTTTGCTTTCTGTGAGTGCACTGCTGTGGTCTGAGGTCTCGTTCTGTAAAACATAAATGAGCAAAATGTTTTGTTATCAATCTATCATGTTATTGTTCTGCAGGAGGACCGATGGAAGATGTTCCCGTAGCAACAGTATTGTTTTTTTGTTTGCACATAGCTTTGCTTTGTTTGTTTTGGCAGAAGAATTGAGAGAACAGTTTTAAGGTGGTTTTAACCACAATACTGTTCTAAGACCAAGAAAACAGATGAGGCACTGTACAGCTGATGAAAAATAAAATCCTCCTAACGGGTCCAGGACTGCTGCACGGCTCTCTTCTTTCTGTTAGCAGTACAGCTGCGGGCAGGATTTTGTGTGGAAGATGGTTTAAACAAGCACAAAAGCATTTCAGCTCATTGTTCTCTTTGCAGGTCACTACAGCAAAATGTATGTGGTAGAGCTGAGATGGAGACAAAAAAATAGGATCATTTCTCATGTTTTATGTGGTTGTTTAGCTCAAAACTATTTCAGGTATTTGAGTATTTCTTTTAATGCTACTTTACTATACACTACATTTCAGGGGGAAATGGTACATTTACCTCATCTACACTCTTTATTCACACCAATTATTGCTATTGGGTGTGAATTCTAGAAATATTCACAATGTATGTTTTCCTAAAAACACTAATTGGTGCGACTGCTATTGTTATTGTATTCTTTATTAGTGTCAATGATGATTCAGCAGCATATACACTAATAAAGAATAATTCATTATTCTTCCACGTTTTTTGGACAACTACTACATCTACAAGGATGTTTGTGCTTCTGTTCCACTTTTTTCTACCATTTATACTGCTGAAATATTGTACTTTTTTCAACAGTCTATTACAATAGCAGTGAGAACGCTGACAATACCACAGTTTAGCTTCCATCTTTCTAGCATTCTATTATAGCTGTTACAACTGTATTCCATTAGGCACGGCTGTGCTGCGTTCCGGCTGCGACACAGACGAGACAATACAGCCATTGGCTTCTTTATGTAATGCAGTTTAGCTTCCAATTCTGGCAATTCATTTCACGTTTCTGCACTTTTAGCTATGTAGTTTATTCATCTTGGTATGTTTTTAACTAATCGGCATACTTTCAGGTGCAGAAACAATTCACATGTAAAATTCTTTAAGGACATTTATGTTTCTATTAAATTTTTCCAACTCTCAATTATACCTGTTTCATATTTCAGCTTCCAGCTTGTACACCAGTCCAGCCACTGCATTTGAACTTTGAGATTTTTCATGCAAACTTATTTCATATTTCTGCATTTCAAGCAATACTTTTAAAATCATTTCAGCTGTCAGCGTTTACACTTATGATTTAGATACACATTTTACATTTAAAGGGGCTATATGTAGTTTTTCAGGCTCTCTGCCTTGTCAGTGAGCTCTAACCTCGCTTAGAAATGAAGCCCGCCTGTTTTCTCTGTGGCTTGGAACAGCCACTACTCTGCTTCTATTGTGAGAACAGGTCAGGATTCAGCCCTGTGCGTGCTCCCGAGCCTCTCTCCCGCTAGAGTGACAACACTGCGGATAACGACATGCAGTCCACTAACACCACTAAACATAGACTTCAACATAAACTCCACTTAAGAATAAAAAATAACAATAAAGGTTAATGTGATGAAGACTGTGAGACCAAATGAGACTGAGATGATGTCAGGTAAAAACAATCGCATCAGAAAGTCACAGAGAGTTACGTTAGGCAAACCCCGCACAGTTGCTAATGTTATCCGGCGCAAAGTTGTCGTTACTTCACGAGCTAACGCGACCCATGTTACTGTCCTGTATACCACCGTTATGATGTCAGTGTTGATTTTGCCAGCAAGAAATGATGTACGGTACAAAGCTAATGTGGAGGGATTAGTTAACTAGCCTATAGTGATGCAAGGCAGGGCAGCCAGCTAACTGTTAACGCTAATTAGCTCAGACCTGCCGCAGTTTGCTTCATAACGTTCGATATAGATTTACTGTCATTTTACAATACTCAGGTACGCAGCATTTCTCTCAGTCGCTGTAACTGATGTGACCCACATAATATACAACACTGAAACAAAACGGCAACAACAACACAGAGGAAGAACCATCCACAAACACTACAGTACAGTTACTTACTGCGGTCTAACTGTGGACATGATCTCATTATAATCAATATAGTTCACTAACCGTTTCCTTATCTTCAAATACATTCAGGTGTGTTCATATTGCTGAGCCTCCAGGGAAAGATACACACATATGTTAGTTACTGAAAAGAGGTAGGCGAGCTAACGATAAAATGGTAAAAATGCAGTCCTTACATACCATGTAACAAGCATGGATTAGTTCAAAGTCGAGCTAATAAAAATATTACGCTGCAGTGGGAGATTACCTCAGTTTCCAGCATGTTGTGTGAAGCTGTCTCCCTGCCTCTCTATAGCTGCTGTCACGCTGCCTTTTTTCAGGGAGTATTGTGCCAAAATGCTGCTGTCGCTAAGGAGCCGGCGTTGATCCAGGAACGTTGAAGTAACAGAGGCTGAACATGTCTGGAGAAAAGCCACAGCCGGCATGCCGGTGTTTCCAACTTTATTGTGGTCTCTCTATGAATGCGGTTGCGTTTGGGATCATGCTCGCTCATGAGTTCACGCGTACGAGCACACCCCAGGTTACAATCTTAAAACCGCACCGCTAGTGGCCGCTAACAAGTGGTTTGTAAAAATCATGGAATGTTATAGGTTAAAACACCCTATAGTAAAGAGTTTACAGGAGTCTCAGCTTAACCAACATTAACATTTAATTTGATGCCCCAACTCATCAAATTATGTGTAATAATCAACACCCATTCTGCATAGTGAATACATTTTCTAATACTTAAGTACATCTTAAAACTAATACTTTAGTCCTTTTATTAAAGTGCAATTTTTAATGTAGTACTCTTGTAACAGATGCTTTATATTGCTACTTTTACTTGATAAAATCAATTGCATGACTAGTGCCAACGAGCTGTTTGAAACATCATTTTTAATGCAGGTTTTGGTGCCCGCTGGTGGTTAGAGGTCAGTTTAACAGCCCTGCACTGGCTGTGTGTGCACCACAGTACTGAGGTCTGCAAATGAAACACTGTCTATTAGTCTTAAAAATTAGATTTTCTGACATGAAGTACGTCGACCACTGTGATACTCTTGCATCATGTTTGCCAGCATGTTTTCTTCTTCAGTGTAATTCCATTACACATTCAGTATTTTGACATGTCTTAAACATTTTGAAGCTTTACTTTGTGAAACTGCAGATTTCCTGACTGTGGTGTATTTCTCAGTGTGGGAGGTTAAACAAGGTTCCTGCAAGCTCAGTCTTCTCCACGCTTGCTACAACTGTGACTCACAACATGGAACAGGATGTGCGTGTCTAAGTTCATGAGCAAAAAAAAGTGTGCACAATAAGCAAGAAAAGTTGAAATGTGTGTGCACCATTTTATACAGTCTATGGTGTGCACACATGCATGAGAGGAAAAGAGAAAGCGTGTTATATGCAGACGTGCATGTGTGAGAAAGAAATCTCGTGTGTGTGTGTGTGTGTGTGTGTGTGTGTGTGTGTGTGTGTGTGTGTGTGTGTGTGTGTGTACACCGCATGTCTCCACACCTTTGGTAGCTTCACCCTGCATTTTCTCATTTCTGCTGCCACAAGCTGACACCTTCCTCTGCTGGTCTCTACTCCTCAGCCAGCACTGGATGATTACAGATGTATGCGGATTTTCTTATTCAGATAGAATTTATCTTTTAAAAGTCTGTACATATGAGTTGTTTTTAGATGTTTCCCTGCATCATTCCTTCCTTTTGTATTGATCTTGTGGTGTAAAACACTGACCAGTTATCAGAGGGGTTAGTTCAGTGATGTTGGAGTTGGGACACTGGAGGAGCAGTAGATGATCACAGCTTGACTTTATGTGGATTTTCCTGTCAGTACCGGTGTTTTATTGAAGCCTACAATATGGACTCCCTACCACAAAACATGCAAGGTAAGATGAGCCAACTTCAACAGCAACATCAGTGATCTTTTCTCTTAGTAACAGTTTGAAAACATGAGAACAGAGCAGTAGCTGATCTTCAGTGGCAATACCCAGTGATTTAAAGGATATTACCAGAGTTAATGTTTTACTCTGTGTACTACAAATCACATATATTTACACTCGTAAATACACGTTGCCTGTGTATTTAGTTACACCTAGTTAACACTGATGTAACCTAATAATCCCGTTATAAATCCTATCTTCATGAAGGTTATAATGATCAGTTTGTGTCTACTGGGTCAACTATTTTAGAGAGGTTAAATCAACTTTATAGTAACTCTGGAGGCTGCAGTTTGTGATGCAGTTGAATTATATTGTGTTGTTTCTAATAGATAAGTCTAATGTCAGTTAGGGAACATCAACTATTATAGAAACATTTGATCTTTTCACAAAGATATGGAAAAGCTTCTGAAAGGGGATAAACTAAATCTTTCTAACCTCAATTATACCTGTTTCATATTTCAGCTTCCAGCTTATACAGCTAACGAGGTAATAAGAATAAGAAGGGCCACATCGCCCCCTCTGCTCTGACTTTCTATCTCTGTGTATAATCAGAGAGAGACCACAATTAACTGCACCAAAGTCACAAACATGTCGGACAAATCTACAGAGTTTAGTCTAGCTTAAGGTTGCTGTTTCAAAGGTCAAATGTGAGTGAGTCAGTTACACAAAAGTAATTAATGCCTTTAGGTTAGCCACTCTGCCCTCTGCTAACAGATGTGTTTCCATTGTAACAGTTAATGACACCAACTGAAAAAAATGAAGAAAATATGACTCAGTCTGTGGTTAGTCAACAATGTTCTGAAATGAGCAAAGAGAGGGGAAAGAGTTCAGAGACCGATGGATTCTTTTGAAATTGTTTTTTCTTGTTTTTCATTGCTGATTTTTTTGCAAAAATATCCAGAGGAGTTTATAAAGACCAGCAGGAGCAAACTGTGCAGAAATATGCATGAGCATGTCTTTGAAGCTCCATAACAAAATATAGCCAAGGGACAGGAGAGCCTACAGATGTACAGGTGCATATCAGTATATTAGAATATTGTAAAAAAAAAAAAAAAAGAAAAGAAAAAAAGTTCATTTTATTCAGTAATTCTAAAAGTGAAACTTTCATATATTCTAGATTCACTACACATAAAGTGAAATATTTCAGACCTTTTTTGTTTTAATTTTGATTATGGCTTACAGCTCATGGAAATCAAATATTCCATAGGCAAAATATTAGAATATATTAGAAAATTACATATTAGAATAAAAAATGTATAATGCAGAAATGTCAACCTGAGAAGAGCCTTTAATCTCAGTCTGGTTCAGTACACACAACCATATTCATGGGGTAGACTTCTGACTTGACAGTGGAACTGTCCACCAGGAGGGTAAGCACAGATGGTCATTTCTGAAAGGGCTGGCTCTTCACAGAGCGCTGGATCAAAGCATGTTCATGGAAAGTTGACTGGAAGGTTAGGGATGACCACAGCCTCGAGGGGATTGACAAGCAAAGCCGATTCAAGAACTTGGGGAGCTTCCCAAGGAGTAGGCTGAGGCTGGAGCCAGAGCATCAAGAGCCTGCAGGCACAGGCGTGTCCAGGAAACGAGCTACAAGTGACACGTTCCTAGTGTCGAGCCACTCCTGAACCAGAGAAAACGTCAGAACCGTCTTACCTGGGTTAGGGAGAAAAAGAACTGGACCGTTGACTCACCTGACCTGAAACCCACAGAGAATCTATGGGGTAATGTCAAGAGCAAAATGACAGACACCAGCCCCAGCCATACAGATGAGCTGAAGGCCGTTATCAAAACAACCTGAGCTTCCAAAACACCTCAGCAGCCACAGGCTAAATGCCTCCATGCCACACCACACTGATGCAGAAATTCATGCAAAAGGAGCCCGACCAAGTACTGAGTGCATAAATGAACCTTTTTTCAGAACTGTTCAACTTTTAGGAAGGTCAGCATTTCTGTATTAGACATTATTTATTCTAATATTTTGAGATATGGATTTTTGATTTCCATCAGCTGTAAGCCGTAATCATCAAGATTAAAACAAAAAAGGTGTAATGAAACACCTTATGTGTAATGAAAATTGAATATATGAAAGTTTCACTTTTTGAATTAAATTAAAGAAAATACGTTTTTCATGATATTTAAATTTTCTGAGATCCAGCTCTTTCTGAGCACAAAATTACTTAATTTCCTGCTGTAGAACATATTTTGGAATCGTCCTCTAAGTTTTGTCTCCGTTAATCCAGAAAATTACACTTCATTTTGTCCGAAAGCTGCAGATGTTTTGAAAAGAATGTAGACTACAACAAGGATCACATGGGCTTTGCAGAGGATGATTAAGATGCATTATGTCATTATCACAGTTGAGTCTTGAGTTCAGTCAAAATTTCCAGATGACATTGTGACTGTTTGTGTCTGTGACCCTGTAAGCAGATCAGATCTTAGAGCTGCTGAAGCCTCACAGAGTCTGTCTGGTTACTCCTGTTGTTCTGAACCACTCCAGTCCAGGCTCCAGTCAGAGATCGGCCAACAGGCTTGTGGTGAGTGATGGATAAAGACTTTCTATCTATATTAAGTTTATAAACTTACTAACTTAAACTAGGTATAATAATTACAGGTTCAGAGTTAATATAGATGATATGGTTGGGTCAAACAGAAATTAAATATGTATAGGTGTGATGGACTGTACAATTCTGTCCTATGGTATCAGTGTTGTATGTTATCAAATACAATAATGGACAACACTGATGTTTTAATCGTCACCTGCTGAGCCAGGGCTGGATTATTAAACATACAAAGTGGGCACCTGCCAGACCCTCAGGTCCTCAAAAATCCCTAAGTTTACTGTGCGTCACTTGGTTTGTGGTATTTTGTTTAATTGTCTCCAGTAATATGTAAATGTAAAGTATAATGAAATGATAATAACCTTACAGTGACACCTGCGGGATTAAATAGTTGAGGGACCCTGAGTCAAATCTAATTTCTGTCTATCCATCCATCTTCAATTGCTTATCAGGGGTCAGAAAATCCAGCAGGGGACCCCAAACCTTCCTTTCCAAAGCCACATTAACTAGCTCTGACTGGGGGATCCCGAGGCATTCCCAGGCCAGTGTGGAGATAAATCTCCCCACCTAGGACTGGGTCTTCCCTGATACCTGATCCCAACTCATTGTGTCTGGAACACCTTCATAGGGAGGCATCGAGGACGCATCCTTAGCAGACACCTGAACCACCTCAAATGGCTCCTTTCGACCTAAAGGAACTGCGGCTCTACTCCGAGTTCCTCACAGATGACCTAGCTTCTCACCCTATCTCTCAGGGAGAAGCCAACCACCCTCCTGGAAAAACCCATTTCGGCCGTTTGTACCAACAGTCTGGCTCTTTTGGTCATGACCCAGCCTTCAGCCTACTGTCTCTGACTTCACGCAATGTTGAAGAGGTGTGTTATCCAAGACATCCCCTCTACATCCAAAACTTTCAGCATTTCTGGACGGATCTCATCAATCCCTGGGACTTTGCCACTGTGGAGTTGTTTGACTACATCAGTGACTTTCACCAGCTCTGCCTCTGCCATAAAGGGTGGGTTAGAGGGATCCAGGAGCTCGTCAAAGTGTTTCTTTCATCTCCCAATTGCTTCCTTACTGTACACAGTTTGGATGGGTTCCCGTTTCCCCCCAGAGAATGTGGACGGTTTTCCAGAAGAACCTTTTGGTGCCAAACGAAGTCTTTCTCCATGGCTTCTTCTAACTTCATCTCTTGCCTTTTTCAGAGGCTGTAGCCTTTCTGGCCCATCTGCACCTTTCAACTGCCTCTAGAGTCCTTCAGGGTAACATATCCTGGAAGGCCTCCTTCTTCAGTCGGACGGCTTCCCTGATAACCGGTTTCCACCACATAGTTCAAGGATTACCATCCCTTGAAGCACCTAAGACCTTGAGACCACAGCTCACCACGTCGGCTTCAGCAATGGAAGCTTTGAACATTGTCCACTGAGGTTCAATCCCCCCAACCTCAACAATGATGATATAAAGTCTAGTCAGTTTATCACATGTGCCCAAGGGTGTTTGATCCCTTGAGTTTATTTCTATGAAAAGCTTGTTGTGCAAACACATCCAAGCTTGGTTACTTCAATTCAACATGCATAATTCTGTTTCTTTTTCTTTTTGCCAACCAAGCACTACATTTTTTAACGTGTTGAGAAAATTCTCCAAAAACTTAAAAATACACACAAAAAAAACCTTCAAGCTGTGAAGTCACCTACTGAAGTACCATACCGGACTCCATTCAGGGTCTCCAAGAAGGCAGCACACACTCAACTGCTCTGGACTCAGTCCATATGCACATACAACAGTCAGTTTCCCCCCACCAACAACCGAGGGGTGTAGGTATGCATACCTCTCATCCACCTTTGTTTATAAACTCTGTTTTTCTGCCGTTGTTCACATTTACCAGAGACAAGCTCTTAAATATTGGACTTTCAACTGCTCACACTATTCCACCACTCTTTATTGAACCTGGTACTTTCTCGGAGTTATTAGTTGGAGGAGCAGCCGCTCTGTATGGGATCCTCCAGAGATGCTAAAGGGGTTTTCGCACTGTGCTCCCTTCTATCCACCTGCCGATTGTCCGCTCTCTGACCAACAAAATGGATGAACTGCTGCTCCTCAACAGAACTAACTTGGACTTCTGCAGATCTGCCAGCGACCCTGCGTCAGTGTGGAGATGCCTGCAGACACTCACAAACTATAGGAGACCATCCCCCAACACTGCTGGTACTCAACAACTGGCTGAGGAGCTGAATGGCTTTTACTGTAGGTTTAAAAAGCACACAGTCACACCTCTCACACCTCTTCCCCACTTCAACACCAACTTCAAACATTCACCTTCCCCCAATGTCATGCTGCCCCTCTGACCCCTCACCTGCACAAATGATCTGTGCAGACGATGTGCGGCAGCTTTTCCAGAGGCAAAAGATCAGGAAGGCGCCGGGCACTAATGGTGTGTCACCATCCTACCTGAAAATCTATGCAGACCAGCTGGCCCCCATCTTCACGCAGATCTTCAACAGATCACTGAAGCTGTGTAAAGTTCCCTCCTGCTTCAAACACTCCACACTCATCCCGGTCCCAAAAAAAACCTCCATCTCCGGACTAAATGACTACAGGCCTGTCGCCCTGACATCTGTAGTCATGAAGTCCTTTGAAAGACTGGTGTTGGCCCACCTGAAGGACATCACAGGCCCCTTGCTGAACCCCTTACAGTTTCCCTACAGAGCTATGATGCTGTCAACTTTGGACTGCATTACATCCTGCAGCACCTCGACACTCCAGGGACATATGCAAGGATCCAGTTTGTTGACTTCAGCTCAGCGTTCAGGACCAATTCCTGTGCACCCACCTACCTTAAGTTCATTGCACAAAATACTTTATTTATTCCAGCATCCTTTGCACTATGCTCCATCGCACTGTGTACATGTGTATATGCGTACATCTGTACATCTGTACATGAATGTATTATGTATTTGCTCATCACATCCATCTCCGACATGTACATAATTAATGATAATAATAACTTTACTCTTGCATCCTTTGCACTCTGCTCACTGCACTATCTATCAATATGTCTATATTGTTATTGTTAGTCTGGCCCCTCCACCAAGACCACTTAGACCCTGCCAGGAGCACCAGGCTCCAAACAACACAGAACTCAGGTTCATAGGGACACAAACTTCTCCACCACACTAAGGTGTTGATTCCTGGAGAGACAAATGTAATTTTAAAACCTCAAATTACCACAAATTAAAACACTATAATCCTGGCACTGTATATCAAAAGCAACATACAACAACCACTGGCCTGTTTGTCCCATATGTGTCTGTCTCTCCTTCTAACCATGTCTCTCTGTCTTAGGTACTGAGTCTATGGAGAGGTTACCTGGTTATAAACAAGCAACCTGTCAGGGTAAATCACAATCACATATTAAAACATCTAACCAAATCAATTACACCAACACATTTTATGATGATGTTTGAAATCTGTAGCATTTTATAAACCTTTTTATTTTATATATTTTTTCCTCCCTTGTTTTGACCTATTAAGCAGATTATTCTGACCTCTCTTATGTATCACAAGATAAAGCTGAGGGATTACATTCATTGATTGGGATTGCAAAAGGGTTGCAAAGTTATGCTACTTACATTTCTTACATTTCTGGACCTTTATTTTTTCCTTTTTGTGAAATATATTTAATAGTTTTAAGTCTCAATTATTCAAATAACATAAATTGAGAAATTTAGAGGGAAAATGGAAATGCTCTCAATTTATAAGACATTTATAACCTGTGATGATGGTTTGTAAGCTAACACTGCTTTATTTTAATAATTATATTAAATAGTTAGCTATACAGATAGTTTTGAGCTGAGGTTTTGACATACCCAGCAGCCCAATACAATGGAGGTGAATAGAATTTTCTAAAGTTTCTGTTGCTTCAACATAAAATAAAGAAAATTACAGAAACAACACACATGTGACTACTACATAACTTAAAGAGGTGGTATTATGCTCATTTTCAGGTTCATAATCTTATTTAGGGGTTGTACCAGAACAGGTTTATATGATTTCGTTTTCAAAAAACACCATATTTTTTGTCATACTGCACATTGCTGCAGCTCCTCTTTTCACCCTGTGTTGAAGGCTTCGTTTTAGCTATGGTGTGATACATCTTGTCTCTAAAAGATCTTTGTTGGGAGTTGCACATGCGCAGTTCCTAGTTAAGGACTGCTAACCAATCAGAAACAGAGAAGGGTGCACCTGTGAAAAGCCGGTAATAGCCAATCAGAAGCTGAGAAGGGTGACTCAGTGAGAAGCTGGTAAACACAACTTCGGTTCAGCTGTATATGTTCCCCTTACCAGCTTGGCAACATGGACTGGAGCAAGAGTTTCAGAGTGGTGAGTTATTAATCTGTAACAAAAGGATCTTTCATCCATAAAGTTTTAACTGAGCTCTGTCTCTACATCACAGTAACAACTTTAAGTCCACTGACTGCCTGGAGGGTAGCTAGTTTTTCCACCGGTGTTTTTGAGGGTGTGTAGCCGCTTAGCGAGCGTTATATGATGCACATTTAGCTTTCATCCCTGTGTCGTCACAGCTGGACTACAGCTGACTGAAAACAGCTGTTTTCAGGCAGTTCAGAGCAGAACTTTCTGTGGGAGATGGGAACTCCCTTTTGACTTCACTTTGCAAACCTAGTACATGCATGAAAAAGGTATATAACTCAATAAAGGAAAAAGCCAAAAAGCATAATACCACCTCTTTAAAACTCAAAATAAAAACATTGACTTGGTTTCACATGGGACTCATGGGAACACTGGTTTTGCTTGTGTGAAAGTCCTGACCTTGAGCCATATATTCACCCATCCATCCACCCACCTACCTCCATACGCAGACTTTCTCACTCTTCATACTACATCCCCTGACTTCCCCCTTTACATCATACGGCCACTAAAAGTCGTAGCCACAATAATCGTAAATATGGTTCGTAATCAGCTGCTTGAACAAACTATATATAGGGTTGTTTTGCTGGTGATGACAGGCTGGTTTTAGGACAAAGGCATCAAAGCTTGAGAGATGATGGAAGATGTTGTCTGTGTACAGGTGGAGAGCACTTTCAGCTACCTGGAGATATGTTCCATCAACATTCACAGTCTCACACAGGTACATTCTCTTACTGTCATCATAATCAAACTTTCATAATATGTAATTAAGTTTTTTTCTTTTTTGTTAGCATATATTTTACCCCATTGATCTGTTGTTCTTGGTGCTCTTGGCACTGGTGGCCATTATATAGGAGAGCAATATACAGTAAATATTGTGAAATATTTTGAGATTAAATATTTCAGTTGCTATAGCTATAAAGCCAAAAACATGTTTTCCTGAAAGTAAGCATCATAAGTGTATGATGTAATCCGTGTGTTGCAGATTGTGTTGGAGACAGACAGGCAGACTCTGTCTTTCAGTGTGTTGCACGTTGAGGATCTTGAGGCCATGGTCAGTCACATGACTGCTTCACTGAAGAGAATCTTCCCTGATTCGTCTCCAGGGTGGGTCTAATTCTTAAACCTGCTACATGTCTGAATGCACCCCAGTGAGCAGATCTGCTATTACCTCATGTTCTACATGCAGAATTAGAATTTCTGTCTTTACATACTGTATCCTTCTTTTGGGTCCAGTTGTAGATGCTGAAAACTAAGAGGTTAAAATATTCACTTTCCACCCAGTAAAGACATGGGTGGCAAATTTATATACATTCTGGCCGTCAGAGGAAAAACTCGGTAAGTGGATTTTTTATGTGAGGTTACAACCCCTTCACACACAGGCGATAAAAAAGTGAATCATTCATTATAAAAACTAAGTATAGCCCCTTAATAAAAAGAGATATCCTGTTTGATTGATGCACCCTGGAGCACACACAAAAAGAGCTATGATTTAGGATAAACACAAATGGCGATATATATTTTTGCAAAATAACACCTAAACTATGTTGTACAATTTAGTTGGGAATCATATTTAATTTGTTTTGTGATTAAAACTCACATCCGTTGAAATTTATTCTCAAAAATAAAGTGATCAGTAGGAATTACTTTTAAACTGAGGCTGTTTATGCCTCAGTCAAGCTAATATGAGTGCACAAGTTTCATATATTGAAATTTTAATGTGTTGCATTGCTTGTAAACAAAACACGGTATAGAAACATATTAGTTCTGATGGATTCACTTTCCTGCAAGTCACTTATCAAGGGGGTGGATCTCCGGTGCACAAAC